>CM053601.1:16561566-16583903 GCA_028646575.1 Pseudocheirus occidentalis
GAGAGAGAGAGAGAGAGAGAGAGAGAGAGAGAGAGAGAGAGAGAGAGAGAGGGAGACATATAGACAGACAGACTAACCTGGCAATAAGCTGAAGAATGAACTAGTACTAATTAAAACCTGAACTCTGAGGGAATAGAGAGGAGGGAGCAGGGGAGGGAGATACTGCGGCAGCAGAATCAGGCAGAAGGAAGAGAGATATTGTGGTGGAATCCATCAAACTCGATAACTACCAGCTAAACAGTAAAGTCAAGAGAGGGGGAAGATTTGAATATAAGTTGAATGAAAATAGTAAAATCAAACAAAGCTAGGCGATAAGCTCACCAGGTAGGGTGACTTTAAAGAATTAATTACTAACACCATAATCCTGGGCAGGAAGGAATTCAGTAGTCATTTCTGTAACTGCTGCACAGGGTGGGCAGAGTGGAAACTGGCCTTCAAGCTTCCTCTTCAACACGGGGTCTCCCATGCAGACGTAAGTATGCTTAAGGAGATCTGAGAGGTCCTGCTTCATAACCAGGACATAAGCTCTAGGCACAGATTCATAACATTATGTCCCATGGACCCCTTCGTCAGTCGAAGGAGACTCTTTCTTAGAAAAACGTTGTTAAATTTCTAAGATAAAATATATAGAATTGAGAAGGAAACCAATTATATTAAAATAAGTTATCAAAATATTTAAAAACATGTACAGGTTCACAGACTCCAGACTAAGAACCCATCTGCTGGGAAGAGGAAAAGATCCCTCAGGTGTCCATGGCAGGCCCTTATATAGTGCCTTCTTCTGTTGCCCCTCACCAGTCCTTGGCACCCTTCTGTCCTGTGGCCAGTTACGTGGTTCTTCATATTTGGCCACAATATGAGAATCCTGTTCATTGTATGGAGTCTGAGATGCTGCTGCTGATCTATGATTTATAGAGGATCAGCATAGATTGATCCTCTTGGAGATGGGTCTTGTGTGCTCCATAAATCCAGGGGCCCCTCTTCCTACTGCTTGTGTTTCTCTACCATTTGCTGGTTTCTTACCACTGATTCTATCTTTTTTCTTAAGTTTCTCTTCCATCCTGCCTAGGACTTCTGCATCTCTTCTAATAATCCAGAGATAGTCTGCTAATATGAATTCCTCAAGACGCTCCACCTCCTCCTAAAGTCAGGAGAACAGCTGCATTAATAGACCAGAACACATACTTGGTGGGTTGTTGTCCTTGGTTCTCAAAGAGGACCAAAATGACCCCACTATGTTGGATTCAAGGTACAGTGTGTCCAGCTATGGCTGATTGGACCCATACAAGCTGGGAAGGCCCTACAAGAGATCCATATGGACATTTGGAGTGATGATGGCTCTAAATTTGTGCACCTCATGTTTCTTTTGAGCTACTGCAATTCTACATTGCTCAAAGAGCCCAGTACTTTAGGGTTGGCTTGAGCTCACAACAAAACCTTAGGGAGCCATGTGTAAGACCCTTGTTTTAGGGCCAGATATGTCCTAATACTAGCCTGGGGGCCCTAACCCTAATGTTTAGGTTTTAAAGTTCCCTTTTAGACCCTTATTTATCCCAAAGATAGCCAGACCAGGATGCTAGGTCTATCCTGAGTACCCTCTAGACTTCAGAAAGAGTTTGCAAGACATCTTCCCACCCAGCATCAGAAAACCAGGTCCACACCATTTTATGTGGCTGTTGAATACAATTATAGCTCATTAAACAAGGCAATGTGATGCTTTCCCCCTTTTAATAGAAGCTTGTTTTCTTCAGTAAAGAATATGAAGTTTCTAAATGTACCTTATTATCCTTCCATTTTACCTGCCACGTGACACCTGTATCAGGTATCACCTAGCTATTTTTAACTCATGGCAAGCACACAAATACCCACGCCTAGTTGTTAAACAGTCACCTCTCTGTTCTCAACTGTCAGGCTCCAAAGGAGAACCCAAGCTGGGAAATTGTAATCATAGTGGAATGGACATGGGCTATCCAGGGAGGTGTGCATTCTAGAAGAATTCTAGAATTCTTCCAGCAGTGACTCAGAACCTGCTTGCTGAGGATTTTATAGAGAGCATTGTAGCCTGGCTATGGCTTAAAGTGACTGACCTCTAAGCCATCTTTGCAATTCTGTTAAGAATAGTGTTACACAGTGACTTAAAACTTCACTGGAAACTCAACATTCTTACTTCATCACAATTCTACTTGAAAATCACTTTGCCAATGTGCTCAGGAAATCTCATTTACCCATTATTGATTGCAAATCACAATTTTTTTATTTATTCCTAGTCCCCATGGATGGTCTTTGCTCTAATTTATGCATTCCTATGAAAGCCAAAGTAAGGGGGAGTACTGCTATGAGAAGCATCTGTGTCTATTAAACATGAAAGAATGATGCCGATAAGAGCTTAATTTAATCAAAAGTTCATGAACTGCTTACTGTTTTCTTGACACTAGGGATACACAAAGAAAAACAGAGTACCTGCCCTCACGGAGCTTATATTCTACCTACACTTGTTAGTATATATGAAATAACTAATTAATACAAAGTAATTAAAGGAAATTTAGAGGAAAGTACCAGGAGCTTGGGACCAGGAAAGGGACATAAGCAGAGCTTTGAAAAAAACCAACCAGCCACCTAGCTCCACCAGGTATAGTATGAAAACCATGCATGCTTGCAAATCATTATCCTCTACTAAGGGGACCTGGGGAAACTGAGGGATTTGGTTCTTCCATTGATAATGGAATAAAAGATAGGTCCATTATTGTAATCGAGGAAGACAGCAAAGTAGCCCACCAGGTGTAGAGAAGGAAGACACCAAAAGAAACTCTAGCTTACCATAGGTGAGGAAAGAGTATTTTCTTTCTAGATAATGAGTCAAACAATCAGTGTCTTTATTGAATTTCTATTCTATGTCAAGAACTACTCTAGGTGATGGGAATACAAGTTCAAAGAATGAAAAAATCCCTATTCACAGGAAACTTGCATTCTCACAGGAGAAGCAACAAGTACATATAAAATGATTGCTGTCCTTCATTCTCAAAGAAGACCAAAACGGTATCTCTATGTTGGAGTCAAGGCAGTGTGTTTGTGTCTGATCAAGCCAATACGAGCTGAGAGTGGTCTACCACAGGTCCAGCACAAATAGTCCATGGGAGCATTTGGGGTACAGATGGCTCTAAATTTGTGTACCTCATATGTCTTTTGAGCTACTGCAATTCTGCTTTGCTCATAAAATGCAGAGCCTTCTTTTGTGTAGGTGTGCCATGCTGGGTGAGCCTGTGCCAGTGTCTCCCATGTCACATAATCAATTCCACTTTGGAATCAATTACATATAAAATATAGAAATCTTGAAAAGAGAAATATAAAGTGAATACGCACAGTACTTTAGGAGGGAGAGTGCTAGCAATTAGGGGAGGGGGTCAGGGAAAGGTTTCATGCAGGAGATGGGACTGTATCTTAAAGGGAGAGAGGCATTCAGTGAGGTGAGGATATGGAGGGAGTGCATTCCAGACACAGGGCAAAGAGTGCCAATGCAAAGGCAAAGAGATGAGAGAGTTCCACGTAGGAGAAACTAGGGGTGGGGGCAGTTTGACTGGCTCATAGGGTATGGGAGTCATTGAGGCCGCACTACATGGGCCTTTCAAAGGCAACAGGAGGAGCTTGTATTTTATCTTAGCACCAACAGGAAGCCGCGGGAGTTGGTTGAATAAGGGAGTCACATGGTCAGAACTATGCTTAAGGAAAATTGTTTTGGAAGCAATATGAAAAATGGGCTGCAATGGGGGAGACCAGAGGCAGTCCTGTGTAAGGTGTAGTACTTCCTTCACTGTTCTCTAGAGCTGGGGTGGAAGTGGCCGTTATTCTGAGAAGAGATGCAGAATGATTTCAGGAGTCAGTAGCTTCCTTCCAATCTGTTGGTTCTTGTCTATGCCAGTATGCAGAGAACTCAGCTCAGTACATCTTCTACAGATGCTGCTTGCCCTCTCAAAGCTTGGGTTTAGGCCCCACAGTATTAATTTGAATCTAGGTTTCTATAATCCATAGATTTCAAACAAAGTAGGTAAATGTTGTTAGACTATATTACCCAAGAACAGCATCACTAAACCAGGACTGTGAATAGAAATTTGGGCCATGGGTGGAGTAGACTGTCAAGTCAGAGACCTAAGATGTTTTTCCAGGTCACCTGCTTCTGTTGAACTTGTTCTCTGGGCAGACAAGGGATCCCTGGCTTTAGTCCTACCCATCTTTCCTTTGCACTAACACTAAATAGATATAAAAATGCCCAAAGTACTTGTTGGGCTTTCACTATCTATAACACTAATTCTGAAGAGCTTACAGGTAAGAACAATAACAAAAGTAACACTTATATAGTGCTTTAAAGACTTATTATGTGCTACATACGTTATCTCATTTGACCTGCAGAGGTAGGTGTTATTATCACCCCCATGTTACAGATTAGGAAACAGAGGCAGACAAATGTCGAGTGACTTGCCCAGGGTCACATGGCTAGTAAATGTCTGAGGCTGAACTTGAACTAAAGTTTTCCTTACTTCAAGTTCAATTCTCTCACCCAGTTATGTCACAAGGGTTTTATTATGTTTCAAATATTTTCAGGACCATTGTTTCAGGATCCTTGGGGCACAGGTGTTGGAACAAATTATTCAGCAATTTCAATAAGAATCCTCCAGTGGTTAGAGAGCTGTCCTCACAGCCTAAAACACCTGGGTTCAAATCCAACTGCCTAGGATGCATCCTGGTCCCATGACACTGGTTCTCAGCACAGAGATGTTGTCCCACTTTAACTTCCTGACATGAATGACATTGGATTCAAACTCTTTCCATCCCCACCCTAATTAAATGTTTACAGAGAATATAAAAGAACTATATGTATTTTCTCCTTTGATTTTTTAAATTTCATTTCCAAATTCTCTTCTTTCCTCCCTTCTCTCCCACCTGTTGAGAAGTCAAGAAATACAATACCCATTATACACATGGAGTCATATAAAACTTATTTCCACATTAGCCATATTGTGGGGGAAAACACAAGAAAAATAAAGTGGAAAATACTGAAGCATTTCAACGTACAATCAAATTTGATCACTTTTATCTCTGGAGATGGATAGTAGTTTTCATTACGAGCCCTTTGGAAGTGTTGTGGATCACTTATTGATCAGAGTAGCAAAGTTTTTCCCCATTAGTCATCATTACAATATTGCTATCACTATGAACAATTCTCGTGGTTCTGCTCACTTCACTTTGCATCTATTCATATAAGTCTTCCAGGTTTTTCTGAAACCATCTACTTTGTCATTTCTTACAGAACAACATATATTAAGGAAGACGAGTCATCTTGTCTCACATAGGAATGGGACTGAAGAGGGAGTGAATTTCAGCAGCAAGGTTTGTCCTCAAAAATTGCCCCTCTATTTTGATTTCTGAGTTTGCATCTGCAAGACCAAATCACATCAAGACCTAATTAAGGTCTGTTCCAGGCATAGCGTAAAGTGCTGGGGAGAGAAAGAGGCCAAAACACAGGCCCTGCTTCTCCATAGGGAGATGAGATGTAGGAGACTGTATAAATGCAATTTGTATTCAGAGGAAGCAGAAAGTGCTGTGAGAAAGGAAGGCATCAGCAGATGGGGGCAGGGCAGGAAAGACCTGGAGTTGGTGAGAACTGAGCTGAGTATTAAAGGAAGTCAAGAGAACTAAGAAATGGAGATGAGGGGGATAGACAATGTGCTGAGAAAAGAGGTGGAGTGGTACATTTGAGGAGCTACCAATGGGCTACTTGGTGTGATATAGAGTTTGTGGATGAGAGTAAAGTGTAAGGAGTTTGGTATAGAAGAAAAGGAACAGACTATGAAGAGCTTTAAGGCTAAACAAAGGAGTTTTTGCTTAATCCTGGAGGTAATAGGGAGCCACCAGAAGTCATTCAGGAGTGGGGTGGCATAATCAGTTCTATGCTTTCAAAAAATGAACTTGACAGCTGAGTGGAGGATGGATTGGAATGGGGAGAGACTTGGGTAAGGGAGATGGGTTAGAATATTATGGCAATAGTCCTGGTGAAAGATGATGAGGACTGAAAGTAGGCTGTGTATGAAGAAAAGGGAGTGCATACAAGAGATGTTGTAAAGGCAGAAATTACAAAATTTTGATACTGGAATGGATATGTAGAGTAAATGAATAAGGAGTTTAGAATGATGCCTAGGTCTGAGCATGCGCAACTGGGAAGATGGTATTGCCCTTGATAGCAATAAGATAGTTAGGAAGAGGGAAAGATTTGGGAAGGGAGGGGAGGGAGAAGATCTGAGTTCTACTTTAGACATGTTGAATTTGAGATTCCAGCTGTCAAGCTTGAGATGTTCCAAGGAATGGGAGAGAGAATAGGGGTAGATATATGGATCCGGGTTAGTAATAAAATCTCTCAAATCAAGGTAAGATATTAAAATAAACATTGGTGGGGAGGCAAAGATGACTTCTATATGCCATCTGCTCTCTAGTTTTGGTAAGGGTCTGAATCCCTGCTATATTAGATCTAGAAATGTAGACTTTAGAACCCCAGTTCCTGACTTAAACAAGTCCCCCAAATCTGATGTCTCATGTGAGATCTAGAACTCCTTTGACATCTCCTCCAGAATAAGAATGAAAGACAAACTGCTAGTCCTCCTTTGGAGTGACAGGCACATGAGTGGGTAGGATCAAAATTGGCTTAGAGAGGTCAGAAGAATGGCCTAATTATTCTCCTATCCCTAACTGGGAATTCTTTCACCAAGAAAAATACTCTTGGAATCAACCAGATCCAGACCCTTTGGGGATTTCTGAAGGTACACTTGTAATCCAAATTAAGCAGTATGTTGCATTGCAAAAGACCCTGTATTCCCTGCTTCGGCACTGTCTGTAGCAAGATTCTCATTTCTTTGGGTCTCAGTTTTCTCCTCTGTTAAATGAGCGGTTGAACTGGACAGCCTCTGAGGTCCCTTCTAGCTTGAAATGTATGATCCATGGCAGACACTCATGGCCAACCTCCCAACAAAGTGAGCCTCCTGGGTTTAGCCCAGGGAGATTTACTAAGCGTCAAACCAAACCAACCAGAATGGATCATACTGCACATAAGACGGTATGCAGAATGATTCAGACATGATCCCTTCACTCTAATATTCGATGTTTTATTTGGGCAGAGCCCATGCTGAAATGGAAAAGCCAGTCAAGAGTGGCTTCCTCTGTACTCGGTTATTTTTCAGCTCACTATCCATCCTCAGGATGCTTTCCCTTTTACGCTCATGGCACTCACTCACTACCTGTTACTGCAAATTGTTGATGAGGCAAGACCAAGGGGTGGTGTTCATTCCCCGTGGATTTTTGTTTTCTCAATCACTGCCAGCACCAAGGTTGTGCAGGATGAGTAAGAGTCTCTTCCGCTTTGCTTGGGGCCACTTTCCTCTTGATCACTCACTGCCTCTCTTCACCGGCCTGACCTAGATATGGCACTAGGTAAAGAAGACTGCTTGGCTTTGGTGCTGTCCAGACTTGGATCCCAGATCAGGGGAAAGCGGAGAAATGTGTAAGTCTGACATTCTGGTGGAAGGGGGATTAATAAGGATTCCAAATGGTTTCAGAAGGAGGACCAGGGCAGAGAAGAACGAGCATCATTCAGCTTTCAGTTTAGTTTTTACTGGGAATGCTAACAAGTCTCCTTAAAACTGGATGCCTGAGGATTAAATGAAGCATTTAGTGTCACCTTAGATAGACTTCATGCTGATTTTTAGCCCAGACAGCATTTTTCAAAGGAAAGTCTGCCTATTTCCATCCAGGTTACTTTCTTTCAAAATCAGAAATTCTCATTTTGGGTTCAAAGGTTGCAGCATGGGAGCAGTGCTGGTTATAGATTCTCTGGTTTTGAGATTCTCTGTTCTGATTGAGTGAATGTAGTTGTTTCAGATTTGAGCCACTTTATACTGTAAGTTCCTGATGTCGTATCACCTTCCAGATTATCGGGAGCATTTTTCTTTTACAGTGACCCACACCCATAGAGATATGCATTCTTTTGAGGAGGTTCTAGAGGGAAACATCCTCGCTCAGGCACTAGGCTGGCGTCCTTTTAAATTATTGGGTTTCCTGATTCTGAGTATTCTGAAATACAAAGGCTTGGATTTTTATTGAAGTTCAGTGTGTGTTGTTTTTTAAAGCTGGTGTATTACTGAATCCCTGATCTGTAGCAAGGCATTAGGGAAAAGAGGGGTGGTGTGGGAGGAGATGTTCTTGGATGGGAAATTCTCCAATACAGTTGTTGTCCATATTCACTTAACATTGGGTTGGTTAGTAGCCAACTCCTACTCACAGGTGTTCTCATGTGTGCCAGATCTCTTCTAAAGATGGCATTCCAGACTTGCTGAAACAAGGCTCACAAACTGTGCAGTCATCTTCCATGGAGGTAATGTGCCAAAAGCACATGAGCATGGAAGCTGTGGTCTTGGAATTAGAATGATAAAGAGATGGCAAAGCTAAATTTTCTCTTCTCTTAATAATAATACTTTGTACCTAGCACATTATCTCTTCCAAACTACTCATTGGTCTTAAGAGGATGACGTCATTGTACCATACCTGAACTTTTCATCACTGTTAACTTCTTGTACATTTGGAGGAATTAAGGCAAAATCTAGCTGGACCAAGTCATGGGCAAAGTTAACAAAGGACCTTGGAAGTCAAAACCAAGTCAACAAACATTTATGAAGTGCCTACCATGTGCCAGGAATTATGGAAGGAGCTTGTAGTCTGATGGGAGAGAGAAACAACATTCAAGCATCTTTATACAAATGGGGATAAATTGGAAGTAATGAACAAAGAGAAGGACTAAGAGGGACCAGACAAGACTTCTTACACAAAGTGGGATTTTAGCTAGGAGTTGAGGGAAGCCAGGGGGCAGAGGTGAAGAGAGAGAGAGAGCATTCCAGGCATGGGGGAGAGCCAGTGAAACTGCAGAGTTGAGTGATGGCGAGACTTACTCTAGGGAAAAGGAAGGAGGCCAGTTCCATTTGCAACTCAATACATCTGGATGTTGGGTATTGAAAGGGCAGGGGGAGGAAGATGTAAGAAGACTAGAAAAGTAGAAGGGGGTCAGATTATGAAGAACTTTAAATGTCAAAACAGACTAATGAATCTGCCTATCACATACCCAACAAGGACTCACCTAAGTTTTCACTTAAAAACTCTACTGGTGGGGATTTATTACTCTTATATATGACCCCCACCAGGCTCCTGCTGCCCATTCTATATCTGGCTAGGTCTAATTTTTAGGAAAATTTTCCTTTAAAAATCACCCCATGATTCCTTAAAAATTGCCCAAAAGGCAGGGCAGGAGAATAAGACCTGAAATGAGATGCCAAACCCCTGACTCCATCCAGTTTGATGCTGTGTTCACCAGACACATATATGGTCCATGTGTTACAGTTACTGGTTCCTCTCCCTTTGAGACTGATTTGCTCAGCCTAATAGATTCCTGTCTCACCCCTCCCAGAACCACCCACTCACAGGAAGGAGAGTTTCCGCAGTTAAGCCAAGTAAACATGCACCTGTGAGCCTAAAGGGAGACAGCCTTTGTGTACTTTTTATAGAGATAGAATCAAGGAAAAGTATGTGGGGAGCTGTGGAAGGTCACACCCTAAGGAGGTCCCAAGAAGAAAACTCAAGCTTTGTGACAGAAAGGAAACACCCCCTACTCCATACCTAGATAATCATTGAATAAGCCTGTCTAAGGAAATGGCTGCTTCTAGACTCTTTGGACTTCTCTAGTCTTGGACACCATATGACTGGAATACAAAACATAGATCTTACTCTTGAATTCAATAAGAATTAGATAGGAATTAGCATAAAGATTCTTGTTTCTAGATTTATAATTTAAGAAAACGCCAAATTTCACTTAGGAGGTAGTCAAAATAAAGATTTGATTTTTTTACTATGCACTTTCATTCTCCCTTCTCCCAAATGTCTATCCACAGACCCCCTCCAGTGGGGCTCCATGAATACATGATTAAGAGCCCCTGATGTAGCAAAAGCATACCAAGAATAAGAATGAATGTATTGCCATCATTATGATACTCTTTCTGCTGCTACTGTTATCATTTATAGAATGTCCTTGTGCCATTGGCTCCCTGCCAAATGTAGGACTGGGCTGTTGTCTCTGCCCTAAATAAATAGATGGACAGATGTGGAGCGAACTAGGCAGTGAATGGAAACATCCTTGACTACAACATAAAGGACAAAGCCTGCCACTGGTCATTTTTAAAACTGAGATCTCAAATAGATTTAGAACTAGCATTATGTTTGTGAGTGGTGATGGAGAGGAAAGCCCGAGACAGCCACAATTAACTATTAAAAGGAGAGAAGATGACGCTGGTGTTTTCCTGTAGCATCCATCAACATAATATTTACTGAGCACTTTCATAGCACAGAGCTGCAAACTCAGGGGGAGTGAAAGGGGGGATTCAAAGGGAGTATAGGAAGTAGATGGTCTTTGTCTTTGAGGAATTTGCCTTCTCAAAGAGAAAAGAAGGCAAGTGTTTATGAATACCTTAGTTTTCTGGTGGTTCTGATGGTTCTGTGATTTCATACAAGTTGTTATCAAAAAATGATAGCAACAACAACAGAGATGGTGGTGGTGATGGTGGTGGTGATGGTGGTGGTGATAGCTTGGAGAAAGAAACAGCAAACTACTCTAGTATCTTTACCAAGAAAACCCCACATAGGGTCACAAAGAGTTGGACATGACTTAATGACTGAACAACAAATGATGACAGCTTTTATATATCACTTTAAGGTTTACATAGCACTTCATATATGTTACTTCATTTGACCCTCATGATGACTCTGTGAAGTAGGTGCCTTCGTTGTCCCCACTTTGCAGATGACAAAACTGAGGCTGAGAAAAGTTAAGTGACAGAGCAGCTAGGTGGCGCTACAGTGGATAGAGTGCGAGGTCTGGAATCCTCTTTCTGAATTCAAATGTGGCTTCAGACACTTACTAGCTGGATGAGCCTGGAAATGTAATTTAACCCCATTTGCCTCAGTTTCCTTATCTATAAAATGAGCTGGAGAAGGAAATAGCAAACCACTTCAGTATCTCTGTCAAGAAAACCCCCAAATGGGGTCATGAAGAATCAGGCACAACTGAAACCACTGAAGAACAACAAATATAATTGGGAGGTATAGGAATGATCCAAACAGTCTACTACTGTATGGTTAGTAAGCACTGAAGGACCAGCCTTCCAGGCTGCTTGGAAGAAAGCTTTTATTATTTGCTATTAATAAAATATTCAACTAGAGCATTTCAGATTAATGATCCCTTGGGGGAGCTAGTTGGCTCTAATGATTACAGAAGTGGCATATACATTCAGAAACAAGCCTTCTTTCACTATTTTATGTTGCCCCTGGCTTAAAGGAGTGTGGGAAGAACCTTAGGGAGTCAGGGGCTCTGACCCGGCACCTGAAATTCTTAACCCCATGTACAGAATAACTATCTGCTTCAACTTGGACAAAGAAATCGTTGTTAACAAAGAAGTACCTGTAGGAACATATTCCCAGAAATGTCTTCAAGAGAGCTTTGGTAGGCTTCATTCTCTTTCATCACCAGAGGATTTAGGTCCAGTCTCCAGACCAGTCACCGTAACCTCAGAAGAAACATAATAGGAAAGGTTTGCTCTGAAAAATTCCCTTTGATTAGAAACTGTGTCCATGTGTTTACAGGCTTTGGGCACCTCCCCGGACATCTCTGTAGAATTTATTGCTGGGATAACATAATCTGAGGAGGAAAGATGTAACAGTAGCCCGGATGCTTTCCATAAAAGCAACAGATTAGATTTTGTATAGAAAAGTATGGTCTAAAGCAAGGAAATACGGTGGAACCTGCCTTAATTAGTTCTGCCTCTTAGTTACTGACTGTTTGCAAACTTTCAATCACTATGCAAATCAGTTATGAATTGGAAATGATGATCAAAAACTAAAGGCAGAACAACTTTTCAAGCAGTCAATATGCCTGCTGTGTGGTAGGGGCACACATTAAAGACAAGCAACTATTCAATACTTTAAAGTTTTATTTTATTTTTTCCAATTACTGAGCCTTTATTTTCTCTCCCTCTCCCTCTTCCCCATCAAACAACAACAAAAAGAAAACTCTTATAACAAATATATAAAGTGAAGCAAATTTCTTCGTTGGCCATGCCCCAAATACGTCTCATTCTGCATCTCGAATCAATCACATCCCAGTCAAGAGGTAGGTACCAAGCTTCACCATTTGTCCTCTGGACTTGGAGCTGGTCATTGCATTGCTTAGAGTTCTAGCATCTTTCCAAGTTGTTTTTCTTTATAAAGCTGCTGTTGTCACTGTATAAATTGTTTTCCTGGTCCTGCTCCATTTGTTCTGCACCACTTCAATGTGGTCTTTCCTATAACTAACATTTATGTGTGAGCTCGGAGAGGCAAAGCAGTATGGTGTAGGAGACAGAGAGACAACCTAAGAGTAAGGATCCAAGTTCAGCCTGACCTTGGGCAGGTCACTAGCTCCCAGTGTTCCTGATCTTCCTAATACTATAATTTGCATAGGAAGTGGAGATCTTACATTGATTGCTATAGGGAATTTCCTCTCCATCATTAAAAAAATAAAATAAAAATTAAGGTACTGGGGTAGGGAGATCCATCTTACTGCACCGGAAAGTCAGAGGGGTAATGGGGGAAGATATAGGAGAGAGCAGATGGGGAGAGGGGTATACAGTGGGATCACTGTTTTGGGGAGGTGGGTAGGGGAAATTCGGGGAGAAAATTTGTACTCAAAATATCATGGAAATGAATGATGTAAACTAAAAATAAACAAAAGTTTTAAAAAATAAAAATTAGCACATATAAAATATGGTAGTGGACGTGTAGTGGTCCGTAATGGCCATAAACCTCCTACCTGATGGGCTTACAAATGCAATCCCATGATAATGGACTCTCTGAAATGAAGACTGGCCCTACCTACCTCATTTGTCCTCATAAGCCCACAACTGACTTTGTAATGTATGTGATGTGGTTTTGCCTTGGTGTTTTCCCCCTCAAGTGGTCCTGTCCAGTCCAATTAGCGGGTGCTATTTTGAAAGACTAAGATATGGATCAAAGGGCATTGAGACCTCTATTTAAAAAACACCTTAGATGGGAGCAGATGGGATTTTTAAAAAGAGCAGAGTTAATCAAAGTAAATCATCTCCAAATCAAATAGGAAAGCTGCTCCTCCCATCCCAGGTGCCAGGAGAAAACAAAACTCAACCTTATACCATTCTTCACTGAAAAATGGTACAAGGAGAGCTATACTTAGCTTGGGTCACTGTAAAAAGAAATAAGGTATTTTGTATGAAGCCCTTTGAACTCTTTGGGAGACAGGTGCTGTGTAATCTTGAGGCATTGTTATTAAAAGACAATCTGGCCTTTCCCCAAAACTGGATTAACTGCTTCAAGGAATCCATTGGAGATGATAAAAGAAAAGGGAAAAGGGGGCGGCTAGGAGGCACAGTGAGTAGAGCACTGGCCCTGGAGTCAGGAGGACCTGAGTCCAAATCCAGCCTCAGACACTTAACACAAAACTAGCTGTGTGGCCTTGGGCAAGTCACTTCATCCCAACTGCCCTACCAAAAAACTAAAAATAAAAAAAAAAAAAGGAAAGGAAAGGAAAAAGTCATGTCCAAGGCATAGGTTCTTAACCTGGGGTTGATGGGGCTTCAGGATTCCATGAATTTGTTTTATTTAAAAAAATATTTTGGCAGCTAAACTTCAGCATAATTGGTTTACTTTGTAATCTTAAAATTTTTATTTTATGCATTCAAAACATTATTCTGAGAAAGAGACCCTAGGCTTTCCTCAGCAGACCACCAATGGGTTCCAATACACACAAAAAAGATATAGAACCTTTGGTGTATGAGATTAGCATTCCAATAATTCTCCCTTGTCATTCTCCACCTCCCCTACCCCTCCAAACATTTCTAGGTTAAACTAGCATTTGAAGTACCTGTAATGCCTATGATAACAATCCTTAGGGGATGACCTGGGATAGTCATAATAATAGGTTGGGTCAATAATTCACTGCCTAATGGAGATTATTATAACCCTCCAGCAGTATATGAGAAAGCTGGCATTTCCTACATTAGGGGAAGAGCTGGGCTTCCTGCCATGCCAGCATATCAATGGGTGGTAGACTTGCCACGTAGCTGTTAGCTGGGTGGGTGGTTGGCAAGGAGTCACGAAACCTGAGAGGAGGCTGGTGCTGCAGTTTTGTTTGTTTAACTTATAAATGGATTAATTACTGAAGCCAAACAGCGCCACGCCCTTCATGCAAGGGACGAAATCTCTTTCTTACATAGCTTCTGTAATAACCCCTACCCCTGACCAGGTAAAATTGAAAATTTGTGATGATCATTAATTTAGGAAATGGGAACTTTCGTCTTCTCCAGCCCTGGACTAGTGGGAGCTTAAAACTTTAATGTTAAAGGAGAGCAGAATTTAAACTTTCTTAGTAACTCTGTGCCTTTACTGACTTAGAACTAAAACCAGGGCTTGTCAATGAGAAGGGTTGCTTTTTTTTTTTCTCTAAAAAACCTTGGAAATCCATTCATTTTGCTGGGGTGTTGTCTTGAAGATGACAGAACTCTGGGTTTTATAGTTGTCCTTTGAGAAGTATTGAAATTGGGCCCTTAACTAGAGAAAGAATATTGTTATTTCTAGGAGTGGAGACTGAGCCCAAGGCAATGAGCCTTGGGTGTGAAAGCAATTTGGCCCCTCTTTTTAAAAATGGCTGGAAAATTATGTCCCCCACTGCACAAAAATTCCAGATGGTCACCTCAGGGTTGCAGGCAGGTTCCAAGGTGGCCTCATTTGTGATGAATGTCAAGGATGACCTATAAAATTGCCATTTAAAGACAAATGCAGTACAGTGAAGTGGACAGAGTCCATTTGGAGTCAGGCCTTAAAGAAAAGGTTCAACTCTTTCCTCTGCATATGAGAGCTGTGTGAACTAGAGGTGTTTTTTTGTTTTTTTTTACACAAGAGTGGCCAATCTCTATAGTGGAGGGAGGTTTCTCACCAGGAGTTGCTGACATCTATAAAATCACAGATCTAGGAAGGAAGGAAGGAAGGAAGGAAGGAAGGAAGGAAGGAAGGAAGGAAGGAAGGAAGGAAGGAAAGAAAGAAAGAAAGAAAGAAAGAAAGAAAGAAAGAAAGAAAGAAAGAAAGAAAGAAAGAAAGAAAGAAAGAAAGAAAGAAAGAAAGAAAGGAAGAAACAGGAGGGAGGGAGGGAGGAAGAAAAAGAAAAAGAAAAAGGAGAATAATGGATCCTGAGTTTCCTTGGATGCTGGTGGCTCTAATGATTAAGCATTAACATTGGATATGCTATGACTGTGACAATTTAGACTGTTGGTTAAAAAAAAATGGATTTGCTCCTAAAGAAAGTCCATGGATTTTTAAAAGCTATCTGCAGGGCTTTTAGCTTTAGCAGACATTGACTGAATCCCTCTTCATTTCACACATGAGGAAATTGGACCCCAAAAAGGCACAAGATCACATGGGTAGGAGGCGACAGAGCTAGGAGTGAAGACTTATTATATTATTATATTATACCAGTCTATAAATACAGAGTGTCCCATAAGACTTAGTGCAGACTTGAATAGCTTGATACATATAAAACTTCCCTGATCAGGCTGAGAAGGGGAGGAGGGATATGGCTAGGCACTTCTTCAATAGGTCATTCTGTGTAGTTCTGAAATGTGTTCTTAGCACCTGCAGATTAAACTGGAGGGGCCAAATCCCCACTGTTCTTCCACTAAGCCCAGATCCTTTAAATAGGTAACCCTGGCCCTTTGATTGTCATCACAGTGATAGACATGAAAATAGTCTTGGTGAATGCTTGTGGAATGATGGAATAATGTGCACCTTATTCATTAACACTGATATTAAATTACAGACCATTCAAAGTTGAGTGGGAGATTAAGTTCTATTACTTTTTCATCTCAGTCGAGTGAGTGGTGACTAAAATTTGGGCTAAGGGAAGCAGGTTGAATCATGGTAATGGTAATTGGCTTACTGATACAGAACATGCCGATACTACTTCTCTCTGGCATTACTCCTTCCCTTTCAAACTTCCTACCCCCTAAATCTGTACTTGATACTAATAAACCCATATGTGAAAAAGGTAGAATTCATTTTTTTCAGGTGATACTTTAAGAGTGTGACAGAGAAGGTCATTTAAGCCCATTTGGTAGCAGAAGCCTGTTTCATCATTAGGAAATTCTGAGATGATTACAATTGGGAACATATGACAAGTCTAAGAGCCTGAAGAATTGACTCCTTGTTAATGCCTCTTTTTCCCAAACCAAAGAGATCAGGTACTGAAATCAGGATGGGGGTGGGGGAGGAAACAGGAAACTTTAAATTATTCCATACATGCTTTTGTGAGTTTTCACAGTCTTTGTTTTCATTCAATTCAATGCCCTGGCACACAAATGTTTTCCAGATTCATTGAAATGAAACCTATGAAATAATCATTGGAGCAGCTAGGTAGTGCTGGTCCTGGTGATAGCTCAAATCCAGCCTCAGACACTTACTAGCTGTGTGATCCTGGGCAAGTCAATTAATGTCTATCTACCTCAGTTTCTTCAACTGTAAAATGGAGAAAAAAGCACTTATTTCTCAAGGTTGTTGTGAGGATCAAGTGAGATCATATTTGTAAGACTCAGCATAATAGGTACTGATTAATTCTTGTTCCATTCCCTTCTCAGGCTAGAGTAAAGATCTCTCCTCCCTAGAGTAAAGATGGTTTCTCATGGAACCCCACCCCAGCCAGTCTTTACCTGCATGGAATAGTAAGCATCCTTCCTCCTCTTCCCCTCCTTCCCTCCTCATCTCTAAAGTGAGGGTAATGACATCATTACAAGGTAGCTGGGAATATGAAGGGAGATGATATATGGAGAGTGCTCTGCTTAAAACACTTTGGAAATGATTATTTTTATTGTTTTTCTATTTCGATTTTAGTATTTGCATGCTAAAATATTAAATATATTTATTATGATTTCCAGTTTTCTATTATTGTTATTATTTCCAAGATCGTGTTTCTGCCTTTCCAGACCGGATGTCCTGCAGCCACTCACAAGCCTAACCCATTACTGATGGGCTCCAGAGCTTTGACCCATTCCATTTCTGACCTGGCTTTTTTTCCCCTCCACAGAGTAGCCTCCTACTGGCACCAGTGTGGGCAGCTAGGTGGTAGAGAGAGATAGAACTCTGAATCTGGAGACGAGGAGATCAGAGTCCAAATCTGACCTCAGACACTAACAAACTGTGACCCTGGGCACGTCAGCCTCTGTCTGCCTGTTTTCTCATCTGAAAAACTGGGATAAAAATAGTGCCTCTTCCTGGGGTGGTTATGAAGATTAAATGAGTAAAGCTCCTAGCATGGGGCTTGGAATAGAAGGAGATGTTCAAAAAATGTTAGTTATTCATTACCATAATTTCCGGTCAACTGTGGCTCAGAATTCCCAAGTTTATGCAATCCAACAGCATTAGACTCCCTGGCAGCTGGATCTACAGATGTGTGCCACTACATCTGGCTATTATTATCGATACGGACATACCCTCTGCCCTCCAAAAGCCTATATTCTAACAACGCTCTCTTTTTTTGAAAGGGAAATTCATTGGTTTGTTTGTTCAAATGGTTGGCTACCTTCAAATGGAAGGGCCTCTGAAGTATAATAATAACTAACAGTAATAACAAGTAGTGTTCACATAGGACCTCGAGCTTTGCAAAGTACTTTGGGAATATTAATTCATTTTATTCTCATGACCCTTGGAGTTGGATGCTATTATTATCCTTCTTTTCAGATGAGGAAATTAAGTCACAGAGAGTCTCCAGGGACTTGTCCAGAGTCACGTGGCTGGTAGGTGTCTGAGGCCAGATTTGAACTCAGGTCTTCCTGACTGCAGGTCCAACACTATATCTGTTGCCCCCACCTAGTGGTCTCATCATAATATGCCTAGTGATGCCCATGACATACATATTGATACAGCAATTATCCAGAACCTTCAACGGGCCAGAATGTGCCCTGGGTAGTAGGGAAACATGAAACTGAAATAATTCCAGCCCTACAGAGGAGCAGCCGGCCCCCACACCAAGAAGATGTCAATGTAAGTCCTGACTCTGATAAAAGAAAAGATCCCAATCTGCATAGGAGAGGGGGCTTCCTCACCTGGGAGTTCCCTAGACCAGTAAAATCCCAGAATCAATCCCTGTCTTTAACTCTGCCCTTAAAGGTATAGCACCTTATGGGGAGAGAAATGTATGCATTTAATGTTGTGTATATTACATATTTATATACATAATATAAAAATTGTATATATAATATAAATGTATACATATATGTAGGGCAGTGAGGTGGCACAGTGGAAAGAGTGCTGGGCTTGGAATCAGGAAGATTTTTTTCTGAGTTCAAATTTAGCCTTAGACACTTACTAGTTGGTGATCTGAGGCAATTCATTTAACCCTGTTTGCCTCAGTTTCCTCATCTGTAAAATGAAGGAAAAGATAAACCATTCCAGAATCTTTGCCAGGAAAACCCCAAATAAGGTCACAAAGAATTGGATGTGACTGAAAAACAACTGAACAGATACATTTACAGAAAATGTTTGCATACAATTTTTCACAAAATAATTTTGGGGAGGAGGCCCTATTAGCAGGTAGAGGGACTAGGAAAGGGTTCATGTTGCAGGTGACTTTTGAGCCAAACTTTGAAGGAAACTAAAGGCCTGTCAGAGGTGGGAGGTGAGGAGGGATTACATTCCAGGCATGGGGAGAGGCTATATAAAAGCTCTGAGGTGGCAGATGGAATGTTGTATGTGAGGAACATCGAGACGGCCAGCTTGGCTGGAATGTGGAGCGCATAAAGGGAAGTGATGTATGATGGCTGGGAGCTAGTTTATGAAAGACTTTCAGAGCCTAACAGGGAAGTTTGGAGTTGATCCTAAAGGTAAGAGACAGTCCCTAAAGGTCATTGAGTGATCAGGTCTGTGTTTTAGAAAGTCACTTTGGCTGCTGTGTGGAGGACAGATGGGAGAATGGATAGAGCTAAGACTGAGAGACCACATATATAATAGAGAAAGCATTCCCCAAGGGGCAGCTAGGTGGTGCAGTGGACAGCATTTCAGCCCAGTGAGTCAGGAGGAGCCAAGTTCAATTATGACCTCAGACACTTATTAGCTCTGTAACCCTGGGCAAGTCACTTAACCCCAATTGCCTCCAAAAACAAAAAGCCATTCCCTCATGCTATAAGAAATGAGGAGCTGGTTGATTTTTAGAAAAACACGTAAAGATTTGCCTGAAATAATGAAAAGTGAAATGAGCTGAACCAAGAGAACAGGTGTACAGTAACAGCAATAGTATTTGAAGAAGTAATTGTACATGACCAAGTTCTTCTGAGAATTTTAAATAAAGGACCTATGAAGGAAGATGCTATCTGCCTCCAGAGAAAGAACTGAGATAAATAGAAGCGTGTATAGTATGGTTTTACATATATTTATAACTCTATGTCAAACGGTAGCCTTCTGTAGGGGAGTGTGGGGAAGGAGGGAGGGAGATAGTTTGGAACTTAAAATGTAACCAAAAAATAAATATTTTTAAATTAATAGACAAATGGTCAAAAGATATGAACAGTTTCAAAAGCAGCGAAAACTACAATGACCATATGAAAACATGTTCAGAATCACTAACAGTAAGAGAAATTGAAGTGAGAACAGCTCCAAGATTACACCTCACATCTCGAAATTGGCAGTGATGTGGAGATATGTATGGACTGATAGGGAGAGATGTAAGTAAAATCCAATAGTGAGCCCCCCCATACATGAAAAGAGCAGGAGAGGAAAGCTGAACCCTGAATAAACGAAAACCCTGCAAAGCTTCCTGAGAGCTACTTGTGGAACATTCCTCTTTCCTCCTGGGATACCAGCAAAGAACTACAAGGAGACGGTCCTGTGTATTTACCGTGAGAGTATGGTTTTCCTTGACTGTTTTTCTTCATCACAAAAGAGCGTTCAGATTGGAGGGGGGGGGGCAGTTATTTCTGTTAATATTGCCTGGTTCTTTTCCACATTGTGCTCTGGTTGTTGTTGCTGTTGTTGTTGTTGTTTTAACACAATCTTCTTTGGAATGTGGCTACCCATCACCAGATGCAGAGATGCTTTTGAATAGAGGTGGAACTCTACTGTATTAAACACAGATGCCACAAATAGAGAGATTGAAATTTCTTTTTCCATTATGGAAAAGAGACATAAATGAGAAAGAGTTAGGAATGACAGACAGCCTGAATGTTGCACTGGTAGTCACCAAATGTTTTTTTAATCCCAGAAGAAGTCCTCTTAATGCATTGGGCACATTGTTTATGAAAGATCAATGGACAGACACAGACGAGGAGTAGCCAGAATGAGAAGGTGTAGATGGGACTCAACCGGAACCTTCAGGGAGAGGACCCACATTAATTAGTCCTTGATCCAGTGAAATCTAATCAAAGCAGCCTCCTCCATCAAGCTTTCCCCAATCCTTTACACCTCCTCATGAAAGTGATATTTTTTCTCTCTCTCTGAGTTCATCATATCACTTTGATTTCTACTTTGTACTTCTCGTTCTCTTTTATGTCTTAATTATTTGTGTGCCTCCACCCACTCCCACCCTCACCTATCCCCTTGAATTCTAAAATCCTTGAGAGCAGGATGCGTACCACATCTATTTTATTTTTGTTTCTCCAAAGCCTTAGACAAGTGTTTAGATTGACTTTAATTGAAATAATCAACTAAGAATCTGTTGAGGCGTATTTTAGATTCCATTTATATGTTTATCCAGCAGTCTATCATATTAACTAAAGAAGGGACCTTTCTTCAGCATTCTGATGAAAAACCCTGTGTGACCCACAAACAAACAAAATGTCCCTGCCTCACTGTACGTATGAAAGTAATGTTTGCTCCATTCTAGGTATCCATCCAGCCCAGACTGGATCATTTCTATAAACTTCCCAGGAATTTGGTAATACTCTTGGAGAAGGTTTGGGTATATTTAGATATGTCCAAGTCAAATGAATCCACATATATAAAGCACTTTATAGACATCAAAACATTATATAAATGCTATTGTTTAATTCTTATATCTAATATCATCCAAACCATCCATTATTTCCCAAGAGGACTCCTCAAACCTCGGGCATAGTACTAGAAATGACCCAGTCTTCTTGGAGTACATTAGGCTAGGGAAAGTTGGGTCTGGGGAAGGTGAGACCTTTTGCTGTTAGTCCTCCAGGTTGCAAGGTTGGGGAAACAAAGAAAAGTGAAATGTTGAGTGAGCCTAGATGGATTCAAACTGTCAGCCTTATTATACTGGTTGCAATTCTACAGAAACCCTGCATTCATGAAAAGGTGTTCTAAAGGGAAAAACTAATAGTTATGAGAAGGATTAAGAACTTGGGGCATCTATAAAGCCTTGTTTGATCTCAGAGGGAAGAGGAGTGGATGGAGCAGTGGATGAAATGTGCTTTGAAAAAGCTGATTTACATGAGATGTCAGCAAAAGCTTCCTAACTTTTATGGCTGTCTCCAAGTTGAATTGATTGCTACAGGATGAGGAGTGGACTTCTAGGTGAGAAACTGTAGGAGTCTTGTGGGGCTTTCCCAGTTTAAGTGGAATTAGATGGTCACTGTGGTACTATCCAAATCTAAAATTCTGTGATTCTGAGAAACAATGTTTTGACACACAACTTTTCTTCATCTCTAACGAGAGCAAGAAGGTGGCTATAAACTGAATGTGAGGAACTTAGGATAGAGAGAAGAATTCCCAGCAGTCTAGATCTCTTTGAATTGAAATAGATGATGGGAGAAATTGAGGCATCCCTCTGGAGATCATTAATATCAAAATAGATACTCTTAGGATGTTTATTTAGCTATGGCCCTACAGTTCACAGACAGAAAGATCATGTGCATATATACATACATTTGTTATGTTGTTACTCTTCAGTCTTTTCACTCATGTCTAACTGTGACTCCTTTTTAGGTTGTCTTGGCAAAGATACTGGAGCGGTTTGCCATTTCCTTCTCCAATTCATTCCAATGAGGAAACTGAGGCAAACAGGGTTAAGTGACTTGCCTAAAGTCACACAACTAGTAAGTGTCAGGGGTCAAATTTAAACCCAGGTGCCCCTGACTCCAGGATTGGACTCCATCTACTATACCAACTAACTGCCCCCATATGCATATATGTACAATATGTATCGATAGATAGATACAAACATACATGCATGCATGCATACATACATA
>CM053601.1:16584403-16602335 GCA_028646575.1 Pseudocheirus occidentalis
CCAAAGAAAACTCCTAGAAATGTTATTGGCAGGTTCCAGAATACTCAGTTAAAGGAGAAAATATTACAGGCTGCCAAGAGAAAACCATTTGAATACTGCGGAAGCACTATCAGGATAACCCAAGATCTGGCAGCTTCTACACTGAGGGATAGAAGGGCCTGGAATATGATATTTTGAAGATTAAGGAAGCTGGGATTAAAACCAAGAATCAACTACCCAGCAAAATTGATCATATTATTCCAGGGGAAAATATGGTCATTCAATGAGGTGGAGGACTTTCAAGCATTCTTGCTGAAAAAAACCAGAACTGAACAGAAAATTTGACAATCAAACATAAGAAGCATGAGGGATCACCAAGAAGACCAGTGTAACTGACTCCTGGGGAGCAAAGTAGAAAGAAGGAGATTGGAAAGACACAATGAGATTTAAATGCCAAAGAATGGAGTTTGTATTTGATCCTAAGGGTAATAGGAAGGCACTGGAATTTATTACTGAATTAAGGAGAGGACTTGATGTTCACTTTAGGAAAATTACTTTGTCAACTGGGTGGCACTTAGAGGAGAAGAGACTTGACATAGGGAAATCAATGAGAAGCTTGTTGGAGCAGTCCAAGGGAGAAATGATGGTCATCTTGATAAGACAGAGGCAAAAATGGCAGGATTTTATTGCTTCAGCAGTGAAGAGCTACTGAAGATGTCAATAAACATTAAAGATTTCTCTGGCAATGATGTGTAAAATGGATTGTTTCCATTAGAGGGGCTGTGGAAAGTGATATTTGAGCTGTGAATTGGTCCAACTATGCTAAAAAAAAATCAGTACAATTTTATACCCTTTTTTAAGGGGGTGGGGAGTGGACACCCCATTGTTAGGCTTATAGATGACCTGTGAAGCAGCACTTTTCATTGTAGAGAATTGGAAATATTAGATGGCACAACAATTGGGTTGTTAAACAGTGACTTGCCCACAGTCACATGGCTGGAAGTGTCTGAGGCCAGATTTCAACTCAGGAAGATGAGTCTCCCTGACACCATGCTCAGCACTGTATGCACTATGGAGGCCCCCAACTGCCCATGCTGTACCTTCGTTCTAGCATAGTAATTTCATTTTGATCTTCTTCAAGAATGAAGGACAACAAACCAACCAATACTGGTATAGAAACATGGTTCTGTTCCTGTCACTGACCTTGCTAACTGGGTGAACTTTGGCAAAATCCTGCCCCTCCTAGAGCTTGAGGGGTTTGGACTCAGTGGCCTGGGAGGTTCCTTCCTCATTTATGATCCTATGATTTCTCCTACAACTGTTACAAAATAGCAGACTCAGAAAAACAAGATACTTAATGAATATGGAAGAAAAGCATAAAAAAGATTTTTAAAATCCCAATGATCAAGATGATCAAACCTGGCTGAGAGAAAATTCGGGGGTGGAGGATTATAATATCAAATATATTCTCAAAGTTGATTTCGTGGCTGGTTTTTAATTTTATTACAAAAGGTTGGCTTAACCAGGGAGGCAAGAGATATTCAGTAATGAGGATCATGTAAAAAAATAAACTATCAATAAAAATAAAATAGAACATTTAAAAGAAATAATTAAGGTAGGAAAGCCAAAAATAAAAATAATTTAGAAACTGAACACATGTAGAGCTCAAGTAGGAAGCTGAAGATTTTGCTCACAAGTGCCTAAGAAAGTAATGGTGCCGTTAACATTATTTTGAATATTGGGTGAGAGGAAATGAGTTTCTAGATCCATTTAGTGTTGAGATTCATTGAGTTCTCCACTGAAAACTGGTGAATCCACTCATTCTTCCTTCCCTAAATGGAAGTACAAATAAGTAGAAGTCCAAAGTGCGTATTTAAGGCCATGCCTTGAATTCCATAAGGTCTATAAAATCCAATTACAAACCACTTTGCTCTTTACACATGAAAAGATTACATTTTCTGAAAGATACATAAATGCCACTCAACCACTCAGCTCCTCCTGCAGTGACCACTGGACCAACAATCAAGAAAGCAATAAGTGCTGAGATAATGTTTCCTTTCTTCCGCCCCCCCCCCACCCTGTTAAAATTCTGTTTTATTTTGAATTCCAAATTCTTTCCCATCCCCACTCTTTCTCCTTCCCTCACTCTTTGTGAAGCCTCAGCATTAAGCCAACCATTCATAATAAAATTAACAGCCAGCCACCACATCAACTTTGAGAATATATTTGATATTCCATACTCCTGATTATTCTCGGAGACATGTTTAATCATCCTGATCATACAAAACTTTGGATTTTTTTATCTTTTTTTTGTTTTTTTTTCATAGTCATTATGTATCTTTTTTTTTTTATTCTACTACTTTACCTGCATAAGGAATGGCAACTGAGTTCTTTAAAATGGCAAGGCTTCATTCCTCCTCAACAATACCCTGCCAATCCCACTCACCCTACTGGCCCTATTCCCTTTCTACTTCAAACTAGTCTAGCCCCAAGCATGATTCTCTTGATGTGATTGTCTTCACCAGAATGCAGAGCCCCAACGAAGGGGTTGTGCCAGGCTTTTTCATTAACAACATTGGCAAGGTTGACATGTAGTTCCAGTCACAAATTTGTGCTTGGCAAATTGAATACAATGCTGTTGCAGGTGTTTGCTGGATCCGGGCAGTTCTGTACTTGGAACTTTCTGTACCCAACTGAGGATTAGAGAACCTGGACTCTAATAGAAAACCTGGACTCTAATCTTGACTCTTTCCCTAACTTCTTATGCCTCTGTGGGCACGTCTCTTCAGCTCTCTAGATCTCACTCTTCTCAGCTACGACAAGAAATATTTGAGATTATAATTATTATTTGAATATTTACTTGAGATTATTGAATTTCTCAAAGGCCTTTCCAGCTTTAACATTCTGTTTATTCCAGTGATCTCCAAACGTTTTTAGTCATGCATCTCATCAGTAAAACATTTTTGATCATGTACCCACAACACATTTTTTATTTACAAATTATATGCAAGTTCTACTATACTTAGCAGCTAGGTATTACAGTGCTCCCTTCTCTGGGAATTCAATTCATTTCCCTCATCTGTGAAATGAGGGGTTTGAACTAAGTCTATAAGCCTCTGATCCTTCTATTTTTAGTGGACTTTCTGTTCATTTGTCAAGAGCCTGGGACTTCTGCTAGTGCTGTTGCTTTAGGGGTAATAAGATTCCTCAGTTGAGATGCAGCTCAGGCTGTGGTCAGTGTGCACACGTATATTCCCCTGGGTGGAGGTGGTACTCAAGGCCCCCTGCATACCTACCGTTTCCAAAACTCAGGTAGAGTAGGCAACATTGGCAACCAATGTCTACCACTGCTCCAAGGGGAACAGAGAAACTGGTTTCTCTTGGGTATCCAGTTGAGCTGACTTGCCCTCCCTATCTGTCCCCTGAGAAGGCACAGGAAAGACTCACATAAAAATAGGGAAAGTTGGTCTCATCCAGATGTCATGATTGCTTCCACATGAAAGGAAACCCGTTTACCTGTCTCTCATGGCTCTCTTCTTCAGGTCTCTACCCTTCTTCTGCAGAAGGCATAATTTCCCTATGGCCAGCAGCTTTCTGCTGCTCAGCTTCCCCATTATGTGCCCTACCCCTACACAGTCCCTACCCTTTCCACAGGAAATCGCCCACAACTCCCTGTAAAATTATCAAGTTCTGTGTGCTGACACACTAAATTCTGCTATCAATCACCAAGCATTAGTTAAGCTCCAGTATGCCAGACCTTTTGTCAACCACCAGAATTACAAAAACAAAAATGAAACAGTATCTGCCCTCGAGAAGCTTACGTTCTATATTCAGAGACTGCATGTACATGTACATGTACATATATATATGTATATGTAAATGGGGTCATTTTAATGGGGAGCCCTTAAGCAGCTGGGGAAAATCAAAGTTGTGTTTGGACTGAACCTGGAGGAAAGTGGGTTTTAAACATCGGACCCATAAGCACATTCTCCACAGGTCACTGCATTCCTTCTTATCCTTCAATCAAACTGTATTAGAAATTGAATAGGGACTTATTCTTTATCAAAATATTCTTACTTATAAAAATATTGTGTTTATTTAATACTTGGTATTGCTTCTGAAGTGCTGTGTTATCCTGTCTCTACCTATGGTATCATTCCCCACTCTTATCTCTACCTACTTGCCAACTGTCTGAGCAGCCAGACTGTTTTCTTGGTCCCCTTCAGGTGCCCTGTGATGGCTTGGAGATGACCCCCAGTAGCTGAAGGCACGACAGTGATTCATAAGCCCGCGTAGGCTCTATCACACAAGTTTATAATGTGGTCCCGTGTCAGCTTTCCCAGGACCTACCTAGCTCAGTGTAGGGAGACCCATCACTGGCAGAATAGTAGTAATAATGGATAATAGTAGCACTATTTATAGAAAGAGTTATGAGGTTTACAAGGCATTTTACATTTGTCACCTGTTACCATTTGATCTTCTCAACAACCTTGTCAGGCAGGCATGATTATTATTATCCCCATTTGACAGATGATGACACTGAGGCCAAGAGAGTTCATGTGACTTGCCCAAAGCCACAGAGCTTAAAGTGCCCTAGCAGGATTCAGTTCTTCCTGACTTTCAATCCAACCCTCACCACTTCATCACCTAGGTGCTTACTGGGATGACCACTCAGTAGGGAATTTTTTGGCCATGACATTTAAGGACAACATACTAGTGAGGCAGTTGGTTGCCTCTTTTCCCATGCACTGAGAAATATCCAGCAAAGAGGAAGTTTTAATGCCAATTTTTTTACTGAAAAAAGAGACCAAAAGTTCCCAGTGCAGGTGTCTCCAGCTTTCCTGTTCTCTGCTCTCTACTTCCCTTTGGAAACAGTACCACGAAATTGAAGCAGACAAGAAAGAATGAGAGAGGGGCCCTGAAGAACCCAGAGCCCCCTCCCATGTCACATTCCACCCCTCTTATTCTCTGAGTAACAGCCAGTCAGAGACAGCTGGAGCTGTGTCAGAGGGGCACGGGTGTTTGTGTATAAAATCCCACTAGATCTGAACATTGAAAATCAGGGTATGTCTTGGTCAGCCCTGTAAAGGGCAACAATGGAAAGTGACTGTTATGGAAGGATTTTTAGATGCAACAGGACTTGTGTGAACGTGAGCATATCACATGTCTTCCCTTGCCTTTGGATATATTATATATTATGTATTTCTAAACAAATAAATAGACAGACAGATGATAGATAGATAGACAGACAGACAGACAGACAGACAGACAGACAGACAGACAGACAGATAGATAGATAGATAGATAGATAGATAGATAGATAGATAGATAGATAGATAGATAGATGTATTTAGGTTGTTTGCATATTAGCCTCCCTTTAGAATGGGAGCTGGAAATACTTGGGTTCAAATCCAACCTCTGTCAATTACTGTGTGACCAAAGACAAATCTTCAAACTGCCTGGATCTTTGTCTTTCTCTGTAAACTTAGAAATTTTCATGAGCTGGCATCTAAATTCCCTTCCAATTCTAGGTCCACAGTCCTAAGCCACTATTTTTCCCACTAATTGTAGGGCATTTAAGAGCTAGATTAGAATGCCACTAGTCTTGTCCTTCTTAGGAGTTTTTGCATTTGTCTGTGTGTATGGGCAGGATCTTAGCCCTCCTTGCTGTGACGTTGTGAGGTTAATAGGTTGGTTGAAGAAGGGAGGAGAGGTGAAGAGGAAGTACCCTATAACTTGACACAGGTCAAGTATCCAAGAGTGTCCAAGTGCTTATATAATTCTAAATGCTGCCTAGCTGCCCCACAGATAGCTCACCTTGTATCCCTGTTGGTGGTAATGATCATTACCCAAGATGCCGCTCTCCTGCATTGTCAGGACGGACATGACATAATCATCTCTGGGAATAGAACATATGTCCACCCTAAAAATAATCCACATTCACACTTCTGAGTTTAGCATGGAAAGCGGGTTTATATTTCCTTGCCTACTGAGGGAAACTGAAGTTCTGCACAATGAAGGCTCCTTGAGAGTGCAGCTATAATGCATCCAAAAAGGAAAATGGCCATCTCCCAGGAGGAATGGAACATTCTGCTCTTCATAATTTCCATAAACTAAACTCAGTGTGTGACTTTAATAAATTCTCTCAGATACCTGTAGAATAACGGCTGAATGAAGGTCCATCAGATTTATAACTTGTGTATCAGTGTCTTATTGTAGTTCAGGCTGTATTTGACTCTCTGTGACCCAAAGTGGGGTTTTCTTAGAAAAGATACTGGAATGGTTGGTCATTTCTTTCTCCAGCTCATTTTATATATGAGAAAAGAGGCAAAGAGGGTTAAATGACTTGCCCAAGGTCACACAGCTAGTAAGTTAAGTATCTGAGGCTGGATGTGAACTCAGGTCTTCTTGATTCCAGACCAAGTTCTATCCACTGGACCAGTTAGCTGCCCCTTTGAGCATCTAGGTGAAATCTATTCATTTCTGAGTCGTGATTAGAGAACCATTTAGCAAGGCTTCAGGGCGGAAGAAATTGTAAAGAACTGCATCCTACCCAAATAATTTAGTGTAATGTATACGGGTTGTGTGTGCGTTCACGCATGCACACACTCAACAAAAAATAGAATATTGACAAGTTTTGCATCTTCTCTTCTAGCTAACAGGGTATTTTATCACAACTAACAACAGTTAGATGGAACAGTGGATAGAGCATCAGCCCTAGAGTCAGGAGCACGTAAGTTCAAATCCAGCCTCAGACACTTGACACTTAATAGCTGTGTGAACCTGGGCAAACCACTTAATCCTGAATGCCTCACCCCCTAAAAAAGTTTAGATTGCCTTGCCAAAAAAAGAAAAGAAAAAAAGTTAAGGAGCCTTAGATTATAAATTAGAAAGGTTCTTATAGGTTATCCTGTCTAACCACTTCATTTTTTTTCTTTTTTTTTTTGGAGGGCAGTTGGGGTTAAGTGACTTACACCCAAGGTCACATGACTAGTTTTTGTGTTAAGTGACTGAGGCTGGATTTGAACTCAGGTCTTCCTGACTCCAGGGCCCGTGCTCTATTCACTGCGCCACCTAGCTGCCCCCTAACCACTTCATTTTACAGGTGATGAACTGTGACCTGTGAAGTGTATTCCCTTCATCTAATGATAATAATCATTACAATTTTAATAACTAGCAGTTAGTTGAGGCACTTTATAAATCTTACCTGATCCTCATAAACACCCTGGAAAACAGGAGCTATTATCCCTAGATGGGGAAACTGAGGCAAATAGGTACAGTGACTTGCCCAAGGTCACACAGCTAGTAAGTGTCTGAGACTAGATTTGATGTCAGGTCCTCCTGACCCCAGCAAGGTGCTCTGTCTGCTACACCATCTAACTGTTTTCCTTGGGAACAAAGCTGTATTCTTCCTGTTATTTTTCTAACTCTGGTGTGAGTTGTTTGAACTAGGTCTCCCTGACTCCTAGCTGGGTACTCTATTCACTGTGCCAACTAGTACCCTCTCTTCCCTTGCCATATTGTCAGAGTCTTTATTTCCAAAGTCTCTGAAAGATCTCCTCCCTGATTTTCAGAATCCAAAGCCCTCAGGGCTTGTTAGAGACAATTCAGCAAATTAACAGGAGGGTATAATTGCTTACCGATGAATATTCCAGAATACCGAGGCCAGTCCTTGCCAACTGCCGAGGCCACATAGACCCTCATCTTTAGCTGTCTTTTACTTGGAATTCTTAAAAATCGAATCACTTCTTTCAAAACTTCTACAACACCTACTGTGTGAGAGTCCCCAAGAGAAAGAAAGTTTGAATGAGACTCTGTCTTTGCCCTCCTGTAGTTTTATTCCAGTGGGAGAATGATAAATGTAAATAACTCTTGGGCTTTAAAGAGGCCCGTACTCCTAACCACGGGGGTAAGAAGGGGAGGAAGAATCAGGAAATGCTTCATTAAGGCTTTAAAAGATGAGAAGGAAGTTCAGTAGGCAAAAAAGGGAAAGGACATCATTCCAGGAAACAAGCAGCCAACAGAGAAGTGGACATGGGCCAGGGAGCAGTTCTGTTGGGTTTCTTTGTCATGTGATCAGCACCTCTATAGGGTAGCTTCCTGAATGAATTCCTTAAGGTTCTGTGATTTAATTTGTGTGGGTGTTCCTGCCATCAAGGCAGGTCACAACCCCTTTATATATTAGTGGACAGTTTCATGAGTTGCTCTGGTTAAAAAAAAACCCACCACCAACAACAAAATAACAAATAATCACCTGGTGTCCTGTATTCTAGTTATGAGCCAGGCTGGTTCATATGGGACAAAAATGCAGCCCTTCTCTGGTCCTGTGCTTGAAGGTGTTACTGTTTGGCAGGACTTCATGGACACCTTCATAAGTCACACTGAGGCAGCAGGGTGAGAAGACGGGGCAAGGGAAGAAAAAAAGGTTGGACTCCGAGCTTGGTGGTTTTTAACTGATTTTGTTCCTTTCATTCTTGTAATCATGTGGTCACATAGAGTATGGAGCAGGTACAGGACCCAACCCCTTGCCCTGCCTCCCATGATAGATCACTGCCTCGAATCATATCATGAATGTCAAATAGAACATCTTAAGCTCCAGTGTGTGTGCTGAGTGCTCTCCAGCCCCGGTCAAGTTGAACAGAAATAGTGTTTGCCCACTAAAAGAGGATGTTGTGAGCTCTTTCTTCAAAGTTCATTTCAAAAGGACAGCTGAGGAGCTCAGTGGATAGAGAACCCGTCCTAAAGTCAGGAGGACCTGAGTTCAAATCCAGCCTCAGACACTTATTAGTCATGTGACCCTGGGCAAGTCACATAACTCCAATTGCCTCCCAAACCCCCCCCAAAAAAAAACAACTTCAATTTAATTGAACAAGTCTTTCTTAAGTTTCTTCTGTGTACCAGGCACCAGACTTGATGCTAGGGATACAAAGCAGTTCTGATATTCCAGCAGCACATGGGGAGAAACATGGACATATAGCATAAAATCATAGAAGTCATCAAAGGCTGCTTAGATAGCCCTGGTGGCCTTGGCAACAGATCTTGTATCCTCCTAGAAACCAGGAGGCACATTGGCTTCTGAGAGGTGTGAGATCTAACTTACTGGAGCCCACTGCCTCAGGAGAATTCCAAATTGACTGTCTTTGTTGGAGGGGCAATACAAAATGCCCCTTATGCCTCTAGGTTCCTCTGTTACCCAGACAAAGCATAAGCACCTCCCGCAAGTGTAAGCAGAAAGAGAGAGAGACACAGCTCATAGAGTTTCCTCATTAGGGGCCTGAGACTTGTCTGCCCAACTCTGTTGGAAGCTTTAAAAACCGCAACTGGAGACTTCTGCAGACAGTGTCATTTTTGTGTGTGGAGGAGGTTATGGGAACACAATGAAAGCGATTTGCTGCCTTTCCTGTGAAATATTTTGCCAACCAGAGATTTTCTTTCTCCCCCTTGATTGACCCTTCTTTCTCCAAGAAGGGAGGATGCATTTGTTGTTGGTTTTTTTCACCAAGTGGTGAAAAAAGTGGGCTGTTCAAGCATCTGATTAACCCTTCCTGGGGAGGATTGATTCTGAATGTTTTCCTACCCTGAGAGCTAGAACCAGGCTGCGCTGGACAAGCTTCAAGGGATGGCTAGGGACAAGACTCCCTCCAGCCATCCAAAGGCTAGCATATTCAGCACAGTTGAGGCTGGTGTGGAAGCTCTGAGAAGACTTCTACAACCCAGAGAGGTTCAAAACAGGCCCAGGAGTTGAAAAAAACCAGCTTCTCAGCAGCACCTGGTGGGCATGTTATCAAGCTGGCCACAGACCTGTCATCAGGACTGTTTGTGGTTGCTTCCAGGTAAGCTTTGTGCATTGAGTTTTCCCCATCTTCTAATTTTTACATATTGTGGGCAAAACAGAATCATTCAAAGTAGCTGAAAGGTCGTTACTAAAGCATTTTTTTAATGTCCATGATGTATTTTTAAGGGAAAGATTTTTAAATGTATACAGAATATATATGTGTGGGTGTGTGGGTATGTGTACACACAGTCACACATAGATTGCCCACACATTTCAGCTAGGGATTAAGAGTTTTACTCAGAATATTTATAATTTTTTTTAAAAAGAAAAAAGTTAACATGATTATTTTGTTATATATTTGAAATAAATAGCAAGTTGTGCACTTGCAGCTTCATGTACAATTATCTTTTCATTGTACTAAGTTAGGGAAATGATTTTTCTTATTCGATAAATTAAAAATAAAAAATTTTAAAAGACTACTTCTACATCATTCCTCATGCACTGAGCCCCAGCTGCTGTCGTCCTAGGTACTTGTTGCTTTTCTGGTTAGGAAGCAGCCATTCTTCCTTGCTCCCCTCTTAAGAACAGAACCTCTGAAGACGTGCATTGTGTCCTGTGCTTCAGGAGCTGAATTTAGCATGTGATGTTTACTTTGCCATTTTGCGTAGAGACTTTGGCACAGTTTCCCCTAAGGAATCCAAGAGGAGCCAACCATCATCCTGTTTCTCACAGGTGCCAGGCACCAAGCACATTCCTGCTGTATAGGTCACTGAGTCCTTCCGCCTTCACGACCACCTATAGTACAATAAAGAGAATCTAACTGAGATATCATCTCCAAAATTTATAAGAGAAAGGAACAGTCTGTTTTGTTGAACCTTGAAACTAGATACAAACTCCAGATTGTGGTGTATTAGGGAAACTAGAGCTGGAGTCAGGACCCTGGCTCTGCTCCTTATGACCAGGGAGACTTCAGATAAGTCACCTCCCAGCCCTTGGGATCTCATCTGGGCAAATAAAAGTGCTTTGGGTTAGATCATCTCCCAGGTCCCTTTGCGCTCTAAATCCCATGAACCCTCTTCTCACACTGTTGGGGTCATTCTTGTCTCTATCTCTCTCTTCCCATAGTCACAAGGTGATATCAGGGATGATTCCTTCACATTTATAGGCAGCCAAAAGTGAGAAACCCATTTTTTTTTAACATCCGGCTACAGTTGCTTTTATTTCTCAAAAGGAAGTCTACTCTGCTACCAAGAATAAGAGCAGCAGGAATATCTGCAGTGGTCAGAGGCTGGTTTTTCCAGTTTTTGCTTAGTGTGTGTTCATTTGAAAGTAAATGAGGAAGCATTCTTTTAATACTTATTAGAGTTGTTCTTTCCCAGCACTATCACGACAGGTGTATATGTGTGTATTTGTCTCAACTCTTCCTATTTTTAAATTCTTCTATGGAAATCTTGTTCTTATAGACACCAAAGACCTACCATTTCTATTCTTCATCACAGCATCATAGATTGAGAGCTAGAAGAGCCCCTCTGGTCCAAGTCATTCATTCTACAGATGAGGAAACCAAAACCAAGAGAAGGGAACGAAGGTCAAAGAAGTATAAGAGGCTGGATTTGAACCCAGGTCCTCTGGCTCTTAAGCCAGTGAGAACTTTTCCTATTGCACAACTATAAACAACTCCTGTGTTTGCAGATTTTCATTAGGAGACTCCCTTCAATTTTCATTCAAGTTTCAACTGGATTGAAATGGTTTATTATTGAATAATGGTTGATTATTGAATAATCATAGCCTCTACTTTTTCTGCTTGGTTCTGTACATTTTCTTCGTCCACTAAAATGTAAGTGTTTTGAGGGCAGAGACTGCCTTTCTTTCTGCTTATATATGTATCTGAGTCATTGTGTCTGGCATCAAGTGTTTAATATATGTTTGGCTTCCATTATGGTCCTCTCTCTGTGGCTAACCATTTCCTTATAGCAGTCATCATTTTTCCACTGAAGAAAAGAAGAGAAAGAAGATAAAGGGAGGGAAGCAAATTATATTGTTTAAAACAAAGTAGATTGCTGAAAAAGTAGAGAAAATATTTGGTAAATGTGGTTAGTTTCAAAAAGTGCAGAAGAGACCAGGCCTCTGACTTGCAAAATCTGCTTTTATTCATTTATTTAGAAAAATTTCATTGTTTTTGCTTGCATATAAAAAAAGAGAATTGTTTGTGGGCAGTATGAAGCTACAGTATGCAGCTTTTTAAAAATATATATTACATTTAGCACAATCGTTCCAACCTTTCCCTGCTTGTCTGTGCCCCAGCTAAATTTCCTTCTCTTCTCTTATGTGCATTTTTAAAAATGTCATTGATTTCTTTTCATATCACTCTCCCTCGTTTTCCCCATAATTCTCCCTCCTTCCACAAAAATAGTTCTCCCTTGTAACAAAACATAGTTATATGCGTACAATCCCCACATTGACCATGTTTGCAAAAATGTCTGTATCATTATTGCATCCCTACTTCTTTCTTTCTGTGCCCAGAGGTAAGAAGAATGAGTCTTCCTTAAATTTCTGGAGTCATGGTTGGTCATTGCATTGATCATAGTTCTTAAATCTTGCCAAGTTAATTTTCCTTCACAATGTTATCACCACCGTGTAAATCATTCATTCTGTTCACTTTACCCTGTATTAGTTTATTAAGTCCTACCAGGTTTCACCAAATCTGACTTTTTCATCATCCTTATGGCACAATAGTTTTACATCATCTATATCATAATTTGTCCATTCACTTTCCACTCTTTGCTATAACAGAAAGTATAGTTATACACATTTTTTAACATAGAGTTATTTTCCCTCTTTTGTACTTTTGGGGTATGTGCCTAGTAGTGGTGTTGCTGGGTCAAAGAGTATGCACAGTTTAGGGACGTTTGGGTGATAGTTCCCAGTTGCTTTCCAGAATGTGAATCCTTACACCAGGAAGGGTCCTTGAGCTTCCTGAACACTGTGCTGTTATATTCACTGTACTCTTGTTTCTTATGTACCTTATCTTTTCTACTAGTCAACTTTTTAATTAAATTGTGGGGTTATTATCTTGCTTCTTTACTAGAGTTCTGACTTAATTCAATTAGTTTTTTAGTCTTTAGGGTTCTCCTAGTAAGCCATCAGGTCAACGTCAAAAAGTAATCATTGTGGTTCTTCTTTGCCAATGTGTGTTCCTTCCGTTTCATTTCTCGTCATTGTTAGAGCTTTATTCTTAGAACTATATCAGATAATAGTAGTTGCCCCTGATCTTAAAGAAGTGACTGCTAGCATTTCTCCATCATACATAGTACTAGATTTAGGCTTTAGATAGATGCTCAGTGGTGCAGTGGATGGACCCACAAAGAAATCATTGTTCTTTATGAGCAAAACAGAATTGCAGCAGCTCAAAAGAGACACGAAATGTACAAAATTAGAGACAACCATACTCCAGATGTTCATATGGACTATTTGTGCCCAATCTGTGGAAGAGCCACCCAAGCCTGTACTGGTCTTATCAGCCACAGTCAGATGAGGACCATCTCCAGTCATCTTGTTCTATATCTGGCCCCTGGAACCAGATGACTCCAGAGGAGAAAGTGAGGCTGGTGACCCTGCACAGCCTCCCTCGCTTAAATCCAATTCACGTGCATGTCATGGCATCGCTTCCATCTTTGAGAATGAAGGGCAAGTAACAAATACACTGTACCTTGACACTGACATAGTGATGTCATTTTGGTCTTCTTTGAGAACAAAGGACAACAACCAACTAACCAAACTAGGACCCTTTTCAGATATTTTCTGGAGTATGTTTGGGTAAGCGGGGCTCCTCTGCTGCCTTACATATTGCCATCTTAACAAGAGGCTTGAGACTTTCCTGTTAGCTGTTCACTAACTAACCCTTTAGATAATGTTCTAGATTTTTAAAATAGGAATTGAGTCAAGCTCACCCTCTAGGGATCAGGTCATTATCATCTTCCATTTTTTTTTTTGTAAATTAGAGAAATTCTCCTTCTCTGACCTCACAGTAACTCTTCTGTTCTCTAAGAATTTCAACTGGTCATTACCAATGACTCAGCAATTGCTTTTTTCCATTTCTTTTCAGTAATCTAAGATGTCATTTATCATGGACAGTTGATCTTTTCCTAATATAATTTTATTTGCCAAGCTCTGTCAGCCATTTTTGTACTCGCTTTTCCCATCCAAAGAGTATTCTTGGAAAGGAAAAGAGAAATAAAGTGAAAGCTGATTAGATCTGACTTCTCAGTTATCAACCCTCATTCCAATTCCTCTAATCAGTTGCTTTTTATTTACCCTTATCTGTTGCTTTTCTTTTCTCCAATATAATTTTTAAAAGGTTTCCTTCACCAACTCATTTTGAGTTTCACTAGTCCTGATGCTACATTCTTTTTTTTGGAGGCAATCAGGGCTTAAGTAACTTGCTGAGGGTTACATAGATAGTAAGTGTCTGAGGTCAAATTTGAGCTCAGATCTTCGCGAATGAAGAGCCAGTGCTTTATTCACTGTACCATGTAGCTGCCCCTCCTGACACTATTTTTACACCACACTTCTTTATTTTTTTCCATCATCTTCCCCTGTTTCCATCTTCTGAATTTGGCTCTTTTAAATGTAAGTTGGTTGATTAGTGGATTCCTGGTTTATCCACGTGGGTCTCTTTAGACAACCATTTCATTTCTTCCTCATTGGAATTGTTTTTCTTTGTATATCTTTTTATTCTCATTCCTGAGAACATCCCATCTGTAATAAGACATTATCTACCAATCCTGTGTTCCTTCCCACCCCTGCCATGCCACATAGGTTATGCTCATTCTTTCCCTAAAAGGCAAGGAATCCATCCCTAAGAATTGATTGTCCTATGCACTCAAGCCACACATAAGTGTTGACACAGCTTCCTGATGTCTTCAGGTCATGTCTCTGGGGCTCCCTGGTCACCTAAACACATAAAAATTCCCCACCCATGTGGAGTTTGGGATCCTTCAGACTTGGTGGATATTCAAGACAATTCATCAGCATATCCCACTCCTGCTGACCATACCCATTTCCATATGAAACCAATGTATGTGGGGGAGGAAAGAGGTGTCTGCCTAAACTGAGTGCCTTATCCTTGTTAAGTGTCCTTTTCTGTGCTATAGCCAAATAAGCCTCCTTTTATTAAATTGTTCATTGACCTATGAATGATTAATTTCATTCTAATATACGTCCTATATTATTCGAGGGGAGTGATTTCTCTTACAGAAATAGCAGAGAGTGTTTTAGTGTTTCAACATGAAGGAACTAGGATATCACAAGAGAAATTCAATCAGCAATCTGATGGGTCACTAGAGCAGGGTGGCTACTGAAGGCATGGTCCATTGGAGCTAACGTGGAAGCATCTTTCTGTAGTACAGTTCCTTGGACTTGGAGAGCTCTCCAGGACTTACTGCTGCTAAGCTAGTTGAATCCATTATATGCTTCACATAGAGACCTCCTTTTAACCCTTTTAAAGTAGCTAAATGAGGGGGTATACATACTTGGATTCAGAATGATGAATTACCATTTTAGGTTCTGAAAGGGAGTGGGTAAAATTCCTAAAGTAAATGGGTTTGATAGGTTAGACCTGTGCATCACCACCACCACCACCCCCATACATTACCAAGCCCAAGGATTAATGTCTAGAGGACAATTATTCTTCAGACAAAGCAGCACAATTATGTAACTGTGGGACAACCATTTTGTGAATGAGTGGGAGACCAACGATGGGGCAAATACTACAGCTGGTGCAGATAAGATCTCTACAGATGGTAGGACAATAGGCACAAAGTCAGATGCCCTACTACTTGAACAAATAGTGATGATACCCTCTCCCAGAGATAACTTTGCTTGTAGCTCATGAAATAGGGGATTGATAACATGATGAATAAGCCATCTATCAAAATAGATTATATAATAATCTACTATAATCATAGTATAATACTATAATCACAGTATAACACTGTATCATGCAATATTATATGTAATATTGTGTATTTTAAATAACGTAGGCTACACTACAATATTATAATACTACAACAATATTATAATCCTATTTTACTGTGAAATCCAGCACTGAGACAATTAGAGGGTCCTTCAACCAAAGCCAAGCCAAGCCCTCCTCATCCTTAGGCTTGCTAAGGTATTCCATAAAGCCCCCTCCCCATTTGGATAAAAGAGATTACTGGACACTGTCATCCAGGCTAATACATCAGGTAATCTCCAAGTCCAGTCACATGAAAAAGTCTTTTTGAAGCACTTGATGTATGCCAGTACGCTAGGCACACAAAGACAGGCAAAAACAGTCCCTGCTGTGAGGGAGCTCACAGTCTAATGGGGAAAACAATATATAAGTAACTATGCACAAACAATGAAGGTAATCTTGGAAGGAAGGCACTACTATTAAAGGAGATTGGAGAAGGTTACTTGCAGAAGATGGGGTATGAGCTGAATTTTAAAGGAAGCCAGGATGTGAGGATGAGGTGGGAGAAAATGTCAGAAGTGGAGGATGGCTAGTGAGAATGTTCAGAATGGAGAGCTAGAGTGTCTAGTTTGAGGAACAGCAAAGAGGCCAGTGTCACTGACTCATAGAGTACCACACTGGTACATGCCCAAAGATAATATTCCATAGAAGAGAGTTTTCTTTTATTATCACTCAAATGGCCACCTTCAATGCTGTTCACATGGTGGGTGTTCAGTGAATGCTTACTGAATGACTGTAATGTTAATTTAGGACGTTCACATCAGATTTCATTTTTACGGCCATGAGCCTGAGCAGAAGGCTGTCCTTGATCACATAAAGGCCAAACAGAAACAGATTGTATCACATACACTGCAAAATGGTTAAATTGCTCTACTAAACCCAATTTATACTTAAATAGTGATGTCCTGGATCACCCCACTTATATTTGGAGACAGCCATCTTGAGTCAATTCTCCTGGGTACTCATTAGCCTTTTACTCAATTAATGGTCAGCATACTTTTAATATACTGAGCTTGGTCATAGCTTTCGAATGAATTTCTGTCTAAAGGAAAGGAATGTTCTTTACAGCATGTTCATTTTTCAAGCCTTATTTGCCTTTTTCTATCAACACATATTCAACCCATCTCAAGTTTCCTCCTTTAGAAAGACTTAGGGTAGATCTAGGCAAGACTAGTCCCTTCCTTGCTTGGTTACCTCTTGTATTTCATGTATCATGACATTTGACCATCTTCACTTTGACAATTAATTTTAAATAGTCTTGCCCAGCTCCTTGTTTTGTATGAGTGAGTCTATTTATCCCCAACAAAATTAGAGAATACTTGAAAGCAAGGGAGAGGCCATATTATTTTTGTATCACAGATTTCATCTAGCATAGTGGAAGGGATGTACTAAGTACTCATTAGATAGCTGAGTTGAACCAAATCCTCCAAAATACAGTTATAACAAAAATATCCCCAAATGTCTCTGTGTTCTAATGGTAGCATCTCAGGAGGGTCCAGACAAGGGCAATATTTTGTCAGTCAACAATCTAGTTTCATCAACCTCTCCCACTGTGTGGTCTTGAGTTTCTTGTTTTGTGGTACAGAACAGAACAAAAGGGCTCTGTTCAAATTTTGTGTAAAGGAAAAACTTAGATTGCTGAGAGAGAGAAAAGGAATGAGGGAGAAAAAGCAATAGTGGAGGGAGAGAAAGAATGTTGAGCAGAGAAAGAAAATGGGGCATGTTCTGACTTTTCTCAATATACTCAGTATAGTGTGATATAGAAACGATTTCCTTATTCTAAAAATTGAAGATGTCTCACAATCTGAAGGCATGTGGAATTCTTCAGTCAATCAACAAGTATTTTAACAATCACCTACCATGTACCACACACCATGCTAGGACAAGAGATAAAAATACAAAGAATAGAATTATCTGAAATTTATGTTCTCTCACAGGAGACACATGTACAGAACAAACACATAAAAATACAAAATAAAAGATAGGTAGGAAGGCTATGTTGTTGAGTGCCCCAAGGGGAATAATGTATAATGAGGTTGAAACCCAAGCCAGATATCAGTTAAGAAGAAAGACTTGGAGTATTGCAGTCCAGCTTCCCTGAAAAATACAACCAAGGATCTCTGACAAGTGTCAGAAACCAAGTGGTGATAAAAATCTAAGGAGAA
>CM053601.1:16602835-16643270 GCA_028646575.1 Pseudocheirus occidentalis
TTGTTCTTCCACAGGGCAGGACCTGTAGAACAGGTATGAGCCAGGATGGCAGAGCCAGAACTCAAGAACAAAATAGCAGGATTGGGATCTTGAACTCAGCCCCCAGGGAATAGGGCCTCAGAATAAGTGATCACATGAGGTGGAAGGAATCTAAAACTAAGGATTCAGTCCTTAGGCTCAGGAGCCACAGCTGTGTCAGACTAACCTAGAAGAGAACACCTCAAATTCAGTCATGACACAAAGAACAGGGCTGTAACACTTGGCACAGGTCCCTACAGGTGGTATTTGAGACTCAGTTCACAGGTTAAGAGATTATGGTCCTGTGGCTGCCACTCTACTCCAATGGACTGCTGGTAGATCTACAAATTGGTACAACCATTCTGGAGGGCATTTGGAATTAATTCTCCAAAGAGACTAAACTGTGTACCCTTTGATCTAGAGATGCCATAAGTCTGTCAAAATCTTAATTAATCAAAGAAAGAGGAAAAGGACCTGTCAATACAAAAATATTTGTGTCAGCCACTTTTGTGGTGGCATAGAATTGGAAACTGAAGGGATGCCCATCAATTTGGGAATGGCTGAACAAATTATGGCATGTTAAAAGTAATGGAATACATTGTTGAGTAAGAAGACACTGAGATTTATTGAGTAGGGGAGTGACATGGTCAGATCTTTACAAGGAAAATCACAAAAGAATTTGGACCTGGACTACTGATGTTATTACTGTACAGAAGTTCTAATGAGGAAACTCCCTTTACCAATGTAGATCAGTCCCTGCTATCTATGTTTTCTCCCCCAGTGGAATATGAATATAGGTTCCTTGAGGTCAGAGATCTAGTGTATCTCTTATTTTTGAAGTGTTCCTCTAACTACACTCCTATTTCCCATTTCCATTATTTTGCAAAGGATGTTTCTGGTGCTCTCTCTTCACCTCTCCCTTTTCTTTGTTTTCCTTTAAGATTCACCTCAAATGCCACCTTCTGTATTTTTCTTTCCTGCTTCTTACCTCTCTCATCCCATTGCTAGTACACGCCTTCTCCAAACTACATTATTTCTATTTTACTTTCATTTTTAAAAAGCTTATTTTGACAGGCATTTACTATCTCTACCTCCCTCTATCCTTCTGTCATCCCCCACCCTCCACCTAGTGAAACCATTAAAAACCCAGCTGACAAATACAGTCCAGCAAAAAAAAAAAAATTCTTGCATTGCTCATATCTGAATATCCATGTTTTTTTAATCTAAATTTTAATTCCATCACCTGTCTGACTGGAGGAGGATGGTATGATTTATCTTCAGCCTTCTTTGCTCTTGGTTTATCAGAGTTCTAAAGTTGTTCAAAGTCATTTTTCTCTTTAATGCTGCTGTCCCTGAGTACATTGTTTTCCCAGTTCTAACTTTACTCTGCCTCAGATCATAGTTCCTCCTATTTTCTCTAAAACTATGCCATTTTGTGTGGTATTCTGTTATATTCATATGCCCTAATATATAGCCTTTCTCTAATAGGTAAGAATGTTAGCTTGTGGTTTGATGTCACTATGAAAATTTCTGCTAAAAATATTTTTGTGCATCTAGATCTTTATATAATCAAAATTGTTAATTTGTGTTCTGTGATCCCCTCCATTACTGGTTTATTCAAACTCTTTCCCTGTCCATAGATCTGAAAGGTAATTCCTTCCTTGTCCTTCATTTATTATGTCTGTCTCCTTTTATATCCAAGTCACATATCCATTTTGAATTAATCTTGGTATATGGTGTGAGGGGTTGGTCTATACCAATTTCTGCCAGCCATTTTCCCAGTAATTTTCCTTAAATGGTGATTCCTTACCCCATCAACTAGGGTCTTTGGGGTTTTCTGACCCCTAGGCTGCTGGTTTCCCTAATTTGCTCCACTGATCAATCTCTTTACTATCCAGTATCAAATTTCTTTTTCAATTATTGATTATAATAGACTTTAAAATCTGGTACTAATGGACCCCCTGCTATTTTTTTGCCATTGTTTCATTATTATTCCTGAGATTCTTGAACGTTTCTTCTTCTATGAATTTTATTATTTTTTTCTAGTTGCATAATGTCATCCTTTTATTGTTTGACTGCTACAGCACTGAATGAGTACATTTCATTGTTATTGTAATTTTTTATTATTGGCTGGACCTCCCCATGAGCAATTAATATTTCTATAGTTGTTTAAGTCATTTTTAAAAATTGTTTAAGTCATTTTTTAAAATTTCTGCAAATGGTATTTTATAATTGTATTCTAGTTTGGGATGTGCCTTGGATAGATAGATTCTAATATTTTATGTCTCCTTTAATGGTTTGACATGCCATTTTTTTTAAACATTGTTTTGGGTTTTGTTGGTAGCGTAAAGTCATTGTATATTACCAACAAGGGTTTATTGTATATTCTAAATTTATTTTATATTTTGTTCTGCATTTATTTTATATTCTACAACCTTGTTGAATTTATTGTTCCAATTAATTTTTTGCTTCACCCAGTACAGTTTTCTAAGTTCTCATCTGCAGGGAGCAATAATTATGTTTTCTCTTTGCTTCTGTTTGTTCCCTCAATTTCTCTTTTCCATTTAAGTCTTAAGTAAACACAGTCCATTAAACTGGAAACAAAACAAGATCCCCTAATGTTGAGCAGCCTCTCTGGAAACAGAGGATTCACCCACTATTGTGCTACAACCAGACTCAGTGTAACTTTCTTCCCTCGCCACTACAGGGTTAAAAGTGGGGATGTTTCTACTCCAAAGACTGTAGTTCTAGGTTCTTAAGTTTTGTCCATTTCCTTTCCTTAAACCATCCCTTTTTCCCCGTGGATATTTTAGTTGAGCACACCTGGTCAGTATGAGTACATAAACAAAATTTTCCTGAGTTAATGAAGCAATCTCTGGGTTCAGTTTTGTGCAATTGACGTCATGGTACAATCTCATGTTACTCAATGAGCTTGGCACAAATTGAGAAGATCAAATAATCTCTTTTCAATGCTCACTTCTGTGATCTCTATCCCTATTCCTCAGTCCCCTCTTGTCAGAACTGAGGCTTGGGCTGAGGTGGAGCTAAATGGCTTAGACTAGGCAAAGAGGGGACCATACAGTCTAGGTATACCCACAGATTCAGGTGAGGTTTGAGGACTGAACATGGAAACAAGACCAGAGGAAGTTACTCAAGTAAAAGATTTGGGGGAACATAAATCTTAAACAAGCAGTTACCAAGGCAAAATCTTCTGGGGTCAATATGTGGAAATCTATAGACTTGCCCTTCACATGAGATAGCTAGGTGCTGCAGTAGATAGAGGACTGGACCTGGATCCAAGAACACCAGAGTCTTCTGGCACTGGTACAAACCACTTACTATCTGTGTAAACCCAGGCAATTCCCTTATTTACTGTATGCCTTAGTTTCCTCACCTGTAAGATGGGAATAGGAATAGTATCTACTCACAGGGTTGTTTTAAGGATGAAAAGATACCTCTAAACCTTTGAAAACCTTAAAGTGAAATATAAAAACTAGCTATTATTATTCTGTAAGTTTTAGAGGAGCTCCCTAAACTTTACCATAAGGTAATCGTGCATTTCCCTCTCCTTTAGAACTAGGGCTTGGGTGGGAGTAGAATAAACCAGATTCGTAAACTTTGTGATTAGAAACAATTTACAAGGAACCCTACCTTTACAGTCAGAAGAACTGAGGACAATTCCCATCTTTGCCATTTACTAATTGTGTAACCTTGGACAAATTATAACCTTGGACATCTAGATTGCCCTGAGTCTCAGGTTAGCAGTTTGTAAAATAGAAATAATTATCCCGCCTCTATTTACCTTATAGTGCAGTTGTGAAGATCAAATGAGAATGGGTATGCAGGGTGGTGGACATAGCACCTTTCCTTCCCACCCCTCACTTTCCTCAAAGTTAACTTAGTCATACTCTGTGTCAGACCCATTCAGAAATCTAGTTTTTTTCTCATCTAAATTACCTACCAATCCAAACCAGAGTATCTTCTGTCAAATGATTCACCTTTACATTATGATGAGAAACCAAAACCAACATTGCTATTAGTTTGACTACAACTAGGCAGTATACAATTGTCTTATAGCCACCAAACAGTTCCAGGTACTAAAGACTTCCCACCAATCAAGTTCAAAATCCTTATGCTACTCATATGTTATTCAGGGAATAACGTGATAGTTCAACCATCTTTATTCTGAGTAAATGTCTTTTCTCTCAGGATCTCCCTTTTTAGTGTTCCTCACAGCTGTTTTTGTTTCCTATTTCTTAATACAGTTGTCCAAGTTACAAAGAAACACCTTATGTAGGAAAAGTTTTGCAAATCATAAAGCATGATTCAAATGCCAGCTTATTATTAAAAGGCCAATCAGATTTTATTTAAGGATGGTGGTTGAAACATGAGAGCAAGGTCATTCTACAAAAGGGAATGGGGAGGTGCAAGTTAAAAAAAATGAAACCAGAAAATCTTATCTTTGGTAGACACAAACAGGCACAACATAAGTTGTGTAAAAGGTTCACAAAGTGGGTAGACTGACAAAACTGCCAGAGCTCCACATCTAAGATGTCCAGGTGGCAGAGGTTCAGAGAGATGAACAGCCTGACAAAGCCTCATTCACCAAATTCATTCTTCTGCATTTCAGTCTACAACTACAACCATGACCATTTTCCTCTCCCTTTAAAAATTTTTAGATGGTCCAAAGTTAAAGTCACTAGATGACAAAAATGAGGGCAGTTTTGCAAGCCAGAGGGCCAGAATGAGATCTACCCTCTTTAGCCCAAGGAGAAAAGAAGCCTGGTAGGGGCATCTAGATGGCACAGCGAATAGAGCACCAGCGCTGGAGTCAGGGGGACCCGAGTTCAAATCCGGCCTCAGCCACTTAACACAAAAAAGCAGCTATATGACCTTGGGCAAATCACTTAACCCCAAATGCCCTACCTTCCTCCCTCAAAAAAAAAAAAAAGCCTGGTACCCAACTAGCTGCTTACCTTAGCTGATTTTTGCCAGGAATTTGAAATGAGGATAACATCTTTATTTATCCAGTAGAAAGGAAGAACTCAATCTCTCTGTAAACAGTAAGTCATCTTCCTAGGACTGGCCAAGAGATTGAAAAGAAACAATTGTTTTTATTCACGGATTTTACCCATGAAACAATTGAAGCCAAATGAGATAGAACAATGACAATGCTTAATGATGATAACAACAGCAATATTAGGGCAACTTGAAGATCTTATGAGCAAACAATAAGAGAATGACTGGTAGGAATCTTTTCTAGCCTTTGTAAGTGGATACTTGTTGCCTTGAGACATATGAAAATATACCAAGTTAACCTTCTGAATTCAGGTGTTAGCCTTCATGAAGAGTCTGTGTTATAGATGTTGCTACTAAAGGATGCCTCTTTTGTCTCTCTCTCCAGGTGCAGTGAACCTGTGAGCCAACCACACTCCTGGCATTCAACCACATCTGGAGAGGACCAGACTGATGCCAGCATGATGCAAATATCTCAGGGCACGATTGGTACTCCTTGGCACCAAAATTATCATTCCAGGTATGTAGCAGATACCTCAGCTGGGACTTGAGGGGACTCAAAGAATGACAGTGGGGTTGGTTTCTCTCTCACCGATGTTCCCAGTTCTAAAAACTGATGTTTTCAGAAAGGAAACTTATTTTCTAGTCTTCTCTCCTACTCTCCCTTTCACCTTCGTTCCCAGTCTGTGGCCTTTTCTCTCTCCCATGAGATTATACTTCCTCAAAGCTATTCAGAGAAAGAACTGATGGCATCTGGATGCAGATTGATTCACACTGTTTTCACTTTATTTTTTTGTGTGTGGTTTTCTTCTTCTACAACATGACTGATATGGAAATATGTTTTACATGATTGCCCATATATATGCTTACAATCTTATGGAGGAAGGGAGAAAATTTGGAGATCAAAAAAAATTTTTTGAATGAATGTTAAAAATTGACTTTACATGTATTGGGAAAAAATGGATTTTTTTAAAATTAAGATTATACTTTCTTTATGAAACCTGAGGATTGTCACCCTTCTTGCCACTTTCTTTCCCCCAATCCCTCCCTCCCCAAAACTTAATACATGAGCAGAAACTGACATTAAATCTCTCCCTAGAGCAGGAGGTGAGGTGTCCAGAATCATTCCGATTTCTGCTTGCTCATTTGCAGGATCTATACATTTTCTGATTGGCTATTTCTCTATTAAACCATTTTAAAACTATACTAGAAAGAACAACAAACAGAAACTTTCCTCCTTGACAAAGCCTATTTGCTGAGGGGAGTACTGCCAAATTTGGCCTTATAGTAAAGACATCTTTCTTCTTTATTTCCAAGAGAAATTTGAGATGCTTTGCCTGCTGGAGTAAAAAGTACACCCATTTTTTATTAGAATGTTCTTTTAAATCTTTTTTAATCTTTGGTTTTTCCCCCTCTGCACAGACATCCTATTTCATCTATTTCCCATGTTTTTCTTCTCTCCCTTTCTCATCTCTCGACTTTTCAAGTCATTGCCTACTTTGTAGTTGGCCTGCTAATATAAGTCAGGATCTTATACTAGTTTATTTTAAGTAAGGCAGCAAATATAAGCACCTCCCATGTGCCAGATGCTACTAATGGGACTGTCACATAATTAGGAAAAGCTGGGGAAGAGACATGGGCTCATAGATTTACATTTGGAAGTCGTCTTACAGAGCTAAGGTGACCAAGTCCAACAGAGCATGAAGCTTATAGAAATTAAGTGACTCACCTATGGTTATAAAGCTACTAAATGTCTGAGGTGGGATCTGAACAGGGGTCTTCCTGACTCCAGGGCCAACAGTCTAACCAGAGCCATTCTTCCTCTTGGATTAAACGAGTTTCCCAAAGCTATTGACGAAGGACTGAAAAGCCAGAGAGACAAACCTTGAATTATTCCGATTTGTACTTGCAAAAAACAAAAAAAAGTTTCCCACTGAATTAACAAAAAAGTCTTTTATCCAAGTTTCTCAAGGTTACATGGAAAGCCAGGAGTCCACGTAGGGGTAGGAAATCTTTCTGCTGACACTGCTGCCCCTTCATTCTCCAACAAACCATCATCTAGTTCTTTCTAAAACCCGGCACCAAGCCTTGTATGGAGCAGGTAACGAAGTGTTTGTTAAATTTAATGGAGCTTTAGCAGACTTTTTGAAGGGCAATATTTTGTTTTTATTTTTTAAATGGTATCTGTTCTTAGTTTTCCTCATTCATGTCCGTAAGATTTTGAGTTCTACATTTTCTCCCCCTCCCAAGATGGTGTGCAATCAGATATGAGCTAACATATAACATTCCTATTAAACCTATTTTTACATATGTTGTGTAAATGGCAGTATTTTTTTTAAATACAACAAGAAGACAACTCCAGCTTCCAGCAAGATTTAAAATTGAAGCATGGAACACATACTCTTCTGGGAGAGGGGGGAGCAAGGCATGGAAAGGGGTGACCCAAGGACCATGCCAACCTCCTTGCTAAGATACGCTTAATGCAAGCCAACATTCCTTATCTCTGTTGCTTCTGCAATTGGCCACCTCCCAAAGAGAAATAAATCCAAATTCCCACATAAAATAAAGGGCTGAGGCAGCAGGGAAGCCTTGCCTTTTGGAGTACAGTCATTATGATGAGTGTCTCCAAGTAAAATCATGATGATTTCTGCCAGTCCTCCATGGGTGATGGGCTTCAGCGGGAGATTTCCAAAGGTTAATGGTTGCCATCTTTGAGGGAAAATGTCTTTTTTTTGTCTGTTTTGTTTCAATATGATTTAGCCTCCTTCTCCCTACCCCCTAACATTCTTCGTTCCTCTCTTTTCTTCACAAAATAATTTTTTAGTCTGTTTGTCACTTAATAGAGGACCAAGCCTCAGCTCCCAAAACCATCAGAGACCTCAGAACTCCTTCTGACCTACAAACTTGGAACCTGAGTGAACCAGAATCAGTTGGTTGTCTGATTGTCCTGGGGGCCTAACTCAAAGGCTGGGGGGGTGGGGGGTGGTTAGCCCTTTCCTAAAATTCCAGAGGTGAGAGTTCAAAGAGAATGTTTTTCACTTTTTGTTTGTGAGCAAAGGGAATGTAAACAGACTCTCCATACCCATATAAATGGGAGTCATAAAACTGCCATAGGCTAGTGGAATACTTTAGTTAATGGATTTGTTGAGCACTGAATACATGGCCACATTTCCTTGTTTGGTTCACTTGGGAACCAAGATTGAAAACTGTTCAATCAATCGAGAGAATCCAGTCTATCAGAGTAGCCTTTGATTGGTAGGAAAATAGAATGTGTAATGCTCCCTTCTCACCATCCCTATTTCCCCCTATCTATCACCTTACCCCTTGGACCTGAAGGAACTTGTCCACCACCACAGATGTGAATAACTCTCTTGTTATTATTTCAGTTATGTTTGACTCTTCATGACCCCATTTGGGGTTTTCTTGGCAAAGACACTGGAGTGGTTTGCCATTTCCTCCTCCAGCTCATTTTATAGATGAGGAAACTGAGACAAACAGGGTGAAGTGACTTGCCCAGGGTCACACAGCTAGGAAGTGTCTGAGGCCAGCTTTGAACTTTGAACTTAGGAAGATGACTTCCTGACTCCAGGCCCAAGACTCTACACACTGCATCACCTAGATAACTTGTACTTGTGGTACTTTTTAAAAAATAGAATCTGTGATTTCCCTACTACAGGGAATTTTCCGGTATTTTCAGACAGATGAGTCACCTGTTCTCCATCTTACAGTCTTCAGGAGATTCCTGGGGCAGTGCAAGGCTAAGTGGCTTCTGTGTATCAGAGACTAACCTTGAATATAGTTCAGCCCAAGTCTTTTTATGTAGTTGACTTTGTTAGCAGTCTGGTCAAAGTTATGGACCCCTTCCCAGACTAATGTTTTTGCATTATTGAAGGAAATGCTAAATTTCAGTTAGAGGTAGTCAGACTAAGGTTGTCATTTTTCTTCCATCCGTACTCATGGATCCCCTGAAATCTGTCCGTGGATCTCTGAGGGGCTCTATGAACCCTGAGTTAAGAATTTCTGGTCTGGTGCAACTCTTTTCCTTTACAGATCGGTTAGAAGGAAAGGCAGAGTTCTACATGAGAGGAATTCTCACGTAGAGAATTTCCCCCCCAACTCAGAAGGTGATTTGACAAGAATACCTGGCCCCACTTTCTCCACCGCCTGTGCCTCTTCTCATTCCAGCTGCCCCCTCCATTTCCAGAACAACTTTTCTTAATACAACTTGTCAGCTCCAAAGCCCTGTGTGGGGTGGGGTTAGAGAAAGAAAGGCTCACATTACCTCAAAAGCTACAGTAGAAATCTATGTTCTCTCCCATCACCCACACAAATCATCCTGTAATCCATTCATTTCATGCCGAAAGCTTTCTATGATAGCAAAGGCTATTCTGGCAGATGGCCCCATCCCAGCCTGCTTGGATCCCAGCCACCAAGCCTGCTTTCAGCTGTACGTGTTTGCCAGGCACATTTCCAAGGCACGCCAGTGGCATCTAGTGGTCTAGCTGCCATGTCAATCAATGGATGTTCATCTTCCTTTGCCATACCTTAGCCGTGGCTCTGGGACTTCAGAAAGGGGAAGGGGTTAAGGTGGTGCAGTGGAGGCTGGAGGACCAAATGCTAAAGACAATAGGGAGAAGAATATACTTTCGCACTGGAAAGCTAAGAGCCTTCAAGTTTGAGATTTCACTAAAAGTGTCCTCTAATGCTCCCTCTGTCCAATTAATCAATAAACATTTATTAAGCATCTATGATGTTTCAAGAATTGTGTTAAGTTCTGGGGCTACAAAGAAAGGAAAAAACAGTCCTTACTCTGAAGGAATTCACAGTCTAATAGAGGAGATGATATGCAAACAACTCTGTACAAAATGTTTTAAATGAGACCTGATGCCACCATACTGTGTATATCATGAGTATAATATGACTGCTTTCCAAGGGGTTCAAAGTGAAGACCCAATGCAAAGATTCAATAATTCAACAAGCATTTATTAAGTACTTACTGTATACCTGGTATTTCACTAGACAGTGGACAAAATCAAAATAGTCCCTTCCCTAAAAAAGTTTACACTCTACATTAGTCATGTCATGAAAGAAGAATCAGAACAAAAGGGGAAAACCACAAAAAAGAAAAAATGTAAAAAGAGAGAAAAAAGAGTCTGCTTCGATCTGCATTCGGACTCTAGTTCTTTTTCGACATGGATGGCATTTTCCATCATGAGTCTTTTGGAATTGTTTTTGATCCTTGCATTGCTGAGAAGAGCTGATTCTATCAAAGTTGGCCATCACACAATGTTGCCGTTACTCTGTCTTCTACATACTATGTATGCTGCTACAGTGTTCTCATGGTTCTGCTCACTTCACTCAGCATGAGTTAGGAGTCCTTTTTAGGCAAAGTTTGGTTAAGTGAAAGTAACTCATAGAAGATGGGACAGGGGTCATCCAGGTACACTTGACTAGTCCTCTTTCCTGTACCTTTTTTCACTTATCCCAATAAGGAAAGATTTCTATGGGCCATTCAATTCTTCAAAAAACATACATTAAAGAGTCTCTTATTTTGTATGTGTATGTGGTTTATTTGAGGCAAATCAGGGTTAAGTGACTAGCCCAGCATCACACAGCAAGTAAATGTCTGAGTCTGGATTTGAACTCGGGTCCTCCTGACTCCAGTGCCTATCCACTGTCCCCCCTAGCTGCTCCAAACAATCTCTTTGAGAGCTGACTTCTGAGTCTGCTAAATCATGCATCTCCTTTGTCACTAATTGGTTTTCTCTCTTTTCCCTTCCAGCTCCTCTACAAGTGATGTCTCTAACTATAGCCATGCTTATCCAAGAAGGAGCCCCGATCAGTATAGCTCCCGGGGAAGCATGGAGAGTTTGGACCACAGTGGGAACTACCCTCCATGCCACCTCCTCTCCCCTGCCAAGTCCACCAGTAGCATCGATCAGCTTACCCACCTCCACAACAAGAGAGACTCAGCTTATAGCTCCTTCTCCACCAGTTCTAGCATCCTTGAGTACCCCCCCACAAGCCTCTCTGGCCAGGACTCTTCTGATGCTGCGCCCACAACACCTGCCCAAGGCAACCTGTTGGAAGGGATGAGACAGGCTGACATCCGCTATGTCAAGACGGTCTACGATACCAGGAGAGGCATCTCAGCAGAGTATGAGGTGAACTCTTCAGCATTGCTTGGCCCCAGTGGAGAATCCCAAGAATCAGTAGATGGTCAGGACTATGACAGGTGGCCTGGTCATCCCAGAGGTGGTAGGATGCCACTACAGTCTTGGAACCAACAATACTGCAGTTCCAGGGAGACTAACTCCAACAACTTACCCCACAAAGCAGGAGCCCCCATGCCCCCAACTCGGAGCGGCAGCTTTGCAGTCCTGAGACATTATGAGAGGCCGAGCTCCTGGTCTAGTCTTGAGCGCAGCAGGTATAGCCGGCCCCAATCAAGCTTCCCTGGCTCCCTAAAAACTTCATTTCCAGAAGAACATTTACACACTCTCCTGGAGAAGAGTCCAGAGAATAGTCCCCCAGTAAAACCCAAGCAAAACTACATCCAAGCAACCCAACCAGGTCAGCCACTGCTACCTACTGGCATCTACCCTGTACCTTCACCTGAACCACACTTTGCCCAGATGCCCCAGCCTTCCGTGAGTAGCAATGGGATGCTATACCCAGCACTTGCCAAGGAACATGGTTATACCACCTCACTGAACACTTGTGAGAAGATGACGACTCTTGAGAATGGGAATCAGAATGGTCCCAGGAAGTCTGCCGCCATCTTCTACCAGGCCCCAGAGTATATCTCACCCCCTCTAGTGGAGAATCCAGAAACCACAGGCACGTTTTCCCCATATAAGCCACATTTCATATCCGAGCCTGAGAACCTCACAGGAACCTCCCTGAGGAAAGATGAGCCAAGGATTTCAGAAAGCAGCAATACATTCCCCAGTGGGAGAGAAAGCATGTATGACAGTGTGCAGTACTCCAACCACCATATCTCTCAGGCCCTAAAGATCCACACTCAGGAAGTCAATGGAGAGCCCAGGAGGGCTGAATTCCAGGAGTCTCAAAATACCTGCCTCCAACCAAGACCAGAAAGAGAAGGCCTCACTGAAGATTCCTGGAGCACTTCTGGTCAAACAAGTTCAAATCGTTTATCTCTACAGACTATTTCTGAAAGCACCAGAAAGCAAGACCGTCTGGGGATACAAATGGGACCACCTGAGGGAAACCCTGACAGTCGACAAGCCTGTCTGGTCAACGTGAGTAAAATGGAACAAGAGCCCAAAAAGGCAGGTCTAGAGCGATGGGACCATTCAGATGGGCAAGTTTCCCATGGAAGGCCTGAGGGAGGAACCACAGGGCCACCTTTCCATAATTCTGAACCAAGGCACGAGACCCATGAGCAGGCTTCCAATCCAAGCCGGAGACGCCGTAGCTCAGGCAATGCCCTCCAGACCTCTCATTATGGGAAACCCCACTGCTCTGTGTTGGAGAAGGTCAGTAAGTTTGAGCAACGTGAACAAGGGACCCGGAGACCCTGGAGCGTGAGCAGCTACATCTACAGGGCCAACAAGCTGGAACAGATGCCCAGTAGTAGAAGCTCCTTGATCAGCCTTGAAGACCCCCAGGGTGAAATAAGTTTCCTGGAACCAGGTTCTCTAAGTGTTGGGGAAAACCCGGTCAAAGAGGGTAAGAAAAAGCCTGAAGGGGTTTCCTGGCATCTGGCTGAGCATCATCCAAGGAGGGTTGGAAACGGTGGCTATGGACCCACACACCCAGAGTCCAAGCCACTCAGAAATGCTTCTGTTCTCCAGCGTAGCCAGAGCACCTTCCAGCTTTCCAACAAGACAGAGGAAGAAACCCTGTGGAGAGAGGATAGACCTAGGAGTCCTGAATCACCACTCCTGGAGATCCCCTTAAACCAGGCCTATAGGAACAGTATCAAAGATGCTCAGTCCCGTGTCCTAGGAGCCACTTCATTCCGACGCCGGGATCTTGATCTGGGTCCCCCCATGGCATCCCAGTCAAGGCGAGGGGCAAGGCAGAGGCCGGCCTCTGCCCACCTGGGGATGAGAAGCCCAGAAGTAACAGCAGTGCCTGCTTCACCTCATATCCCCAAGGAGCGCCATAGCATCACTCCAGTAGAGGGGAGCCCACACAAGGAAGACCCCGTAGCCCTGGTGGCCCGGGTTGGAGGCCGGAGGCGACTGACAGCTGAACAAAAGAAGCGTTCCTATTCAGAGCCTGAGAAGATGAATGAAGTGGGGGTATCTGGGACAGGAGAGCCACCTGTCTGCTCTCCCCAGAGGAAGGATCTGCCCTTTGGCTTCCCAGAGAACACTGTGGCAGACAGGCGCCGAGTCTTTGAGAGGGATGGGAAAACTTGCTCCACCCTTAACCTCTCCAGGCCTGAGCTGAAGCAGCTACAGCAGACTGCCCTGGTTGAGTACATTCAACGCAAAACGGGGAAGAGGCCATCCCCTTTGGCCAGTCACGGAAGGGAGGGCCACAGTCTCACCACAGCCCCAAGCTTGAATTCCCTGCAGGAGCAAAACCCATTCCCTAGGAGAGGGTCTGCCACCCTGCCCACAGAATTGGTACAAAACATGGACAGAAGCAGCCTGGAGACACAGAGTGTGCCACGAGATCGGAGTAGTTCCTTCGCCAGCAGCTTTCTCCATTCTGAAAGGCACTGGCATCCCAAGAGGGAGCCAGTGAGGGTGGATTGGCTTGGAGAGGCCAGTGGCCAGCCCAGTCATCCACAGAAAGTGACCTGGGCCCGTGAAAAGCAATCAGCACTGGTAACTGCGACCAGGGGGGCAGGAAAGTCCAAGTCAGCTGAAGATCTGCTAGACAGGTCTGATGTTCTGACTGTCCCCTTCCATTCGAGATCCAGGTCATCCCCCATCTCAGATAAGAAATGTCAGGTATGTACAATCCTACCTCTATACCCATGGGAAAGCATAGTGACTGTTGAATAAACTATTAGTGACCTCAGCTTCTTCCCTTACTTTGTCCCCCATTTCCCATTCAGACATGAAAATAAAATTTATTTTTGCAAGGATCACAGCTTTAGAGCTGAAAGGCACATTACGAGTCATCTAACCCAACCTCATCATCTTATAACTGAGGAAGTTGAAGCCCAGAGGTATGCAGAGAGAGGATTCCCACCTAGATCCTCCAACTCCAAATTCCTCCTGACCTCAACTAGAGACCCAGGAATAGACATCACAGGAACGACATGGGCACAGATGCCAAATACAGCAATATTCTGGCCTCCTTTCAATAAAAGAATGTCATTTAAATTATGATTTCATGAGTATGTAGCCAGAAAAAGTCATTTTTAACAAAAGATTCCATTTTGATTCAACTCTCTCTCCCCAAAAGAACTCAATCCCCATACCAGTGATCGTATCTCAATATTTAAGAATTTTTGTGTTACCTGTTCTGCATTCTATGAGTCCTCCAAACTCTAAGACCTCCAACCTCAAATTTACTTTTACCAGATCCTCTGCTCATGTCTAATAGATTTGAAAGCAGAATTTGTTCTTCAATATGACTCTCTTATTTATTCACAGTACATTGCTTATAGGTTTAAGCCTCCAGACCAGGGGCATCACTGACATCATTTCATAAAGTTTTCATGAAGAGCCTAAGGGACACATTATTGTCATTATTATTGTTATTAGGGTTTCATCATTTTTCAGTCTTATCTGATACTTCTTGCCCCCCATTTGGGGTTTTCTTGGCAAAGAGACTGGAGTAGTTTCCCATTGCCTTCTCCAGCTCATTTTACAGATGAGGAAACTGAAACAAACAGAAGTTAAGTGACTTGCCCAGGGTCACACAGCAAATGAGTCAGGTCTTCCTGACTCTGAGCCCTATACTCTGTTCACTGTGCTACCAAGCTGCCCCTTACAGAGAGATATAAATGACCTCACAGAAGATACTTGTCAACTAAAATGAGAAAGTGGGTGGTCTACATTTCTGGATGCTAATTTAATTTTAAGCCCCATGAATCTGTACCTCCCTGAGTGTAAGTATTAGTAATTAAGTCGAATTTTCTGAGCTTTTGAAGATTCAGATGCTTTTCAGAAGTTCATCCAAAGTTAATGAGAGTGCACTAATGTGTAAACAGAGAAGTTCTGAGGTGGGAAAAGGAGGGATCATTATATGGCTTTCATCTCAGCAAAGTCAAAAACAAGGATGATATTAACATCCTTATCATAATCAAGCCTGATTCCAAGCAACAAATCATACTGTTTTCAAAATATTGACATCTAAACACAGCTGCTGAACAAGCTTGGCAGCATGGAATAGTGGAGAAGGCACTGGACCTGGACACAGGAAGGACTGAGTTCAGATCTTACCTTGGGTGCTCACTATTGTGTGACCTTGGACAAGCCACATAACCAATCTGTCTCAGTTTACTTATTTGTAAAATAAAAATGAGGGTGGGAAGGGATTGGACTTACTGGTTTCTAAAGTCTCTTTACCCTCTAAAACTTTGTTCCTATATTACTGAGGGGTAAAAATATCAGATAGGGAATCCCCCCCCCCCCGCAAAAAAAAAATGTTCTTCACTCTGATTATCAGGTCAAAACCCTCCTAACTTTGCTGAACTGGGTCCAATTTACTTCATTTGAGAAGTTTTGCCTATTTTAAAATACAGGTGTATTACCTGCCTCTCCCAATCTGTCTCCCATCTTTCCCTCCTACAGCTTCAGTCATTTAGACTATCTTAGAGCATAAAGTCATCAGAAAACAAAAAGTCCTGTTTAAAATTTAAGCTGAAATTCATTACTAACTCAGCTTAGTGGTTTGTCAGTAAGGAGATTAGTACAGGCTCTTCCTAAGAAATGACCTTGTTCTGTGAAGGAACCTCTGGGTGATCAGTAATGCTGAGATCCTTCTGTTTTCTAGGATACGCTTCTGAGGGGAAACACTGACTACAATCTTCTGGGAAAGAAGGCTCCTTCCTGCACTGGCTCTGGACCCAGGTATGCACATTTCTTTCTGCAGCCTCCTTTCTTTATACAGGCAGCTCTTGGTATTCTCTCTCTCTCTCTCTCTCTCTCTCTCTCTCTCTCTCTCTCTCTCTCTCTCTCTCTCTTTCTCTCTCTCTCTCTCTCTCTCTTCCTCTTTGTCCCTCCCTCCCTCCCTCTTCAGCTGTGTTTCTTATTTTCTCCCTCCCTTTCCCCTGTCTTTGTCTCTATCTTTTCTCTCTCCCTCTCTTCCTTCTTTTCTTCCTCCCTCCCCCATCTCTGTCTCTTTCGTCTTCTTCTTCTCCTCCTCCTCCTCCTCTTTCTTCTTCTTCTTCTTCTTCTTTTTCCTCTTCTTCTTCTTCTTCTTCTCCTCCTCCTCCTCTTCCTTCTCCTCTTCCTCTTCCTCCTCCTTCTTCTTCTCCTCTCCCTTTCCTTCATTCTCCCCCTCCCTCTCTCTTTTTCTCACTCAGTTTTCTTCCACAAATCTATAACCAAATGATATAGGATCCATGAATTTTGCCAGTACTATAAACAACAGCCAGTGTGTTGAGTGGACCTGCTTAACTAAATTCATATTTTTTCTTTTTGCCTCTTTAATATGCTTCTTCTATGAGTAATTATATATTGGGTTTTAAGTGTGATACCCTTAGAAGAAAATTTGTTTGCTTTTAGGGGATCAAGCTTGACATAATACTTGTAATTAGCTTCGCACACTGCCTGACATAAAGTAGGCACTTAATAAATGCTTTTCCCCTTCCTTGACGTCAGAGTCCTGACGGCAGAGCAGGTTCCTCTTGTGCAGTCTAGCCTAAGGAAGTCTTACATACTCACTGACTTTATGCCAAGAGTATCGATTCACACCATGAGAGGAAACCCTTTATGAGCTAGTCCACAAAATGAGACCCTGGAATAGGAAAATTCCCTCAGAGGCAGAATTTCTACAATCCTAGAATAGCGGAGTTTGGAGAATGTGCCTTTGTTTTCCAAAGAATTAACTATCAAAGATCCTTTGATGAGGAAAGGGAGGAAAATAAGCATTTGTTAATATTTTTGTAGATTGCTGCTTTGTTTGTCAAAGAGTTTGCTATCAGAAGTCCTTTAACAAAAGGAGGAAAACAATAAGCTTCTATTAAGTACCTACTATATACAGGACACTGTACTAGACTCCTTAGAAATACTGGCTCATTTTATTCTCACAAACCACACTGGAGGGTAGGTGCTGTCATGAACCCCATTTTGTAGTTGAAGAGACTGAGGCAATTGAGAGTAAGTGACTTTCCCAGGGTCTTTGTTGTTGTTGTTTAGTCATTCGGTCCTGTCTGACTCTTTGGGATCCTGTGGCCCATAGCATGCCAGTACTGTCTGTGAGGTTTTCTTGGCAAAGATACTGGAGTGGCTTGCCATTCCCTTCTCCAGTAGATTAAGGTAAACTGGTTAAGTTCCTTGCTCAAGATCACACATCTGAGATAAGACTTGAACTCGGGTCTTCCTGACTCCAGGTCCAGCACTCTGTGCACTATTGTACCACCTAGCTGCCTCTATTCTTGGGAGACATGATAGACATCTAGATGAGCCATGATTTTTGAGATTTTCCTAAAGGAAAGAAACAACATTTTAAGTAGAAACTTCCAAAGAGAATTTGCTCATTTTTTTTTTCCAAAGGGAATTTCTTTGCCTGTGAAGTGTTCCATTGGAATTCTGGTGTCATGGAATAGAGCCAGCCTATGTGGTCTGGCTCTGCTTTTCTTTTTGGTCTGTACTTATGATGTTGTTAGTGTGGAAATCTGGTCCTCTGGTGCAGGTCAGCTAAGTTTCAAATTTCTGCTTGAGGCATTAAGAGGTTAAGAAATTTGAATGCAAAAGTCTGGTGCTAATCTCATGAGCACAGCAGCTTTGATTTGCTCCATTAGTGATTTAGGCCAGATCATCCCTCCCAAGGCACCCTGGTAGCTCACCATACTGATATTGAAGTAAATATGGAAACCCAATCAGCTTTGCCCACTGAAGTAAATCTCTAGACATCCCCTAGTTTCAGTCTTCCCCTGTAGCTGGGATTTGCCATTGGACCCAGAAGGCTCCACAGGAGAAAGTGAGGCTGGTTACCTTGCCCAGCCCTTCCTCACTTAAATCTAATTCACTTGCAAGTCATGGCATCACCTCCCTGATGTCATGGTGCTCTTGGAGAATGAAGGACAAACAGCAACAGACGTGTGCTGCCATAGGAAGCCAGGTAGGTGTTGTAATGGATAGAGCACTGAGTTCAAATGTGACCACTGGCACTTACTAGCTGTCTGACCCTAGGCAAGTCATTTAACTTGTCTGCCTCAGTTTCCTCATTTGTAAAAATGAAGATAATAATATGATGGGTAATCACATTTGTAAAAATGAGGATAATAATACCACCTACCTGCCAGATTTTAAGGGTGAAATGAGGTAATATCTGTCAATCATTTCATGTAATGCCTAGCATATAGTAGGTGCTTAATAAATGTTTGTTTCCGTCCTTGCTCCCATGTTGCTTAATTAGAATCCTTCTGCCACTTCTATTCTTGATTTATATCCCTGTTCCACAGTCGTGTTCATTATTTCAGAGTGCTATTGTTCCCTTTCCCAGTTTATTAAAGTCTTTTATGCAATGCACTCCAACAGGAAGTAGGTTACTACATTACTTGCTAGTCTGCCAAGAGCAGCATTCCAAGATTCTTCTTGTTGCCTTTACCGGGATTAATTTCATCTCAAAGCTGTCTTTCCGGCTGTAGTACTTAGGGTGAGGCATGTGCTAGCTAATCTTTCATCCCTGGTCAAGGCTCAGTCCTTTCTTTGAGAGTCTATCAAGATCCACAAGAGATGAGAAGGAAAATGAGAAGCAGGGGGGAAAAAAGACAATTTCAGGGTCATCTTGTCTGGAGTCAAGGGCTAGACTCCTTGACCTACAAAAAGCCTTCCAGTTCTCAGACTCCTAGGGGTTTTGATAGCATGCAAGAGGTGTAGGGACCATTCAAACCCTCCCATGAAATGGGTCATTGGGAATTATTTTTCCTTCTCTAGATTCCAGAGTAATCACAACAGAAAAGTTCTGGCTAAAACTATTTGACACTTTCAAAAATAAGCATGTAAAATATTTTCTCAGTAGTAAAGAACAAATATAGTAGACCAAAATAATCATATAAAATATATTCATTCATCTTTGTTTTAAAATTATTAATATCAGATTTTTCATAACCCTCATTTCTTTTAAAAAATTTTTTATTATGTTCTAGACATATGTTAACAAACCTTATCATTTTGAAATACAAAGAACAGAAAGAGAGGATTATATATGAAATTCTTAAAGTGATTTTCTGAGTTGTTTGTTAAATATAACACAATAATAACAAAACTGCCCTGCTTTCTCTCACCCTTTCTGAATGTCTGTTCTCTCAGGTGGATTTTCAGATATTCCACTGACATTTTATTCTTTCTTTTCTCCACCATTATCACTACCCAGCAACCCAGAAACATCCTTCCTAGTAAGAGATAAATATTGTGAAACAAAAACAAATTCACACATTGGCTATGTCTGAAAATGTAATAGCTAGCTTTTACATTAAAAATATATCTCATTTGGGGCGGCTAGGTGGCGCAGTGAATAGAGCACCGGCCCTGGAGTCAGGAGGATCTGAATTCAAATCCGGTCTCAGACACTTAACACAAAAACTAGCCGTGTGACCTTGGGCAAGTCACTTAACCCCAACTGCCCTCCAAAAAGCAAAATATATATATATATATATATATATATATATCTCATTTTATCCACACAGCCCTAAAAGGTAGGTGTTGTTTGTATTATCTTCTCTTTACAGATGAGGAAACTGAGGCAAGCAGAGGTTAAGTAGCTTGCTTAGTAAGTGTCTGAGATTGAATTTAAATGTAGTTTATCCTGACGCCAGGTCCAGAATGGTATCTACTGCACCACCCAACTGACTCATTCTCTACCTCTAGTCCATTACCTTCATGGCAAGAGGTGGGAACCATTATTTATCATCAAATTTCTGGAGCCACAATTGGTTGTTGCAGTTATTCAACAAGCATTTACTCAAAACCTACTATGTATTAGGCTCTGGACACTAGGGACATGAAGAAAGGTAAATAATAATAATAATAATAATAATAATAATAATAATAATAATAATCCTTTCCCCTAAGGAGCTCACAGTCCTATGGGTAATATAACATGCAAGCAACTATGCACAAGCAAAATATGGATAGGAGAAGATGGAGATGGTAACAGAGGGAATGTGCTAACATTAAGTGAAAGGGTTCTTGTAGAAAGCAGGATTCTACCTGAGATTTGAAGGAAGCCAGGAGCCAGAGAGGAGAAAGGAGAAAATTCCAGGCATGGGTTCAACCAGTGAAAGAAAGTACTCAAAAGTGTACTTTTTTTTTAAAATCTCCTAAGTGTTTTTGTGACCATTGGTCTTTTTCCTTTGTCTTTGATGTCTTTGTAATATATGACTTTTTGTTCTTTCCAGTTTCTTTGTTATACTCATTGTGTATATTGTTTTCTTGGTTCTACCTACTTGACATTAAACCCATTAATATAAATCTTCTCATGCTTCCCTGAAATTTTCTTATTTCTCATTTATTGCACTGGATGTCTGAAAGATTAATGTTAATGTTTGGGTTTTTTGCCTGTTTTAAACTGCTACATCTCCCTAAGAAGCCTCAGGATACAAGTAGCATAATGAAGTTAATTAAAAGATCTGCATCATTAAATATCAGATTACAATTTCAATTACTATCCTGCTGGAAAAATCTAACTTTAAAAACTAGGTTTGGTATGGCAAGCCCTGAGGATCAGTGTTGGATGAGGGATAACATGGTGGTCCAAAAGATAAAGACCATACACAAAGCATTCTCAGCCTCTCGTGTAAATTTTCAAACCTGCCAGTAGGAATAGACAAGCTATTCTCACCCGATAAGGATCCGTGGAAGGAGACTGTTAAATTGATTTAGGAGGTTTGCATCTAACACCTGATCTGTCAGAGCTCATACATACAGATGTGTAGTCAACCAATGGTATTTAAAAACAACAAAAGAACAAGCCCAGATTGCATGTAGTCAGAGGCTCCTTATGGTATTTCTTCTTGACTCTGTGTTGCTCATGTTTGGGATTTGATGATTTTTAGAGATCCTCCCTTATTCCTCTCATTGAGAAGGATCCTATATTTTATTGGAAGTTTTAAGTCAAGTGTGAAAATATCCAACTTTCATTGTCTTCATTCTCACTGAAATAATGAGCTACCCTTAGAGAATTTGCCATCACGATCTGGGAATTTACTGGAACCTTTCCCCTCTCCAATTTTGGTATTAATTCCTATACACCATTTTATGGTAAAATAACTCCTCCTACAAATCACCACATACTGTCTACTCCTCGGTCTGATTTTCCAGAAGTAATTATTCCCTACCTCTTTAGGGGAACCTTGCCACCTTTTTTACTTTTGGAGAACCATATTGATATACTTATAATTCATATCAACTTATGCCATTGCATTAAGCTAGCACTAGCATAGCCATATAGGGTTGTTATTGCTTTTAAACATGCTGCATTAGCACAGCATTATAACAGATGTTTAAATCTATATTCATCATAGGAGTGCAGTAGATTTATTTTTATAAAGGAATTAGCTATAGGACATTAGGGAAAAATTCAAAAGGAAATAAATGTTCCTGAAAATAAAAACCAAAAAATATAAATTGAATTTTTAAAATCAGACTTTTAAACTAGTGAAAGGGGGGAGTGTCTCTCAGATTATATATCAGAATTATGAATTATCCCCAAATTCTTTCCAGAAAACAGTAATAAAAACTGAGCTAAATTTATTTTTTTTTTGGTTTTTTATTTTTTTGGAGAAGGAAAGGCAGGGTAATTAGGGGTAAGTGACTTGCCCAATGTCACACATCTAGTAAGAGTGTTAAGTGTCTGAGGCTAGATTTGTACTCATGTCCTCCTGACTCCAGGGCTGGTGCTCCACTCACTGCACCACCTAGCCACCCCTGAGAGCTAAATTTAACTGCAAATTCAAAAGCCTCAAAGGAAAAATGACATTAAATTACATTTTCAGAGTGAAAATATTTCTCATGCCAGAGAAACATACTTAATAAGAAATGGGGAGAAAGACAGTATTCAAAAATACTATTCAAAATAGTTGTTTTTCATAGTATTCAAAATCCCATAAGCAGTAAAAGAGAAGAAATTGTTCATTCCCACTTTGAAAAATACTGGTTGTACAATATGTTATGCCGGTTAGATGGCAGGCAACCCTGTCACTCAGTCTCTTTCTTCCCTGGAAAGTTGTAAAAATACATTGATAGCTCCCACATTAGAATCTGAGACCCCAGCCAGAAATCTCTCTCTGTCTCTCTCTGTCTCTCTGTCTCTCTGTCTCTCTCTCTTTCTGGACCCTTCCCAGTTCAAACCCACCTCCCAGCCCACACACACACACACACACACACACACACACACACACACACACACACACACACACACCCCTTTCACTGATACATTTCTAAAGATCAAAAACTCCATTCTTCATATTTGAAGAACATTAGAAACTTAATAGAATCTAGTGAACAAAAGTTCTGAATTAGCCAGCCCACACAAATAGTGTTCTATCCAAGCCTTCCTTCCCAATGAACAATTAATACACCTTAATTAAGCTAAATCCTTAATTAAGGACATACCTGTATGTAATATATGGGTAATATATTATATATATATATATGTAAATATGTGTGTATACACGCATACATGTATGTGGCATGTATATGCACGCACATATACATATGTAATTTGAAGAATGATGTCCCCAGACTGTTCCGTTCTCTGTTCTTGGCCAAAGAGCTACTAGCTAAAACCCTGCTGAGAGGTAACCAGCCCGTTTTTCTACTTCTCTCCCTAATAGCTTCTCCTCAGAAGCACCTCAAGGGCTGTTTCTGATGTAATATTAAGGCAGTGCCTCATCAGCTTTATCTCTGTCCTGGCTTGGCACAGATACTTGACTTGCTGTGAGAGATTAGAAGAAATGGTGCCATTTCCCTGACAAAGCCTTCTTGGCCCATTGGATGCTCTTGGTCATCTCTGAGGTGCATCTTTTGCTCAGACCTTGTCTTCTCATTTCACATTTGCTGCTTTGTGCTTGTATCTCACTCCAGGCAGTTCAGTTATTCAGAAAGAAGCTATGAGGAGATGACAGCCCTCACACATCACCCAGGGTCTCACAATGTACCAAATGGATCATCTGTTTTCACGGAACGTTCCAGAACCCTAGAATCTCAAAGGCCTACCAGCAGATCAGCCTTTGGGCCACCACCAGCAGGAAGGCAGGGTCCTTTTGTAGACACAAAATCCTCACAGGTGAACTCTTTTAAATCAGCTCAGACCTCTGGGGCCAACTCCACCTACTCTCCCCAGACTTACTCGAATGCTGAAAGAGATGTCTTGGTTGGAAGGCAGCCTTCCCCAATGGACACACCTGTAGCCGTCGTTCGAAATAACAGTCACATGCTGGCACAGCCCCAGAGTCCAAGAGACATTGAGGACAACTACCTTGAGAGTTTAGCTGAAAATGGGATGAAGAAAAATAAGGGCCCTCCACCTCAGAGGCCTCCTCCCCCTCGAGTGAAATGGGACCACTCACTCAGAGAGGACAACTCATTGGAGCGGTCTTCATCTTCTAGCACACTGAGTCAAAAGCACTATCAGCAATGTCAGAGTCTACCCAGCCCAAACACCATGTCCAGCCTCAACAGTCCCCTAGGACTCTTTGATGGGCCTGGAAAGACCTCCCTCAGAATATCTGAGTCAGCCTTTCAGGCCATCCAGTCTCCTCAGGAAGAAGGTGATGATGAGGTGTTTGTTCAGGATTCAAGACCCATTTCCACTTCCAGTCCCACTTCCAAAACTTTGTCCATGTTACCTCTTCCACCACCACCTCCCCCTTCACTTCTTCCAACAGACCTGAAGGCACTTGGGGACAACCTGGAAGAGTTTCCTCCTCCCCCTCCCCCAATTACATATGAAGTGTCGGGGACCCAGAACAATGAGACGTGTGAAGAGACCTATACCAGGTGAGGACAATTCTGGCTAGGACAGGCCATGCCTTGAGGACAGATAAGTTTTCCAATCTGTGTGAGATCCTCCTCAGACTCAACTCTGTCAACGTTCCTCCTAATGTCCACAAGATAGCCTAATTTGGAAGAGAATGCACTAAACTGGGAGATATCATTAGGATTGTCCCACTGGAGGTTTGCCCATGGAGTCTTTCCAAAGAGTGACCCAACTCCATTCTTCCAGAGGATTTGTTGAGTGTAGAGAGGGGCAACAGAGCTCAGAGAAAAACGGTCCATGGGTTGATTTATCTTTCTTTGAACAGGTGATCTAGTTGAAGTAAGAACCAAGCCCAGTATGAATCCATTAGCAGTAGACTGACTCAACCACCATTCACAAGTTTGCCCATATTGAGAGTCCTAGAAATGTAGAGTCAAGAATGCCCCAACTATATTCTCAAAGACATGTCTTGGGAAAGGTTATTTAACTTCCTTGTGGTAGCTTACAACATATCTACTGAGGAAGAAAATGAGTTCAGAGTTCCAAATCCCTAAGGAAATTAATTTGTCCAAGCAGTCGGCTTCTTATAGTTTCTTCACCTGTTTGGTGTATTAAGGATTCTTCAGGTGACCTAACAACCCCTTTTCAGAAAAATGGTTTCTAAAAATAGGATTGTGTGTTTTGAATAAAACGCACAAGATTACAAAGAAAACTGATTATATTAAAAGAGTTAACAAACTATTTAAAATAACAACTCCATGTTAAGAAACACTGTGCCTATCAGCTCATCCAAACATACAGCCCTGATCCTAAAAGCTTAGGGAACCCCAGAGCTGGTATAAAAATATTTTTACAAAAACTTACAGATCCTCTAGAAAAATGATGTCAAATTCAAATAGAAGACAATTTCTACAACTCATATGTTGACTTAGAAATCCACAAATTAACATTATCTGTGTTGTTTTTTATTGTTATTTACTTTGTTAAATATTTCCCAATTACATTTTAATCTGGTCAGGGCTACACTTGGAGAGGGGGGTTGACCCTTCAGGGTAGGGAACTTACAACAGCCCATTCCATTTGAGGAAAGATTTGGTTGTGAAGTCTGAAATTCTTCCTCTCTGTTGAAGAGAAATCGATTGCTCTGTTACTTCCCTGTACTCAGTTGTCATAACTCTGCCCTCTAGGGAGCTGGTCTCTCCTTGTTTCTTCTCCACTTTTCCATGAAAGGTCCCACCTTCTCATAGCCACTCGCCCTCAACTCTTACTTCACCAGTCATCTCTTTGCTTTCCTGCAGCAATCCCATCAGATTGTCCAAGTTGATGATTGCAGATTCTCAGAGGAGCAGTCCAACCCCAGCTTCCAGACCCAGCCTTTTCATTAAGGCTCTAGGAGCTAAGCAGACCAGCTCATTATCCACTCCCGATGCCCAGCACCAGCCAACTGGAACTCTTGGGGAACAGTCTGGCCCAGAGCAGATGCTTCCCACCCCAGCCCAAAGTCTCATCCAGAAGCCAGACAACCTGACTCAAGAATTGGAAAAGGGAAGCCCCATGCCCGAGAAGACTCCAGAGGACATCAGGAGAGAGACTCTGGCCAAGCAGATTGTTCACCAAGACAAATCCCTAGCGGGTATTCTGGATCCAGATTCCAGAATGAAGACTACCATGGACCTGATGGAAGGTTTGTTTCCACAGGGTCCAACCTTTCTGAAGGACCACAACACACAGAAGAAAGCAATGCAGAGAAATGCAAGCTTCCCAGTATCTGGAGGGAGTAGGTAAGTCCCCACTAAGCATTAGATTCACAGTTTACCCATTGACTTAGCATGCCAGAAAGAAAGTGTGGCCTAATGAATAAAGTAGTAGACCCGGGAGTCAGGAAGACCTCTATCCAAATTGGGCCAAATTAGCTGGGTAAACTGGAGGAAATATTTCACTTTTCTCAGTTTCCTCATCTGATAAATGGGAATTTCAGTAGTATCTTTGACAAAAGAGAGTAGCATAGTGAAAAACTGAATTTGGAGCTAGGACTTGGGTTTTTAATCTGTAGAATGAGAAGAGTTAGCTAGGATGACTTGAAGGGTTGCTTCTAGCTTGTACTAAGACCCTGTGATCCTACAGATAAATTCTGGTTTCCTGAGAAAATTGGCACATGACTGGCCTAGAATCTAGAACAGATCAATGCACCACTGGCCCAGATCTTACAAGCACAGATACCTCCCTTGCCCAGATAACAGAATGAGATTGTGTCCTTGGAAGACTTTTGATAAGTATTGTTAAATTCACTCATTCAACAAACATTTATCAGTCACAGCAGTAGAATTGAGCCTTAAATCCAGCTTAAAAAGGAAAAAAAAAAAAGGTGAAGGTGGGAAAGAGACAGATTTTGTTTCCCTAAATCTGCTACCTTTGGGAACCAAGGGTGCTTTTCATAAGCCAGCTGCATCACAAAGGCTACAGGGAGTTCACTCCTCAATGCACAGTCAGTCAAATGTGTTAAGTACCTAGGCTCTATGCTAAGTGCTAGGGATACAGATTCAAATAAAAACAAAACATCTCCCTGCCCTCCAGGAGCTTACAGTCTAATGGGGCAAGATAACACAAAAGGAAGGGAAAAGAAGGGATAGGAAGGAAGGGCAGAAAGTAGGGTTGGAAGGCAAGAGAAAGCATTTCCATGTGGAGAAGTCCAAAGCAGAGTAACTGGTGGGAAATGGAGAGAGGACTGTTCTATGCCCACCCCAGAGGCTCAGGGCTCTAGTCATGAGGGCAGAGGATCCTGATGAGATGTCAGTATGGGGCAGATTCAATTTGGCAGCATGATGAGATTTCCCAATGCTGAATTTCCTAGGGAAGGAAGGTATGATAGAAAACTTCAGATGGGTTCAGAAAGAAAGAGGTAGCAAATAGCTTAAATAAAGAATTTCCGTTTATGGGTAAAGGAAGGGAAGGAACAAAAAAGACAGACCAGTGGTTTCCTCCAAACAGTCAGGGGAAGGTCAAGTTGATCATGTACGTGTTTTCTCATCCTGAAAATCTTGGAAGTTCTGAATGAGAGCAAACTGATGCAGCTGATGAGCCCCCACCTCTCCCCAATGCCTTTGCAACATTAGACAGCAAGCCACAGCATCCCATTGTACCCATTCCTGCAAGCATATTGACACCTCCCACTTTTCATTTTTTAGCCTTTTGGTTTCTTTTATTTACATCAATCCAACCCTCCAAGGTAATGAAATGTTCTTTTGTCTGTTTTCTTTCATTACTGTTTTATTGCAGTAGGAATTTAAAGTGGGTTTTTTTCCCCCTTTTTTAAATCTTTCAATGAAAATTATGCTTGACATGCTAGGTACTTGGCAGCAAGTAGCTTCACGAATCTAGCCAACATCTCAGACTAAATAAAAGCAGATAGTCTTTTATTCAGATATAAGTTGATTTATTAGAAATGTCCAGTTCATTCTAAATGATAAACAGAAATAATAGCATTTGAGTGAAAAGGAACCACAGAAAGGCATCTTCCCTGACCTGAAATATGTATCCCTTGGAATAGAGCTGTGTCTTATTTCTAAGGCTATTTGGCTTTGTTTGGGCTTATAAATGCTAGTTAGAACATGGTCAGTCATAGGTTTTGCCCTAATAATAGTCAAGGAGTTTACCTCAGTTCTGTGATCATAGACTAGGTTGTTTCCCAAATGCACACTAGCTAACTATAACAGAACTACATGCCACTGACTGGAAGCATTTACTATTTTTTATACATAGGTAGGTAGATGGATGGATGGACAGATGGATGGATGGACTGATGGACAGATGGGTGGATGGATGGATGGATGCATGGATGCATGGATGGATGCATGGATGGATGCATGGATGGATGGATGGATATACACATACAAAGTAAATACAAGATAATTTTGGAGTACTAGCTACTGTTGGGGTGGGAAAGCAGTCATTGGAGCTGAGCCTGAGTAACCACCATTTTGTTCTCCTATCCAGCAAATCAGAAAACAGAAAGACGTTGTTTTGGGACAACCAAACAATTGTGATCCCCTAGACATTGACACATTTTTAAGACTTCTGAAATAAATGGTCCAGTCTATACTACAGTAATCATGACTATCAATGTGAAGAATTTACCAGAAAGGACATTTTTATTTTAAAAGAAGTCCCTTTAAAAGAATTTCCTAGTAAAATCTCCAATTTGGTGAATTAGTAAGGACATACTTTGATTTTACCAACCCAAATGAAGTTTGAATGCATTTTTTGTGTTTCAATGAGGACTATGAAATTTGCAAAAGGCTGGCATGCGCCACCTACTGGTGGATGGAAGCATTTTACTTTGTATGTTTCTGCATAAGCTTCTCTAAACATCAAAAAATCAGAATCTTCCATATTCGGTCACACAAAATATCTGAAAAACCCAGTTTTAAATTCATTAGATCAGAAATGTGTGAGTTCATTTTCTCCTCTTTTCCAATGAGCTAGTTTGTGAGAAAAAATGGCTATTTTATTCATAGATAGCATTTATTGAAGACCTACTATGTGCCATAGTAAGTGATGTCTTCATCAATTTTCCCTGGTAGACCATAAATACAAGGCAATTAACTAGAAGGCCTTTATGAAATTATGAACTAGGCCTTCAATAACATAAAAGGCTAATGAGATCATATTTATCCAAAAGTATCTAACTTAGGGACAAGTAGGTGGTCTAGTGGATAAAGCACTGAACCTGGAGTCAGGAAGATCTGAATTCAAACAAAGTTCAGACACTTACTAGCTGTGTGACCCTGGACAAGACACTTGACCTCTATTTCCTACTGTTCATCTGTAAAATGGGAACACAGCAGAAATAGCAAACTACTCCAGTATCTTTGCCAGGAAAAACACATGGACAAGTCTATGACACCACAGTCAGACTTAACAACCTAACTAATGTGGGCAGGATTATTTGCTCCCTCAGTAGAATCTTGCTTGTGATCTAAAAGGTAGCTTGGTTAGACAGTAATACAGATGGGATTAGGACACAGATTTCTCAGTTCCTAGACCTAATCATGAAGCCACCCTGGTTCTTCTTTTCTTTCTTTCTTTCTTCCTTTTTTTCTTTCTTTCTTTCTTTCTTTCTTTCTTTCTTTTTTGCTTGTTGGACGGCAATTGGGGTTGTGACTTGCCCAAAGTCACACAGCTAATAAGTGTGTCAAGTGTCTAAGGTCAGATTAGAACTCAAGTCCTCCTGACTCCAGGGCTAATGCTCTATTTACTGTGCCACCTAGTCACCCCTTCACCTGTTTCATTAAGCTAATAATTAATAGGTCTTACATCCATCCTGTACCGGTAATTTTTTTTCATTCACAACAAGTTGAAACATCCCCATATTTGTGGGACACTTGGATTAGCTAATAAAGTCAATTTAAGTATTGCTTGGCAACAACATAGCAAATGTCAGCCTACTGACATGGAAGGGCCATAGACTTTGAGTGTCTTAAGCATCTTACTTCCCAAAAAGATTGGAACACTTTCATATCTGTTGCTTTATATGTTCTCTCAACTGTTCCATAAGATAGAAAGTACTCGTTGTGTTTATCCTTGTTATAGAAGAAAATAAAGCAAAGGACTTGATTATTTTTTGCCCCTTTGGGGCATATTCCCCTGAGGGTATATTCCCCAAAATTCAATCAGAGAATTAAAGGACTAAATTCAATTGTCCATAGTTGGCATTAAATATGCATATAAAAACACAGAGAAATAAAATCTACAGCAAAATATATAAAACATAAAGAAGTAAAATATTTTTTTAAAAATAAGTATCAACGTTGATACTTACTTGTATTGGTCACAGAGAAATAAAATCTACAACAAAATATATAAAACATAAAGAAGTAAAATATTTTTTAAAAAATAAGTATCAACGTTGAACACGAATACCTCAATAGTTCTTATTATATAATTCTAGATTGCTCTTTCCAAAGTTTGGACAATTCAGCATCACTGATGAACTCTATGTTTAGGAGAGGCTGTGTCAATCCCCAAACACCAACCATTTGGCAAACAGTCTCCTAGGACTGGAAACAAGAGATCTGTCTTTGTGATTGTGTGACCTTGGGCAAGTGACTTAATCTCTCCAGGTCTCACTGGATACATCTATCAAATATGAGGGGGGGTGGCTAGGTGGCACACTGGCCCTGGAGTCAGGAAGACCTGAATTCAAATCTGGTCTCAGAAACTTAACACGTACTAGCTGTGTGACCTTAGGCAAGTCACTTAACCCCAATTGCCCTCCAAAAAAAAAAAATCAAATTTGAGGACAGAATTGAATGATTTTTGCAAACTCTTTCAGTCCTGAAAAATTTCATGATTTTATGAATCTTAAATGACTTGTCCAGTCTCAAGAAGTGATGGGAAGTCAAGAATTGTGATTCACATCCAGCCTAATGTCCCATGTAAAGAGAAAAGACAAATAGTATAATGGCATGAGCCCTGGAACTACTCAAGAACCCTGAGTTCTTGTTCCAATTATCTCACTCGCTGGCCATGTGACCTTGGGTAGGTCACTGAATCTGGTTTGTATCAGCTCAGAAATGAGGGTCCTGGGCAGTAAGCTAGCATCTCTGAACGTCCTTGAACCTCTGCTGCCTCTGGGGACTTTCTGTTTTAGGCTTGCCAACTGCCAAATCTCCTTATTCTCGGGAACCACTTAGAAACATAATCATGTGAGTGTCTCACTTCACTAAGTCTTTAGTTCTAGTTTGCCAGGAAAGGAGTTGAAACTAGAATAAAATTTTGCCGTCATGAAATGACCATCTTAGTGAAAATGACATTGCCTCTAATGTATAGTGTGACTGTCTTTTTGTGTTTATTTTTGTGATTTAGGAGCACAGAGAAAGAAAGAGTGGGAATGTTCAACTGTCCTGCCTACTATAACACGTCTGCCCCCAAAGCAGAGCTTCTGAACAAGCTCAAATCCATGCCTGCAGAGGGAAGTGAGGATGACGATCAGCTAGATGTCAATGAAAAGAAGGTAAGTTCAGAGCTGGGTATCTCCTGCTTGACACCCAAGAATGTGGTCGGGCAGTCAGTCAACAAGCATTTATGCTTAGCACTGTTTTAAGCAATGGGGCTATGAAGAAAAAAAAAACAGTCCCTGCTTTCAAGGACTTTCCAGTCTAATGGGGGAGACAACATTTAAACAAGATATATCCCAGATGGGAGGCAGCTAGGTGGCACAGCAAATAGGGCACCGGCCCTGGAGTCAAGAGGACTTGAGTTAAAATTCGGCCTCAGGTGCTTAACATTTACTAGCCATGTAACCTTGGGCAAATCACTTAACACCAATTGCCCTGCCCTCCCCCCTCCAAAACCAAAGAAAAAATATATATCCCGGATAAATTAGAGATCATCTCAGAGAGAAGGCACAAAGGTTAAGAACTGCGGAAGGTGTGTTTGCAGAGATGAGACTTTAGCTGAGGCGTGAAGGGAGCTGGGAGGCAGAAATGAGAAGAGGTATTCTAGGCACAGAGGACCTCCAGTGGAAATGCTAAGAGGCAGGAGGTGGAGCAGAAACAGTACAGTGTCCCTAGGTTGCAAAAGTAAATGTAGTGGGGACTATGTTGTAAGAAGACTGGAAAGGTAGAAAGGAGCCGGGTTTTGGCCGAAAAATCAAATTTATATTTGATTCTGGAAGTAATAGTGAGCCTCTGGAGTATATTGAATAGGGCAGGGGGGAGATGGGCCATGGTCAGACCTGTGCTGGTCTGGAGTGGGTAAAGTGGAGTGGGGAGATGAGGCAGGGACACCAACCAGCACTTCTCACTGGAGCTCATTCCTCCACACTTTAGAGCCTTTGTCTTGTCTGATGATAAGCATCTCCAAACCTAGGCTGGTACTTTGGCAGTCACTGGCCTGACACCAGTCCCATAGTCTATTTGCCAAACTTCAACATGACAAAGGGTAGAAGGTGCTTCAGTCTAGACCTGGTAGGGACCTCAAAGGTCAGCTAGTCCAGTCTATCCATTGTAGAGATGAGGAAACCAAGAAGCAAAGGTGGGATTTGAATCCACAAATCCACATCCTCTGGCTCTAGAACAAGAGTTCTTAACCTGGGGTCTTTGGTTTGTTTATTTTTTTAATACTTTTAATTCCTGCAATACAGAATCACCGATTGCCTTTGTAATCCCATGTATTCAATTTTATGCTTTTTTTTTCTGCTTTTTGGAAGGGGTAGGGCAGGGCCAGTGCTCTATTCACTGCACCACCTAGCCACCCCAATTTTACACATTTTAAGACATTCTGAGAAGAGGTCCCTCGGCTTCACTACACATTCTATATGATGAGACTTGTGGGTAACCACGTTGGTCACTTAAAGTGATAGGTCCCTTTCCAAGGGTTGCTAGATGTCAGTGTATTTTTTTTTTTTTTGCTTTTTGGAGGGCAGTTGGGGTTAAGTGACTTGCCCAAGGTCACACGGCTAGTTTTTTGTGTTAAGTGTCTGAGGCCGGATTTGAACTCAGGTACTCCTGACTCCAGGGCCAGCGCTCTATTCACTGCGCCACCTAGCCGCCCAGTGTATTTTTTTTTAAAGAAGCAATTGAGGAATCAGGACTTGAAGTATTTACATTCTTGAGGGATAGATGGAATCACTAGGATGTTAGGTGGTGCAGTGGAGAGAGGACTGAACCTGAAGTCAAGATTCTTCCTGAGTTCAAATGTAACCTCAGACTCTTATTAGCTGTGTGACCCTGGGCAAGTCACTTCACCCTGTTTGCCTCAGTTTTCTAATTTGTAAAATAAATTAGAGAAGGAAATAGCAAACCACTCCAATGTTTTTGCCAAGAAAACCCCAAATAGTATCATGAAGAGTCAAATGCAACTGAATAACAACAATGTGCATGTCCCTTTCTAAGGAAGAAGGCCCCCTGGAAGCAAATTAAGTCTAAGATATAGAATAAGATAGTTCCCAAAAAAGCCCCAATATTGTGTTTAACTGAACAAAGTCATTTTCTTTGTTAGAAAAATGTATTTTAAGGGATGAGTACTTCACTTAAAATCAGATCCTCAGTTTCCTTATCTGTAAAATGGGGATAATTATAATTGCATTTCCTACAAATAAGATGTGTACAATGCTTTACAAAGTTTAGAGCTACATATAAATGTCACTTATTACCATGTGTGAGACAAAAATCTCAGTTGATTTTGTATCTTAAAACCACCCCCACCAATAATTAGAACTGGGTTCTGCAAGTTGTTAATTATCAGAAGGTACTTCTTTATAGGAACAGATAGCTGTCTAACTCTATAAAATCTCCCTACCCAGATCCTCATGAAGGTTCAAAATAGCAACAACTGAAAATGTTGGTCATGGGATTTATCTTCATGTGTAAATATCCATTCATCAAGGTCATGTATAATGTTCAATAGGAAACATTTGTGTCATCATTTTCAAGGTCAGAGTGCTCACCCACACTCCCATCCCTAACCTGGAAAGCTCCCAGAGGCCTTGACTGGAGAATTGCCAGTGAAATGCCTTTTGCACACCCCCTGCCCCCCAGAGGCTGCCTTTTGCCCTTGCATGACTCAGGCATCAACATTCAGGGGAATCAATCCATTGTAAAGTTTTGGCTTCCTCTTGGTATGGATTACTGATGATTTTTCCAGAGACACTGATTCCTCTAGTATGATTCTATCACCCTCAGCCCCTCCGCTGCTCCTCTCTCCCCCATATGTTTAGCCCTCTCAAGCTTATCTGCTCCTCTCTTAGACAGCTCAACTTATCTCTATGGGAAGAAGTGTCTCTAGGCTGGGCACTCCTGTCAAGAACATGCTCTGTCTTTTTTCCACTCCAGCAGTGAGTGTTGGCAGTTCCTCAGCTGATTCCATGGTTAGGATGACATAGTCTCCTCCCAGAGAGTGTTAATTTTACCCTTTTCCTAACACCTACCTCACAGCACACCCACTGCATGGCATATTCCTGGGGCAGGGCTGTTTCCTGAGCAGCCTCCTTTAAAGGTCTGTTTGGATGTTTTCATCAGGATGTGGCTCCCTTCTTCATTTATTGGAAACACGGCATTTCCAAGCATGTGTTAGACTTTTTTAAAACAATTCTAGAACTAATAGCTGTATGTATAGAATAAGCTTACACACACACACACACACACACACACACACACACACACACACACACATACATATATATATATATACATATTCCTATTTGTGTCTAATGGTGGCCATCTCTAGGGCCGGAATGGGGGGGAGGAGAGAAAAAAATATTAACTTTGTTGGATGTGTGTATATATATGTGTGTGTGTGTATATGCACACATACACGTCCAACGAAGCTTATATATATATATATATATACATATACATATATATATATGTGAATAGTAATTTTTACATAGTAGATTTGCAGTTTCGTATGTAATCATTCTTTATTATACTGTGTTATGGAAATGCTTATTTTATTCCATAAATAAAAAATAAAATAAATTTGTAGAAGCTAAAAATAAAAACAATTCTATGTGGGACCAGTAATGCCAATTTGCCAAGTTCCTCCCCCTCCCACCCTAGCCCCTGGCATTTCTCATTGGATATTCACCACCACATTCTAGCCCAAGTCTCTTGTAAAGTGAACCTTCAGATCAGCTTTGCCAGTTGGGTTGCCTGCCTTAAAATGCCAGGGTGATAATTTACCTGTTGCCTTTTGCCCCCTCCCCTAGCTTGATACTTACTTGGAAGATGTGCCTTTCAGTTCAGTTCCAGAAGACATGTATTAAGTTTCTCTCAGCAAGGCACTGTCCTAAGATACAAAAAAATGAAATAAGTCCCTGTCTTCTCTCAAAGCACTTACAACGTACTTCAAGAGTGAAGATGTATGCGAAAACTATATTAAAAGGTAAAGAGAGGTCAATACAAAGGAGAGATCCAAAGTGGGATTAAAAATGTGAGAAGGAAGAACTTCCTTTTATTGAGTGGGGGGCTGAGGGGAGCACAGGTGGTTATGTAAATGACAACTGGATTGGTCCTTGAAGGAAGAGGATTTTCAGAGGTGGAAAATTAGTAGGGAGGAAGAGAAGTGCTCATTCTGACTCTTTCTGACCCCATTTGAGGTTTTCTTGGGAATCAAAGAATTAGATACTAAATAAAATAAACCAAGATCTTAAGTAAAACTCTAAAACTAGAGAAAAGGTTTACACACAGGGAGGAAGAGATTTGATGGAGAGGTAAAGGAGATCCTGTGGGAACAGGGTTTCATTAAAGCAGATCAAACAAAATTCATTATAGGGACAGAGGACTGCCTTTAAAGAGAAAGGGGGGAAATTCCTCATTCTAATTCAATATAGCTGAACTGAAGAATACTTGGGGTGGGGAGGAGTCAAGTATAAAATTGGAAAGGCAGAAGTGGTACAAATTGTGAAGGGATTTAAATACCGAACAGATGAGCCGACATTTGATCTTGAAGGTGATAAGGTGGTAACACAGATCGCAGTCAGATAGAACGTGCCTTTGATTTTAACTGTGACTACCTGTTTCTGTTTCTTCAAAGACATATTCACTCATATTGTTATTCCTCCTAGAATAGGTAAGTACCAATTTCAGTATTTTGGCTTTGTGATCTCAGCAGTATTAGCTATTTAGGTTTTCTTGTCCTATGAATCCATCATAGTTCATGCCCTCCCATCAATTTGGCACAAAGGGTCTATCCAACATATCAGGGATCTGTTGCTAGATCTCTTGACATACCCACCGAGGTAGAAAGGTAGGCAGTGAGAAAGAATTCAACCACACAAAGTTATACACACAAAGTTACTTTAATGATGGGAGATAGTTTCAAGTCTATTCAATAACTATGTGTGTTAGAGAATGCAAAATTAAGAGGACACTGTATCATCCCTTGGGGATACAATTTAGTCAGGGAAGAACACAAAATAGCTAGACGATGAAATAAGGTGGTGTGTAAGGAATATTGTATTGTGTGGTACCACTGATAAATGTAGAAATGAAATGTAGAAATGAAGAGAAAGTAGAGAATGTTTTGGGCAAAGCCAAGCGGGGAAGAGGCGGGATGATGATCAAATGGCCTCTAACTGAAGCTCTCTTCCAGCTTTTGATCTAGTACAACAGTTCTCAACCTGTGGGTCTCAACCTCTTTGGGGGTTGAAAGACCATTTCACAGGGGTTGCCTAAGACCGTTGGAAAACACATATTTCCAATGGTCTTAGGAACCGAGACACTGCTCCTCTATCTGTCTCCAGGCAGGTCCGCCCACATGTATTAAAGGGTCAAGGAAGGTTGAGAACCATTGCTCTAGTAGATAATATACCTGCCATGTACATCCCTGCAAGACACAAAATGAGTCACGTGATCTTCCATAGCTGTGGCCTTGCTGCCCTACCTGATGAAGTCTCTAATCATTGAGGTGGAACTGCATCCATTTCCACAGATGCTCCAACAGTTTTCATCCCCTTCCACCTTTTCTTTAATGATGGCTACTAGTACCTATTTAATCCTAATGTATTTGGATTAGAGAGAGCACCAGTGGAAGTAGAAATGAAAGGGACTGGGATATTCACTTTTCTCAAACTCCCAAGTTCTCAATGAGCCACAAAGAACAGATCTAGGGCCAGAAGTGACTTTATCATAAAATTAATGTTGAAAATTGTCTTTACATGTAATTAGAAAAAATAAAATGCTATTTTTAAAAACTAACTTTAGAGGTCATTCATTCTTATATCCCTCCTCTAGAGCCATCTCCTATACTTCCTTATTTTATTCTGTAGTTGTTGTGTGTGCCTCCTCAGTGATGATAAACTGTTCAAGAAAAGGTACTGAGTCCTGAGTCATGTGTTCCCCACAGCCCATAGTACCTGACTCTAATTCACTCAGGTAAATGGCTTTGACCACCAGATTTGGAGCTAGAGAAAACGTTAGGGCAGCCAATGCAGCCATCTCGTTTTATAGACAAGGAAGGACAATGGGAGTATTCATAGTTCTTAACGCACAAGGCTGTTGTGAGGATGAAGTGAGCTATTTGTAAGAGCTTTGTAAACCTATAAGGGCTGCCAAATGCTGGCTATAGCTGCCCAGAAGAGCTGAGATCTGAATCCAAGTCCAGCAGTATCTTTCCCATTCACTATGCACAGCCTCTCTTTTGAACTGCTCCTTGGCAGTGTGGAATTTGGGTTGGCAGGGAGAGGGCATCCAAGCCTGGCACCAGCCTACATTTTTCTTTGGATTTTAACATCCCCTCTGTGTTTACTCTTGTTATAGGCAAAACTCATTGGAAGCCTGAGGCTAAAACTGGAGTCACTGAAGGAAGCAAAGGAAAGTTTGCTGATGGACATCAAACTCAACAATGCTCTTGGGGAAGATGTGGAAGTTTTGATCAGTAAACTCTGCAAACCCAATGAATTTGACAAATACAAGATGTTCATAGGAGACCTGGACAAGGTTGTGAACCTCCTGCTTTCCCTCTCAGGGCGATTGGCCAGAGTAGAAAATGTCCTCAGTGGCCTGGGGGAAGATGCTGATAGTGAAGAGCGGGTAGGTAACCTAACTCATCAATTGAGCACTTATGGAGAGCCTGCTGTGTACCTATCACCTATACAAGTTGGTTCAACATTTACTGAGCCTTTGTGGAGGATACAAAGCAAGGCAAAATACAGTCCTTGCTCTGAAAGAGTTCACAGATTAATTGAGTTGTCTTAAGACCTGCTCCCTAAGCCTTAAGCCCATTGAGGAGACAGGGTATGTGCCTATAAAAGAGAAGGATCCAAATGTGTGTCACATAGACTGAGGCCTGTCTCTAGAACTGCTGGCCCTGGAAGTACTTGTAAAAAAAAGTGGTGAGAGTCTAAGTGGCCCCTCCTCATCACCCCATCTCCTGCCTCTCTATTAAATGTATTAGCTTGTGGTATTGATCATTAAAGAAAAGAAGACTTTTGGGATGGAACCTATCAGGGTATATGGGTATATTTCATCTGGAAACATGGCTTGGCTACTTCTCAGTGACTAGAAAAGTACCATGGGAGCAAGGGAAGAAGGGGGTGTGGGATTGGAGAATCTAATTTCAGGGCTTTGTTGTATTCATTTCAAGAGGGCTGGGGCAGGTACATTGTACTCCAGGAAAGAACTAATTTGAACAATAAGCCCCAAATTTGCCATCTTGGGAAGCCTCTCACTGTTTTGGGGTCTCCTAGCAGCTTAGCCCAACTCTGCCATCATGCTCATTATGGCCCATTGAAGCCAGGAACATTTGCCATTCCAGCACGGCACCCAAAGGGAAGCCTCATGCCCTTTCTGTCTCAATCATAGACTGTTAAAGCTAAAAAGAACATTGCTGAGTGTCCATTTTATAGATGACAAAATTGAGATCTTTAGAGAAGACACGAATTATCCAAGATTACACAGCAAACTAATATTGGCACTTGGGCTAGAATTCAATGTTTTGTATAAAGAAAAAAGTGGGGAGGTTGGCTAGGTGGCCAAGTGAATAGAGCACTGGCCCTCAGGAGGAACTGAGTTCAAATCCATCCTCGACATTTACCACTTACTAACTGTGTGACCTTGGGCAAGTCACTTAACCTCAATCACCCTGCTGTCCCTCCTCCAAAAAGCAAAAAAAAAAAAATTTCAAACAAAAAAAAATAAAGAAAAAAATGGCCATGGTAATTTTGTTATATATTTTAAAGGAATAGCAAGTTGTACATAACAAATTCATAGTTTTGTGTTCAATCATCCTTTTTATTGTACTGTTATGGAAATGTTTGCTGTATTCCATATATAAATGAAAATAATTTTTTACTTTTAAAAGCTAGATATGTCCCTGAATTTCCTTTATGTCTAAGACAATAGTCTTCTTCTTGGGGTGAGGTTGTTTTTAAATTACTTTTTATTTTTAATTTTAGAAAATTTGCAAATAACAGTATGTACTGCTACATATTTTGAACTCAGAGGAGTTGAAGGCCAACTTAGTAGTAGGGAGAAATCAGAAGCTCTCTGAGGCCACCAAATATGATCCTTTTTTTTTTTTTGCTTTTTTGGAAGGCAATTGGGAGTAAGTGACTTGCCCAAGGTCACATGGCTAGGTTTTGTGTTAAGTGTCTGAGGCTGGATTTGAACTCAGGTCCCCCTGACTCCAGTGCCAGTGCTCTATTCACTGTACCACCTAGCTGCCCCCAATCCTTTTTATTTTGAGACTGGGTCTCCCTAACTCACCCAGTCTGGAAATACAGCAGCCACTCAGAGGCCTGATCCCACTATAAATTAGGTCCAAAATTTTGGACGTTACACGTTCTAACCTAGGTTTGTCCAGCCTTCTTGAGCAGCTTGGTGGTCCACTGCTCTCTAGAGTTCACCATATTGGCCCTTGGCTAAGTGTGACTATCCATTTGACTTTATCCTTACTTCAGCTCAATAATCCACCAGCCTCTGCCTCCCTGGTATCAGGGACCTTGACAACGATGCACCAGTTTGTAAACTTTAAAGACTAGTATGAATGTCACTTATTATGATTGTCAATTGCCAAACAACTGGGATTGCAGCTGCAGGATGAATACATTGAGTATGTTCAAAGCCTCCCTTCATCTCCTCTCCCCCCACATATTTTCCATCATCTTTCCTTCAGCTAGCCATAAAGGGAGTCAACAGTATAGAAAGATTTCCATGTAGTCTTTTCAAAATCCTTTTTTATTTCTTCCCAAAGGAAAAATTTTCATTTGAAAAGAAACCCAGAGGCTTAAATGCATGCACCAGATTGCTACCCTAGTCTGATTTCACTATTCCCATGAACACATTGGAGACAGGGATGCTCTGCTGTTCACTTTTCCTAAGGGACATTCCTGAGAAGAGTGTTTTTCTCCTTCCTTCCTTACTTCCAAACCTTTCTCCTCCCTTCACCCACTTGTTCAGCTGCTAGAGAGATATCCTATTTGTAGAAGGGGTGCAAAGCAGCCATCTTGATCTGGGTTAGAAAATGATTGTCACATTTTCAAAGAGGGGGATGAAATAGATGGGGGGGGGTTAAATTGACACATCAGGGGTGTTGCAAGGTCTCGCCTCTCAAGTCCGTGGTCTAAGTTGCTGATACTGTTTTAGGATTATTTTCTTGGTTTGTTCTAAAATGTTCTTGTTTTTATTTTTCTCTAAGTGTATTTTTGTTTCATTTAAAAACATAAGGGATTTGTGGCAGGGAGGTGTTAATTAATCTTCAGGGAACCCCATGTGAATGTGTGTACGCTGGAGGAGAACTTTGTAACCCTTGGATGGGTTGGTTTCTATTTTAACTTTTGCAAATAATTTTTCTCCTAAATGTCAAAAATCTTTTTTTT
>CM053601.1:16643370-16657989 GCA_028646575.1 Pseudocheirus occidentalis
GGAGTGTTGTGACATTCAAATGTGTGTGCACGCACACACACACACACACACACACACACACACACTGCTTTGCAAACCTTAAAGTGCCGTATCAATTATGGTTTTTTATTAATTTATTAATATTCTTTTATTATATGTATAACATAATTACATATAATACAATATATTATGATACTTTGTGGTGTGATTAATATACTTATTATTAATTGTGATCTATTCTATTCATTACTGTGGTTTATATTTTATGATTATTTACAAATTAGTATAGATTACTTATTGGTATAAATTATAGGTATATTATAAAATCAGTGGATATATTAGTAATTAAGGATGGTGCTAGCCAGGCATTTCTATAGAGCCTACAACATCCAGGGTTCTATGCTAAGCTTAGTATTGATATTATTTCATTTGATACTCACAACCCTGGGAAGTGGGCACTATTATCTCCATTTGATGGTTGAGGAAACTTAGGCAAACAGAGGTGAAGTGACTTGCCTGGATTTAAACTCTAGTCTTCTTGCCTCCAGGCCTGGTGCTTTGTGCTAAGTGTCACCTAGATGGCAAGGTAAGATAGTAAGAAGCCAGGCTTTTGGAGGATGAGTTTCCGTACTTTATTGGCATTGTTGCTTATATGGAAAGTGGCTCACATACCAACTCTGCCTCAGGGTTTCACAGGGCATTGAAACTTGATTCTTCCTTACTGTGTCTTTTTTTTTTTTAGGGGGAAGGCAGGGCAATTGGGGTTATGTGACTCGCCCAAGGTCACACAGCTAGTAACTGTAATCTGAGGTCGAATTTGAACTCAGGTCCTCCTGACTCCAGGGCCAGCTCTCTATTCACTGCACTACCTAGCCGCCCCTTCCTTACTATTTCTTGCCCTGTTAATTAATACACTTTTTTTGATGTGGCAGAGCTCTCTAAATGAGAAGAAGAAGGTGTTGGCTGGCCAGCACGAAGATGCTCGTGAGCTCAAGGAGAACCTGGACCGGAGAGAGCGGGTGGTCCTAGACATCTTGACCAATTACCTCACAAAGGAGCAACTCCAGGACTACCAGCATTTTGTGAAGATGAAGTCAACACTCCTCATCGAGCAGCGGAAACTGGATGACAAGATCAAACTGGGCCAGGAGCAGCTCAGCTGTCTGTTGGAAAGTCTTCCCAGGGACTTTCTCTCCACAGCCAGGGCCCCAGCTGCTCTTGTGCCCCCCAAAGCCGAGGCAACCCCCGCCGAGAGCTGTACATTCAGAAACGTGCTTCCAGCACTGACCTCTTCCCTCTAGCCTCTCCTAGAAGATCCAATGAAAAACTCATCTTTGTTCCCAAGATTATTTAAACTGATCAGTTTTCAAATCACAGTCCACTAAAACAAATTATGGGGTTTTGGAATTTTTGATGGGGGGAGGGGAAGGCAACAACAGAAAAAGACACAGTTTTGGGCTTGTTAGTTGTTGGTTTTTTCCTTCTCCCCTGTGCAAAAAATAACCCTTTCTGTTTTTCCATGGTAGGAAGAAAAGTAATGAAACTGGGAGTTGGTTAAAGGGTGGTTGATTCTTTAGTTTTTAACCAGACTGGGTCAACATTAAACAAGTAGGTTTCACTGTCAGGAATGGGTCCTGTTCTGCCTTCTCCAGGGCAAAGTGCCCTCTCTCTGATAGAATAGAGTTATGCAATAAAGAAGGATTTGTAACATAAAGTCTTCTTTTAAAAAAATCTGAAGAGAAAGGGAAATGTGCCCTAAACATTGTTGCTATTTATATTTTTTAAATGAATGAGGATGTGTAAATGTTTGTGTATGTGCTAATCAATTACTTGACTCTGTGATGGACACAGCAAATTCTGTTGGAGTGATGCCTTTGAGAAAAAATCTTTAATGAGACAAAAAGCCCAAAGATAATTATACCAGCATGGGAATTTGTGCTTCCTCCCCATCTTCTCTCTCTCTCTCTCTCTCTCTCTCTCTCTCTCTCTCTCTCTCTCTCTCTCTCTCTGTCTCTCTCTCTCTCTCTCTCTCTTTCTGTCTTCCTCTCACCCCTGTCTCTGTCTTTCTCTCCCTCCCTCCCTCCTCTCTTATCTCTCCCTCTCTGTCTTTGTCTCTCTTCTGTCTCTTCTGTCTCTGTCTCTCTCTCCATTGCACTCTATCTCCCCCCATCAGTCTCTCTCTCTCCCTGCCCCTCCATCTTTCCCTGCCCCCATTTTTGTCTCTCTTCTCTCTCTGTGTGTCTCTAATTTCTTCTCTCCCTGTCTCTATCTGTCTCTGTTGCTGTCTTCCCCTTCTATCTCTCCTCTCTTTTTGTCTCTGTCTCTCTTCTCTCTCCTTTCTCTTCTGTCTCTGTCTCTCTGTGTCTCTGTCTAAGTGATCAAAGGGACACAGTGGTGAGGGGAAAATTCTGTTCCTGCTCTAGCTACTATGAGTAGAAAATGCTCCCAGGCTGCCATCTCCTCACCATGTCATGACAGAGGAGGCATCAGAGCTGAGAAGCCCAGGGTCCAAGTCCCACTTCTGACATTCTTTTCCTGGGGAAGTCACTTCACCTGTGAGTGGTATTGTATTTGGGCACAAGTAGCTTTGCCATCAAAACCGTGTTCAAATGTAATTGGAAAGTATTTAACAAAAATAAATTAAAATACAACATGATGTTAATGTGTGGTTTTCTAAGTCAATGGCAGTCCCCAGGGATCAGTTTCTATTTCAATTTGATGCCACTTTTCAGGGCAACTCTAAATGACAGAATGTGTGGATCTGTCCTGGTGGAGGGAAGTTCCTCACTGGGAGTTTCCTAATCAGTTGTGGTTCAATTCCTAACCTATCATCTCATCAATTCCTAATATTCATTTTAGTCATACCGTATTACAGGATACAGCCTCAGTTTGTTAAAGGAGGAATCAAATTCAAAATGGAAATGAGATCATTGCCCTAGCCAATTCAGAGTAGATCCCCAGTTCAGGTCCTAGACTCAAGTCAAGGGTGTGTGGATCCAGTTCAAACTGGCTTAAAAGAGCCTAGTGTTAAATTTTTCAATCCAAGCATTTACATCTCAGAAATCAGCAAACTGCTGCAAATAAGGGTTTGATTTTATTGATCTGTTTATTGTCTAGACTTAAGAAGGTGGTGAACAAAATGTTAATTAAAGTGTCATGGGAGGAAGAGCCAGTCATTAAACATTTACCAGCACACTCCTGGATTTCTACAGCCTGGCAATTTGGTGTTCTGGAGTTTGTTGGTTTTAACTCCCTAATGAAATTTGCACGATGTTTTAAGGATGCTTTTTTTTCCCCTAAAATGGTGGAATCTTCCAGCAACATTGTTCTAACATCCCTTCCTTATATCAGAGAAATTTATTTTCATTGTCCTTTTTATTTTATTGTAATTTTTTTGCTTTTTGGAGGGCAGTTGGGGTTAAGTGACTTGTCCAAAGTCACATGGCTAGTTTTTTGTGTCAAGTGTCTGAGGCCAGATTTGAACTTGGGTCCTCCTGACTCTAGGACCAGTGCTCTATTCACTGCGTCACCTAGCCGCCTCACATTGTCATTTTTAGAAAGGATATTTCATACTCTTAAGATTGTCATGCCATTGACAGGATCAAAAAAAGATGGGAAAGAAGTAAAAGGACCAAGACCTTCAGGTCACCCCAATGTATTTACCACTGAATCAAGTAAAAGACATTTATTAACCACCTACTTGATTAGTAATAGCTAGGTTGGCAAAATTACTCCATTGGAGGACTATCCAGCTAGATGTTGCCATGAATAGAGCCCTGGACCTGGAGTCAGGAAGCTTCGTGTTCAAATGTGGTCTGTTAGTAGCTGTGACTCTGGGTCTCACTGCCTCAGTTTCCTCATCTGTAAAGTAGGGATAATAACAGCACCTACCTCCCTAGGTTGTTTGATGGAAAAGTAAAGCAATGTTAGCAAACCTTAAAGCACCATATAAATGTTAGCTATAATTATTATTTCAATGGGGTACACAGACCAAAAAGTAAGTAATGCACACTCAGTGCTTTTGATTTACTTTCCTTGGATCAGCTGCTCATTTGCTGAAACCTTTCATATTTGGTGACATGGTTTTGGCCTTGCCCCTGTACCTTAGTTTTCCAGTTGCCCAGAAGTAAATAAAGCATTGGTAGATCATTGAAGTTTGAGGTGAGAGCAAGAAGAGTTAAATTAATTTATTTGGGGAGATGGGGATTACTAAGTGGTTACATTTTTTAAATTCTTGTTAGTATTCCATTCATTTAAAAAGTATCATGGTCTTTGAACTCTAAAACAAGACAACCATTTTTTTGTGTACAATGGTCTCCTGGTTCTGCTCATTTCACTCAGCATCATCAGTTCATGCAAGTCTTTCCAGGTTTTTCTGAAATCTGCCTACTCACCATTTCTTATGAAACAATAGTATTCTGTTACATTCATATACCTCAACTTGTTCAGCCATTCCCCAATTGATGGGCATCCCCTTGATTTCCAAGTCTTTCTGGCTATACATCTTGATGAATTTCAGCAGTGTCGTTAGGACCTCAGTTTCTTCATCTATCAAACGAGCTGGAGAAGGAAATGAAAAACCACTCCAGTCTCTTTTGCCAAGAAAACTCCAAATGGGGTCACAGAGAGTCAGACATGACTGAACAACAAGGTTCTTTCCTCTTGATTGGTGCCACTTTTCTTAATGGGGTTTTGTTTCTAGGTATGGCTGGTGACCAAAGAAAGCAAAGAGAAGCCATTCCAACAGAGGCAGGGGTTGACTGGGGTTTGCTCAGTGATACTTAACAACCCAATTCTCTTTCCTCTGTTCCACAGATCTGTATGTTGTTCATTGGGAATGCAGTTTCTAAAGAGGAAGATAAACAAATTTGAGGGACTTACATCCCTCCTAAAGTGACAGTTTAATGATTATTTAATAGTTATTCCTCTTATGAAATGATACCATGGACAAGTCAGTTTCCTCCATTCTTCACACCTCTATAATGAACTGGTAGGTGATATACGGTAGAGCAGGGAATGACCAAGATGAGCTGAACTTTTTTGTAGACATTCTCTGAATTAAGAATTGCTTTTCAATATGTGGTTAAAGTAGCAACCAAAGCTTTACCTGGTATCTGGAAAATGTTCTATTTGATATTTGTGTTGTCTAAATTCATTTCTCTCCAGTTCAGTTCCCTTTAATCTTGAGTGTTCTTGAGGCTGAAGCTTTTAAGGACAACTCAGGCTTGCCTGGCCAACTTCTGAGCAGTCTCATGTTAGAATCTGGTGTTCACTCATCCTGGTCCCAGATATAGTCAGGAGTGGGACTCATAAAGATAAGCAGTAGGATCCCTTAGCTGCAGCAGTGAATGTCCCCAAATGGCCCCATGTAGTTACAAAGGGAAAAAAGTAGCTTCCAAGAAAAATAATTTCCCCTTTTTATACATTTCACTAAGGGAAGCAATGTAACAGCAAAGCATCCTCTCCAGGCATGACTTATTGGGAAAGAGGAATTTATTATTGCTTTTACTATAAATAGTTGGCTGTTGTTCAGTCACATCTGACTCTTCATGGCCCCATTTGGAATTTTCTTGGTAAAGATACTGGAGTGGTTTGTCATTTCCTTCTCCAGCTCATTTTACAGATAAGGAAACTGAGGCAAACAGGGTTAAGTGACCTACCTGGAGTCACACAGTAAGTGTCTGAGGCCATATTTGAACTCAGGAAGACTCCAGACCTGGCACTCCGCACTGTACCACCTAGCTACCCACTCTAAGTCGACTGTGATATTGACTATTGTCTAACCACCTCAGAAAAGGGTCCTAAGGGGAAGCTAGGTGGGGCAGTGAATAGAGCACCAGCCCTGGAGTCAGGAGGACCTGCATTCAAATCTGGCCTCAAATACTTAACACAAAAACTAGCTGTGTGACCTTGGGCAAGTCACTTAACCCCAATTGCCCTACCTCCCCCCTCAAAAAAAAAAAAAGAAAAGGGTGCTAGAATTGTCCCCTCCTCTGCCCATAAGCTTCACCTAAAAGCATACATTGAATCCATAGCAGGTTCAAAGGTCATAAAGAGCTCGGACCTTCCCCCTTCTCTGAGGAGCTTTCCTGGACCATTATCTCACTCTGAAGTCCATGTTGGTCTTGACCACAGTAACTGCTCTCATAACACTCAACCATGAGCTCTCATTCATTATCAAATACAGTACTATTGGTTAAAACCTCTTATGGGCATTCTTTGAAAGGCGTGGAGGTGGTGACTGATCTTGACATGTGTTTTTATCAGTGGAGAAAACTGGTGTTGAAACTGTCACCAGAGACATACAGGTCAGCAACTTCTCTCTAGGCTCTGGGTGTCAACTATAGCTTGAACCTTCCAGTTCTATTTTTAACCACCCAGCTAGCTGAGAGATTTTTACATTTTTAATTCAATAATACTTTGTTTAAAAATATAAGTAGGTGGCCCAGCAGATGTAACTCCAGGAGTGGAGTCAGGAAGACTCATCTTCCTAAATTCAAATCTGACCTCAGATTCTTACTAGCAATGTGACCCTGGGTAAGTTACTTAACCCTGTCTAGCTTAGTTTCCTCCTCTGTAAAATGAGCTGGAGAAATAAATGGCAAACCACTCCAGTATCCTTGCCAAGAAAACCTTAAAGCGGGTCACAAAGAGTCAGGCAAGGCTGAAAACAACTAAAAAACAACAACAACAAAAAGATGTAATTTGCTCACCTCTACCTGAAGATTATCTTTTTTTTTTTTTAAGAGAGTTGCCTAGGGGCACTGATTGAACTCTCAATTTGCCAAGGACACTCAGGCAATAGATATCAAAGACTGGACTTGAGCCCAGGTCTTTGGGATATCAAGGGCAGCTCTCTCTCCTACTCCAGATTACCTCTCTTTTGTGAATATCAAAGCATTGCCAATTTGTTACCCTATCTGCAAGGACCAGGCATATCCCTTGGCAGCCTCACCTCCCTACTTACCTTCAAGAAGTTCAACCAAAACAGATCAAAAATAAACCCAGCTTCTTGTCTGCAAAGGACATTCATCATCACGTTATACCCAATGTTCTTGTTGTTCAATTGTGTCCAACACAGTTGAGTTTGTGACCCATTTGGGGTTTTCTTGGCAGAGATACAGAAGTGATTTGCCATTTCCTTCCCCAGCTCATTTTACAGATAAGGAAACTGGGGCAAACAGGTTTAAGTGAGTCACCCAAGGTCACACAGCTAGTAGGTGTCTGAGGTCAAATTTGAACTCAAGATAAGTCTTCCTGACTCCAGGTCCAGTATGACACCACCTACTGTCCTCTCTTATGCCCTATAAAGGCTCAGTCTTCCGGACTAACCTCATTACTACTATCATTCCCATTTTATGCGTGGAGGGTAATTCTGTTTACTCTCCACAGGCTGTTTAAAAGTCAAACCAATTGAAAGCTTTTTGCCCCTCCTGATAGTTTGAAAAAGAATCCTATTATCCTATCACTGAATTGATTTTAGTTTGGCCACAGCTAACTCTTTGAGAGTACAGTATCCCAACTTTGCAGCATCCCTGATAGTTTTGTGCTTTGTGTACAGGTTAGGATTTCCCTTGGCTTGGATTTGACATCTGTTTAACTAAAGAAAAAGTGGGTAGGGGTGAGGAGGTTAGCTTATTGATTTCTTTTTGGAAAGTGGAGACTCAGGGAGAGTTTAAGGGCTAAAATCCAATTTTAAAGTCAGAATTAGTTTAGGGAAGAAGGACTGAACTGAATTGAATGCTACAGTTTCTCTATAATTTATACAGACCAGGAAGCCCCCAGCCATGCTGTGAAAGGTCAATATTGTTCAAATTACATAGTCAGTCAAGTTGACTTCATAAGATTGGAAAAGTAATAAACAGTTCTTAAAACTACAAATCAATTTTGCATTTTGTCAATTTGAGAAAATGCCAGCCTTCAGAGAAAGTGACCATAGGTTTTTTGTTGTTGTTAGAAAAGGTAAATGGGAGTGATCAGGAAGAGAAAGGGAGATGATAAAATATTATGATTCTTCTTGCTTTGTACCTATTATGCACCCTTCATTTTTCAAAGACAAATTGGCACATTTGATTAGCAAATTACCTCTTCAGTCCTACCTTCCCTTTCCCACATTTTTATGTTCTGCATTATCAGCTAAGTGGATAGTGAATAGAAAACTGGGATTGGAATCAAGAAGATTCATCTTCATGAGGTCAAATCCAGTCTCAGATGCCGGATATGTGACCCTGGACAAGTCACTTAACCTTGTTTGCCTCAGTTTCCTTATCTGTAAAATGAGTTGGAAGAAGAAATGACAAACCACTCCAGTATCTTTGCCCAAAAAAAAAAACCAAATGGGGTCACAAAAAGTCAGACACAACTGAAACAACCCAATAACAGTGTCAGTTAAACCCATGCAGCATATGGGATGGGGCCTGGGGCTGAGAGGCATCTTTCCAGAAAGGGAATTTGGGGGGAGGGGTGTTAGGGGGGTTGAACCTAAGTCCTAGACTGGAGGAGTGGGGAGTTCCTGGAGCTAATTTTTACTCAATTCCCCTCTCAATACTCCATAAATTCAGGGCACCTGATAATTATTGGCACCTGTATGTACTGTTTCATTCTAAAACAATCGAAATGTACACCAGTGAAAACTGTCTTTCTCATGCCTCTGACAAGACAACAACCCTAGAATCTCTCCTCTCCTGTTGCTTAGCTTTGGTTTACATTGTTTCTGTCTTACATCACCTTCTCTTGACATTGACTTCCCTGATCAATCTAACAGCTAGCCATTTTTAGGAGAGAAGAAAGGTCCTTTGTTTCAGAAAACTACAGTCTTCAGCCCTCATGTTCTGAATTCTTTTAGCAAATATACCCAGTTGATGAATGCTTGTGCCAATGACCCCAGCAAAAACCTTCTGGATTACTTGGTGTTATTTGATGCTTCTTAGGGCATAGTATTACACTTCAAAAGTAACTTACTAGAATATTTGTCAGGAAAGGGATGTTATTCCCATTTTGTTCAGAATAAGTATTTCTCCAAGGTGGATACAGGAGAACACCGTGAAAGGCTGAATAATGCACAAAAATTGGCACATTTTATGGGCAAATTACCTGTTCAGTTTTACCTTCCCTTTCCCACATTTTTATGTTCTGCATTATCAGCTAAGTAGATAGTGAATAGAAAACTGGGATTGGAATCAAGAAGATTCATCTTCATGAGTTCAAATCCAGTCTCAGACACAGGGTATGTGACCCTAGACAAGTCACTTAACCTTGTTTGCCACAGTTTCCATATGGTTTTAGAATTGCACTCAGCAAAGCATTTCTTAAGCTCATCACTGTGATGACCTTTACATAGGATTTTTGAGGGACCAGTTCACAAAACGCATACATGGAATTAAAGTTTCTTTTCCCTCTCTTTCTTCCCCATATGATACAAGAACTTCTTAATTTGATGACACCAAAGAAACATCTTCCAAAGAGTATAGTGTTTTCATTGTCCCTTGAAGCTTTTTGCCCAGTTTATGTTTCTGGTTCCTATACCTAGAACTAGAAAAACCTGAGTTCAAATCCAATCTCAGACATTTACCAGTTTTGTGACCCTGAACAGCTTAATAAATATGTCTGCCTCAGGTTCCCCAATTGTAAAATGGAGATCATAATAGTACAGTAATCCCTTCCACATGGAGGGAAAATCTGCATGAAAAAATTTGACACTCCATTTGTACTAGAGAAGAAGTTTGAATTTTTTATTTTTCTTTTATGGGGTGTTTACAACACCTGATTGTAAATTTTGGGTTAAGTATGAGTTCTGTGTCATCTGGACCTTCACATGTCATATGCAGCTTCTACAGAACTCAAAAAATTACCGTTTAATTTTAATTTCTTATGCTGACCCTTGATATATCAAAACTTTGATGGGGGAACTTTGGGTGTTATAAGGATCAAATGAGATCATATTTTTAAATACTTAGCATGACACCCACCACATACTACATACTTAATAAATGCTTGTCCTCTTATTGCTAAACTGGTAACCCTTTCAGGAAAACAAATACCTTCCATACTGACATTCCTAGGAAGTGAAATTACACAAAATAAACTCTGAACATAAGGCACTAATATTCAGATTCCTTGGAAAATCTTAGGAAAACTTTTTGTTTCTCTTATAAATTGAACTGGTAACTAGGTTTTCTTCTTTATGATCTGAGATATTCAGCTATGTTTTCTCCTGCTGTTTTTCTTTTCTTCCTTTCAACAGGCTATGTGGCATTTTGCTGTGCCAGCCAAGGAGATTTAAGCTTTCACCTTTTTTTGGTCTATTAACAATCAGCATCCTTGTTTAGAACAGTGACTGATCACCAGAATAAGATTAAAGTCCCATAAAATAACCTTTCACTTGGCTTTTGTTCTTGCTGTGTTTGCCAGTGATGTCCAATGGATCAATACTTTCAAGTTTATTAGCCTAGAATGATCTACCAGTATTAAGTGGGATTCTTTACTTGGTGGCATTTTAAGAAGATTTGCAGACAATAATGACAAGAATGTGTCTGTGGAATGAACAGCAGCTTGTGTCTCTGGGATTAAAAGGTTGCTTTTTTATTTATTTTTCTCTCAGGCATTCCTCTAAAATACTCCTAAATTCTTCAACTTCAAAACCAAGAACATCACCAAAATGGAAAGTTAGAAATAACTGAGACATTCTTAAAGGATATGGGACTTTTTTTACAGAACAGATAAACTATTTTCTCTATACTCTCCCATACTCTCCCTCCCCAGAGTTTGTAGAATCAATGGAATCATAGATTTATAACCGAAAAAGATCTCAGAGGTCATCTAGTCCAAGCCCTTCATTTTATAGATGAGGAAACTTGAGACTCAGAGGAGAGAGGTAGTAAGTGGCAAACCTGAGATTTAAACTGGGGTCCTTTGACTGCAAATTTAGCAATCTTTTCACACATTGAAGGAAGGAAGGAAGAAAGAAAGAAAGAAAGAAAGAAAGAAAGAAAGAAAGAAAGAAAGAAAGAAAGAAAGAAAGAAAGAAAGAAAGAAAAAGAGAGGGGAGGGTAGAAGAGGGGAGGGGAAGGGAAAGGAGGGGAAAGGGGAGGGGAAGAGAGAGGAGAGGCAAAATAGCAGTAGAAAAGTAATTATGAGAAAATCCAATGATAAAGTGCAGTGATGGAGTTTATTCACCTCAGAACTACACAAAAAGTCAGCCAGAAGCCTGCAGCCTTCAGAAAGGGGAAAGCATCTAAAAGGCAATGTCAACATGCAGATTGACAAGATGGAAACTTCACAGTGCAAGCAGACATGGAGCAGAGTTACCTGTAGTTACCAAGAGAAAGCCCAAGATTCATCTAAAACCGCCCTGTGCACCTTGGAAGCTGCCAATATGATGGCCACAGTGCTCATATCAAAACACTGCAGACCCAGAGCCTCTGAGCTCCCTAATATTCTGTCCTCAGGGACCATCAAGGTTCCTGATGATTACAGTCTTTGAACCTCAAAGATGGAAGAGGAACCTAACCACAGGAGGTCAGCACAGGATCCCGGGTGATACAGTATGCCACGGAGCAATGACAACCCCCTATACAGAAAGCACAGCAGGAGACAAAGCCTAGCTCTGGTATAAAGCCTTAACTCAAAAACTAAGACTGGACAGATGGGAAAATTTAAAAAAAAATCATCAACCACTTTAAAGAACTTTAATAGATCCAGAAATACTCAAAAATCCAACCTATAGGAAGAGAGTAATTACAAAGCAATTGCAAGCAATAATTCAAAGGGAAATGTGAATTTGCTACAAGAATTACAAGAATGCCTAGGAGAAATGAAGAAAGAGATTTTTTTTAATAAAATAAAAATTCTGAATGAAAGAAGTGGAACAAGAATAGTTTAGAAGAGACACTTGGGAAAGCTTACCCAAGAAATGAATTCTGGAAGCCCAAACAGACCAAATGAAAATCAATGACTCTGTGAGACTGAAATTGCTCTGTAAGCAAAATCAAAAGATTGAAAAAGTAGATATGAAAACGTGCTCTGGAAAATTGGTGACAGAGAATTTAAAAGTCATTGTACTGTCCCCAAATCATGATTTTTTAAAAAGCCTAGAAACTGCATTTCAAGAAATTGTAAGTGAAAATGGATCAGATTTACTAAAATCAGAGGGAAAAACAGAGGTGGATTTTGCCAATCACTTCCTGAAAGAAAAATCCCAAAAGGAAAAGTTCCAGAAACATCATAGCCAGAATACAGAATTCCCATGTTTAAAAAAATAATGCCTCAAGCACTTGAAGGAGTTCAAATAACTAGGAACCACAGTCAGGATCACAAAAGACCAGGCAATTTCTACCATAAACAAGAGAAGACTTCAGTATACAGTATTGGAAAAGGCAAAACATATAAGTGTACAACCAAAAAAACCAACTTAGCCTGTCAAGTTTTGTAGAAGCCTAAAGTGGGGGCAGGGAGTAGGGGAAAAGGGAGAGAGGGAATGAAATTTTAATGAAATAATGAAGATATATAATGTATTCCCAATGAAAGGACTAGAGTAGAAACTTTGAAATGCAGACAAAAGAGTCAAGAGAAACATAGAAAGGTAAATCTATTTGATGAGTAAGAATGGACTATATGATGATAAAGAGTAAACATTCTAATGGGGAAGAAGAAACAATTATCCCTTCAGAACCTTAATGTCTTCAAAGAAGATTGAGGGTGTTAAATATTTTTTTAAATAGTGTTTTGGGTTGGGTTGGTTCTGTTGTGAAGATTTGAAGGGGCCAAAAAGAAAGTAAAAGGAGGAATACAATAGTATAGAAAGAAGGAAAGGAGATAGGACTTGCTATTTTTGCTAACTGTGCAAGAGAAGACAAATATATAAATATGGAGGAAGAAGGGAGTAGAGATCATCTGAACTAGATAAAAAAAAGTTGAACATACACACTCAAAAGTTTGTTACAGAAATGAACTAACCTCCACAAGGAAAGAGGTGAAGATAAGGATGGGAGAAGCATATTTTAAGAAGGATTTTCGAAGGGAGAAATAATTGTAACAAAAACTAAATTTCTGGATCTTAACAAGAGGATTAGATGAGAAAAGGAGTGTCCATCAATTAAAGGATGGATGAACAAGAGACATATGAATGTAATGGAATGTTATGGTCCCTTGAAAACTGACAAAAGAGACAATTTCAGAGAAGCCAAGAAGTGTGAACTGTTGCAAAGTGAAGTGACCAGAGTCAGGAGAACGGTTTATATATGGACAACAATATTGTAAAGAAAGCAACTTTGAAAGACTTAAGGATTCTGATCAATGCAATACCCAATCACATCTTCACAGGACAATAATGAAGCATGGTGCCCACCTACTGACAGAGAAGGGACAGAGTGCAAATGGAAATATTTTTGGATATGGTCTTTGTGTAGGTTTGTTTACATATTTCAAGGGGTTCTTTTTTCCTGTTTTTATTCAGGAGAAGGAAATAGTAATGAAGAAAGGAAGGAAAAAAGAGAAAAAGAAAAAAGAAAGAGAGAAGGAAGGAAGGAAGGAAGGAAGAAGGAAGGAAGGAAAGAAGAAGGGAGGGAGGGAGAGACATTGAAATATTTTTTAAAGTTCCCAGAGAAGATGAAGATCAGAAGAAATCACAGCTTCTCAGGATAGTTTTGAAAGTAATGTATGGAATATATGATAAACTTTTTTAAAAAGCAAATGGTAAAAAATAAAAATTCACAGTTTTATAAACAATTCTCCTTTTGTGATTTAATTTATATATGAAAATGCTCGTGGATTTGGAGCATAAAGTTTTTTATCTCTTGGTGTTCAGAATAAAATAGTGAATTCAAAAAGAAAAACAATAATATTATGTCTGTGATATTTTTTTCAAGCTAGAGGAGAGAGAGTTGCTAATTTATACATTCCCAAACACTTTTCAATAACCTCAGGGCCCACGGGTCTAGAACTGTTGTCTTGGTGTAAATATTTCAGATCCTATCCTGGGAGCAAGTTATGATAGGAAGAAAGTAGATGCTTGGGAACAGGGGGGTATGCTGGGAGCAAAATGTGGTAAAAAAAAAAAAACCAAACGAACAGCTATTTGATAAGTACTATAGCTTGACTATAACCCCAGTTACATTTTATTACACACACACACACACACACACACACACACACACACACACACACACAGAGTTGTTCCCGAGGACTTGGTAAGAATTCCATCATCAGCCCTGCTGTGGCTAGCAAGTCTGGGCCTAGCTACCAGGTAAGTGAAATAAAGGGACAGAGAGAGAGAGAGAGAGAGAGAGAGAGCTGAATAAAGGAAAGAGGGAGAGAGACAGGGATGTATTCCATAGTCTGTTTATTGCAGAACCATTTCATACAGAGCCAAAGATACATGGAAGATACAAGGTTTATATACCCTTAGCAGAATGCAAGGAACCACCCTTGGTCTCCATCTTTCTCTACCCCAGCCCAAAGCCAATCACTCGTTAAGCTCTTTATCCTGGGACCATGTCCAGAGGCACAAACAGGGTGTTACAATCAAGACTTGCAAATTAACTCAGTACTTTCTTTAGATATTCATGAAACCAATGAGAGCATCCACCCAACAAGATTATACTTTCCTTGCATATCTGCCTAATGACCTTTGTAGAACTGGGG
>CM053601.1:16658489-16673802 GCA_028646575.1 Pseudocheirus occidentalis
ACAAGACGGGGAGAAAATGTGTAATTCAAAAAATGTAATGAAAATGAATAATGTAAACAAGAAAACAAATAAAAACTAAATTTAAAAAAAAGTCTCTGTCTCTCAAGGCCAACCTGGGATGGTAAAATTACTCACTGTGGTTTTGTTCCTTGGATTTCCTGGTCTTGTGAGCTTTTTCTCCTTCTTTCCTTCCTTCCTTCCTTTCTTTCTTTCTTTCTTTCTTTCTTTCCTTCATTCCTTCTCTCTCTCCCCCTCCCTCCCTCCCTCCCTCCCTTCCTTTCTTCCTTCCTTCTTTCCTTCTTGTCTTCATGAAGACTTTTTATTCATTTTTTTCAATTTCAAATTTTCTCCCACTCAACGATAAGACAAGAAAAGCAAAACCTATGGCAAATATATGTAGTCAGGCAAAACAAATGTCCACATTAGCCATTTTGTGTGTTTCTCAGATTTTTGTGAAGGTAATGTGGTGGGGCACCTGGACTGCATTTCATACTACTCCATCAGATTGACCTCATCTCCTCCATTAGTCTTTACATTTTTTTATTTTAAGCATTTTAAAATTAATCTTTCCTTCTTACCACCTTTCCACATTGAGTAAATTAAATAAAGAAAAATAACAAATAGCAGTCTTTCAATACATAGTCCAGCAAAACAAATTTCTACATGAGTGACAAGCAAAAGTTGATTTCTCTTCTCACATTTTAAGGCCATCATCTCTCTGTCTGGAGTTGAGTTGCATGTTTCATTTTCCTTCTTTTGGACCTCTTGTTTATCATTGCATTGATCAGAGTTCTAAACTCACAGTTGCTTTTCTGTAAAATGTTATCATGTGGAAATTATTCTCCTCATTCTGCTCACTTTACTCCACATCAGTTCATAAAGCTCTCCCAGTCCCCTCTGAAACTGTCCATTTCATTATTTTTATGGCAAAAAAAATATCACATTTTGGTCATATATCACATTTAAAGCTGTTTCCCAGTAGGAGGACACACCCTTCACTTCCAATTTTTTTACTCACATTTTCAAAAATGAGTTGGTATAAATAGCTTTGGATATGTAGATCCTTTTCCTCTTTGATTTTTGGGGGGTATTGGTGGTGATGATATAGGGATAGTATATATATATGTAAGTGCATATGTGTGTGTATGCACACACACACACACATACACACACACACACAGAGAAATAGAGGTAATGCAGAATTTGTTAGCTTTTGGAGCATAGTTCCAAATTACTTTCCACAGTGGCTGGATCAATTGCTGTAGTGATCCTGTTGTTCCAAATCTCTCCACCATTTGCCATTTTCCACTTTTGTCATTTTTTCCAGTCTAGTAAGGGTGAGGTTGAACCTTAGAGTTACTTTAATTTGCATTTCTCCAAATAGCAGTGATTTTTAGGGCATTTTTATAAGATTGTTGATAGTTTTTATTTCCTCTTTGATAACTGACTGTTCATATATTATGACCATTTACGTATTGGGCTAGTCCTATGAATTTTAATCAGTTCCCTACGTATCTTTAAGATAAGACTTTTATCAAAGATGCTTATAAAGATTCCTATAATTTTTTTCTCAGTTACATTTCCCTTCTAATTTTTACTACATTAGATTTGTTTGTACAAATTTGTTTTAATTATAAAATAAAAACTGTCCATTTTACTTAGTCAGGAACTCTTCCTTTCCCCACAGATCTGAAAAGTAGTTTCTTCCTTGCTCTTCTCATTTGTTTTTAATGGGACTTTTTACATCCAAGTCACAGATCCGCTTGGAGTTTCTCTTGATGTATGGAGTGAGATGTTGATCTGAAACTAATTTCTATCAGACTGCTGTCTAGTTTTTTCAGGAGTTTTTTTTTTTTCAGTTACATAGTCTTTTCTATGGGTAATTTGGGCCTTTGGGTTAATAAAATGCTATGCTCCTATATTTGCTTGTTTGTACATGTCGTGTTTCTATTCTGTTCCTCTGATGTATTTCTCTCTTTTTAAACAAGTATCTTATCGTTTTAATGACTATTACTTCACCACACATTTTGAGATCTAGTAATGAAAGACTTCCTTCCTTTGCATAAAAAAAAATTACCCTTAACATTTTTGACATTTTGCTCCTTCAAATTAATTTTGTCATTATTTTTCTAGCTCTATGAAATATTGCTTTGGCAGATTAATTGGTATGTTACTGATTAAGTAAATTAATGTAGATGGTATTAGAATTTGTATTGTATTCAGTTGACCTATTCATGAACATTTACTATTTCTCCAATTATTTCAGTATCTTTATTTCTACAGACTGTTTTATGGTTAGATTTGTATGCCCATGAGTGAAGATTAGAAAGTACACTCCCAAACGCTGTATAACTCCTGTGGTTATTTTTACTGAATTCTTCTCTTTTTGGTTCATTTTGGTATGTTGTTAGTTACAGGTAAGAAAGCTGTTGATATATGTGGATGTACCTTATAGCATAGAACTTTGCTATCGTTCCAATTAATCTTGCTTTACATTTAGAAACCAAGACCTTTTTGCAAAGGAAAGTAGCACCCATAGTAACAGATGTAGTCCTGTAAGTGAATGAAGAATGTAATTTGCAGTTCTTTGTAAAAGGCTCTGGGCATGTTTTGTTTTTTTTTTAATGGTTACATTTTTCAAAGGCCAAATTCCTTAGCTGACCTCTTCTTTCAGGGAATGTTTGAATGACACAGTACACAGAAGGCTAGCTAGGACTCTTCTCTTTTTTCCCATATCCAGTCAAAGACAAAGGATTCTTCCACTTGCCAGAGTTCCAGGGAGCCTAAGTTGACTGGCAGGGGCTGAGCTTCCACCTAAGCTCTTTATTCACAGCCTGTAAATTGGTCTCCCGGTCCCATTCACCAAATAGGATGAGGCTGTTGGTACTTAGGAGAAACACAAGTGTGAGGGGAGCTGGAATTCCACACCCCCAGAATCCACAGGAATGTTGTCATGGAATCAGTTTTCCTTACATGCTGAGTCATTGTGCAAACAGGGTTTCTGGGTAATACTAAATCTCCCTTTCTCCTGCGGCAATGACTCCAAAGATCCCAGAGTGACCTGAATGTTCAAGGAATGAAAATGAAAAAAGAGAAATAGTTTTCCATTTAAAGACATTTAAACAATAATTTCAACCTTCTAGAAAGAAGAATTTCCTTTTGTCCCATTGATCACCTGCCTGAACGCCTGTATTCCAGAATGCTCTAGAATGTTCTCCGTTGTTCCTCATGAAGTCATTCACTCTTTAGTGATAGGCAGCTGGTGCTTTAGCAGATAGAGCACTGGACCCTGAGTCAGGAAGACCTGAGTTCAAATCCAGTCTCAGGCGCTTAGTAGTTGCGTAACACTGGACAAATCACTCAATCTCTGCCTCAGTTTCTTAAACTGTAAAATGGGGATAATACTAACATTGTCCTTGCAGGGTTGTTGGGAGGATCAAAGGAGACAATTGTGAAAAAAAGAACTTAGTGAAGTGCTTGGAAAGTAGTAGGCTCTATAGAAACACTTCCCTTCCCTTTCCACAGGTGTTTGACCTGACCTAACCAAATAAAACATTCTCATGTGCATTACATCCAATCACTCTTCACCCTCTCTATTTCTTATCTGAATCACAAAGACTGATAATAGCTTAGCACAGCCCAAGAAAACACAGCACAACGTTATTTTGACCTCGATTTTTGCACTGTATACTAATGAACAAGGTGTGCAGGATTATAAAGTCTTAACTTCTTACAGCCGCTAAGTGGTGCCAGAGTGCACAGAGCACCAGGACTGAAGTCAGGAAGACTCGTCTTCCTGAGTTCAAATCTGATTGCAGGCACTTATTAGCTGGAGGACCCTGGGCAAGTCACTTAACTCTGCCTCAGTTTCCTTATTTGTCAAATGAGTTGGAGAAGGAAATGGCAAACGACTCCAACATCTTTGCCAAGAAAACCCCAAATGGGATCATGATGAGTCAGACACAATTGAACGACAACAAATTATTGACCATTTTTGCTAAAGAGACATAGAGTTCTTTCTATATTGGTGTCTTTTTATAGATTCCAGTATTTTCATATTCTTCTGCTTACTACATGGTTCTCTTCTCTGTCTCTGTCTTCATATTTGCCTCTCTATCTCTGTTTTTCTCTGTGTGTCTATCATCTCTGTGTTGTGACATCACCATCTCCCATAATTTGGAACCCATTTTAAGAATTTTTGGGGGGTGGGAGAAGTGAAGCCAAGATGGCTGAGTAAAAGCAGGAACTTGCTTAAACTCCTGCTCCAACCACTTCCAATATTTGTAAAATTTGACTCTAAACAAATTTTAGAGCCACAGAACCCAGAAAATGACAGAGAGGAACAAATCTCCCACTGAGAGGTAGGCTGGCAGGCTGACAGGAAGGGGTATCTCACTGGACTGGGAGCTAAGTACAGTCCCAAGTGAGCTGTACTGGCCAAGACTTGAAGCCCAAAGTGGCTGGACCAGACTTCAGCAGAGTGAATCACTGGCATCTGTGGCAGTTTCCAGACTTCTCAACCCATATACACCAAAGAGAAAGTAAAAGGTCAGTGAGGAACTCTGTTGTAACTGGGTGAGAGAAGATTGTGGTCTGGCCCCTGCCCCTGCCCCTGGAGTGGGAGGTGGCAGGGGCAGCAACTGCTTTGACTTTCTTGGATCTGAATCACAGTCTTGGGTGGTGGTCCTGGGGTGAGGAATGCCAGTGTGCCAGAGCTTGTGGTGGCCATAGAGAGGGCACCTTTCTCATAGCTGTGACAGCAGCTGTGATACAGCTGTGAAAACCCCAGCAATTTGGGACACAGCTTTCTCCACTCTGGAAGCAGAGTTCTACCTTGCCAAAGAGCTAAAAAGTCTAGTAATTGGTTGGCAAGATGAGCAAACAGAGGAAGCACAATCAGACCTTTTGGAGGGACAAAAAGGATCAAAACATGGAACCAGAGGAAGACAAAAGAGCAAAAATTCCTGCTTCAAAAGCTTCTAAGAAAAACATGAATTGGTCACAGGTCATGGAGGGGCTCAAGAAAGATTTTGAAAATCAGGTATGAGAAGTGGAGGAAAAATTGGGAAGAGAAATGAGAATGATGCAAGAAAATCACGAAAAATGAGTCAACAGCCTGACTGAAAAAAATAACAACTTAAAAAATAGACTAACTCAAATGGCAAAAAAGGTTCAAAAAGTCAATGAAGAGAAGAATGCCTTAAAAAGTTGAATTGGCCACATCGAAAAGAAATTTCAAAAACTCACTGAAGAAAATAATTCCTTGAAAAGCAGATTGGAGCAAATGGAAGCTAATGACTTTATGAGAAATAAAGATGCTATAAAACAAATCCAGATGAATGAAAAAATAGAAGGCAATGTGCAACATCTCATTGGAAATTCACTGACCTGGAAAATAGGTCCAGGACAGATAATTTAAAAATTATTGGACTACCTGAAAGCCATGATAAAAAAAGAGCCTAGACATAATCTTTCAAGAAATCATCAAGCAAAATTTCCCTGATATTCTAGAACCAGAGGGCAAAATAGAAATTGAAATAATTCATCAATTACCTCTTGAAAAAGATTCCAAAAAGAAAACTCCTAGGAATATTATAACCAAATTCCAGAGTTCCCAGGTCAAGGAATAAATATTTCAAGTTGTCAGGAAGAAACAGTTTGAGTATTATGGAAACACAATCAGGATAACACAAGATCTAACAGCTTCTACATTAAGGGATCAAAGGGCTTGGAATATGATATTCCAGAGGTCAAAGGGGCTAGGATTAAAACCAAGAATCACCTACCCAGCAAAACTGAGTATAATGTTTCAGGGGAAAATATGGTCATTCAATGAAACAGAGGGTTTTCAAGCATTCTTGAGGAAAAAAATACAGCTGAACAGAAAATTTGATTTTCAAATACAAGAAGCATGAGAAGGTAAACAGGAAAAAGAAATCATAAAGAACTCATTCAAGTTGAACTATTTACCTTCCTACATGGAAAAATGATTATTGTAACTCATGAGACTTTTCTCAACATGAGGATAGTTGAAGGGAATATATATGTGTATATATGTGTGTGTGTGTATATGTATGTATACGTACAAATATATGTATGCATAGGAGGGTTATGTATGTATGTATAAATATATGTGAGTGTGTGTATATGTGTGTATGTGTATACATAGACAGAGGGCACAGGATGAGTTGAATATAAAGCGATGATATCTAAAAAATAAAATTAAGTGGTGAGAGAGGAATACAATGAGAGGAGAAAGGGAGAGGTAGAATAGGGTAAATTATCATTAAAAAGAGGCAAGAGAAAAGTGTTACAATGGAGGGAAAGAACAGGAAGGCAAAAGGAAATGGGTCAACCTTACTCTCATTGAATTTGGCTTAAGGAGGGAATAACATACACACTCAATTTGGTACCTTACCCTACAGGAAAGTAGCAGGGAGGGGGATAAGAGGGGGATGATAGAAGGGAGGGCAGATTGGGAGAGAGGGTAGTTAGAAGCATATATGTTTGAAAAGTAATAGGTTCAAAGGAGAAAACAGAATAAGTGGGGGGCAGGATAGGATGATGGAGATGTGGTTAGTCTTTCACAATTATAACTCCTATGAAAACATTTTGCATTACTACACATGTACAATCTATATTGAATTGCTTGTCTTCCCAGTGGGGGTGGGTGAGGAGGGAAGAAGGGAAAGAATCTGGACATCAAAGTTTTAAAAACAAATGTTATTTATTTTCTTTATGTATTCTGAAATGACATACTCTGAATATCTCCCCTAAATGCCAGACCAGCTTTGCAGGTGCCTGTTTGCTATTTCTACTTGGGTATTAAATTGGCATTTGAAACTGAACAGACCAACCATGAATTCATCATCCTTCCCCTTAACTAACTCTTCTTTCAAAATTCCTTCTTTCTGTTCAGGACATCTTTCATAAGGAAGTGGTTTTAGATGCTGGAGTCAAGTTGTAAGGAGCATTGTTACCTGTCAAAATGTTAAGCCCTATCCAGACCCATTCATAAAACTCAGGCCTTGCCTATGCTGTAACATCATTGGCCCTTCTCTTTTGGCCTCTTCACCTCAGTTCTCAGGTCATGCCCCCAATACCTGCCCATAACTAGCTATCATAAGCCCTGCCCCTTGGCCCTTGTCTAAACCGGATCTTCTGAGTTGAAAAATTGAGGCTCTCATGCAGTAATGAGGTGTATTCCTGGCCTTCATGTGAAAGACACCATCTTGGAGATTTAAACCACATGAATGTTAACCATACACCTCTCCTCAGAAAAGGCTGCAGGCAGATATCCATTTGTACAAATAGGTTTCATTGCTTCATTACACACTAGTGCTTATAATGAACAAGTTTTCTTTATCACAATGGAAGTGAGAGGCAACATTTTTCCACCAGGATTCAGCACCTGTCAAAAACTATTTCCCTGCTGCTATATTAGGAGCATTTTTGAGGAGTCTAGATATAAAGTTACTCATTGGTCCAGACTCTGAACTTCTGTAACCAATATCACACTTCATACAGACTTAGGCAGAAGCAAAGCTGCCTGGGTTTCTGCCAGACTTGTCTGTCACCAACATGCCTAAAAGAGGACAGTACCCTTTGTCATTCCGATGCCTCATGCTATGGCATGAGGGTGCAGCAGCTACAGAGGAGAGAGAATTCAAGGGTTGAGAGCTTTGTGACAGCTGTTTAAACCATGTCTCCCAAACAAATGCCGGGATGTCTGGAGTGTAATCTGTTGCATTCATGTTGAAAAAGATAGATAGCAAGTGTTTCTTTTATCTGGGGCCCTTTAAAGAATCTGACTCCATTGAAAGATATACTTTGCATGTATACAAAACTGTGCATATTCCCAGCTAAATTTCTGTAGCACATCTATATGAGTCTCATTAGGAGTTGGAACTTAAGAGAGTGGGCTGTGGTGAAGAAATTCACAATCACCAAATTTGAAAAGTTCGCATTTAGTGAATGTAATGGAAGACCTTAGAGTAAAAACTCTTATCATTTGGCAAGTGACATTTGAGAAAATGTAATGAACTCTTGCCCCAGAATGGAAAACTTGTGTGTATAGACATCAAAGCTTTAAACATTCACTTCACTCACTTTGTACGCTTTAATTTTTTCTGATGATGAAGCTGAGAAAGCTCCCACAGGCTAGGGGGTTTCCATGGGAGAAGGGTTATTTTTCATATAGTCTAGGATCAGGAAAATCTAGGATCCCTGCTAAATTTAAAATAGTATGGAGGTGATCAGGTGATTACTAGCGACTGGGCTGTAGTTTAGATAGAGTAGTTTAAGAAAAAGTAGAGATAATATGTTTAATTTCCAGCAGAAGTTACATCATGACTTTGAACAGGAAGTATATTCATCCTGGAAACACACTTATGATATGTGCTGCAGCATTCTGAGATCATAGCCATGACAAAGAAGGATGCTTGCACCATCTCAGACAATGAGATTGTCATAAGGAAAATTATAGCTATGGTACAAAAGGATTTTTAGCACACATACGGAAGGGAATTGCATCATCAGTCACCCATAGATCTCTTTTAGAATGCTGGGTTTTTTCCACTCCTGCTTTATTAATTCATTTATGATTTGCCTGATTTCTTTTTTTTTAATTAAGGTCTTAATATCTCTTTTGTTAGTTTGGGTATTTTATAATTTTGTAACTTTCTTCACCTTCTTTGAATTCTTACCCTTTGACTTACAGTGAACAAAAAATGCTATCTACCTCCAGAGAAAGAACAGAGCCTGAAAGCAGATCAAAGCATACTTTTTAAAAACTTTATCTTTCTTGTGGTTTTTTTTTGGTTTGTGTTTTCTTTCACAAAGCTAATATTGAAATTTTTGCATGACTGTACATGTATAACCTATGTAAAATTGCTTACCTCCTTATGGAGGGCAAAGGGAGAGATTTTGGACAAAAATCTTTAAAAAATCAAATGTTAAAAATTGTTTTTACACATAGTTGGAAAAATTAGAATATTTGTAAAATGCTTCATGTGTGAATTCATTTTTATGACTTTGTAGAGGTTTCATTTTTTTTATCTTGGGGTTGAGACAACTCTGTGACCTGCTGATGATCACCACCAGCATGAAGGGGTTCTCTAGCACAGCCCAGAAGGGGATGATGTACACAGCCTCCCCTAATTTCATTCCTATAGAGCAGCAGGTTTCAAACTTTTGGGTCTCAGAACCCTTTGCACTCTAAAAAATACTATTGAAGAAGAGCTTTTGTTTATGTGAGTTATAGCTATTGGTATTTACCATATTAGAAATTAAAATAGCATTAGTTTTACTATTTTTATTGTGAAAATACTTTTTGATTTTGTGGACTTCCAGGGGGTACCTAAAGCATGCCTACTAGACTGGAAGGGTACCTATGGAGTTCTACTTTGTGGGTTCCTTTATAGTTATCCATCCCACAATCAACTTTCTCCATCGTGGTTTTGATATCTTGTGTGTTGGCATAAGACATTAAATAGGAATTCTGAGGGACTTGCAGAAGCTGCAGACTATACATGAAGGCCAGCAGGCTAAAAAAGTTTAGAATCTCAGAAATACATAAAATATACACATAATATTGTATAATACCAATATATTTGTCTTTCGATACCATAATAGTTCATTCATAATAGTTCAGACGTCTTCTCTGGTATGAAGGGAGAGCCAAAAAATTTTATTTGGTTTTTCCAGATCATGGGAACACCATTACCCTAACCCCTATAATATGGAACGGATAACGGTACTTCGTGGGTGCTTGATGATATCAGGGTTGCCTGTAAGTTTCATGGCTGCCTCCCTCCCCTTCATGGTTGCCCCATCTATTATTGTGAGAAGGAGAAGAACCCCAGGACTAAGACACTTTTAAGAATCTTTATAATGAGACCATATGTCACACTATTTCAAATCTGAAAGGAAGAAGATGATGCAGAAGAATCCCATATTTCGGTCTTTCAGCAGCAAGTATGACCTGCCAGTGCCTTGGGAACCCCAACTCTATCCCTTGGAGAGTTGCAGGAATGTCCTGCAAAGGCTATCCTTCCATGCAATACTTCATAGTCAAGAGGTGAGAAAATATACTGTTTTGACTGTATTTGTCCAGTAAGAACAAATGATACCACATTGGTCATTTAGAGCAGAGGTGTCAAATGAGCTACTCCAAGTTACCCACAGCATGCTCCAGTGTGGCAGGAACCAGATCAAAAGGTAATTAGAAATATTTTAAAAACAAAGAAAAATACAATAAAATGTAGATAACGTTGCATTTTAAAGCAAAGTCCTACAGAGATCCTTATTTATGAATTCATGCCCTCTCCTTTAGATTTGGGGGTAGAGAGGCAGTAATAGCTGAGGGGATCAAGAAAAATCTGGTGTATAAGATGGATCTTGAGCTAAGCTTAAAACAAAACTAGGTATTCTAAAAGTGCATTCCAGGCAAGAGAAAGGTTGATCTATTTGACTGGACCTGAGAGTGTACAAAAAGGAGTAATGTATAATAAGGCTAGAAACATAGATTGGATCCAGGTTACAGAGTGCACTAAATGCCACATAGAACAGTTTTCTTTAGCAGAGGTAATAGGGATTCACTGCAGTTTATTGAGTAGATGGGTTAATTACATAGAGTCCCAAAATGAGAACTCATAAGTTCTCCCTGGCAGGGAGGACTTACCTTGTCTCTAGCTGATCAGAGGACATGGTTAGCTCAAAATAAAGGCATTTACTGAAGTGTAATAAGAATTCTAGCAATGAAATATCTCTACTGTACATATGTGGCACTGTAGCAGAGTCACATTTTCAGAAGAATTTATTTACACAAAGACTAGCGGAACAAAAGGTCTTCCTTGGAAACAGATGAGCAGTGACATCTACTCAAATCCAGACAGTAGAATTCTTTTTGTTAACACTAGTTGCAGAAGAACCAATTGCTGAGCTGATTCCCAGATAAATAATTCAATTTTATATTAAAATGTATTCCTCGGACAGAGATCAATGAGGTTTCTACCTAGATCAAACCCATGATATTAGGGAATTCCCTATACAACTGCCTCACACCACCTTCCTATATAGCCTCCTACTGCTGTTTGTTTAATTTTTTCACTTAAAATTTTATCTTCTTTCTCTCCCACTTCTCCCCCACCTCCAAAAAAGAAAATACAAAATTCTTGTGACAAATATACGCAATGAAGCAAAATAAATTTCCATATCAACTGTATCCAAAAAATGTCTCCATTTATACTACAGTTAAGTTAACATGCTGCTTCATGGATACTCTGGCATAACTGTTGATCATTACATTGGTCAATATTCTGAATTCTTTCAAAATTGTTTGCCTTGACAATAATGTTCCTATTATAAAGATTGTTCTCCTGCTTCTGCTCACTTCAGTGTGCATCAATTCATATAGTCCTCTCAAGTTTCTCTGAAACTGTCCCTTCATTTCTGACAACACAATAGTATTTCATTACATTCATGTGACATAACTTGTTCAACCATTCCCCAACTGATAAGCACCCCCTTAATTTCCGGTTCTTGGTCACCACCAAAAGAGCTATTATAAAATTTTTATCTACTTGGGCTTTTCTCCCTTCTTTTTTTGAACTCCTTGAAGTATAGACCTAGCACTGATATCTGTGTTTACAAGTATCACAGTATCTGTAGAGGCTGGGTGACTACAATTTGTAGCTTTTGGGACACAGCCTCAATTGCTTTCCAGAATGGCTAGACTAATTGGTGCCTCCACCAAATAATGCAGCAATGTGCCCATTTTCTTATAATTCATCCAGCATTCACTGTTTTCCTTTTTTGGTTAACTTTCCCAATATGATGAATAAGAGGCAGAACCTCAGAGTTGTTTTAATTTGCATTTCTCTAATTATGAACGACTTGGAGCATTGTTTCAAATGTGTATTGATACTTTATATTTCTTCCTTAGAAAACGACCTCTTCATATCTTTGTCCACTTATTAATTAGAAACCACATATTCTTATAAATTTGAACCAGCTCCTTATACATCATAGAAATGATACTTTTAAAAAGAGAAATTGGCTATAATTGCTTTTCCTCAATTATCTTTCCCTTGTAATTTTAGCTATATTTGGTTTTGTCTGTGCAAATATTTTTATATTTTATATGATAAAATTGCCTATTTTATCTTCTGTGATATTCTCTAGCCCTTGTTTGGTTATGAATTCTTCCATCATTCACAGATCCAACAGATAATTTCTTCTTTGCCCCTCTGATTTGTTTCCAGAATATGCTGGAAGCCTCGCCTCCACTTCCCGGCTTCCATGGCTGCTTTCAAGATTCATTTCAAAGTCTGCCTTCAGCGGGAGTCCTTTGCTGGATCCGCTCTCGCTGGCTCCTGTTCTCTGACATTACCTTTCATTTACATGGCACATATCTCATATGTATATGGCTACTTCATGTTGTCTTCCCCATTAGAACGTGACCTCCTTGAGGACACAACCATGTTTTTAAGTTTCCTTTGTATCCTCACTGCTTAGTGCAAGAAAGACCCTTAATAAATGCCTGGTGACTGACTGACTGACTGACTGACTAACTGAAGAGGAAGACTGTGAGCCAGGTGCTAAACTCCTTGAGAAAGGAAGAGCAAATAGTGGATGATTTTAGCCACTTGGGTCTGCACTGGTTAATAAATCTGAATAGAGTAAACCTCCAAGTTAAATGTTTGGAAGTGTTGGGTTGAAATTGTTTATTTCAGAAAAGTGTTTAAGTCCTTCCAAGAACATTTTTTTAAAAAAGTCTTTCATACTTCTGTATGAGATTTCTGAATGGTTTCAAGTAATAAAAATCCTGGGCTAGGAAGTATAAACCATAGAACTAAACAAGATTCACATTCCTTCTCCAATAACCCTTTGTTAGATGGTAGATGGAGCCATTCTTCCTGCCACCTTCAAGAAAAGGGATAGGGGCAGCTAGGTAGTGCAGCGAATAGAGCACCAGCCCTGGAGTCAGGAGGACCTGAGTTCAAATCTGGCCTCAGACACTTAGTACTTACCAGCCATGTGACCTTGGGCAAGTCACTTAACCCCAACTGCCCTGCCCTCTCCCCTCCATAAAAAGCAAAAAATAAAATAATAATAAAAAAGAAAGATTTCCAGGGGCGAGGGGTAGTTAATTTTTTAAGGGGTGGTAAGCCAAATACGTTTGGCCACCTCTGCCTCAGACTAAAGCCCCCCCCCCCAAAAAGAATTGTTCCTTGGGAATCCAAAGGATGTGTGGAAGCAGAAGATCAGGAAGTTTATTCTGCTATTGAGGAGACAGGCAAACCCCAGAGCAATGAACCCAAAGCATCGAGAGGACAAGGACTAGGCTAGGGTGACCTGGTTAGCTGCTGTGCTAGGCTTCTCCTTCCCTAGTTTCCTCCTCCTCATCTCGCTTCCTTCTTGACACCATATAGTTTTACTGCAAATCTTTGCATGTCAAAATAACATAAGATGTAGCATTCATGTTTGATTCTCATCAGGCAACTTGAGGGATTCCTCCCTCCTTTAAAAAAAAGCTCAACTAGAGGGAGGGGGGAGAAAATTTGAAACTCAAGGGATTGTGGAACTGAATGCTGTAAACTAGAAGTAAATAAATTGATTTTACAAAATAAAATAAGATCAAGTAAAATTGAATTTGTCATTGTTTTCCCATGGAACCCAACTGTTTGGGTTAGGCTCTTTCTCTGACCTGAGCTTGACAAAGATGGACCCATCTGCAGAGGGCATTCTCAGAGCTTCATCAAGTAAACTGGAAATAAAGAGAGTTGTCTCCTCAGGCAATTCCTGATTCTTCCTTGTTTTCTTCTACTTTCCTCTTCTCCTTGGCCCTTATATTTTTCAGGGCACCCAATGATTAATTCATTTTCATTTAAATATGTGGATTTTGATTACAGACAGGGTTATGTTTTTACCAGTCATCCTGATAGCCTTACAGCTTCATTTAGAAGTGTTATTAACCTACATGTTACTTTCACTTAAAGTTTTTTTTTTGTATTATGGACGGTCTTAGATCCATTTCTCTCTATATCCTGGATACTGGAATCTTGAATGAAAAATAATGGTAGCCATCTCTAAGGCTGGGGGCAGGAGAGGGAAGAAAAAAAGAGAAAAATTTACATAACCTTATTATATATTTAAAAGGAATAGCAATTTGTATAAAAAATTTTCAGTTTTGTGTAAAATCTTTTTTATTATACCACATTATGGAAATGCTTGCCTCATTTCATAAATTAAAACTAAAATAATTTTTAAGAAAAAATAATAATGATGTAATTTTTAATAACTCAATTGAAACTGGTATGAACACACACTGGTATGAACAATAATGACCTCATCGGGAAATTCCATAATCTAGCACTATAAGAGGTCTCAGAGACTATGTAGGCCAGTAGTTCACAAGACTTTTGGTCTCTAGACCCCTTTCTATACACTTCTAAAAATGACTGAAGACCCCAAAGAGCTTTTGTTTAAACGGGTTATATCCAAGAGTGTTCTGATAAATATTTAACAATTCTTTTTCTCAAAAAAAACCTGTGACACTTTTTAGTTTGATCTACATTATAAACACTATCTTAAATCCATACAATCAACAAAACAATAAATCAAGCTATGATTTATAATTTTTTTACAGTTTCCAAGTTGTAAATGTTCATGCTAAAAATTTAACAATTGTCTCAGAACTAGTTCTAGCTGGTACCAGAACAACTTACATCTATTGATATATACTATAATAGAAATGGAAACTAGTATACATTTTAAATATTTCTATATTGATTTATTTAAAAATAATAACAACACATTACAATAAAAACTCAACAATGACAACCCCTATACATTTTCCAAAACAATAATAACAACAAGAAGGCATTTATAAGAAGAGTGACATTGTTTTACATATTTTGGCTATTTCTCTTAATGTCTGGCTTAATAGAAGACAACTGGATTTTCATATCGGCTTGCACATTCCATCTGTTGCAATCTGTTGTTTTAATTGAAGTATATGAAGAAAATCTGGCATCACCCAGAAAATTGGTTGAAAAAAGAGCATTTTAATAGGCAAACAACATATTCTTATTATTAGAATAGTTTTGACCTCAAGGACACCCTTGAAGGAGTTTTGAGAATCCTCAGGGTCCTGGGACCACATTTTGAATGCTATGTATGGATCTAGTCTGCTCCTCTTTTCTTCCAGAAGAGGAAAATAAAAATCAGAGAGGGCTGCCAATAGTTAAAGGTCACACAGTGAGTTTGTGATGAAGAAGAAGAAGAAGAAGAAGAAGAAGAAGAAGAAGAA
>CM053601.1:16674302-16696968 GCA_028646575.1 Pseudocheirus occidentalis
TGTGGTGCTTTGCTGCTTCTACGCCGCCATCTTGGCTCCGCCGTGGGGCACTGATTTCAGGAATGATTCATGATTCCTTGGGCTCTGATTCCTTGTGCGCCCTCTGAGTTCATCAGTTCTCTTTCTGGAGGTGGGTACCATTTATTCATCATTAGTCCTTTCAGATTGCTTGGATCATGGTCTTGATCAGAGTAGTCAAATCTTTCACCACTGATCATCATTATAACATTGCTGATACTGTACATGATGCTCTCCCTCCCAATTCTCCTCACTTCACTTTGCATCAGTTCATATAGGTCTTGCCATGTTTTTTTTTTCCTGAAATCAGCCCCCTCATATTTCTGATAGCACAATAATCATAATTGTATGCAACAACTTGTTCAGCCACCCCCCCCAACTGAAGAGCATCCCCTCAATTTCCAGTTCTTTGCCATCACAAAAAGACCTGCTATAAACATAATTTATTTATTTAACTGATAGGTCCTTTTTCTTTTGTCACTTTGGGGTACAGACTTAGTAGTGGTATTGCTAGGGCATCATTCCAAACTGTTCTCCACAATAGTTGGACCAGTTCACAATTCCACTAACAGCTTATTAGTCTACCTACCTATTTTTCCTCATTCCCACCAGTATTTGTCATTTCTCGTAGGTGTGAGGCAGTACCCCAGAGCAGTGGTGATTTAGAACATTTTTTTCATATAATTATAGATAGATTTGATTTTCTTCTTTTGCAACTGACCTGTTCATATTCCTTAACCATTTATCAATTGGGGAATCCATCTTATTTTTATAAATTTGACCCAGTTTCTTATATATTTGAGAAATGAGACCTTTGTCAGAGAAATTTGCTATAAAAATCTTTGCTTTTACTTCATTGTCTATGGTACCTTTTAGTAAAATGTAGTTTCCTCTTTTAATTATTTTAATTAGATCTATTTTTTGCTTTTGCTTTATCTGAGATTGATTGCTACCCCTTGCCTTTTTTACTTAAGCTGAAGCCTAACAGATTCTGTTCTAGTCCTTTTAACTCTTGTGTGTATCTTGCTGTTTCAAGTGTATCTCTTGTAAACAACAGATTGTTGGATTCTGATTCCTAATGTATTCTGCTCTCTACTTTCATTTTATGGGGGAGCTCATCCCATTCACATTTACAGTTATAGTAACTGTGTATTATTTCCCTTCATCCTATTTTGTTCTGTTTATCCTTCTCTCTTTTTATCCTGACCCTCCTCAAAAGCCTGTTACCCTTAGTCTACCCTTCCTTTTATCATCCCTTATCTCCAATATCTCTTAACTCTTACTCTTCCTATTTACTTATTGGGTGAATTAGATAGGTTTCTGTAGCCCATCTTGTTTGAACCAATTCCAGAGTGAGCTTCAAGCATTGCCTGCCATTCCTCTGCCCTTTACCCCCTCCACTATAAAAACTCTTCCTTGCATGCCTCTTTTATGTGAGAAAAATTTCCACATCTTACTTCTCCTTTCATCCTTCTCCTAGTACAACCCCTCTTTCTCACTTCTTCATTTGAGGAGAAGAGAAGAGATCGTCCAACAACAGATTCACACTCATGCAGTCTGTCTAGTACATAAACTGTCCCAATAATGAGAAAGTTCTTAGGAGTTAACACATATCATCTGTCCATATAAGAATGTAAACAATTTAACTTTATTGAGTCTCTTATTTGGATTCAGCTCTGGTCTTTTCATCAGGAATGCTTGAACGCCTCTATTTCATTAAATATCTCTTTTCCCCCAGGAGGATTATCTTCATTTTGTGATTCTTGGTTGTAATACTAGCTATTTTGCCTTCTGGAATATCATAGTTCAAGTCCTCCTTTCCTTTAATGTGGAAGGTGCTAAATCTTGTGTGTGATCCTGACTGTGATAGTCCATAATATTTGAATTGTTTCTTTCTGGCTGCTCGCAGTATTTTCTCTCTGACCTGAGAGCTCTCAAATTTTGGCATTCCTGGGAGTTTTCATTTGGGGATCTCTTTCATGAGGTGATTGGTGAATTCTTTCAATTTCTATTTTACCCTCTGAACCTAAGGTATCAGGCAGTTTTCCTTTCTAATTTCTTGAAATATTATGTCTAGGCTCTTTTTTTTATCACAACTTCTAGGTAATTTAATAATTCTTAAATTAAAATTGTTTCTCCTTTATTGTCTATGTCACTTATTTTTATATTTCACATTTTCAATTCTTTTTTCATTTTTTTTTTTGCTTTTATTTTATTGAAGTTTTGTTTCTTTTTTTTTGCAGGGGGGAAGACAGGGCAATTGGGGTTAAATAACTTGTCCACGGTCACACAGCTAGTAAATGTTAAGTGTCTGAGGCCAGATTTGAACTCAGGTTCTCCTTACTCCAAGACCAGTGCTCTGTTCATAAGGTTTTCTCTTTTTTTATGTCTCATGGAATCCTTAGATTCCACTTACTCAATTCTGATTTTTTTTTCTTTTTTTGGAGGGGGGAAGGCAGAGCAATTGGGCTTAAGTGACTTACCTAAGATCACAGTTAGTAGGTGTTAAGTGTCTGAGGCTGGATTTGAATTCAGGTCCTCCTGACTCCTGGGCTGATGCTCTGTTCACTGCACCACCCAGTTAGCTGGCCCTTACCATCTCTAGACTAAGAGCTATCAGAGCTGCTGCTGTCACTGTTTTCGTGCTACCTCCAAGGCCCACTGCTGGTGCTGTTACTGTTTTTTACAATTTTTAAGGAATTCTTCTCTTCAGTAAATTTTTTAGCATCTTTTTCTATTAGGCCGATTTTATTTTAAGTTGTTATTTTCTTCAGCATTTTTTTTGGCCTCTTTTACCAAGCTATTCTCTTTTCACAATTTTTTTGCATCATTCTAATTTCTTTTCCCAGTTTTTCCTCTACCCTCTATGTTGTTATTTTCTTCTTTCTGACATTTTGTGACCCCTTTTGGGGTCTTGTTGGCAAAGATACTAGAGTGGTTTGCCATTTCCTTCTCCAAATCATTTTACAGATAAGGAATCTGAGGCAAACAGGGTTAAGTGGCTTACCTAGGGTCACACAGTTAGCAAAGTGTCTGAGGCTGGATTTCAACTTAGGTCTTCTTATCTCTAGGCCCAGCACTCTCTACCTACCTGCTCTTACCTCTTTCAAACTCTTCTAGGGATTCTTATTAGACTTGGGTCCAACTGGCATTTTTTCTTTGAGGTTTGTTTACAGCCATTTTCACATTATTGTCTTCTTTCTGAATGTATGTCTTAATTTTTCCTGCTACTGCAGTAGCTTTTTGAGGTCAAGGTCTTTTTTGGTTGTTTTTTGCTCATTTTTTACTTGACTTTGAGCTTGATGTTAAAGTTGGCCTCTGCTAACCTGAGGGTGGGGAGACTGTTCCAAGCTTCAAGAATTTTCTGTGCTGCTATTTTCAGAGCTAGTTCTGGAAGTCTGCGTATTTTTGGTGCTTCCAAAGAGGTGAGATCCAGAGAGAGAAGAGGTCACTGCTCTCTTGGTCAGCACTGTGGTCTTTACCTAGGAAGGTCCTTACTTTCCTGCAGTTGCCTTGATAGTGCTTCTCTCCTCTCTGGAACTATGACCCATACCTGTGTGCAGGCAGTAGCCAGTTATTTGAATCCCCGCCCCCTGTACTGTCTCTGGACTAAGAGCCATTGAAACTGCTGCTGCTGCTGCTGTCACTGCTTTCATGGTTGCCTCCAAGGCCCACTGCTGGTGCTGTTACTGTGCTCTGGGCAGGCTCTCCCACTGTCACAGATCCCTTCTATCAACCTCTTCAATTGTCTTAGGCTGAAAAACGTTTCACTCTGACTTTTTGTTAGCTTTGCTCCTCCAGACTTTGATTTGAGAAGCTCTTTTAAAGTTGTTGGGGGGAGGGAGTCTTAGGAGAATTTATCTGGGTTACTGCCTGTATTCTGCTATCTTGGTTCTACCCCCAATTTTTAAGGTTTTATTGTATTTTAAAATGTGAAAGTCATTCTTAGTTCATTGGACTGTACAAATGGTACAGGAGGGCCGGTGGTGTAGGACATCAGTTTCTTTAGTAAGTGTTATTAAACACCTGCTTTTTGAATTGATCTTCACTTTTAAAGAACTGCACACATTTTGTAGTTTTGAAAAATGTCATTCCACGTTACAACACTAGATGGTGTCAGAAAATATTTGAATATAATATGATGGCCCATATACTTCTTAAAAAGTGACAGAAACATGGTATTGTATGGCAGTGTATGGAGGAAGGAGGTGGTTTCAAGTGAGAAGTTTGGAATCATTTCTTCTGAAATGGAGGGTGGTGTGGCCCTGACATTGGATCTACCTAAGCTTGAGTTTCCTTATCCTTAAAATGGAGGCTTTACCCTAAGCTTTGCCTTCTGGCTCTAAATACTGGGGTCCTATGATCGTGAATGTTGGAGAGCTTTAAATTATCCGTACTGTCCAAAGACTGAGTCATCTTTACCATCGAAGACCCTGAAGTCAGTCATGCATCTGAAAGTAACGTGAGTGCCTGAGGAAGAATCTAGTAGATTAGGGCAAACCCAAAGCCAATGATTCCATTTTGTTTTTGTGTGCAGGTGAGACAGGCATTGGTAAGTCAACATTAATGGATACTTTATTCAACACCAAGTTTGAAAGTGACCCAGCTACTCACAATGAGCCAGGAGTCCGGTTAAAAGCCAGGAGTTATGAGCTTCAGGAGAGCAACGTACGCCTGAAACTGACCATCGTTGATACTGTAGGATTTGGAGACCAGATAAACAAAGATGACAGGTAATTTCCAAACCTTTTTGGGTTGATCGAGGGCTTCTGGAGACGAGATGTGGGTGGGATGGTCTGGTAGCTTAGTCTCAGGTTCTAGAGACTCTGGTTACGGTACTTGGGCCCCTGAAGGGAGTATATAAGCCATGTGTGATTGTCTTCCCATAAGAGCAATGTCTGGCTCTATTCTGAGATTCCTCACCTCTGTCGTGGTGGCACCTAAGCAGAATGGCAGTATTGGCTTTATTCTACAGAACTCCTAGAGATCAGTAAAGCCCTTGGAAGAAATCTCAGCATAACTGGGCACTAAACTGAAGGTCAGAAGTCCTAGATGCTAGTCTTTCTACCACTCAGTAGCAAGTGCCCAGCAATTTGTTCAAGTCACTTCATCTTTTCTTAGCTGTAAAATTGGGTTTTGAACTACATCATCTCTAAGCTGTTTCATAAGCTTTCATAATATGGAAGAAGGAACCCCAGGACTTGTAACTGAATTGGCTTCCAAATGCCAGCACTGTTGGTGTGCAACCCCTGGTATTCCTGCTGTGAAGGCAGTGGCATAACAGACCTCTTGAATGTGTTGTCTACTATTCTGGATCCAGATAACTCTGGCATAAGATGTTTGTTGGTCCTCATGATTTGTTGTATTGATGAAGCTAAACAACGAGTGAGAATAGTGAAACCTAAACTCAGAACCGTATGTGTTGGATTGGGATTTACCTCTTTGACATTTGTAAAGAAAAAGTTTGTGGAGCAAATTATTTCATGAGTTGAACTCCTTGAGTATTCCCAAGGACTTGGGACAGGGCCTGGCACAGTGTAAGAGCTTAATAAATGGTTGCTGCCTGATTCTCCGTGGAATCACCATTGCTTCCTTCTTGTCTCTAGGATACATTATCAGCTCCACTGTTTGGATTTCAGCCAGACTGGTGATGAATCTCTCCATCCTGAGTGGTGACAGAGAGCACCTGAAGCTTTTCCCTTGTAGTACAGAGCTTAGCTCTTCAGGGTCACCTGCGCACAGGGAGGTGACAGCTGCAGCAGGATCTTCTCTGATGTCATTGTTAACAGTCTGAATGCTAAGCAAATGAAGAGTCTTTAAAAACATCTGTGGAGCTAGCCACGATTAACCTACTTTCTGGAAAGCAAAGTATTTTAAGGATAGGAGCACTTATTTACATGTAAATGCGAGCTGTGCATGTCACCTTTTTCCCATAAAGCAGGTTCTTGGAGGAATTTCTTTTTAAAATCACATTCTTATCAATTATCTCATTATAGAAGATGTGACAATCAAACAATGAAGCCTGACTTTTAAAAAACCAGAATTAACTTTTCAGTTCAGCTCAGTGTTTTTTAGCAGCTTTGCATGCCTCACCAAGTCACTGTGTGACTTTGTTGTCTTATTAGGAAACCAGTTAAGAACCAAAACAAAACTCAGCTGTTCTGTATTATAGGAAATGAAGAATTTAGTCTAAAGTTGATTGGCTAATGACCTTGGGTATAAAAGTCTCTTTGAAATAAAAGTTAAAGGCTAACACTGTATAACTTTGGACAACCTCCAGCCTTTACCTTTCTCATATGTAAAATCCTGGAGTCCAACTATTAGGTCTGGAAGGAGTCTTAGAAATGATCAAGTCTGGTCTTTTTATTTGAAAGATGAAGAGTGAGGTCAGGTACTTGTCAGCCCATATCACACAGCTGGTAGGAATTAGGGCCAGGAAGATGACCCATTGTCTTCTGACTTTTTGTTGTACATTTTCTTGGAATTAGGTGATCTCTACAACCTCTTCTGGCTTTAAATTTTATGTGTCTACAATGGTAATGGATTATACTTTTAAGCCACTCCTAATATCCAGGAACATTCATTGAGTATCTTAAATGAGTATATGAGCTCCTTCTAAGGCAAGTTTTCTTACGTAGCTACTATATGAGCTGTCACTTTTAAGTATAGAAAAGCCAAAAGGAAGTAGGGCAGTTTCAAGTTCCCCTGAAAAGAAAGGGGACACCCCTCAGTATTAGCTGTGCCTCTTCATTCACTTCAAATGACATTCAAGAAAAAAGTACTTGACTAGCTGAATTCTTACTGAACATTTATCATTCACAGTACTGACTGGAAGATGAGATAACTTCGAACGTATGTAGCTGGCCAGTTGTGGAGTATAGGAGATGGACAGGAAGCAGCCCCCACACAGGATGTTCTCCTCTTGTCAACCACAAACATTTAACAAAGTTCTTTGAAAAACAAAAAGTCACCATATGAGAAATGCTTTACAAACCTCTGAAAGCTATTTTAATGTCTGCTATGGTATTTGTTTTTGCTTCTTCATTCACAAAGGGAGTAAAAACTTTACTTCCATATTTGTTAGTTTAGGATAGAGGGTTCTTATTCCAATTCCTGTAACAGGCTGCCTCAAAAGCTGCCGAATTCTCAGTTTAAAACTATGGACCATGTTGACATTCATGCTGTTTGTTGGGTCCAGGTTGTTGATTCTGGCCTCTTTCCTAAGTCATTCCAGAGTATAAGCAACTTCCTGGTCTTAGGGAGCTAGATTAACTCTTTCAACGTCACTAGGATGGATCGTTCCATATATATTTCAGCTCTAACTGTGACTGTGCATTCACACACATCATTTTTATCAATAGAGTCTCGTATACCAAGTGAAAAATTAGTGCTGGGATTTTCTTCATTTTCAGAAGACTGCACACGGCTCAAGTAATTTTTGTTGTTGCTACTGCCTAAAAGTCTTCTGAACCACCTACCCTCTCCCCTCCCAAATATACCACAGCCCTCACAATTGGAATAAGAAGGAATTATTCAGCTAAATACCATTTTTTTATTATCTGAAGAGCCAAGGGTACTTCAAGAGCTTTTCAGTAAGCACTATGCAATTCTAAGTTAACAGGAAAACTTGCCAGTTAATAATAAGAACTAATTTATATGGGACCAAAATTGACCAGATGTGCATATTTTTATTATAGTGAGACTGAGGTCTGCTTTTCAGTAATAAGCATTTAATACTAGACCCAATGGAAAGAAGACTCACATGTAATTGATTGCAGGCCACAAATGATATTATGACTATTAAAGTCTAGGATAATCACTGCTAGACACAAGGGTTGGAGTACATGCCCCTCTTTCTTCTCTACTCAGGGGCCCCTCTGCTCTGGAACCACACACATGATCCTGACTGAGCTCAGTATTGAGGGAACTTGTCATCCTAGAAGAAAGTCAACCTTCTTTTCAGATATCCCTTATCTCCTTGATTCCTCCAGCCAGCACCTTGCTTAAAGCTTACTTTTTGGGTCTCTTTCAAAGGTGGGGAATAGAAAGGCACATATTGTATAATGTAAATCAGGATGGGACAGATCTTTCTTCTCTACATACAAAGGATAGATTAAACACCTCAGCTTTACTTTTACTTCTTGTTGGCAATTATCTCAAGATTGGCATTTGGTCACCTGAGTTCACACAAAGAAACAGCCCAAAACCCAAACTCAGGCTCACTCAACTCACATGACAAGATATATGCTTTAGCTGCCATATACAACCATTTTTGTTGGGGCAGAAGTGTGCTCCATACCAGGCTAGGAGCCCGAGGAAGAAGAAAGCCCCCAGAGTAGCATAACTCCCTTTTTAAGGGTCTGCTGAGTCGATCCTTAAGGATAAGCTCTTCTCAGTGACCCACTTTAGCGGAATTGCCTCACCATTTCAAGATCCCACGCCCTCTATGCTGCTGCGTCATGCCAGATCTAAGCATCCAGGGATTTCAACATCATCAAAGCATCCTAGGTACTAGCGTGTGTGGTTGGCTGAAATCAGTTTGGCACAGCAGTTACTGGACTGGAAAAGATCCGTTTATGTCCCAATCCTAAAGAAGGGCAGTGCCAAGGACTGTTCAGATGACCAAACAGTTGCACTCATCTCACATGCCAGCAAAGTTATTCTTAAGATTCTACAAGTTAAGCTTCAGCATTATGTGAACCAAGAACTGCCAGAAGAGCAGGCTGGTTCTATAGGCCTGTTCTATACCCAAAGTTACAAAATTAAAGGGAAAACAGTGTTTAGGGAACATGTATAGGGGAGGGGAGCAGACTGTTGCTTGGTCTTACAAAGTCACTTTGCCATATCCCAGGTAAATACAAATCTGGCTCTCTCTTGCATTCACTGGGTTGTTTTCTTTTCTCAACCATATTACTAAGAAGTAACTGCTAAAAATGCTAACAGGAGCATAGAACTAGAGCCGGAAGGAAGCTCAGAAGCCACTTAGAGCAACCTCTTCATTTTACACACGAGGAGCTGAAGTACAGAGGTCAGAAGTTTGGCCACACTCACACAGGCCATGGACAACACAGCCACAAGTCCCATTCAAGTCTTGTGCCCCCAAATACAGCACTCCTTCCACGCTCCCTTCCTATAAACTGAATAGGAACCTTTAGCAGAGTTTGTCTCTGATGTAGAATGTAGTCTGAAATTTTCTAGACTACATTATACTACAAATACTAGTTACTGCTACATTAGGAGTAATTACTAGGACTACAAAGAGCCCTAGTAATGAAATGCTAGCCAAGGGAAATTCAGTTCCTCATCTGAAAGCTTTCTCCCATGACTGGTGAGCTGGTCAGACCAGATGACCGCATTCCTGGCTCAAGAAATCTTTAAGAGAATATTTGACTCATTGGGATCAAAATAATGCATTGTTTCTAAGGAGATCCAAAACAGGAAGTGTGATCGTAACCTAGATACCAAATGTTTTTCAATTTAGTTTTTTATACTTAAAATTGTTTTTGACAGATTGTGTCATCTCCTTCTCTGTGCATCAAATTGTCGGACTGATATTAAGTGGTTTCTTGTGCCAACTCGAAAATGATGCGCAAGACCAAGGAAGTATGATTTGTAATTATAGGCAAGATTAACCAATGCAATCAATGCATTTATTAATACCCTAACCAAGGTTCTTGTAGAGTAATGAAACAAAGAAGGCAATTATAGGTCACTTAAGTTTTTTAACACTGCTTTGTTCAGTTTCAACATGCCCAACAGTGATGTCAAGTAGGCCTTGATGGTTATCAAGGTCCTTGCTGTTTCCATACCCAGTGAATAGTATCTAACTGTATGGGTGAGCCAGCACCTTCTGGCTAGGATCCCACAACAGGGCACAGCCCTGGATCTCAGGATATCAGGCAGGCTCTGATTTACAGCCACATCACAGAGAAAACCAGGACTGGACAATACGGACTGACCACCGGAAAACCCAGAGCTAACTTATCTAGGACCAGCCTCATTCCTGGATCAGACGTTTTGGCTCCCTCCATCAAACAGCTTTTTTCTCACTGACAACCAACCCAAATTCTCAGGATATTCTAACAAACAGTATTTTGGAGTTTTGTCGTTAAGTCACTTAGTTACGTCCAACTTGTCACAACCCTGCGGACAGTACTAGGAGGATAAAGGAGATGACGTCAGAAGAGGAGTCCCTCGGGTTAAAAGAGGTTCATCATGCCTCTGGGCAAGAAGGGAGAACAACTACAAGTAGTCACAGCAGGGAGAAGGCAGGGGCAAAACTGAAAGGAAGCTCAGCTGCAGGTGCATCTGAGAAAGGTACGTGCTAAAATGGACATGATAAAAGACAAAAAACAGTGGGGACTTAATAAAAGCAGAAGAGATCAAGAAGAGGTGGCAAGAAGACATAGAAGAACTTTACAAGAAACATCTCAGTATCAGTGAGAACCATGATGATGTGGTTATTGATCTAGAGCCAGGCATCCTGGAGAATGGAGTCAAGTGGGCCTTGGGAAGCATTGCGAACAGTGAGGCTAGTGGGGGTGACAGAATTCCAGCCGAACTATTTAAAACTCTAACACTTGGTGCTGCACTCAATATTGCAGCAAATTTGGAAAACGCTACAGTGGTCACTGGATCGGAAAAGATCAGTTTATATCCCAGTCCTAAAGAAGGGCAATGCTAAGGATTGTTCAAATTACCAAACAGTTGCACTTGTCTCACATTCTAACAGAGTTATTCTCAAGATTCTATAGGCTAGGCTTCAGCAATATGTGAATGGAGAACTGCCAGAAGAGCAGGCTAGTTTTGGAAGAGGCAGGGGAACTAGAGACCAAATTGCCAACATTGGCTGCATTATGGAGAAAGCAAAGGAGTTCCAGAAGAGCATCTACTTCTGCTTTATTGACTACACTAAAGTCTTTGACTGTGTGGATCACAGGAAAAGGTGGCAAGTCTTCAAAAAGATGGGAGTACCAGGTGACCTTATCTGTCTCCTGAGGAACTTGTATGTAGGCCAAGAAGCAAAAGTTAAAACAGAACACGGAACAACTGATTGGTTTAAGATTGGAAAAGGAGTACAACAAGGCTGTGTGTTGTCATTTTATTTAACTTATATGCAGATGTTGTATTTTTACGTTGTGCAAAATGCCAGGCTGGATAAACCAAAAGCTGGAATTAAGGTTGCTGGGAGAGATAACAGCAGTCTCAGATGTGCAGACAATACCACTCTGATGGCAGAAAGTGAAGAGGAATTAAGGAGTCTCCTGATTAGTGGGGAAAAGAGACTGTGAAAGATAGCTTGAAGTTTAACATCCAAAAAGCTAAGATCCTGGCAACTGGTTCTACCTCTTTCTGGCAAACAGAGGAAGAAGAAATGGAAGCAGTTATCAGATTTTATATTCTCAGGCTCACAGATCACTACAGACAGCAACTGTAGCCATGAAAGGAAAAGGCACATGCTCCTTGGAAGAAAAATCATGGCAAATTTAGACAGTATGTTAAAAAGCAGAGGCATCACCTTACCAACAAAGGTCTGTGTAGTTAAAGCTATGGTTTTTCCAGTAGGAATATATAGCTGTGAGACTTGGACTATAAGAAAAGCTGAGTGCCACAGAATCAGCACTTTCTAATTGTGGTAGGGGAAAAGACTTTTGACAGTCCCTTGAACAGCAAGGAGATCAAATCAGTCAATACTTAAGAAATTAATTCAGGCTCTTCACTGGAAGATCAGATACTGAAGTTGAAATCTAAATACCTTGGCCACATCATGAGAGAACACAGGACCCAGTGGAAAAGACTGAAGGCAAAAGGAAAAGGTGATGGCAAAGGATGAGATGGACAGGTTGTGTCATGGAAGCAGTGAACAAGAGCGTGGACAGAATTCAAAAGATAGGGGAGGAGGGAAGGGCCTGGCATGCTGTGGGCCACAGGTTCACAAAGAGCTAATCACAACTGAACAACAATATTGAAAAGTACTCTGCAGCTCTGAGTACTGCGTCATTTGTGGAGAAACAGACCAATGAGGTTTTTGTTTTAGTACATTTTTTTTTCAGTGAATAAAAATCCCTCAATAATAATTCTTTAAGGTTTTCAAGGTGCTTTGCAAGTATTTCATTTGACCCTCACAACAACTCTGGGAGGTAGGAGCTATTAGCATCCCCATCTTATAGATGAGGAAACTGAGTCTGAGAGCAGTTATATGACTGTCCAGACCCACACAGCTGTCCTGTCTGAGGCAGGAGTTGAACTCGGCCCTTTCTGACTCTCTAGTACCGTACTTCATGTACTGTGCTATCTACCATCTCCCTATTGGGGGAAACCACCCAGACTCTGGTGACATGTGTATAGTAAGGTTTTTTTATGTTTTTTTTTTTTTTTACATTGTTGTGGCTTGTATAAATTCTTCTCCTGGTTCTGCTCACCTCATTTTGCATCAGTGGATATAAGTCTCCAAATAATTCTGAAACAATCCCTTTCAGTCTTTTTTATGGCACAGTTAGATTCTACTAATCCACATAGCATCTCTTCTGCCATTTCCTGATTGGTGGGCACCCCCTTACTTTCCAGTTTTTTCTCACTATGAAAGAGCTTCTTTAAATACTGATGAAGGTTTTAACTGTTCCAAGAATCTACCTAGTTTCTAGGGGAAGTAAAGCAAAGAATGGTGAAATTTCCTCTTTCAGAGAAGATGGCAAGAATGTGATAGTGTCTAAAGTAGAGGGTTGGTGCCTGGATGAGCAAGTAGACTTTTTTTTTGCCCTTTTTTGGGGAGGACAGTTGGGATAAAGTGACTTGCCCAAGGTCACACAGCTAGTTTTTGTGCTAAGTGTCTGAGGTCAGATTTGAAGTCAGGGCCGGTGCTCTATTCACTGCGCCACCTAGCTGCCCCTTCAAGTAGAATATTTTGTAGACAACTTCTACATACTGCTTTATTTTATCTGTTTTAAATGTCAGTTCTCCTTGGAAAGGAGATGATGGTTTATGCCACTCCTGAAAACAATAAACCAATATACAACAATAAAGTTTCTTACTTCTTCTAGGGCTGGGATATAGGTGAGAGATATAAATTGAGGAGAAAGAAGACACGCTTACACTTTAAAATGGATGAAATTAATAGGGGGAGAGGGTACGGAAATAAGTTTAGATTAAATGATTTGATTGAGGTTTCCTCCCCTCTGATATTATTGTTAATACAAAGAATTTGGAACGGGCCACACTTAGCATAAGGAGGAGTTCTTTTTTGGCAGGAATGGCCAGCAAAGGTGAAAGCCTTTATTAAACTGCTTTCTTTATGACTGGGGATGCAGAGAACCAGGAGTCAGACTGGAACTCTAGGAAGGGCTCGAGCAAGCATGAAAGATTCCAGGGGACTGAGCCCTGCCCATGTGGGGCTCTTTAATAAAAAAATAAAAAATAAATAAAACATTTTAGTGGGTTCCTTGGAGTTTCCTATATATGTAATAATGTATTTAAAAGCAACTGTGCCAAACCACATTTTTTTGTTATGAATTCTAGGAATTCATGATCCCAGTACTGTTTGAACCAGAATCTTTGGGTGGGTATCGAGCATTACTGAGCCAGTTCCTAGAGGTGCAGCACTGTTTGAAAAAGGTTGTTGAAGGACTGTGTGATCCATGCGATCCATTCACTGTGCTACGGAAGAGGTTGGCGTATCAGTGGGATGGTTTGTGCCATTCTCAAGAACAAGAGCTTAGTTGCAGGTTAGTTATTACCCAGCATTTTAGAGCTGGAAAGTCTCATCAGGTCCTTTCCTTCAAGATCATGTAGTAATGAAATGCCAGATCCCAGACTCAAACCAAGGTCTCTTCCTCAGGAAGATGCTCTTCTCATAGTATGAAGCCATCTCTCTTGGATGCAATGGATCCTTTTGAAAGATTTTGATATTTTCACTCTGTCTCGAAGACTGGCAGGCTATGAGAATTGTGTCCTTGGTCATGGAATATTTTGCAATACATACAGAAGAGGGAATAGACTTGTTCTGGTTGGCACCAAAGAGCAGAAGTAGGATCAGTGGGTGGACATTGCAAAGAAGTAGATTGGAACTTAACGTAACTAAGATTTTGACTCTTAATTAGAACTAGTCATTTGTGTAAGGGACTGCCTTTGGGGCAGCTGGGTAGAACAGTGGGTAGAGTCAGAAAGACTTGCATCCAAATCCAGCTTCAGACCCTAGTTATGTGGCCCAGGGAAAGTAACTTAACCTCTGCCTCAATTCACTCATCTGTAAAATGGGGGTAATGATAGCACCCACTCCAAGGATTGCTTTAAAGCCAAGACAGTATTTGAAAAGTACTTTACAAACCTTAAAATGCTCTATAAGAAGCTAGTTAACATTATCATTGTGAGTGGGTTCGGCCTCTCTGGAAGTCTTCACAAGTTTAATGATGTCATTTCACTTCACTCTCACTTACAACTGACCTTCCCCAGCACCTTAGGGCCTGCACTAGAACCCTCTTTTGTAACAAAGTGTTCAGCTAAACAAATTAATACCATTGGCCATATCTGATAATGTATTGTATGGCGTACTCTGTCCCTGTAGGCCACAACCTCTCTAACCAGAGGTAGGAGGTTTCTGCTATAGCACTTCAGGAAGCGTCTGACTGCCCACTTGTTGGGGAGGGGGATATGGAGGATTCCTTTTCAGTTGTAGCTTGCAAGAGCTGTTGTGCTCAGGTCCCTTCCAACAAAGACATTTTTGATTTGGTGCAATTACTGAGACATTGTTCTGTTTATCTATGTGTGTAGTATGCATTGATCAAACTTGTGAACTGTAATAAATATTGAGAGTGAAAATAACATCAAGCAGCATTTGGACTTTAGCTGGGTCTGGTTTTGTTTCCTCCTGGTTTCTATCTATTGCTTCCTCCTATAGCACTCTGTCTCTGCTTTCCTCCTTTTCATTTTAAAGTGACTTTCCTTCCAAGGTGGTGGTTCTCAACCTTCCTCATGCTGTGACCTTTTAATGCAGCTCCTCATGTTGTGGTGACCCCCCAACCATAAAATTATTTTCATTGCTACTTCAGAACTGTAACTTTGCTCCTGTTATAAATCGTAATACAAATATCTGATGTGCAGGATGTATTTTCATTGTTACAAATTGAACATAACCCACGGGTTGAGAACCTCTGTTCCAAGGACGCCATTGAATCTATAGGAGTTACCCTCCCCCCCACCCCCACCCCCACCCCCACCCTGATCCTGGACTGATGATGCAGGGCTAAATTGTGCCTCCTTAGCACTTAGAAGCTTCACTAGTGCGATGGTGAACAACTATGTGTTTAGGGGAATGGAGCTCCTCTCATTTGGCCAGCAAGTGCCAGTAACCACTGCTGCATTTGTTAAGGTGTTTTCATGGGTGGTGACCCTTTAAAGAGCTTATTTACATTCCTACGACCTTAACAGCAAGGACCACTTCTGGGCCATGAAATATTTGCAATGCTGTTCCTGGTAGGGACACCATCTTCATAACTGTGGCTGCGGTTAGTTTTTGCTAGTTTGTATTATGGGGGACTAATGCTCCCCAGTGGATAGTAATGGCATCTGAACATGACAGCAGAGAATTTGGCAAATGTCACATGATGCTCAGGGAGGAGGGAAGGAACAAATTTTGTTTTTTCTTGGACTAATATTGAAGCCCATTTTTCTTCTCTGAACCTATATCAGATGATGATGGAGGAGGGGCCAGAGTGTGAAAGTGTCATATGTGGCAAGGGAGACAGGCCTCCAGAAGTACCAAGGCAGTGTGGCGGGATTAGCATAATCATCTTCATTCAGCGAGATTGATTCAGGATTGGGTAAGAAAGGGAAAGAGCCCCAGAAAATAGGTACGGTTTGGCTCTCAGGTTCTTGATGTAGCTGAGATAAAAAAGATAGGAAGATTCTTATCAGGTGAGTAGCATAAAGATGGATTCCAGTTAAAGCAAATAAGCTGGTTTGTTTGAAGGAAAAATAGAGTTTTAAAGTTCTGTAGAAATTAAGAGTTTTGCATCATTATTATTATTATTATTATGTTGCTGTTGTTGTTGTAGCTATAAACCAATAGTAGAATATATTGATGCACAATTTGAAGCTTACCTGCAAGAGGAATTGAAGATCAAGCGTTCTCTGTTCAATTACCACGACACGCGGATCCACGCTTGCCTCTACTTCATCGCCCCCACTGGGCATTCTCTGAAGTCCCTCGACCTTGTCACCATGAAGAAACTGGACAGCAAGGTACCCAGTGAGCACAAAGCTGCATTCTTTCTAGGTCCTAAGATAGTGGTTCACAGCTGTGTCCTCAGGGCACTTTGGACAAGCAGCTGAGTGGGGGTTTTTGGTATCTTGAGAAACCAGTAGGGTTGGGTTTGTTTTTTTTATCTTTAGTGAATAAAGCACCAGCCCTGGAGTCAGGAGGTCCTGAGTTCAAATTTGACCTCAGACACTTAACACTTACTGGCCATGTGACCTTGGGCAAGTCACTTAACCCCAACTGCCCTGCCTTCCCTCTCCAAAAAAAAAAGTTAAAAAAATCTTTAGAGAGTTTGTGTGTGTATATATTATATACATTTATGTGTGTATTTATGTGTATATACATATATATCCACACATATACACGTGTGGGGGCATATGTTTGCATAAATTAGATTTTTTTTTTTTATGGTTTCCATCTGATAAGATCATACACTGTATCCAAGCATTTGGGAGGCTACATGGTATGGGACTCCCTTCAGCACTGCAGAAAGCCACCGTTTTATAGTCTGTGGTTTTCATGGATTGCTGTGATTGTCGCTGAAAAAAAAGAATTACTTGCCTTATGAGGAGAGAACTATGACCAGACCCATTCTTGAATCTGAAGCCGCTTCCTTTTGGTAAGCCCGGCCAGAACTTGTGGTTTGCTGGGATGGTGTGGATCTGGAGTCAGGGCCTGAGTTCTAATCCTGGTTCTGCCACACCTCTGTGTGACCTAAATCAAGATCCCTAAGTTTTCTGGGCATCCAGTTATTCATCTTTGAAAACAAGGGGGCTGAACTAGACGGCATCTCCAGTTTGCTGCAGGTCCAGATCCAGTGACTTTAGTAGAGACATTTGGGATGCAGTAGAGGAGTGATAATACTCTGATCTACGTGCTAGGATGGCGTCTTATCTGTGAGCTGACCCAGAAAAGGCCTTGACTTCAGAATAGGGCTCCTCAGATTTCCCCAGTGCATTGAATCAAAGGATCTTCTGTTGGTCTGAAAGAATGAACGCAGCTTCCGTAGCTCTTAACTCTTAGGAGAGTTTGACTCACTTTTAGTAAAATTTAAAACTGAAGCTCAGCTCCGCTACTGTGTGGGCTCAAACTGGTACAACCCTAGCTGTTTCTTATAGCTTCATCTTTTGTGAGAGCAAAGATCTCCATAGAGTAGGGACAGAGAGTTTATCACTCAAAGCACAGCCTATTTAAGTCTCATTCACACAACACAGGGACAGCTGTAGACAGACACGTAGTCAGCTCACCTCTAGCCATTTCCCTCAGAAGTACTGTTAAGCCAAAAAAATGAAGTGGATTGACCAATGTGGCAAAACAAAAAAGTAATGTTCTTTCTGCCTCAGCTTCACCCTCCGTTCCACAACCCTCCCCTTCATCCAAAACAATAACAGCCCCAACAAAAAGGATTCTGCAGAGCAGAGCTGAGAAACAAGCTTTCTGACTTTCAGGGAGCAAACTGGAGAGAACCCTGGATTTGGATCCATCGGACCCTGGCTCAGACTCAGCATCAGCTCCGTTCTGTGATCTTGTGGAAGCCACTAAACCTCTTTGGGCCCTGGTTTCTTTATGTATAAAATTAGGGGATGAACTAGATAATCATCCTTTTTCTTCAAACTTCTGCTTTGAGGGAAAAGAGAAGACTTTGATCTTAGATTAACTATTCTAGTAAAAATCAACAGCCCATTCACTCAACTCTTTTCACTTTATCTCTCACCAAAAGGATTCTTTTATTCTTTTTTTTTTAGAATTTCTTTCATTTTAGAGGCAATCAGGGTTCAGTGACTTGCCCAGGCCCACAGAGCTCATACATATCTGAGGCTGGACTTGAACCCCAGTCTTCCTGACATGAGGACAGGTGCTCTAGCCACTGTATCCCCTTGAGTGCTCTTACTAAACAACATTCTGATTAGAGAGTTCTTGCTGCAAAGTTGTGACTGCCTTTTTCCTCATCCTGCAACATGCTCAAGGGAGACAATTTAGTCTATAAATAAAGTTTTTTTTAATTATTGTTTTTGTTTTGCTTTTTGGAGGGGGGAAGGCTGGGCAATTGGGGTTAAGTGACTTGCCCAAGGTGCCAGAGCTAGTAAGTGTTAAGTGTCTGAGGCCGGATTTGAACTCATGTCCTGATTCCAGGGCCGGTGCTCTATTCCCTGCGCCACCTACCCACCCCCTTTTTAAAATTACTGTTATTAATTTAGTGATCATTAATAACATGATATAAAATAACACAATATATGTTGTTGTGATGTAACATGTTATGCTACTATATTATAATGTTGTAACACATACTTACATGTGTTAATATTAATGTTAACATCATTGTGTTAACATCAGCTGGTGTTAATGTTTATTAGCACGCCTGCCTCCTCACTTCCACTGATGAGCAGCTTGCAAACAGTGCTCCTTAAGAGATCATAGATTTTTGACCTGGAAGGGTTCTCAGAGAAAGGCTGTCTGCTCCACCGCCTTATCTTACAGATGAGGAAACTGATACTACCCAGGGATCAACTAACTTGCCAGAGGTGATACAAGTAATATATGCACATTTGGGATTCAAATCCAGATCTGCTCCACTCCCATTGAGAATCCTTTCCATTGTGTCACACTGCCTCCCTAAGGAGAAAAAGAGAATCTGGTGAATAGAGCCAGCCACCCCTTTACCTTTCTGGTTCTCATGTTCCTATCACCTGACTGACTTTCCACTAGAATTATGGAAAGATAAATGGCTAAATGTCAGTAACAGATCCCAGGTTGAGTCTCTTTTCCCCTACCAGTAGGTGAAAGAAAATGCACCATAAATTTTGGAAAGTGAATATTAGAAATCTATAGTTTTGTTAAAAGCCAGTGGGACAAATATACTGTCTCTGTTTAGGGCTTTATATAGTGCTGGTACAGACAAAGGTCTCCTGCACCTCTTGTTATGTATGTCTGAAATTCAAGAGAATTTTCTCTGTTTTGGACAGTATCGATTGCCTTTTTTCTTTTTAACAAGTATTTGTTGATTTCTTTTGTTTTTACATCATTTTGATATCCACATATATCCCAATCTCTTTGCCGCCCCAGACCTTTTAACAAAGAATAAAAAAGACAGGAGGAGGAGGCAGTTAAAACAAATCAACATGTAGACTGGATCTGATCGAATGGGTGGTGGTCTCCACTCCAAAAAAGAGCATTTCCTTCTCCCCAGAGCCTCGCTTGATTCTTTTGGTTAGACTTCTCAGGTTCTGAGGCATCTTATCATTCTTTCCATTGACATCACTGGAGTCGTTCTGCATATTGTTTTGCCGTTTCTGCTTCCCTTACTTCACATCAATTCATATAACTCTTCCCATGTCAAGACAATGTTCAGGTTGCCAAAACTATTTTCATTCTGATGAACACTTGTTTGTCCTTTCTAGCATTTTTAGGCAACCAGAAAAGAGAACTGATTGCTTAGTCTCCAGTGTTTGTTTTTATTCCCCTTAAAAATCCTGCTGTGCTGCTGTAATTCTCCTTTCACACTGCAGAGATCCCCAAGAACAGATGGCCATCGTTCCCTTTAGAAGGTGGGCCAGAGAGCTCAGTTGCCAGCACAGGTCTGAAGAATGGGTGGTTTCTTTCCTGTGTTACAGTTATTTGTCACTGACTGAATGACAGCACTTCCTTTCTAGCCTTTAGAAGAAAAAAATGATGTACCAGGGAGGAAATGGCAAGTCATTCAAATGTATCATACTGTAGTTCCCTGAAACCAGAGTAGTTTAATCCTTTTCTCGGAGGAAGGCGTGGAGTTAAATCACAAGGAGAGGACAGGAAATAAAAGATCAGATGCCTTACTTGCATTTCAAGAGGTATTTTCTGATATTTACTTGGCATTTATCTTCCCAGTTGGTTTGGGGGTTTGTTTGGTTTTTTTGTGGTGGGTCACTGGGGTCACTATTCATTCATTTGGTCTTTTGTTTCCATATTTTTCTAAGCCTATTACAGTCTAAAATGAAATGTTCTTTTAAATTGTAGGTGAACATCATTCCCATCATAGCAAAAGCAGACACCATTGCCAAAAATGAGCTGCACAAATTCAAGAGTAAAATCATGAGTGAACTCGTCAGTAATGGTGTTCAGATATACCAGTTCCCTACAGATGAAGAGACAGTGGCAGAGATTAATGCAACAATGAGTGTAAGTTGGCCTAAGACAACGAATGCTTATACCAGTGAGCATCCTGAGAAGCAAAAAGTTTGGTACGGGTGGCTAGCAAACCATTCAAAATCCAATCACAACTGATTTCTATACCCTATACTGAAAAAAACCTGCTTTATGACCTTGGAGAAGCCACTTAGCCCTTGTGCCTCAGTTTGCTCATATGTGAAATGGGAGAGTTGATAAACTGAGGTCCCATGCATCTTGAATGTTTTTTATGTCTGTGATTCATTTGGAAAAAATAAAAGGAAACTACAGAGGCCAACACTCTATAACTGGTCCCTACATGTCCAGCTGCTCCTTCTCAGTCTCCTTTGCTGGATCTTCTTCCAGGTCATATCCACAAACTGTGGGCATACCCCAAGGCTCTGTCTGGTCCTTTCTCCATGCCATCTCCCTTGGGAACCTTGGCGATCGGCTTCCATTGGGTCACCTGTCATCTCTGTAGATGATTCTTGAGCTTCAGTCTTGTCTCTTCAGCTGCCTCTTGTAGCTCTCAAACTGGATATCCGACAGATTTCTTAAACACAACACTTCTAGAACAGAATTCCTCATCTTCTCCCCCCCTCCCCAAGCCCTCCCTCCTTCTTAACTTCCTTATCACTATTGAGGCTACCGGCATCCTCCTAGTCACCCCAGCTGACCTGGACTCAGAAGCTCCATTGCATCCTTGACTCCTCACTTTCACTCACCACACATATCCAATCTGTTGTCAAGTCTTGTAGCTTTTCCCTTTCCAGCATCTCTTACATATCCCTTCTCTCTCTCTCTCTCTCTCTCTCTCTCTCTCTCTCTCTCTCTATATATATATATATATATAATATACATACACACATATATTATATATCCCCTTCTCTCTTTCCTCACACAGCTGTCCCCCTGGTGTAAGCCCTCATGCTCTCCTGCCTGGACTATTGCTGGAGCCTATACTGGGTTGGTCTCACTGCCACAAATCTCTCCCCATTCAGTTGCCAGTGATCTTCCTAAGGCATAGGTCTAACTATGGTACACATATGGTACACCACCTCCCCTATTCAGTAAACTTCATGACTCCCTTTTAATTCTAGGATCAATTATAAAAATCTTCTGTTTGGCTTCATAACCTGGTCCCTTCCTGGCTTTCAAATCTTCTTCCACCTTACTCCTCTTCACATACTCTCCCATCCAGTGACCTCCTGGTTCTTTGTTGCACACAACCCTCCCATCTTCTGACTGTTCCTTTACACTGGCTCTCTCTCATACCTAAAACCCTTCCACTCCTCCTCTTCGCCCCACATCCCCCACCCCCAAACACACACAGCTGGTGCCTTCCTTCTGAGCGACCTTCCATCCACTTTATCTTTATCTTGTATGTACAAAGTTGTTTGCAGGTTGTCTTCTCGCATTAAACTATGAGCTTCTTTTTCTCCTTATTAGTTAATTAATTTTTAGTTTTCAACATTTACTTTTATAAGATTTGGAGTTCTAAAATTTCCCTTCTCCTCTTCCCAAGACAGAATGCAATCTGCTATAAGCTATACATGTACAATCATATTAAACACATTTATACATTATGTTGTAAAAGAAGAATCAGAACAAAAGAGTTCTGAGAAAGAAAAAATTTTAAAAGAGAAAATAGTAGGCTTCAATCTGCATTCAGACTCCACAGTTCTTTGGATGTGGGTAGCATTTTCCATCATGAGTCTTTTGGAATTGTCTTAGATCCTTGCATTGCAGAGAAGAGCTAAGTCTATCAAAGTCAGTCATTGCACAATGTTGCTGTTACTGTAAATGGTATTTTGGTTCTGCTCACTTCACTCAGCATCAGTTCATATAAGTCTTTCCAGGTTTTTCAGAAATCCACCTGCTCCTCATTTCTCCATCACAATCACATACCACAATTTGTTCACTCATTCCCCAGCTGATGGGCATCCCTTCGACATCTAGTTCTTGGCTACCACAAAAAAAACTGCAGTGAGTACTTTTGTCACTGTGGGTTCTTTTACCTTTTTTATGATCTCTTTGGGGAACAGATGTAGACTATGGGCTTCTGGGGGGATCATCTTGTTTTTGCCCTTCTTTATGTCCCCAGTACCCAGCACAGTGCCCAGCACAGCAACTGCTCAATAAAGGCTTATTGTTTAACAGACTGAAAGGAAATGGGCGTCTACCTTCTTTCCCTCCTGCCTGGTGGTGACCAACTGTCTCTCTGCCTCTCTGAGTGCCTCTGATTGTTTCTTC
>CM053601.1:16697468-16739333 GCA_028646575.1 Pseudocheirus occidentalis
GCACCCCAGGACCACCACTCAAGACCCCACTCCAGATCCAGGCCGCTCAACACAAGAGCCCTTGGCCTCGATGGACGTCAGCCCCCCTGCAATCTGCAGGCCGAGGGCTCTGAAGCAGCCGCTGGGGCTCTCAGCCAGTCCTGCTGGTACAACCGCCTCCCGCTGCCTCCTTGCCCTGGGAGCAGTTTGGCCGGACCCGCTCTTCTCCTCCCCAGTTAGCAAAATCCACTGACCTTTCTCTTAGCCTTTTTGTCTTCTGGCCTGATAGATGTGGTAACTGTGCCTCCAGTGCAGCCGATCTGCTCTCCTGTAAACGGGGCTCCCTGCCCGATGCCCCAGGGCCTGAGCCAGCTGGGTTTCGGCAGGGGGTCCCAGACTGCTGCGAAGAGCCCCGCCTGCTGCGCCTGTAGCAACAGATGTGCTTTCTGTCTTGTGGAGAGTTTTGGAGCTTGAAAATCTGTTTAGAGTCCCATTTTATGCGTTTTTTAGCGTGTTTGTGTGGGAGCTGTGGTGCTTTGCTGCTTCTATGCTGCCATCTTGGCTCCGCCCCCTAGGTTTACTTTTCTTAATTCTGTTTTTCCGTAGGCAGCTGGTAGCGCTGTGCTTAGAACTTCAGGATGACTTGATTCCAAATGCAGCCTCAGGCAGTGATCAGCTTTGTGACTCAGGGCAGATCACTTAATCTCTGCCTCATTTTTCCCATCTGAAGATTAGTGATATCAGCTGCTTCACAGTGTTACTGTGAGGACCAAAGACAATCTCATTTGTAAAAGCACTTTGCTTGGCACATAGCAGACATAGCTAGGCACTTATTCCTTCTCTCTCTAGGCTAGTATAAAGATTCATTGCTACCCCTGAACATATGCCAAATGGCAACCCCGAAGAATGCAGGGTGACAGGAGAAACCCATTTGGAATTTTAAATCCTAGATGGATGCAAGCGTTCTTAACTGTCTGCAGTAAAGGTATTCGAGGAAAGCACATACAATCTAAATGTTTAAAGAGATGCTACGGTGAAACTTTTTGTGGATCGAATAATTTTTGTAAATGTGAACAATCCCTGCTGCCCAACTTATCTTTTTCATGAACCTGCATGTTAAATGCATGTAAAGTGTCACTTCAGGAAGCAATCTTGTTCATCTTACAGACGAGGAAACTATAGCCCACAGAGGGAGAACCTGGGTCTCCTTATTCCCAGTGCCATGTTATTCTTGTCTGCCCAACAGCCCAGGTCCCAGAATCTGCCCTCTCATATCCCTCCCCCCCACCTTGTTCCTTACTTTCTTGTAGGGCAAGATGAGTTTCTATACCCCACTGCCTGTATATCTTATTTCCCAGTTGCATGTAAAAACAATTTTTTAACGATTGTTTGTAAAACTTGGAGTTCCAGATTTTTTTCCCCTTCTTCCCTCCTCACCCACCCCCACTGGGAAGACAAGCAATTCAATATAAGTTATACATGTGCAATTCTGCAAAACATTTCCATAGTAGTCGTATTTTGTGAAAGACAATTCTTTTTTTTAAAATGCTTTGTCACTCTCACTCTTTTCCTCTTCCATTTAAAAATCCCTTCCTTGAATTAAAAAAAAAAAACCTTTGTGTCAAATACACCCCATCATGCAAAACCAATCCACAGCTTGTCCATGTCCAGAAATGTGTTTCTTGTTCGGCTTCTTCCTTCTCCGCGCTCTCTGCCAGGAGGAAGGGAGCGAGCCTCGCTGTTGGGCCTCCAGACTCGTGATTGTTGACTGCGCTGACCAGAGCTCTGCAGTCTCATAGCTCTTCTTTGCAACGTTGTACTCACTAGTTCTACTTCTTTTGTTTTTGATTCCTTTGGGAGTATGATCGATTAGTGTCACTGAGGCAAGCAGGAGGCACACCTGAATGTTGATTTTTTTAAACTAAAGTTGAAATTGTATTTTAAGTTATTTTAAAGACCTTCACGGTATCTTTTAAGATAGTTCAAGAAACCCAAAGGCACGGGGAGAGAGGCATAATCAGAGTTACTTTCCTTACCTCAAGACTAAAGAAAAGCTTTTAAATTAATTAGTTGAAATTTATTTAGGGTAATTTATAGTTAAAAGTGAAAAAGGTCAAAGGATACAAACATTCAGTAAATATTACACAGGGTAGATGCTCCCCAGGCAAATTCAGGAGAAAAAAGCAACTTGACCAAATGATTTGGATGGAAACTAGATTATAATGAATTTACTTTTCTGAAAAACCTTCCTTCAGTTTCATTCACTTTGGGTGATTGACTCCAATGTCAGAGCTCTGTATGTATTTGATATTCAGTTACAAAACATTCTAAAAACCAAGCTGAATTGCAGTTAACTCTTTCAGATGCCCCTCCAAGGAAAGAGTTTCCCTTCCATGTAACGAGACAGAATGTAGGGATGGAAAGGTTGCCTACCCCAGGCACCAGAGCTGGCATCCCAGCTTAACTCAGCGTTACTCAGTTCTCACTGCTTACCTTCTTCCAGCTCCAGTTTTTTCATCTATAAAATGGGGATAATACATCTACTTCACAAGATGCTGTAGTTCAATCTAGTAAGGAAATCAGTTTGTTAATTCTTAAAGTTCCCTGCAAACTGGAGATGTGGCTCTTTGAGAATAAAAGATATCTTTATTTAGGGGAGCTGCAGAAGGCTCTCTGATCAGGGTGATGGTGATGATGGTGGCAGCATCTTTTCTGCATTCTCTCTTTTCAGGTCCATCTTCCATTTGCTGTGGTTGGAAGTACTGAAGAAGTGAAGATTGGAAATAAGATGGCAAAGGCCAGGCAGTACCCTTGGGGTGTGGTGCAAGGTATGCCCTGGGAAGGAGGGAGGGGCTGCCTGGGCACAGGAACAATGGAGGGGGCCCCTCCAGAGCAGTAGGGCAGGATGCGGCCAATACTTCTTTTCCAGCAAATAGTATGTACAGGCCATTTCTAGGTTTCTGTGAGGGTGGAAGAAGTGGTCATAATGTGAATGGAAAATACACAGCCTTCTCCTTGCCGAGTCTGAGGCTGGAAAGCTTTAAAATCCTGCCTGACAAAGAGGATGTTTCCCATGAAATGAGTGAGCTTTACCAACAGGTGCTGAGAAGACAACAGTCACCTTCTGAATGAGCAACCCCAGGAGCTCAGGCAAAGTACTCACTGGCTTTCCTGATGCTATTTTCTGGGAGTCCTAAAATGTAACATTAATGAATATTTAAGTACCCTCAGGGGATCTAGCTCTCTGCTACATCTCTGTGTCAGGGCTATCAAGCAGAGGGGGTGGGGAAAGTCCTTGACTAGCTTATAATCATAATCCAAGTAGAGAATTGCAGAGCAAATGCTGGCAGTGTTTTCTTTATTCCTGTCTCTGACTTTCTGAGAATAAATTCCCAAGGCATTATGTGAAAAAGAGGGTCAAAACTAAGAATGTGCCCCCTGGGGAGAGGCCAGACACTCAGTGATCTGGTTAGTCAGATGGCTTTTATCTATTTAAACCAGCATAGGTGGTCAGGTGTTCCACTCAGTGTCCTGTGTCACTCAGTTACTAGAGAGAGAAAGTGAAGCCAGCAAGCATCCATTAAGCACCCACTGCACGCCGGGTCCTGTGCTAAGTGCAGAGGTACAGAGGCACAAACACAGTCCCTGTTGTAGAGGAGCTCACAGCCCGATGGGGGAGACAATGTCCAAGCAGCTGTGTGTAAATAAACTGCCTAGAGGATAACATGGCGAAAATCCCAAAGGAAAAGCACAGCAATTCAGAAGTCTTTATAGCACACGCTGGTTCTCACAGAGGTGCATTCCCAGCCTAATCTAATGCTCAAACTATCCAAAAGAATCTTACCATCCCAGGACAGTGAGGCAGTAATGCAGATCAGAGGTCTGATGGCGACAGGTGCAGGGCACTGGTCTCTGGCAGACAGACCCTTGGGTCTAAGGGCAGTAAGGGCTGGCAGTCCAGGTCCTGCTTCTTCGGGCTCCAGGAAACTGGGAGCTCACATGTGGGCTCTCCTCAAGTCTTGTGTCCCTACCAGCATGGGCTTTCCTGGCTCTGCTTTGCTTCAGCTTAGACTAAATCCCCAGTAGAGAACTGGGCAATTTTGTCATGGCAGCTTTGTTGTGGCTCACTTTTAAGGGGGAACTTGAGTTTTGTGCTGATATAATTAGTGGCCAAAGTTGTTTATGCCAATACACAGGTTTATTCACAATGCACTTCAAGATAATGATCATGTTTTCAGTAAATAGCTTGAGATCGTACAGACACTTTGACGTGGCAGCATTTGGTCACAAGTATCAGATCCATGTTTATATACTTGGTGGTTTGGAGTGTGTGTGTGTGCATTACAAATTCTGAGTGAAGTCATTAATGTCAAAGGTGTTCCTCCTGTGGAGAGGTGTTCATTCAGCTGCTTGTCCAAGTCAGCAGTGTGGGTTCTGGATCTGTGAGCCTAGACTTAGAGCCCAGAACCCAAACACAGAGTCACTTAGAAAAGACTGTGGAAGAAGTCTTCTATTCAGAACATCAGCTTGAGGGACAAGGAAATCTCCCTGAGGAGCTGGGATTTGGCTCCCAGAACTCCCAGCTAGACCAGCTAAGCCTGTTTGCCCAGAGCAGATCACTAGGAGAATGACTAAGCAAACCAAAAACAGATAAAAAGCTGTTTTGAAGCCATGGGTGCACAAGACATAAACCTCCAAAACACCTACAAGCAAAACCTCAAAGAAAAACATCTCTTGCACAAGATCAATTAGAATTCCTAAAAAAAATGATAGTGCTCTTAATGAATTAAAATTCTATAAATGAAATGAGAAAAATAGAGGAAAGAACTGGAAAAGAAATGAGAGTTTTGGAGGGAACACTCAGAAAGAGAATTAAAAGCTTTAATACAAGAGGCACAAAACTTTACTCAAGTAACAGACTCCCTGAAAATTGGAATAAATAAAACCGAAGTTAATGATTCCCAGAGAAAATAAAAAATAATAAATGAAAATCAAAAGGTTAGAAAAATAGAAGAAAATGTTAAATATATCATATCAAAAATAACTGACCCTAAAAAAACAGATCATGGAGAAATAATTTAAGAATTACTGTACTACCTGCAATCCATGACCAAATAAAAGGATCTAAATTTTATGTGTGAGAAATCATGAAAGACTGCCTCTATTTGTCAGAATGAGAGGACAAAGTGAAAATAGAAGGACTTAAAGAAACCCCCAAATGACAGCTACCAAACACATCATAACCAAAATCCAGACCTACCAAGTCCAAGAAAAAATTTCACAAGCAGCCAAAAAGAAAGAGTTCAAGTACCAAGAAACCACAGTTGGGATTAGATAAGATTTAGCTACTGCCACCATAAAGGAGCAAAGCACATGAAATATAATAATCCAGAAGGCAAAATATATAGGTTTGCAACCAGGAATAACCCAGCAAAGATGAGTGTAGTCCTCTAGGGGTAAAAAATGGACCTAAATTGAATAGAGGATTCCAAGCATTCCTGCTGAAAAGACTGGAGTCAAATAAAAATGTTTAAATACAAACACAGGAATAAAGAGAAGCATAAAAAGGTGAAAACAAACAAAAACCAACCAACTGATTGGGACAGACTTACTAGGATAAATAATATGTATTTTAATGTGGTGGAGGAAGGATGATATAATCATCTGGGAACCATAATATCATCAAGGGGTCATGTGGGAAGTCTAGGATAGAAGACCCGTAAGTGATTTTTGTTATATTATGATTATTTTGGGGAAAAAAAAGAAAGAACACAGCTTGGGGGGAGAGGGAAATTTGAGGAACTAGGGCTTCTCATCACATATAACTAGAGAGCACAAGTAGAAGTCCGTATAAATGAAGAAGGAATGGGAGCAGGGGTCACTTGAATGTTACTTTGAACTGATGAAAAATGAAGAAGTGAACAGTTTTGAAAGTCTTAAGAAAGTGATCAGTAGTGGTTCTAGAGGATCAGTTTTTTCAAATGCTGCCACTCACCTCTAGAGGTGAGTAGACTATGCGTACAGAGTAAGACGTGCACTTTTTTGGACATAGCCAGTTTGTTTTGTTTGATAATCCTTATTCATTGCAAAGATTTTCTTTTTCCATGGAGCACAAGAAAAGTAAGTATGAGGGAATAATGGAAGATCCTTGTTATGTGAAATAATAAAATTTAATTTAAAAAAATTTAAAATTAAAAAAAGTTTTAAAGTGTTACTATGACAATTCATTTTTTCATAAAGCCCATATGATGGTCATATGATGCTTTACTTCTTTCTCACTGTAAATGACTGTTTTGATAGAGATGGAATACGGAAAGGCTACATGGTTGCAAAGAATCTCCTACAATTATGTGAATGCCTCATGTGAGCCCTTCTTTTCTTTGATCCACTTACAAACAGTTTGTGGGTAAAAGAAAATCAGATATCATTTTAGAACACTGAAGTAAGTCTTTAGATGGCCTTAATTTAGGAGTATTTCTTGGTAATAGAGTAACATTCCTCAATTCTAGCTGTGTGATTTTTGGATTTTACATGAAAATGCTGCTAACCGTTCTTTGGTTTTCATAATTTGCAGTTGAGAATGAAAACCACTGTGACTTTGTAAAGCTCCGAGAGATGCTGATCCGAGTAAACATGGAGGATTTGAGAGAACAAACTCATACTCGCCACTATGAACTGTATCGACGTTGTAAGCTGGAAGAAATGGGATTCAAAGACACAGATCCTGATAGCAAACCCTTCAGGTATCATGGCTATTAGCAGACTCTTGGGAAACATTCCTAACCAGTGGTTGGGAACAACCCTTTGGTACATTTTTAAAATCTTGGTATGTTGAGTTTTGGTGTTGGGGATATGGGAGTGGAAGGGTCTCTGGGTAGGGAAAAGTCTCCAACAGTAGTTAATTCACAGGTTTGTCATATACTGAGAAAGTTTGGGGAAACACTTTTATCATGAACTCTGTACCAAGAGGCTTTGCCACTCTCTTGTTGCACTAGGATTGTATTTGTTCAGCTAAGCTCTATTTCTGCATTCAAGTTTATGGTTCTTTCTAGTTCGTTGAAGAGGGGATACTTTGACACCCCTAATTATTATAGTTTTATTGTCTTATTTCTCCATATCAGTTGATTAGCTTTTCCTTTAAATATTTAGATGCTGTACTAGTTGGTGCATACATTTCTTGTTAATGTTTCATTATATATGGTGCCTTTAAGCTTAACATAGTTTCTCTGTTTACTTGTCTCCATCAAGTTTATTTTTACTGTTGCCTTGTCCGGGAGAACAATTGCTACTCCTAATTTTTTAAGTTACCTTTTTGATCCAGCATCTTGTCTGAATTCTGTTCATCTGTTTCAAGTGTGTTTCTTGAAACAGCATATTACTGGATTCCACTTTCTGTTCTCTTCTGTTTTCTGTGTGAGTTTATCCCATTCAGTGTCACAGTTCTGATGGCTACATTGCATATTCATCCTCTATTCTTATACGCTTCCATTTCATTTCTCCTTTCCTCTCTCTTTACAAAGAAGGGGGTGGTGAAATTGTACTCAATACTGTTGATTTATATTTGATAAATCTGCTTCCATTTCACTGCTTTTCTCTCTCTTTGCCTAATCCCTGACCACAGGTTCTTAGTCTTCCTTTTTTCCTTATCATTACTTTTCTCTTCATGTGATGGTTCCCTGAAGGAGTGTAGAATTAGTGGGATAGGCATTATTGGGGTAGGGTTGAAGTGAGAGAAAGCAGACTGTATGGTTTGGAGTCCAGGGGCTGGGATTCACAATTGCAAAGATGAAGCGTTAGAAGGGGTGGTAGTCCAGACAGTAGATGCCTTTTCTAAAGGCAGGTGAGTAGAAGCGATTTGCCCAGGGTCATACAGCTCTAGTAAGTATCAAGTGTCTACTCTGAGGCTGGATTTGAACTCAGATCCATCCTCCTGCCTTCAGGGCCAGTGCTTTACCCACTGCACCACCTAGCTGCCCTGAACACTTTTCTTCTTGATGGGAAGACCTAAGACATTCTAATATTGTGAGCAGCTCATTTACAGACTGCCTCCTCAGATGGTTTGTTCTTGTGGCTGGCTCATCTCATTTACCTTAGGCTGGTCTGTACAGATTTCACCTTCTCATTCTGGCCTTGCTCCTCAAGGTGCTGCAGTCACAGGCCGTATAGCTCCCTATATACCAACCGTCATGTCATCCTTGTTTTCTGGTATTTTAACAGCCTCCAGGAGACGTATGAAGCAAAGAGAAACGAGTTCTTGGGAGAACTTCAGAAGAAAGAGGAAGAAATGAGACAGATGTTTGTCATGAGAGTGAAAGAAAAAGAAGCTGAACTTAAAGAGGCAGAAAAAGATGTGAGTGATCCCTCCCAAAGCCTTTCTTATTGTAGTGATCTCATCGTGGTACCATGTTACTTGCACAGCTCTTCTTATTTTTCCAATGTCTGTCTTAGGTACCTGAGCCTTATGGCAACTGAGAGATATGTAGGACAGGTATTACTGCCCCATTTGACAGATAAGCTTACTGAAGCCCTGGGTAGGTAAATGAGTCCCTGACATCACACCTGGCATTTAGCACCATCGTTAGGGGAAAGAACACAGCTCTCCTGACTCGTAACTCTCATTCCCCAGATGAGATCTGACAAGGGCAAAGTACAGGGAGATCATCACCTGTCTATTCCTCTCCTAATGCAGCCCCAAAACTGCACTAATCTTTTAGGCTCTCACATCATACTGCTGACTCTTCCTTGTGATCTATTACAATCCCCAAATCCTGGTTGGAAGAAACATTGCCTACCTGTGCCTCCCCAAACTTGTTTGTAAAGTTGATTGTGTGTGCATCCAAGTACCAGATTTTATCCTTATTGAATTTCATCTTATTAGATTCCACCCAATACTCTGCCTGTGCCTTCATCCAAAGCACTGGCAAAAATCTGAAACAGCATAGGGCCAAATATGATTTAAGAAAAAAAGATATTTAATTCCCAAAGGGATCCAGATAAGCAAGGATACTCTTTAACTTCTCATATAAATAAATTTAATAAATAAATGAAAACCAGACCTTTAATAAATATGAAAACCAAGCTTGAGTCAAGCCAGAGAAAAACACTGGTATGTCCAGTGGGTATGTTTACCTTTGAAAACAAAGCAGCATTTGCAACAGCTAGCATTCATTCCCCTAAACCCATTGCTGTCTCTCCCATTTCTTGTCCAGCTCCATGAAAAGTTTGACCTTCTAAAGCGGACACACCAGGAAGAGAAAAAGAAAGTGGAAGACAAGAAGAAGGAGCTTGAGGAGGAGGTCAGCAACTTCCAGAAGAAGAAAGCAGCTGCTCAGCTCTTACAGTCACAGGCTCAGCAGGCTGGTGCCCAACAAACCAAGAAAGACAAAGACAAGAAAAAGTAAGCAGGGTCACCCCTACAGCCTCATGAGGCTAGTCCAGTCTCCTTTCTTTTGCATGTCTGTTCTTGCCTTTTGTCTTATTTTCAGACTGGAAACTAGTGTTTTGACCAGTCTGCCTAAAGAAAGTACTTTCTCTCCGGAACAGGGAAGACAAATAGAGGCTTTGACATTTTTTTTAGGGTACATAAAATTAATTTATGAAATCTGTGCTCTGCCACAGAAACTTCCGCATCAAGTTTATGATTCTCTGGAATGACATTTAATGTTCTGTTTTTTAACAACAACAAAAAGTATCTGATGACTGTCTTTATAACGAACATTCTAAAAATTATGATTGCTACTCTCATTTTCTTATTCTGATTCGTGCAGTTCTTGATAAGCTAATCACTGCAGGTATTACTGCCAGTTAGAGGTGTTGGGAAGAGTTTTCAGAGGAGCTACTTTGTTCTCTCAATTCAAGATGATATATTGCTGTATTTTCAAAACTAGATACAGATTTGTCTTTTATCTGTCAAAGGAGCCTAATTCTGCTCTTGGGTTGTTGAATACCTTTTAAGGACTACAATAAGTATGTAGGAATTGGTCCCCATCCAAGTGGCGATTTGAATCTTCCCTAAAAACCTGTTAGGATTGGAAGCAACTAACCTTGGATGAAGACTAAGTTATGAAATCCAGTAGTTTTGATTGAATGTGGACATTGCAGTGGCGATGGCAAATGCCAGGAGATGTGACGAGCCATAGCTAATGAAAATAATTGTGTGTGCTACCTTACTTTGTCAGTAAGTAAGTGTGCTGTGACTGGTAGATAACTTTTTGTGAAATGAGAATTGGTACCAAGCTTCTGTTCTGCTGGTCCACATTCACAGCACAGAATCGTGCTGTTAGGAGAACCTCTCCACAGCTTTTTAGCCCACAACCAATGAATTTTTTTTTTTAATGGCCAAGACTCGATATGGGAAAGCACTGCCCTTTTACCAACAGGTTACAGCAGGCAGCGTCTCTTTGAGTTATGCCAGCTGTGAGATGGGTAACAACAGCAATGCTGAGCTTAGTTAACACTGAGTAGCATCAGGCTTTGCCAGCCTGTCCTCCCTGCTTTGTCTGTGGCTAAAAACACAAATGTGGAGCTACAGCACCACAATGGACAAACCCAGTGCAATGGAATGAATGTTCATTTTCAAGACTGTACATTAAAACTGACTTTGTATTTCCATGCTCTGAGCCAACAGAAATGGTACAGAGAGAACAAGAGAGAGATGGAAGGATAGTCAGGATATCTGAGACACTGTGGAAGAATGGGGCGGCAGTGGCTGTAGCACGTGTGTGTGTGTGTGTGTGTGTGTGTGTGTGTGTGTTTGTGTGTGTGTGTGTGTGTGTTTACAGGGGCATGACAATGTGCCAGAGCTCTGTTGAACAGAATAGTCCAAAGGACCTAATGTTTTTAGTGCCAGAGTCATCTCAGGAGTGAAAACACAGCAAATTTTGATCCACTTCAAGGAAACACATTGCTTTTGAGCATAAGCTGAGCAACTGGTTCCTGTTGGGTAGCTGATGGAGATGGTGTCCAGTTGAAAATACTACAACTCTTCCAATAAGATAAATACCTTGGGTGTTCCAGTCTAACCTAGGAGAAGGGACCTGTGTTGACTGATGTGTGTGTGTGTGTATGTGTGTTGGAGAGCAGCTGCTGATGCTAAGAAAATCCAAATGTGAGATTGGGTTTTTTGTTTGTTTTGCCCCTGAGTGCACATAAGTGCATAATGAGATGTGTTTCAAATATGAATTTAAAACAAAGAATATGAATTAAATATGCGTTTTAAATATGAATTTAGATACAAAGACCAGCAGTGTGAAAAGAGCTTTTTCATTTTCATATGTACTTTGGTGTGCCTTTAAGCAATAAAAATTCCAAAAGCTGAACAGTACCGTGCCTCCATTCAAAAAACAAATCCATCCAGGAGCAAACTTTACAGTATATGGCAAACTTTTCTTACCCTATGTGCACAATGCATCATTAGGGAGTTTCTTCCCCACCCACTGGCCCCAACAATTTAGAATGCGTTTTCTTTAATGATTATGTAAAGTGTGTGATACAGTACTCTTTCCTCCTCTCCCACTTAGAGGTTCTAATTTAGAATTAGTAGAGTTAAATTAACTAATTGAGCTGACAGCATATGTTGTTTTTCTACCTATCAATGGGCGAGTGTTCCTGTGGAATAGCTTCCAGGGTCACACTGGCCTCCATGTGCTGAACAGCTTTTCCATTTTGAAAAAGTGACCACCAGCAGAGGCCTGAACCAAAAGAAAACAGAATAAAAACCAGACCCAGAGCAGTAGCAATGGCTACAATCATTTGGAGACTTTGAAAGGCAGTACTTTGTAGATTGCTTCCAAACAGCTGATTCTAGAATGCCCACCCTTACCAGGGACTAGCCAGCTTTGCTTTAAATAACATACCAAAAAGAAAATAATGGGTTTTTTTTTCTATAGACTGTGTTCCATGTTATAGCTTGTCTTGGGTTTTCTAAAAGTTTTTCATTTTGTTTTTCTACTCTAATGAAATGCTCCCTTTTTGTGTAGGTAAGGCTTTTTTTTTTTTTTTTTTTTTACTATTTCTCTGTAACTGTAGTGGCATGACGACTTAACGTTCTGTAACATTATTGCAAAAGTAGAACTAACCTGGGCACTGCCATTAGCTGGATCCCACACTGTCCCCAGGCACAGACTCCTAGTGACATGCACTATCTACATGAGGGGTCATGGAACAGATATCTCTCTGTTCCTTTGTGGATCAGCAAGACTGTAGCCATCAGCGGGCACTAGCTGATTAGTACGGATCCCACAATCAGGTTTTAAATCTGTCTCTTGAAACCTAGTCTCGTGGTGACATCTGAGAACCACGCTCTGCAACAGCCTGCAATTCACCTTTGCGAAAATAGCTGCTAAATTCCTTGCCAAAGAATAAGCATGCATGTTTTGACCTGTCTTAAAAAAAAAAAGGAACCTTTCCCAGTGTCCATTTTTAAGTTTTGCATTGCTTCATACTTAAACGTGGATGAAAGCTCTTGGCATTGCTGTAGCTATAATGCAACCAGTGATCATTTTTTTCCCTTTTTCTGGGGGGAAAAAAAGGATATGTATTTGTGTGTATGTATGTGTGTGTGCATCTGTGCGCGTGTGTATGAGTGTGTGTTCACCATACAATAACAGCATGCTTTCCCCTTGTTCCCATGTATGTTTTCCTCATCCCTAGGCCTTTCCCACAAGTAATGCTGCCGTCTTAAGACAGTTATTATGCCTTTGTCCTTTGACTTTTTGGTGGGCCTTGAAAGTGTTGCTCATGTGGGGTACACAGTTGTTACTATCAGTAATTCCTTCTAGAACAGATGAGGGATCTCTTGCAGTCATCTGAGAAAAGGCTGAGCAGTGGAATCCTTCCGCGGGAATTTGTAGCACATTCAGCAAGTCATTTGTGAAGTCAAAGCTTCATGCAAATGAAAACTAACCGTGTGTTTCTTAATTCATTTTTTTTTAAATTTTGCTTTTGCCTGTCACATAGAATAGACTACTCAGATTGTGACCATTTTAATTTCTGTCAAATCCATCATCGTTGCATGAGCAGCCACCATCGCTCTGACGCTGGTGTTTGCGCTCCTTTCTTTTTTTTTTTCCTTTTTGGTTTTATTATTATTTCTAACTTTTTTGTTCTGTTTTTTAACTTGCAGTGCAAGCTTCACATAAAGCCTGGCAAGCCAAGGATGTTCCCGCATTCACCTGCTTTTGCAGTAACGTGTCCCTGCCATCTGTGTTTTTTTCCTTTTATCCGCCCGCGCCCCCTTCCCTCCTTTCCCCAAGCACCAATAACTCTTAACTCATTTCACTGGAGGTGGGTGATGGGAGAAGGTAGAAAAGGGAATGATGGTAACTGCTATGTTCACCTGGATTTCGTCTCTGGAAAGTAAATGGTTTGCCTTTGATGTCAATTCTGAAGAGTCACCGTTGAGCACGTCTGTTACTTGTATGTTGCTTTGGAATGAATGGGAAAGTAGTGTACATTAAGTGCCATTGTGTCTGACATGGAAACTGTTCTCACTGCCTCACCAGCTGAACTAAAACCGGAATGACCGTGACTTGTACCCATGACTGCCCAGTGCCCACATCCACTCTGCCTCTTCTCTTTCCACATCCTCCTCCCAAGTCCAGCAGCTTTTTGCTGAGACATGATGGGTAAACAAAATATGACTTGGATTGGGTTTTTCATTTAGCACAGGTTTCTTGTCAGCCTCCCCAGTGTCAGACTGCCTCATTTCATTGTTTCAAAAATGAAGCTGGATTCATGATTCACAAAAGTAGGAAGAGTTCAGGGAGGATTATTCCAAGGGCTTTAAGCATATGACTCTCCATCACCAGCATACCCTAGCTTTTCAGGCAAATTACAAAGAGCTGATCATATGCCATCTTTCAGTGAAAGAACGCAAGATAGAAAGATTTTGCCCATCCTTTCAATTTAAGATAATGAACCTCTTCTCCAGTATTTGAATTTGTTTTCCATGGGAAAATCAACATTACTGGATATTGCTGGATCTATCTATAAGACTTCAAAAAAATTGTTTTCAGCAGCTACTTCAGTATTATTCCAGATAAAACATTCTAGGATTAACACTTTAGCCTTTGGATAGCGGTATTTCAGTGGACCTTGTGACCAACACATTAGAAAAAGCCAACTTGAATCAAGAAATAAAACTCAACTCTCCTCCCAGCTAGCTTCCCTGCCCTGTTCTCCATTTGTACCACTTGGCTGTCAAAAGACTACAGAGAGTAGATGCTTCTTGGAGCCCAACTGGCTTCATGGAACTCCCCCTTGCCCTCCCCATCACTGCAGTCACCCACACAGAGCATTTCTAGCTCTTAAGACCATAGAAATGGTGCCAAAGGTGCCAAGCAGGAAATCAGAGAGAATGTAAACAAGCCAGTAGTCTTCCAGAGTTCTTAAATATATTCATGCTCTTTTGTCCTAACTGATAAAAAAAAAATTTTAACTACTTAAGATCTTTACTATACTTTTAAACATCCTTCTCATCCCCCGCTGCCTCTGGAAGTAATGTGAAATAGCTTCCCATGTTGATCCTCCTAACTTTCTGGGGATGGGATATGCCAGTTTTCCCTTTGCTCCTAGCTAAGTAGTCTCCTGTTTTTCACTTTTTTACATTTAACACATTTCTCTTTGGAATTTCTCTTCCACCTCTTCTTGCCTTTCCTCCTTGTGCCTTGCCAGGGTAGAATGGCTACTGGTTTTGTTTAGACCACCTCTCCAGGCCCTGAAGCAAAGGACTTTTGTTCAGCTTTCCCTCTCTTCCCCTCTATATCCTTCTCCCCACCAACCACTTTTCATAAAACTTCTAAAGGCAGGCAGAATTTCCAGGAACTGATTTGAGGCCATAGAGGTAAAGCTTTCCTGGGAAACCATTTTGAAGCTCAAAAATACACTAAGAATATAAGCTTCAAATCTCGGAGAAGCAGCAGTAATGGACCTAAGACAGGTTTAACCCGATCTCCATGGGGTGTTTCTGCAGTTTTAATATCAACTAAGCCGTGGAGCAGCTGAATTCTAGGAATTTTTCTTGGCATGATGAAACCAGTTTCCTAATCATGGGCTGCATTTTCTCATGCATTATACTAAAAGTCAAAAACTCAACTGCTTGTGTGACGTGCTTGCACCAGCTGCTTTGTGTGTCTGTGTCTTTGAAAACAGCCCTTTTTGTACCTCGATATAGGAATTAAAACTTTTTAATTGCTTCCTTCAATCACTAAGGCCTTTTCCAGGCAGAGTAGCAGTGAAAAGACATCCAATCTTAGCCATTTTGATGTTCTGGCCCAAAGCTATGACTAGATTGCATTAATAGCCTCATTAGGTTTTTGTTTTTGAAAGATACCTGAATGCTAGCACTAACTTAACTTCCACTGCCATCCCTCCCCCGGCCCTCTTGAGCTTGTTACTGCTGCTCTTCTCTTTTCTTTCTGTATTTATGCCTTTTTTCACAGTAGTCCTTGGCTCTGCACGGAATAAATGATACCCTCAAATCTAATTGGATGTACTTTCACCTCTGCATGTAAGTATGGGAACAAGAAGCCTCTTTGACCTCTCAGCCTTTAAACAAGTGAATGAGTGGGATAGATGGGGACGGGGGTTGGGGATGTTTCATCCCGCTAGCTTGAGCAGCCCCAGAAAGACAACCATCATCATTACTGCCTCATGAACTGAGATTCTCCTGAAATCAGTGTGGAAGTCTTCAGCGGCTTGTCACACGCTCGGACAATACAGGGAGCACTATCTGACATCACAGAGGGCTTTAGGTGGTACAGTCATTCCTCACTGCCAAAGAAAGTGACCTTTCTGGATGTAGCCTCCATGGAGTAGTATCTTGAGTGCGGAAGTCTTACCGCTCTCTTTCCCTGGATCGCTAGAATTTTGGCAGCTGGCAGTGACCACCATTTTGCCTCTGGATCAAGATTTTGCTCCCTCTAGGACTCTGATGTCAAGAACTCGGTCACAAGTGCTATACAGTATGAAACAGCGAGTGATTAGGAGAGTCACTCAATGTGCTTTTGCAATTCAGATCAAGGGAGATATAGAACTAGCTTTTTAGTTTAGGGTACAAGTTACTTGTTTTTCTTCTTTCCCCGCTTTGTAACCTCCCAAGCTGATGACATTTGCTTAACTTCATCACCTTCGACCCCCATCAATACTAGTTTGGTTCCTTCACTCCCTCTCCTTCCTGCCTACCCCTCTCCCCACCCCAACAAAACGTTTTACAGACTGTCCAGTCAGATTTTTCTACTGTTACTCAAGCCCACTTGTCTCTGTGTGGTCCTACCAATCCTGTCTACTCAAGTCACTTTGCCCTGCCATTCTTCATCATCTGAAATAGTTAATGTTTCTTAATCTAAAAATCATAGTTTCACTGGCAGGCCACCTGTGAGATGATTTGTCCGACTAGTGGGATTGGCATCTCCAAAGCCTAGCATATGAGATAATATGAAGGAATTTTTTTTTAAATGAACTGAAAATAAAGCTGTGAAGAGCAGTAGAACTGTTTCCGAATTTTTAAAAATATGCTGATATGCCTTAAACTGTAGCAGTAGACTCTTGCCACGTTGCTGTTTAAAAAAAGTCAATGTTTTCCCAAACCTTGTGTAACCTCCATTCAGTGTTGAAACAATATTGTTAGACATATACACAGCATGTTAAACACTTGTAAATTTAAAAAAAAACTAAAGTTATTGTATTGATGTCAAACATTTCATTTTTGAAGTACTGATCACTCTACAATTTTGTTAGGTAGGGGGATAGTGAAAAGGTAACCTATGCATATATCTATAGTGCCAAGACACGAAGGGGGGAAAATATATTTTTACCCAAACGGTGTGTTCTGTGTGCCCTCTGTGATTTCTTTATGTAGCACTGTGTATCAGAGTTGGAAAATGAGGTGTGGGAATAGCCTTCTCATCCTTTCTTACCTTGTCTGACTCATCTATTACAACTACTTTGGCTTCATCCACTTCTCTAGAATGTTAGCTTTCGTGGTGTCCTGTACCTTGCACACCATCTCTGCTCCCCTCCTCCTGGTTCTCATCCCCCGGCTCCCTGTGCTGCCCAGAATTCCTGTTACACCCTGCAGCCCCCTTTTATGGCCACAGTACCCTCTTCCTCCTGGTCCCTGACACTGCTCACTGAACCACACTCCAGCCATGCTTGATGAAAATCCCTTAACTGACATACTTTCATTCCTTCACAGCTTAAAAAGTAGAGAAGCTACTTTTTAAAAGCATTTAAATCTGAACCTCTCTTTTTTCTCTTCTGTAGCTTCTTCTTTATGTAACCATCATGTTGACAAGCCCTACTCTCTCCTAATGGACAGTAGCGCATTAGAAGAGCAGGAGTTGTTGGGGAAGAGTTACCTCATTTCCACCATCGCCTTTCCTTTTATACTGTGGGTCAAATATCGCACTGCTGTGTCTATTTGTCAGTGTCTGCTTGCACACCACTGGTTACAAGTGTGTACTCAACTACATTTTCACCTCCAAAACAAAAATTAAAGAAAAAAAGTCAAGTGGAACACAACATAGGCCAAGAACCCTGGGACCACACTGCAATCCTCGTTAAACTGTAACATGTCTAGAGCTGTTACTCTGAGAACAAGAGGCTTATAGACTGGGGACAGTGTGCACCCAAACGAAAGACGTGGCCACAGACTGCTATTAACACCCCTACCGACTTAAAGCTAATTCTCACTCTAGACCTGAGAGCAATCATAACCAGGACTCTCAGCGATCAGGTGCTTCAATCTGGGAAGCTTTCTTTTTCCTTTTGTTAGTTTTGGGGACGGCTTGGTGTTTGGTTTGGGGGTTTTTAAACTGATAAAATATTGCATGAACAGATGCCTACCATTTTCTATATGAAGTATTGTATGAACAAAATTTTATTTTTCCTCTAACATTCTAAGAGAGTGAAATGGGCATCTTTCTTGTACATTCAAGACCCACTGATTGCTGTGTTTGATTTAACGTATTTTTTATGGTACCTGGAACCCTGTAACAGGTCATTTGGGTGTTTTTTTCCTTTAATTTCAAGTAAGCCACATGTGATTTCACAAACATGCTGTTTAAAGTGTAGGTCTGATATCAGAAGTGTACCCATTTTTACATTCAACTAGGAGATGGTTTACTAAGTGAAGAATGAGTGCCAAAAGTTTCTAAGATGGGTGTGATCTATTTATACCCTTTCCTTATTCTGCTGGATATCACAGAGCCTTTCTGTGTTATTAGATCATTGACCTTCCTTAGCCGGTTTTTAATTATGAGTTTCAAGATATAAGAGAAACAAGGCCCAAACATAGCAGATGCCTAGGATTACAATGGCTGGCAAATTGCAACCTACTGCCACCTCGCCAGCCAGTTCATTCTTCCTTATGGTTCCAGAAGAATAATGGTCCCAGGTCCCGCATCAGGCTACCCTCCTGAAATGCTCTTTTCCCCAGCCCCAATCTTGAATTGAATGGCTCAAGCTGTCTCACCTCACCTCCATCCTCTTAGGAGGTAGACTGCTTTTCTGCTTCTGTGGGAATCAGTTGACCTTTCAATGAAAAAGTCACACCACGGCTGGGTTGTCTAACATTCTGTATCCTTTCTTGGGGACTCTTACTTCACTCTGGTTTCTTTGAAGGTACTTAAGGGACCTGGATTCTGTAAGGACATTTCAAAGTTTCTTCTTGCTAAGTCTGTAAGGGTGGACAAACCTATTGCAGGATACCAAAGTGTGGAGTGGATAGTTTAGAGTGCATAGTATATACATATAACAAACCACCCCCTCAAACCCATTGACTTGTAATGCCACGTCTGGGATAGACCACATTTGTGCCCTGGTTAGTATACGAAAATTCCCATTTTTAAGTGCTGATAGTCAACTCAAAGTTTTCACCCTCGTACCAATTTAAGTTCTTCATCGATCTATCCATCTATCTTATGGCTTTTTTTTATACAGTGCCTCATTCCCGCCTTATTGTCAGCCTCCCCACACTCTTTGGTAGCATGACAATGGAAGCTGGAGTCTTCACTTAACCACGCAGGAGTAGCCCCAAGTTAAATCCTACCACAGGTAAGGAAGAGTACAGTGTACCTTCCTTAGTCTCAAGCAGATGCATATTTCATTTCCAAGTCACTTCTCTATCTCAGTCCCTGAATGGCTACTCAAAGCAATTAAATGAATATACTGAAAAGAGTCCTGGATTTTTTTCATAAATAGGTTCATCTGAGCTAGAAAATTCCTTGTCATTACAAGGGCACAAACTCCATTTGTCTATAATAATCTACTGTTCAAATCAAAGTCTCCTACATGGAACATGATACTTGGCTAGAAGAAGCATTTGTTGGTTGAGACCAGAGCCTAACAGAGCTCCAGTTCATGAAACAACAGATCTACGTATGTGAAACAACCAGACTCTCCAAGCCACTCTAGCTAGTCTAGCTTCTAGCTTAAAGGTTCACAAGTCCCCTAATTTGTTTCAAAATGTCTACAGGAAGTGTGGCTGTTCAAGAAAACTTATTTCCAGAGCATTTACCAAACTCCTTTCTATTATCCACATATCACACAAACTAAGCCATCTTTTATGACCATGAGAAACTCCACGCACTACTACATAATACCAAGGATGTTTCTTATTGTTCAGCTAAAACTGGCATAAACAAAAACAAGGTTTTGCTGGCAAGTAGACTAGTGTATCATTAGTGAAGAAAGCCTTGCAGGTATCTAAACATGAGATGCTCAGGTTATGTAAACTGTTCAACACCCAGCATGTAATCATAATTAAAGGGATTTTTGCTAATAATTATTGACCAAAATGTAAAGATGTACCCTCCTGGACTGACACAGCACACAGACATAATCTCTCAAAGTAGCTAAGAATACATCACAATTATCCCTCCATCACCTTTGACCAAAGTCAATCTGACATCCATGAAAAATTATATTGGGTTTCTTCAGTTGCTATCAGCAAAACTGCTGAGTGTTTTAAAAATTGAGTGGGAAGTCAGTTTAAATAATGTCCTATCTGAAGCTCATTTCCATCATCTGCTTGTCTGATCTAATGTCAGTTCTCCCACTGGATTGGCAGTGATGCCTCTTCTAACATCCTGCCTCTTCACCATGGAGTTCATACCTCTTTCCTAAGACTTTTAGACTCACATGAACTCTTAGCCAAGCAACACTGGTGGGAATTACCATCTTTACTGGAGAATCCCTTACGTTCAATTGTAACCACGATGCTCAAAAGTTGGCAAAATGGAGGAAGAGAGAGGTCTCTCCCAGACAACGGTGGATCTCTTTTTTCCGCAACGAGGTGGTCCAGTGGACAGAGTGCTGAAGACAGGAAGGCTCGAGTTCAAATCTGCACTCAGACAGAAGCTATGTGAGTCTGGGTAAATCACTTCACCCTGTTTGCCTCAGTTTCCTAATCTGTAAAATGACCTGGAGAAGGAAACGTTAAACTGCTCCAGTATCTTTGCCAAGAGAATCCCAAATGGGGTCACATAGCTGGAAACCACTGAAACAAATGAAAAAGAAAGACCTAATGAGAGGCGGCCGACTCTTGATTCTCTCACGGAGCATCCTTTGATATAAAAATAAAACTAACTCAAGGTGGAACAGATTCTGTTTCCGTACCTGGTGGCAGCATTCAGTAACACTGAGGTTTTTGATCCACTGTATTATTTTCCTTTCCCAAATGAGGCATCTCCTCAGAATTATCCTTACCTAGAAAGCAAGAGGGAAGTCACTGCAGATTGAAATATCCTGCCCTTTGCCCTTTGCCCTGGACGGCCACAGCAAATGGTAACATGTGATGAACAGGTTAACTCAACTACACAGCAAACTGACCTGCAGAGTCCCCTCTCTTCTTCCTCCACCCTCCCCACCCCAACCGCTTTGTTTTCTAGATACAAGGCGTCCACGGGAATCTGCCAACTGAAGAGCCTAAGAGAATCTTACACAAAAAGTCCTCATTCTTCCCCATCTCTCCAACACAGGAAATGCTCCTTTTCCTTTTGTGCCATAAAATGCATTTTTTTAAAAAGGGGATTAGAGAGTAGGAATGATGAGCCTCCATGTGAATCCTTTTACTTCTTAGGACTATGTGGATCATATTTTGAAATAAACATTAAAAAAAAAAACCCAAACCTTAAACAGAATGGGCTGGTTCATGATAGGCTTTGATAAGCAAGACAAGCCTCCTGGGAGAGGAGAAACTATTATGTAAGCAAACAAGACCTGCTTCTAGAAGATTAGATTCCAAAAGGAATCGATGGAAAACCAGCGCAGGACACTCGAGGCTTACCCAGAATGCTTTCCTCTCCCCCCCAAGAGCCATCTGAGTGCTTCCCCATTAACTTAACACTACCTAGGCCAGCGCCCTTGTGGAGCCCCCGGCAGTGTGGCCTTTATCCTATTCTGCTAGGGGAGTTCAATTTTAAGGGTCAAGAGTCTGAGAGAGCCCAGAGATATTTTTTATTTCCATCTGGGGAGGGGGTGTGGGGAGGAAAGAAGCTAGTATTTTGTTTTCCACTGTCATTGTAAGTAAGAATAACAACATTCAAGATGATCATTTCTGATCAAATGGTATTCTTATCCTACCTTTCTTGTAAGATAACGGAAAGCAAACAAAAAGTTGTCCCAAGAATCTTTACTGGCTTGTTTTGTTTAGAAAAGGATGGAAGGGGAAGGAGAAAGAGGGTGTTTCAGAAATAACTCTTACACTGGGATTTTTCTAGCGGACACACAAGTGACCAAATCATAAGCATTCTGCCTGGAGGTTTACATCACAACAAAAGGGACTAAAACAGTCTAGAGGGCCGGACAAAGGCTTCAGTGGAGGGGAAGAAGTTAACGTTGCACATCTCCCCATATCCAGGGGCGCTGCTTTGCCCTTTGAGGTCACTTCAAAATAAAATGAGGGTTACTTGGTTGGACTACACAATGGTGTATTTCTACATAAAAGTATACAGATTCTTATTTGTAAAGCTCTGGTTTTCTCTGGTTTGGAACTCTGCACTAAAAACGTCAAGTAGCCATTACTGTTTTAATGTGCTGATAAGGTTTCTGGCTATCGACTGGTACAGGTACCATGGGCTTCCTGAACCATGGAGTGCAAATGACACTGGGATCTGGTTGCCTTTGCACTGAAAAGAAAACGAGCAATAACTGCCAGGGACAGGTGGAAGCACCGAACACAGAGCTAAGAAAACAAGCAAATGGGCATGCATTTAAGAGTGATTCTGTAATCTTGCAAGGTTTGAAAAAATAAATCCAAGAAGGCCGACCTGGGTGCCTGACCAATGAATGTATCTACAACCAAACACAGGTTCAGAACTGCTTCATCTTATTTTCCCCAGGTTATTTTCTTCAAAAACAGAGCTAAAGGGGCAGCTAGGTGGCGCAGTGAATAGAGCACCGGCCCTGGAGTCAGGAGGACCTGAGTTCAAATCCGGCCTCAGACACTTAACACAAAAAACTAGCCGTGTGACCTTGGGCAAGTCACTTAACCCCAACTGCCCTCCAAAAAGCAAAAAAAAAAAAAAACCAGAGCTAAAAATGTATTTGACAAGTCTGTTTTTCTGTTTTTAATCAAGAACACATCAGACCAAAGCTTGAGGAGCTTAAATCTAAGGAGACAGTTCGCAGGTCAGAAACATACATAGTACACAACAGCCACCGGGGAAACACAAAAGTCTGAAAAACTGCAAAGTCCCCAAAAGAGTGGGTTAAAGCCAGGTTCGGGACTTAACCTGTGCTGAAGCCAGGAAGTACTGAAGGAATGACTGGACGATGAAGGTGGGCCAAACAGTGAGGCAAGATAAGACATTCAGAGGAGTAGGAAATGCAACTTCAAGTCTATTGCTTAGCAAAGGTGGCTGGGAGCGGGTTGTGATGCTATAAACAAGGTCCTCTCTTCCCACAAGATGGAATGATCTAGCAATTCCACCAAAAAGGCGTCTAAGCAAAAGGGGCGGATGACAACCTCTAATTTAGTGAGACTTGGTCAAAACAGGTGGATTTTTAAAGGTGCCTTTTATGTCAGTGGGAAAAAAATGATTCTAAGTTAAAGGGTTACTTGTAAGCTAGGCACAGCATGAAAGAAGAGGCTGGTTCTCAGAGGACTCCTCAGCTCTCTGCCTGAACACAAGAACAGTTCTCTTATGCTATGTTCCTCCCTCCTGATTCCATTATGTCCCGTTAATGCTGGAGACAGCTAAACCATCTTGTATGCTCCACTAACAAGAAGGAAGAAGCAAGTCCCAGCACCCAGGGTTTAGGGCAGCTTCCCTCCGGAACAGGTCAAGTTGCCTTCGGGCAGGAAACCCCTTTGGACAATGTTGCCCAAGACCTCAGTGGCTCGTCTGCTCAGTACGGCTATTTCAATAAAAGCTTTCTTGTTAGCCATCAAACTGAACTAGAATGGCAGGTTTAGGGGAGCCAATAAATTTATTTCCTATGCCTTTAACAGAAAAAAATTCCAATTCTACATCTGAAGCAGATGGCTGTTGTCCATTTACTAAGTGGACAAGGAGAAAGAGCAGTTTTCTGACTTCTAGCTAGCTCCCTTAACTGCTAAAGTCTGGAGGTTGAAACATAAGAGCTAGAGTTCCAGGGCTCTGTTAGTCGGCATTAAGTGAAATTTTCTATTTTGCAATGACTATTCAGAGGCGTTACTTAAATTCTTAATGTAATCTGGAAATCGCTAGATAAAATGTGAGTGATTAGATCTATTCATTTCTTGACCATCTCCTTTTCAAAGAAACTCCCAAATGTATTCTTCTCCCTCTTACTTGAAGGATTACTGACAAAACCCCTAGACCATATCAAAGGACTTTCCACTGTCATTGGCATATTTCAACATAGATCTTTTCTTTAGATGAGAAGTCTAAAATCCTTTCATACCATCTCAATAGTAAGTGCTTTTTTTCTAGTGAGAAGGGACTAGATCTCAGTACACGGTGTTAATTACTTCTTCCACAAGGAGGAGCTAGAATTTTAATTCTAATTCAGTTACTCAAATTGATCTCTGGTTTATACGAAACTTTACAAATGTGAAAAATAATGGTTTGGATTGTATTGCCAAGATATCACACAGAAAACATGAAATGGCTCATTTCAGTTTAAACTTAATGGTTCATGTGACAAAAACTGCTAATGAAAGAATGTAGATGTTTGGAGAAAATTTTTGAATCTATGGATAAGCAATATTTTTGAAAATTTGGGTAAGCCCAGGAATAATAAAGGGAGGTGACTGCCTTGCCTGGATACTTTACTTTGCTAATTATATAACCTCTGTTTAGGTGTGACCAGATGTCTGTATTTGTGAATGAAATTTGGGTAATAGTTTCAGTTACCAGGGTTAAGCTGAAAGGTGAGCCAGTATACCTTAGCTTTAACGTATGTATAATATCTGACCCCAGGAAGAATGCCCAAAGACAGGAAGTGGAATCCTCAAAGATGCTACACAAAGACATGAAAAAACTAGCATTTGGAAAACCCAAGACCGCAAACACAAGGAGAGGAATTCATTAACCAATAAAACCTTGTTAAAATTGAACAGTAGGTCGATCAAAAGAAAAACAAAAGTGCTTTAAAGCCACATTTCACACCATGTCACAACAAATTCCAAATGAATTAGTAAAAGAAATTTTAGAATAGAATACTCCATAGAAAAGAATATTTTAGCTGTTCATCAAGCAGAAGAAATAATGGGAAACAATTATATTGTCTTGCACGAGCAAAATGCATTAAGAATTAAAAGAAAAAAGACTGAAAAAAATGGACTGTTTTTTGATAGAAATCAAATATACAAAATTTTTAAGGAAGTGACGCAAATTTCTAACACTAATAGTCCAAAGATATGAGGACTAAGAAAATGTATAAATGAAGCAGAAGGAAGAAATCTTAAATATATATATATATTTATATATATATATATATATATAGTACATAAAACTAACTACAAATCTTTTTAGATTAGTTTTTTTAATCTTATTTTCCAGATAGTAAAAATTATGCACACTTCACTTTTCTACTATATATTGAGGTGAGGAGAAGAGGGACAGAAGAACTGAAGAGGTTAACAAAAATTAATTTTAGTGTTGGTATAAACACCTTCAATGAGAGCTTTAAAAATTTAATATTACCTAGTGGTAAAAAAAATGGCAATGGATAATGAAAACTTAAGTATATTCAATAGATCTAATAAAGAATATACTTTTAAAATCAGAATAACTTTAAATTAGCTATCACCTTATTTCTGGTACTTTCTGAAAATATTATTTGCAAGAAAGGAATAAAACAAAATATATTGTTAGGAAAACCTGAGGGCAAAAGCAAGCATAATTCACAGACAGCATTAGAAACAGCGTTTACACAAGACTACTTAAGAAACCTCTATCAGACACATTTAATTTTTAATATGAATAATGTGCATCCCTGCACAAATGTGACCAGAATTATGAGGCACCCTCATGCCAAAGGCAGCTGAAAGTATCCCATGGGTCCCATATTCCTTAAGAATAGGAAAGAGAAGTTTGCCGAAGAGCTAATATTCCTCTGGCCTCTGCGGTCACCCTTCCCACCTCTTCTCCTTTTTCCAGGACATTCAGCAATGAGATCTATGACAGCAAAGAAAGAACTAAGCCCTAGTTGGAACCCAACACATTTTCCCACAGAAAATAGGATGGGTAGAGGGAGACAGTATGGGAAGGAGCAATGAACAGTGGCCTTGGTAGCAGGAGAGACAGGGGGTCAGATCTCACCTCAAACATTTCCTAGCTGTGTGACCACTGAGCCAATTCACTTCTGAGCCTGTTTCCTCAATTGCAAAATGGTAACTGATACCTGTAGTACCAAATGAAATCCTCTGCAAATATCAAAAGTGCTGGGCCATTCTTATACAATTAATACTGTAGTTAAACTACATTATAGGCTTACTAGGATTTTATGAAATCCCAGAAAACCAACCACCACTTACCATCTTGTCTCTACATGAAAATACATTCTGGGTTACAGATACGAGGCTGTTCCCAGCCCAACTTAAGAGACCTCCTTAGGTACATAAGCCAAGGAGTGCCAGGAGAGCTGGATGGTGCTTCGTGGGCCGCCGGATCGATTCTCACCAACCACTGCCAGCAAGCACCACCCCCTCCCTGCCACAAGACCTCACACAGATCGAGGACAGAGACAAGGCTGCGTCTTGGGAGACAGGCCCATATGGAAGAGCTCAGACCCATCAAAGAACCGGAATCCTCCCAGGGCATAGGATAAAATACAAGACCCTCCAACTTTACTTTTGGGCCTTCTTTTCACAGGATGCTGTGCTCTAGTCAAGCTAGGTAACTGACTGGTCCTGAACCCAAGTCCCCATCTGTGCAGGCGTTCTGGGTTTGCAACGTCCATCCTCAGGCATGTCCCTGAGATTGTTAGACTGCCTTCAAGGTTCAGTTCAGGTCAGAGGAGCCTCCTGGTAGTGTCCTGGTTTCTTCCAATATTCTGAGGATACATCTTCCCTTTGCCTCATTCACTCCTTGGAGGGGCAACATAGTGTGGTGGCATAAGTACTCACCTGGGACTCAGGCAGGAGAGGCCCGGTCTGACACCAGCCTCTCACCTCAGTTTCCTCATGTGTAAAATGGGGATCATCAAAGATTAAGCGTGAAGTCATCTGTGAGCCTTGAAAAGTAGCGTGCTCATGCCAGCTATTAATGTGCATATTTTACTTCCCCCAGGAGAATGTAAGTTCTGTGAGAGCTATGACAGCCTGGGGAGCACAGCGGACGCTTAATAAGGTTTAACTGAATTATAAGTGACATTAGAAACCTAGCTCCCTCTTCTCAGACCAGGACCCTGAGAGGCAGCACCTCTCCAGGTGAGCTAGGAAACCAAGTAGATCCTGAAGCCATCATCAGCCCTTTTGTATGACTCGGGAGAGAGCACTAGGCCCCATCCTTTACCAACACCCTCTCTACAGCTGCAAAGTGCTAGAAGCACAAACCCGTCACCCGTGAAGAACTAGGGCTCAGCAACAGCTGAATCTCAAGTTAATACAAGTTAGAATGCTGTGTATATTGTGACATTCTCCAGCAAAAATAATTTCTTCTAAAAATCAGTTTTAAAAGCAGAAGGCAGCTTCCAATCCTTCTGCACAGGACTCCTTCTCAGGCTACCTCATCATTAGTATCACAGGGAATGTGAGCAGCTTTCCTATTATTTCAGGCTTAAATATAATGGACTGTGTGAAAAAGAAATGACACAAAAGTTGACTGTCTTTCTCTGACATTAGAAAGACCACCACAAATATTCAAAGAACGGTGAAAACAGACTCTATTTAAAGACCAAGGGGATAACCTTCGATCATGTCCTATCAAGCAAAATTCTTCCTAATGTGTATTTCCATTCCTCATTTCATACATTTATTATTCCATCCTTGATAAATGTACAAACAAGTGGGCTATGACGTATCATGCTGCCTTTCGTTCCCTGCCAAGTCAAGTCCACCAAAATAATCCCTTAATTTTCATGAAGTTTTAATCTCAATTGATACAGAATTGCTTAACTGGAAATAATTCAGCCACCTAGAACTTTCACCTTTTCATAAATGAGAAAGAAGGTAAAGACATGGAGGCAAGGACAACTTTTTATTGCTACCAGAAGGCTTTCATCAGTACAATGGTTCTGAGTGCAATACCTTCTTCAGACTGTGGAGAGAGCTCAAGATCCAGGAGGGGTCATTAAGAGATAATACATAGGAAGGGAAAAAGCTATCAGGATTTTCTTAGTTTAAACAACATAAAACTTTAGGTACTGAAGTTTATAATAAACACATTCAAGATTTAAAATCAAACAACTGCTCCAACATCTAGACAAGCAGTATCTTTTACTGATTATAATCAAGTGAAAAGTATGATTGGTTACAAAACAGCAGTTTATCTGATGCACCCCCAAAATATGAATAACTTTATCACAGACCTTTTTTTACAAATTCTAAAAATGACTTTTAGAAATCTAAATTAAGACTGCCCTAATCACATTTTACTTAGATTTCACTTTTAAGATTTAAAAAAAATTTTTACACAGTAATTTGGTTTCCAATGTCAAGAGATCCAAAGGATCCACCATTTTTTACATCCACATTGAAGTCCTGATTAGCGTGGCCGGTCCTTTCTGTGGACCTTGTCTAGCACTTCCTGCTCAAGCATGTGCAAGTCTGGAAGAACTTTTTTCAGATTAGTTAAAAACTGAATCCAGTCACCCATCACTTGCAACAACTTTGAACACCAAAGTGCTAAAGGAAACACATTTCCTAGCACGATCTCTTTACTGGAGGTCAAAGGACAAAGCAACATGCACGAGGCTGAGTTAAAGTAAAGAGCAGGCTGAAGCAAGAAGAAATGGAATTCAGGTTGTTAGACAGGCTCCATCTGGCTAATCCATTTCAAAATGTCTTAATACTAAATGTGAACTCTGACACAGACGACAGGTTACATTAAATTTTAGCAGAGAACTGGAACTAGACAGAAACTTTTTGCTACTTTTTTTGTTTGATTTTTTTTGGGGTCTTTTATAATTTTTTGTACTTTTTAAATGTTTTAAGTGCTTAAATAATAGGTGAATTAGCCGCATAGGAAAACAAGGTTTTTCTGGCTCACTTCAGTTCAGCCTGATAAGGTATGCCCCTTATACGTCTTTGCTCGGTGCTCTGCATGCTTCTATTCCCAGAGCAGCTTTCCTCAGTTTACTTAGAGGTAATACTTAACTGTTACTAACTGACAGAAACAGGCTGCAAAGGCGGACAAGGGGAAGCATTTCCCTCTTGCCTTGATAAATCAGTGCTGCACACAGAACCCACATTTTCTGAAGCATTATCTTCATTGTAGAGACGCTTGATTCCATCATAGAAATCATCGACTTCCATTTCTTCCACCTTGCGTTTAGCAGAGGCATGCTTGCATCCAGTGGTAGCTAGCGGATGTTGGTAGAAGACGGCTGTACCTCTGATTGGCACTTCGGGTTTGCTGTTGTCCTTGGAGAAGTCTGGGCCTGGGGCAGAGGAGGGGTGCAATCTAAACACTCCTCTGTCACAGGTGGCCAGGTTGTGCTTGAGAGGATGGTAGACATATACAGAATTGAGAGGCAGGGAAGACTGGAGAAGAGAAAGCTCATGTGCCACAAGCTCCCGACAGTGAATCAGCTGGGCACTATCCATCTAAACCAGAAAACGGTAGCAGAAGATTAACGTCAGCAACCATAGCTTTGGATGGTTAATCATTTTAGAGCATCAGAGGGTTTTTGTTTGCTTTGGTTTTTTAAACATAAGGAAAGGTAGCAAGGTACAGAACAGAGAGTACCAGACTCTGGGGCCAGGCAATCCTATGGCCAACATAGAATTTAGAGTTTAAAGTGACCTCACCTATTACCCCCAAAGGAATCCTGACAATAACACAGACTCTGCCTGAGGACCTCCTGTGATTGGGAAACTCATCAGTGCTCTCAGAGAGGTCATTCCACTTCTAGACAGCTTGAAATATAACGACATTTTCCCCAAACATTAAGTATGAATTTATCCCTTTAAACTTCTATCCTCTGGTCCTGGTTCTTCCATCTTAGGCAAAAAGAGAACAAACCTTGAGTCTTCTAAGGGAGAACACCTGAAGATGGTCATTACAGGCCCCCTCCACCTCCCTCTCCCCCCAGTCTTCTCTTCTCCAGGCTAAATACTCCAGTTTCTGGGCATATATATGACTTATAACCAAGGCCTTTTTACCATGCTGGCTGATCCCCTCTACACATGAGACAGCTTCTCTATAGCCTTTGTAAACTGTGGCACCCAGAACCCAACATTATTTATTAGCTACTGTGACCAAGTAATCTGCCAACTGGAGGAGACTCAGGAGGGACAGGACAGATGCCTTTGAATAAATGAAAGGCTGTCATGTGGATGCATCATTGGACTACTCTGTATCCATGAGGACAATCAGGAGCAAAGGGCAGAAGTGGCAAGGAGACCAGGGAAAACTGCCTCCCCCAGCACTGTCAGCCTTTCAGCAGAGACTAGAGGAGCACCTGTCAGATGTGCTGTGACGGGTTCCCTTTCAGGAACAGGATGTACTAGATTCTTACTGAGGTCTGTCTCACATTTAAAATTCTGTGAAGTGGAAGAGGAGCAGCAAAGGAGGGGCCTGCATTTCTGGTCACAGCCTTGGCTGGCTCCTCTTCCTGACCTACCCACCCCAACCTGACATCTTCACATGTCCATCCCTGCTCTCTGGACAGCTACTCCTGTCCTACGTGATGGACATCTCCACCCAGTGTTCACCAGATGTTCAAACTCAACTTGCTGAAAATGAACTCTTCAAATCCCTGCTCCAAGTGAGTCTTCCTCCAACTTCCTTCCTACTGTTCTCTTAATCAATTAGCATTTAAGTGAGCACATCCACCTGTGTTCCACCCTGGGAATGTAAACATAAGGAACACAAGCAGCTTACAGGCCCTAGGACTTTCTCACTCTCCTCTGGGTCACTCCCACTGCATTCCTCAGGACACTAGTTAAGTCCTAATGATTCCTTAAAGTAACCCATCTAGACCTTGAGAGGACCACAAACTCAGAGACATAAGACATGGCTCATTCCCTCTGCTATCACCTTGGCTTTACTGGCCTCTCTCCAGCCAGTCTCCCACTCCACCACCCCAAATCGATCCAATGAGGTATGAGGTTGATTCCTGTATACCACTTTGATCACACTGCTTTGCTGCTCAAAAGCTTCCACTGTCTCCCCAGATAAAGTGCAATTCCTTAGCCTGGCATTAAGTATTAACACACTAACATACAAGTCTCTGATTAAAAGAAGCCTATTTGTAGATAGGCCCTAAATTTTCCCACGTCAAAGTTTCTGCTCCTGTCTTTCCAACTTTCTGTAAAGACTGTCCTTCATTTCCATTTGTTAAACCCATCCTTCATAAGCAATGTTCAAAGAGAGAGTGTCAGAGAATCCTTCCAAGACTTGTATGAACTCATACCCAATGAAGTTAGCAGAATCCTAAGAATAACTGAACTGATGTAAAGAACATGTAAAGAACGACTTTGAAAGACTTAACAACTATGTTCAGTGTAATGGCCAACCAGAGAGCTGAGGTCAGCAGAAGCACGCTGCCCACCTCTAGAATCAATGGGACCCAGGATCATGGACACAACTCATGTGGGAATTTGTTTCGCCTGGATAGACTTCACTGTTACCATGGCTTTTCTTTACACTTTTTCCCAAAGGGAGGGTGAGGTGAGTAGAAGGCCAATGATAGGGCTGCCCCCCCCCACCCAAAAGAGAGCATGAAGCATTGTATTAAATACACATAAGAGAAGGAAGGTCAACAGGAAACACGAACATGCAGAACATCTCTGAAAGTTACACACTGAATTTATTATACACTTAAAAAGAAAAGCGAGTTGTTAGCCATTACCTGTACAATACCCTTTTTGGGTTCTATTTTGTATATAAAAATGCTCCTATCTTTTGGTGTTTGTTGAATCCAGAATAAAGGAATACTACTTATTTTTCAAGGCCCAATTCCAACGAGCCTCCTCTGCTGTCCCCCGCTATGTTGTATTTACCACTGCTACAGCCTGACTCTGCAGTGCTCTGTCTAGACTCCTCAGATCTCCTAGGCAGGGCTGTATCTTTGAAGGCTCACTCTCTGGGATCCTCCAATGCCCCACAGAGTGCTTTACACCAAGCATGCAAATCCCTGGTGGGATGGCGCTACAATACGGCAGAGCAAAGGACACTTCAAGCAAAAGCATCTCTGGCTAACGAATGTTCTTTGCCTCGTACAACATCCCACTATAAAAAGCCATGCTTCACCTTCCATGAGCTGCAGGAGACCAGGGTCTACTTGGGCCTCCTTCTGTCACACTCCCTGCTCTCTGCCTTCTGATCTGGGAGCAGCGCAATCAGCTGCCGTCACCGTGGGCCCCAGACCAAAGGTCCCAGGCCCAGTTATTGCTTTTCTCTGCGTTCCCTAAGGCCAGCACTGTCTCCCTTTAGTATCTGTATTCCAGTGCCCAACACAACTGCCCACCACATATTAAGAAATGCTATTTCACTTCTTTCAGCACAGGAAAATACAAGAAAGTACTAGAAACCAGGCCTGTAGATGTCACTGATACAGAATATTTCCAGATGACAAAATTCTCTTCAAAATGAAAAAGTTCTCTGCAATTTATAGTTTAAAAAAGTCACACAGAACACTGAGAAGTTACATGACTTTCCTAGGATCACCCAGCCACAACGAGTCAGAAGCAGGACCTGAACACATGGTCAAATGGCTCTGAAGCTAACGCTCTATTCACTCTACCCCGTACCCCCTAGAAAACAGTATCTTAGTGCAATCAGCACAACAGCTCAAAAATAACCAGTAATAATTGATGAAAATGGGAGTTTCTAATGTATGCCAACATATTGAGAATATTCAGGCTACAGATTTTTGCAGTAGTTCAAAAGACAGTAAAGCCAGAAGAGTCTAACAATCTGGAAGTAGCCATGAACTTGATGCCTCATTAACTTTAGGAAACTCACACCTGCACTCCATTGTGACAATCCTGCCTTCGAATCATTACACAGCCTCCTGTCCCCCAAGTGTTTTCCTACCCGTCATTTCTTCTGCCTCTCTAAAGAAGCTGGTGAACTTTATGAATGGGCCCATTCAGCACAAATACATTCATCCTTCTACTGCACCACGCCTACTCAAATGCCATTAATGAGGCATAATCATCCTAATTAAGAGCCATTTCACAAGTGAGGAAACTAAGGCTGAGATGGGCTAAAAGCATCTGCCCAGTATCAGCCAGGTCGTGGTGCACATGCTGCCCCTCGAACCTCTGCAATCAGACACAGGCTGTTAAAGTCCTTCACCACCCGGCTTGGCTCCCTTTCCCTTTGGGTTTTTATTATATATTATTCCCTTCCACACCCCAGACTGGCCATCCTGTACACTCCTTTACACAAGAAGCACGTCTCGTGGCTGGAGTACTTTACCCCTTTTTTCTTCAAAACATAGCACTCAAATGGAGCTCCCTCTAGGACATAAAGCCTGTCCCGATCACAGCCCCCGCACCCTGGCCCAAGCTGCCACGAACACGCTCTATTTCCCGTGCGTGTCTGCTCCTTGAGGGCAGGAACGGTTTCATCTTTGTCTTCCTGTCTCCAAAAGCATCGAGCACGGACTAGGTAATTAACAAATGCTCCTTTACTGACTGATCTAACCAGGGCAAAAATGAACACAATTTTTTTTTAACAGAAAACATAATGTGGAGTCATCTAGTTCTCCCAGGAGGTAGAAATCATCCTCATAAAAGTAAAAATCCACACAGACAGAACTTTGTACAACATTTTTAATACTTTATTCTTCTGTTCTCTTTTTTCTCTGACGCTGACATTCCAGTACTACTGAGGATAGCTGATTCCAGGCTACCACGACCCTTCTGACTCACAGAAACTTAGGTTATCCAATAAAAGACAACTAAAATCTGCTGGGGAAAAACTTCTCAGTTGTAATCATTTTTTTTTTAATTTTTTGCTTTTTGGAGGGCAGTTGGGGTTAAGTGACTTGCCCAAGGTCACACGGCTAGTTTTTGTGTTAAGTGTCTGAGGCCGGATTTGAACTCAGGTCCTCCTGACTCCAGGGCCAGTGCTCTATTCACCGCGCCACCTAGCCGCCCCTGTAATCATATTTCAGTGTTAAACAGATTAGTTAAGAACCTAAGAACCCTGAGCTGGGGAACTGAGGAGGAGTAGAGAAGGCTGCCCAAGGGTTGGAAGATCTCCGTACTGTCACTTGGTCCAAGCGTCTGCTCCTCCATTACCAGCTCACCTGCCCCTTGCACTTCAGTCAGAATTCTCAACTTTATGTGACAACAACAATTTAAAAATGTTTTAGTTGAAACAAAAACTAGTTTAAAAATGAAGATTTTCAAAAACATGAAGTGTTGGCCTGAAATTCCAATCCCAGGTACGTAAAGGATGCTGTACTATACGTTACTACAGGAGCTGTCACAATAAAGGGGGTCAGTTTCAACGTGCTGAATAAAGTAAAACAGTTAACTTTTTCATTTAAAACAAAGACAAATTCTTTACTTCCTTGACAAGTATTTTCTTGCCACTTGTATGCTATTAAATAACACTTACTCAGTCCCTGGAGCACATAACTACAGCAGCAGGCATTTTTCTCTCTAACAAGCCAAAAGAATGTGTATCAACAAGAATTATACAAACTGCTCAAAATTCTTAGAAAAATTATTTTGGGAGGTGTGTGCAATGAGGAAGGGAAAAGACCTGTCTAGTTCACTGGATTGATCTGCACTCAGTTTCTCCTATCAAATTAATAGCATATGAGAATGCACCAGAAATAAATTATCTGATTATTTACTACCTATATAAACATTCTACTACCAATTGGAACTGAAATGAAAACCAATTATTTCCTTTGACTTTATAATAATTTCAGAAAACAGCTACTATGCCTGTACCTACCTGTGCCTTCTGGAGCAGCTCAATTGTAAGAGCGAGCCAATCAGGAATGAGCTTCTCCATCTCTAAACTGACCATGGCAAGAGCTAACATGGACCCCTTGAATGGCAGAAGCTGGCTGCAGGCCAGACACTGGAGAAGCTGCTTCGTGAGGACCGCCAGGTGCTGAGATGGGCTCAGTTTGGGCAAGCCAAATAGTAACTGGGGCCTGGTTGACACCGCAATTGCATGGAACTGAAAAAGAAGAAAATTATAACATCTAAGTCCACCTTCTGCAGAAGCAATTGAGGCCGGCTCGCTGAGGGGACAGTGTACCAAGGCTACAGTTTCCCTACCTCCCATTACCTGGTTATCTAAGACTCAGCGTTTCCCGTGGTCCCCACGGTGGGTATCCAAACATTTGGCAACAGTAAGAGGTTTCTGAACAACCAAAAATTAATTCAAAATCAAACTCAAAATGAACCTAAGGTGTTTCTGGCAGAGCCTGCCCAAGTTGTATCAAGCAACTTCCCTGCAGCCTTGGTTCAGAGTACAAAGCGCTCGAACTTGGCCCACGAAGTGCCAATGAACACTGCCCAAACTCAAAAAGGGGTGGAGAGTGGAAAAAGTTTAAGAAGCCCTGACTTGAATCATACGTTGGACAGCCATTACTTTAATTTTCTTTTAATCTGTTAAAAGGAAAAGGGGCAAAAGATTCACAAGAGAAAAAAAATACCCCAGATTCAAATAACAAAGCGTATTTACAATATGAAGGAAATCCAATGGGGTGGCTGTATGAAGGTCCCAATTCAGCTTATCCAGAATGATTCTCTCCATCCTTAGGATTTCCGATGAAGAACAGCCACAGAAACTATCTCTGGCCAACACCTTCAGCACAGGAATTCTCTGATCAACAAAACAAGAGAAAGAGGCAAAGAAAAAGCTCACGTTCAGGCCTGTCTCGTAAACCAAGTGCATGGAAGGCAAATTGAAGAATTACATTTCATTTTATAAAGGAAAGGGAAGCTTTAAATGAAAAACTTACCTCATCCTCCTCAATGGTCTTGGCAGCCAGGAAGAAACAGCTGATTGCAATACAATTTAAGTACTTTGGACGGGCCTAAGGCACCGGCAGAAAAAAAAAAAGGAGTTAGAATTTATGGCTACAAAATCAGATGCTGGGTATGAAGACAACAAATACACACTCCATGTAACTCAACCCAAATCTTTACCTCATCCACGGACGCCTAACCAGATGCATTCTAGACTGGTGAATTAACATCTAACCACTCCATTTTGATCCATGGAAAGAACAAGTCAATATTCCATTACATGGAAAATAACTAAAAACAAAAAAGAAAAAAAGAAAAAAAAACAAAGAAAATAACTGAAGCCGGTTAGCCAAAGAGCTTCATGAGTGTCTGAGTGGGGGGCAAAGAGATGGTGCCTTTAGAACAGGCTGATCAAACGAGATGAAAGGAAATAACTACCAGAGAAAAGAAGATTTACATTTGAAAATAAAGTTCTAGGAGAGTAAAAATATCCTGTCATTGATAATATTTAATGAGTAGGGGAAGGGAGAACAAAGAGGAACTTGCTATTAAAAAAAAGGTTTTCTACATGCCACAGATGATTAATGATCATCCAAAAAAGGGGAATAGACCAGTGAGGACCTTTATCAATTTTCACCATGGAAGCAAAAGAGATCGCTGCAGTTTAAAAAAACAAGCCACCATAACAAAATAAGCAAGAGAACGAGATGGAACAGGGAGGAGGAAGGTGGGAATCTGAGGAGGGAGGAAACTGCCTGGAACTCAACAAAATAGAATTAAGTGTCGACTAGAAAAGAGAAGCAAAAGCAAAGCTCAGAAAGCAGGATTCCAGGCTGAGAGAAGGGACCAAACGGAAACTGTCTGGTTCCAAGCAGACTCTCTCCCCTCCCCTCACTCCCACACAGCTGGTCCTGTACCTAATCTTCCCACTGCTGCTTCCACATCTCTGGTGTCAGATTCTGCTCTCTGCTCACACAGGCACCGGCCTTGGCTTAGGATCTCGCCTCCTTTCTCCTGGATTATGTCAACAGCTTTCTACCTGGCCTCCCTCAGTCCATTCACACCACTGAAAAGTGATTTTTCTTAAAAACAAATCTGATCGTGCCACACTCCCCACTTCTCTTCCATTTAGTACTCAAAACCTTTTGTTGCTCTGGTCTGGTCCCAACCCTTCTTTGCAGCTTCCTCATCCATCTCCACCATGAGCACCCCCAACTATGTGCTCCCCCCCCAGCTTTTTCTCTGCTCCGCAAACAGTGGGCCCCTGCACCAGCTGTGCCCCAGGTTTCTTTACCTCCTCTTTACGCAATCCCAAACTTCATTCATTCCAAGACAGAAGTCTTGCCTTCTGTTCCCTCAAAAGGTTAGTGCCCCCCCAAATTATCTGGTCCTGAACTTTCTATTTCTTTGCATTTTCACTCTCTCCTTATTTCCTTTTGCTAACATGGGCCCTGGGGTCTCTCCTCTAAGAGCATGAGCTACATGAGAACAGGGACTGCTCCATTCTTTGCATTTAGATCCCCAGTGAGTGAGCCTAGTGCATAAGCGATGCTTAATAAATGCTTGCTGACTGAATGGAGGATCTCATCAGGGAAATGTGTGGCAGGAGAAGCAGATGGCCTGAGCACAAGTGAGGGCAGTGGTGCCCTGGTGAGTTCAGGAGATAACCAGCCTGGGGCCTCCAGCACTTCCCCTGGGCCCACCTGCTTTAGCAAGTTAAGCTGTGGAAGGGTGAAGACTGAACCCAGATTGCAGATCCACTTGAAGAGCTCAGCACATCAAAAAGCAATATATGTTATAGAATCCACTAACAACTCCTAGAAACCAGCTAATTTTATTTTGAAAATATTTAGTGACAAACGGATGTTAGCCTTCATCACAGAGGAAGAATGCAACAGAGTCTTAACAAAAGACAGTAAGCTGGAATGTCACTTAAAGGGTGACACGCTAATGTCTTTTGTCAGTATAAAATGGAGATAAAATTTCAGTTGCCTGAAGAAAAAACAAGTCAAGCTGGATGGATTTTCTTCAGGTACATTCTGAGTTTCTGGAAGGAAAGGGGTGGGGGAGAGAGGCAGAGATCTCAGAGAATGCCCTCCAAAAGGTGGCGTGGCCAGACCTCCTCCAGCTGGGGAATCAGCATCCTCATGCAGATTGATCCTTGACGCTGCCCACAGACACCTCACAAATTTGGAATAGAAATGATGCCCAAGAAGCTGCTCAATTTCCTCCATTTCTTTATGATTTCCTAATCAAAGAGTTCGCCAGACAAAATGTGTGAAATCCAAATTTCCAATGTATACCTTATCAGAATACAAATAACAAATCCCAAACCCCTTCACTTTCTTTATAGTCTTGATAATATGAATGGACAGATATAGTAAGACCAATCCCCTGCCTCTCTGGGCCTTTACAAATCCAGGGCTTGGACTATGTGAATTCTAAAGTCTCTTTCCATTCTGAATCATGATCCTCCGTCATTAGCTCATCTTACAGGTCACCAAACTAGGCTCAGAAAAGTTATGTGACTTGTCTAAAGTCCCACAGATGTGAACCTGAATCTTCCCTCCCCTCGAGGGCTGCCTTGTCCATCAGCAAACATTTATTAGATGACCACTATGTGCCAAGTAGTGTGTGAGGGAATACAAGCACACAGAATGAAACAGTCTTGACTCACAAGGAGCTTACAGTCTGAGGATCACTGTCAGTATGTAAGGATCAGGTATGAAGTGAAGAGCTCAGCCCACACTCCACAGTACATGCTATAGGGTGCAGTCCCATATTTTTACTAAAACTGACATAATGTGCACACTCAGTAAACATTTATTAGCAACAAATGATTTGTTGGTGTTCAGTCCCTTCAGTCATATCTGACTCTCTGTGACCCCATATGGAGTTTTGTTGCAAAGACACTGGAGCAGTTTGCCATTTGCTTCTCATTTCACAGATGCGGAAATGGAGGCAGAGTTCAGTGACTCACCCAGGGTCACGCAGACAGTAAGCGTCTGAAGCCAGATTTGAACCCCTGAGGTCCGGGGTCCAAAGCACTATCACCTGCCCCACTGGGCTGCCAAACTAATGATGAAAGAAGACAACATATAACAGGCAGGTCTTTCAGAGAATTACTTATTACTCAGCAAATGTAAAAGTGTCTAGCAAGTACTTCTCTCCAGCAAAAGCTGACATAAAATCAGAAGAACTAAAACATCATTCCATCTAGGGAGGTTCTGTTACTGCTTGAAGAGAACGCTTCATCAGGTAACTAAGGAACCTCAAAGAGCTCATGCCAGTAGCTAACAAAGTTCCTGCACGTCTCACCGGCCTGCCTGCCTTTTAAAGTATCACGTCCAATCAACTTGAAGGAAAGTCAGAGACCCGCTCTGTTCCCACCAAACAAAATGCTCACTTTCACATGCTTACCTTGACAGTAGCTAAGAATCTGTCCAAAAGACTACTCGCCAAGGCCAGTGTTTCTGGGTACAGGTTGAACTGGTGCTTAAGCTTGGCCAGCCATCGGACAACCTCATCCCTCTGGGCTGGAGAAACGCTCTGTGGAAGGAGACCAGAGATAGAGCAAAGTGAGCACCCAATGCGCATGCCCACAGCTGTCTGTCACAAAGGTCAGCAAATATTACACAATTCCTGTAGCACCTGTCTCCCCCCCTACCTCCCAAGCCAGCAAATGCCAAATGCAAACAAAGGACAAGAGCCATCACTTCTTTTAGGGCCAACTCACCAACAAGGGTTTCACTTTTATCTTTACATAAAGAACTTTAATTGGTGGACCAGCTGGTGTCCAAGGACTAAAAGACATGAATCTTTTGCTAAGCACTCCAATGACAGGGGTGACACGCACTGGTGGAGTCACTGAGACCCAGGGTTCTTGCCTTCTTCACACAATAGCTAATCTGGACATGGGAAAGTCGTCAAACCTCTCAGTGATCAACATATGTTAGTAGGAGTATGCACATGGGAAATCACAGATCCAACCAAAAACAAACCAAAAATCTGACAACAATTTGAGTCATTTAACCACTCACTGCCTGAGGCAGCTGTCTAAGCTGCAGAAGAAAGGTGCTGCTCTGCACTGCCAGACAGGAGCAAACTTCAAGAAGCTCATAACCAAACTGAGCAGAAGGTCCATACAAGTGACCAAGTTTGACTTCTTCAGTTTCCAGATAATTGAACATTCAACATCAAGGGATGAAACCTTTCAAAATAATCATAATGGCGTTGTTGTAACTCTGGTGGTCGTGTAAACATCATCTACATTTTACAGAAAGAAAAACTGAGGCTCCGAGAGTGTCGTCCACTTAACAGGTTTCTTGACTTCAATTCAATAAACATTTATTAAACTTAATATTGTTAAATTAATTAAATTAAATTAAACTTATTTACTCTAAGTAAAGCACCAGAGACATAAAAGAAAAAAAAAATGTAAGAGTCCTGTCTTTAAAGGAGCTCACTCACAGCTGAAGGGATATGGCATGTTTGTAATCCAAGTACAATACAATACCAGGTTAATGTGAGGAGGGAGGGAAGATGGAGGGATGGAGAAATCAGGGAAGGCCTCAGGGGGAGGTGTGCAGACGCACAGAGCTGGGAGACAGGAGGAAGCCGGGGATGAACCACAAGGGACAAACTCTCACCTGAGAGACACGTGGTCAGACGTGGCCACATCTGGATGTATTTCGTAACATAGGGCTTATTTTAACACAAAGGAGTGTTTTTTACTTTGTTTTGTCTTGATATGGGGGGAGGAATGCGTGGGGATGAGTGATGGTGACGAAGCATTTTAAAAACACAGGAGAAGGGAGTTTGTAGGTAGACACAGAAAGGACAACTGTGAAAAGAAACCTACCAAATCTACTGGATGCTCCAGTTTGGTGCTGGGATCACAGAAGCTAAAAAACCTGCCCCGTCTCTGCTTTCCAAGTGTTCGCAGTCTGGTAGCTCCTAACCTACCAGCTCAAAGAACTTTCTTAACAACCTTCTTGTAGCCTCTCCCCTCTCCTCCATCACAGCTCCTGTCAGCAGGCGTAAGAATCAGGCCAGGGCTCCATCTTTACATACCCACACCATGGTACTTAGCAGGCACTCATTTTTTTTTTAAACTGAATTAACATGGGATAAGACCTGTATATATGGTATATAAATACATTGGTATATAAATACCAAAGAGTAAGAAAATAAGGTCAGATATTGAAGGAGTTTGAAGAGGTGCAAGAAACTCCCTTCTGCTTTGGGGGAGAGAAGGGAATCAGGGAAAGAAATAGAAATCAAGCTGGGCAGTAAAGGAAAAGGAGCAGATGAACAGGTGGCAGCAGGGATCACTAAAGGAAGGACTCTGTACAGAAAGGCATGGGGAACAGGAGAGAGCACAAATTAAAAAGGCAATAGCAAATATCACCATTTTGCTGGACTGTACCATTCAGAAAGGTGAATAAAAGCCACAAAATAAAAATGGAAAGGTATACTATCAAGACTGGAGTCAAGCCATGAAAAGTTAGACTGTATTTTTTGAGTAAGCAAAAGTCTGAAATTAACAATAAATGGTAATATTCCAATATCACAACCGGTTTACACTTACACAGCTAAATAAAGGTCATTCTTAGCTATAGAGAAAAATGCTTTAAGGTTTAAAAAAAGGAAAGGATTACTATTCTACTCCTATAGCAGTCGTATTTTTCAGGAAAAATTAATCTGTCTTTTTTTCATCATGATTAAAATTAAACTGAAAACCAAAAAACGTTAATCTTAGAGCATACAGCTTCTATAAATGAGTCTAAGTCACTAGATCAAGATAATTACCTAAGAACAATGGTTAGAAATCTCCAATGAACTTTTGGAAGAATAAAGAGAGCCTCCAGAAGACCTCCATATTTTGATCAATCAGTAAATGTTTTAAAGCACCCACTAAGTGCTAGGAACTGTGCTAAGTATGGTAACTTAAAAAAAAAAAAAAAGAGGCAAAAGACAGCCTCTTCCCTTCAGGAGGTTACGATCTAATGGGGGAAACAAGATTTAAAAAAATACAAAGTTCTCATTTTTCCACATCCTCTCCAGCACTTGTCATTTTCCTGTTTTGTCATCTTAGCCAAATTGACTGGTGAGATGTCGTACCTCAAAATTGTTTTCATTTGTATTTCTCGAATCAATAGTGATTTAGAGCATTTTTCCATATGTTTAAAGATATCTTTAATTTCTACCTCTGAAAATTGCCTGTTCATATCCTTTTATCAACTGGGGAATAACTTGTATTCTTATAAATTTTACTTAATTCCCTGTATATTTTAGAAATGAGAACTTTATCAGAGACACGGGTTGTAAATATTCTTTCCCAATTT
>CM053601.1:16739833-16755531 GCA_028646575.1 Pseudocheirus occidentalis
AAAAAAAAAAAAAAAAAGAGCCAGCCTGGGGTCACATCAAGAGCAGGTCCTGTCAGCCTAACGCTGCGGGAGCACAGGGTGTGCAGCTGACTGAAGTTTTAAAAAAGCTTTAGACAAGGTATTTCATACTCTTCTCGAGAAGAGAGCAGGACGTTGATCAGACAATCAGACAATAAGATAATCAGACTGATTCACAACAGGTTGGATGGCCACACTCAAAAACTAGTTCTTTATAGTTCAACATCAACGTGCAGGGCATTGTTGTGGGATGTTGATGGGGATCGGTGAGATTTAACGTCTGTATCAATGCCCTGGTTAAAACCATAGAGGGCATGCTCATCAAATCTGCAGATGGCACAAGGCTAACACACTGACAACAGAGTAAGGCTCCGTGAGAGTTGTGACAGGTTAGCTGGAGCACTGGACACAATCTAATAAGATGAACTTCACTAGGACTAAGTCTTACACTTGGGTAAAACTTACACAGACTGGCTTCCTTCAAAAGGCCTACTTCTGGAAGGGACCTTCCCATCGCATTCCTAGCCACCAATAATAGCTCTCCTTTCAGATTATCTTCCACTCTCTCTTATATAGGCTCTAGTTGGCAGAGTGGACAGGGGGCAGTCTAGAAGACCCCGAGCTCAAATCTGGCCTCAGATACTTCGTAGCCTGTGTGATCCTCATCCCCCAGCCTCAGTTTCCTCACCTGTTAATGAGGATAATAACAGCACATAACCCCAAGAGGTGTTGTGAGAATCAAATGAGGTCTTTGTAAACCTCCAAACACTACAGAAATACCAGCGAGTTATGATTATCTTGTAGTAGAAAGTAAGCTCCCAGAAGACAGGAGCTGTTTTTGTTTGCTTTGGCCATCCCAAAGAGCTTAGCTCAGGACCTAGAACAGAAAAAACACTTACAAAATGCTTCCTGACTAAATTAGGTCCCAGCATGCTCCTAACTAGGAGATGACATATGTGACAGACATTCATTTGGGGGCATGGTCACGGCACCTACGCCTAAACAGCAAAAGTCTACTTAACAATATATTCAACTTCTGTAAGGATCGCCTTCTGAAACACTGAAGCAAAACCTGGGCAGTTTGTAAAGACAAACTAGAATCAAAAGTCTACAACAAATGAAAAACTAAATGAATTTTCTGCTTGCTTTTTGTTTTTCAAATGAAACAGAGGCTGTTCTAACTTAACAAAAATAATTTGCTTCTAATCAGACCTCAAGACAGAGGATGATGCTTATACTATACTTTCATTTGGTTTCAAGTTGGCAAAACCACTGGAGCAGAACAACCACATTCCAGTCTGAAACAGACAGTGTTTGTGTGTTTAAGGGCACAATAATCACAGCTTTGTCCTCTGATTTCACTCAAAGCAATCTGTTTCAAACAGGGGGACTTTATAAGTTTTTTTCTCCAAGCTTTAATATTTTGCTTTTTAACAACTTGAGGCACAAGCAACATTAAAAAAAAAACTCTAGGACTTTATAATTTAAAAAAATCTATTTTCATAGATTTAGCACACTCTATTCATAATCCCCAATAAGAAAGGCCAAAAACTTATCAACTGTAAAAAGGAATAGTTCTTCTCACTGAGAAATGTAATTGCAGTAAGGGCTGTGCTGCAGAGTGCCACAGCGAGGGGCTGGCCAGACTTCGAAGATGCCCCACCTTAGCTCCACTTCTTAAAGAGACCAGCGCGTCCTCCCACCCATGCTCCTCTAGCTGATTAAGGAAGCCAAAAATCACCTCAAGCGTCCACTCCATAATCTTTAAAAGAAATAGCTGCTTTATTCTCCATGGCCCCTCAGGACAGTCTGGTTCAATACCTGCCATCTGAAGAAACAAATAAGGCCTTTCCTAATACAGCTGTCAGGAGTCCTAAAAGAAATCTTTCAACAACTGGCCACAGAGGTCAGACTAGCTAGGCAGGAGTAAATCTTTATCTGTTTACTGAAGTAATACAATGGGGTTTTGTCTATTTACTCAACTTACTTTATACACTTATTTCACAGCTGAAAAGCATGCCCACTTGAGGTCACTGAACAGCCTCATGACTAGACTGGAAGCTCCTCAAGGGAAGCTGAAGCCCGACTTTAAATAGACTGCCCTGCAAGAATGTCACAGAAGGTGCCCTTTCTCAAAGCCTGTGACTGAACAGTTTCCTTAAAGGGGGCAGTGTAAGGAGCCCTGGCTCTGGGATCTGAAGCTTACTCTTTGTATGGCCTCAGGCAAGTCATTGAGTGTCCCCGAGCCTCGGCTTCCTCTTTTGTACAATGAGGGGTTTAACTGGAGCACCCTGTTTTCTGTGCAGAGTGCCTAAGAATCTTCTGACTGAATTATGTCTTATGTGTCTCAGGACAGAATGAAAGCTTCACTTTCTTCTTCTGTAAAGTGAGCATAAGACGATATATGCAGAATCACTTAAAGGGAACAGTATTTAACACCATTGCTATTTTTTTTAAAGAGGGGGGCCCTCACATACAATTACATGCCTAGAAATGAAGGTAAGAGAAAAGGAAATGACATCAACAAGATTTTAAAAGTTAATCAAATACAAGAGCCTGTAGAGAACACAGCATAGCAGAAGCTAGAGCAGAGATACCCAATCAGGAGTGAGCCGAACAGGATGGAGAATCTGGGAGAAAGCCATACTGAAAACATGCTGAACCCAACTGATAGTAATGCAGAAGTCCAAAAGTCCTGGGCTTGCTGCTGAAGATACAAATAAAACAGCGAAGAAAGACAGCCAGGGTCCTCGAAGAACTGATGCTTTACTGGGCAAACAAAGAGGGTGGGTGAACAGCAGATCCCAATGAGGAGCCAGGGTCCCAGAACTGGAAGGAGAGGGAAGGCAGCCAGAAGGAGGAAGTGAAGTGAGGGAAGCCTGGCCAGGAATTTCCTAAAAGTGTACCAGGGAGAGGGAGTCACTATAAAGGAGACCAAGGCCTGAGGCAGAAGTACCTCTAGTGACTGGTCTGAGGGCAAGTCTGTGCGCAAAGGCACGAAGACCAGAAGGTCTGGAATGTCTTGATAAAACAGCAAGGATGAACCAGAGTGCAGAACGTACAAAAAGGAATAATGAATGCTATGCTGAACTACTTATCATGAAACTCACTCTGCCCACTTAGGGTTAGTAGACCATATATGAAACCAAGACCCCACAGCTCCTAGGTCTTTAGACCAGCCAAGAATATTACACACTACTGGGATCTCAGAGAGGTGGGCCAGCAGACAGAGCACCAGCACCAGCCCTGGAGTCAGGAGGACCTGAGCTCGAATCTGGTGTCGGATGTTCAAGTTGGGGGGTGGGAGGGGTGGGGGGAATATTTCATTTACAATTCTGATAAATTCAACCAAAAAGATATTAAATACAGATTAAGTGAGGAAAAAAAAGGTGTCTGTAACAACAGACTGGCATTTTTTCATGATGACATAAGGAGTCTTCCAAGTGATTAGGGTTTTGGCCTTAAAGTTTACACTGTGCCTGTATTTTTATTTATGAAATTAAATAATAACAATTCACTTTTGACATACTTCCATGGTATCTCATCAAAGGGAATTCTATCCTATTAATTCTGGTAATGTGGACTTTTTGTTTTCTGTTTGAAAGTAGAAAGTGTGAGAATTTCTGACTGGATGAAGTAGACTGTGAAAAAATTTTAAAACCATCAGTATAGAATTAACTCCAAAGACCTAGTATTTAGTAAATGGATGAAATCTCTACACACAGATCTTCAGGGACAAGTATGCAGTTGTAAATGAATCACAAGTGTAATTAAGCACTCATAGTAACAAAAGCTATAAGTGTAATGTGGAGCAGCTTCTTAAAGAAACAGATGAATGAACTATTTTGTGACGCCCTCTTGGGAAAGCAATCACTAGAGCACAGATATGTCCCATCTCCTTGTTACAGTCAGATTTTCATCCCAGACACGGCTAATGAAGCAATCCCCAGATTCTGCTTTCCTTTACAAAAGGGGCCTGAGGCTTTCCCATGGACACAGAAGAAGCTGCCAGCCTGAAATCCTCCAGTTCCCTGTTGCTCCTCCCTCCACAGCATCTTGCCCATCTTTCTACTCAGCCATCACAACCACACCCAGTTCAAGCCTTGCCTTCTTGCCTGGATTACCAAAATAACCTCCTAGCTCCTCAAATCTCTTCCAACTCAATCTCCACACAACTCCCAAAAAACCACGAGGAGCCCTCTAACCACTCACTCTCCAATCCAATACCCTCCAGTGGCTCCATATTTCCTTAACATTAAATACAATCAGGTAGTCTGTCAACATTTATTAAGCAAACTTGCTATGTGCCAAGCACTGTGCTACACACCACAGATATCAAGAAAGGCAAAAGCACAGTCCCTGCCCTCCAGAGCTCACAGATCGGCGAAGGACTGAACATGTAAGTGACTACATACCCACAGGATAAACACAATGTAAACAGCAGGAGTTAGGCTGAGTGGGGAGAATGGGGACATGGACAGGGAGCAGGAGAGGCCTCCTGCAGAAGGTGGGATCTGAGCTGGGCTTTCCAGGACTAGAGAAAAGCCAGAAGGCAGAGGGAAGGCATTCCGGGCAAAGGGCACAGCTAATGAAAAGGCAGAGAATTAAATCATCAGATATAGCAATGAAGAGCTCACTGGGAACTTCAGAGGGCAGTTTTAGCTGAATCATGAGGCTGGAAGTCAAAATGTAGAAGGTTTACAAATTAATGAGAGTAGAAAAAGTGAAGGTGCCTTTAGTTGAGAAGGTGGTCTGATCAAGTGAGTTTCTTACAGATGGGAGACACACACAAATGTATGTGGAGGCATCTGAAGAGGCCAGCTAGGGGGAGACTGAGGATCATGACACCTCCCTACTTACTAAGCGCCAAAGGTTTCCTATCAACTCCAGAATCAAATACAAAATCCTGGTTTGGCATTGAAAGCCCTTCACAGCCCAGCCTGCCTCCCCTACTTTTCTAGTATCCGTACACTGCCCTCTCTACCACATAATACGATCCAGTGATGCTGGCCTCTAGGCTGCTCCAAACAACAGGAAACTCCCTATTTTTTGGCCCCAGCACTTTCTTTGGCTGCCTCCTATGCCTGGAATGCTGGCCATCCTCATCTCCACCTGCTGGCTTCCTCAGATCCCTTTAGTTCCTGACTAACATCCTATCTCTTGTCGGAAGCCTTTCCTAATCCCTCTTAACTCTACGGAGGTCGGGCTCAGTAAGTGCTACATAAGCATCATCATTACACCTGGTACATGGCTTGTGTGTACGCTTTTGCTAGCTTGCTGTCTCCTCTGAAGTCCTGAAGGGCTGCATAATCTTCTGCCCTTCTGGTACCCCCAGGGCTTATAAGAAGGCACTGCATAACACAGTAGGCACTTAATGTTTAACAGCTGACTGATGCGTGAATGAAGACAAGGAGGAAGCAGTCTACTGGAGAAGGCAGCAGAGGATGAAACCCAGGGCAAGCACTGTGAAGGGCTTGAAGGAGAAGGGCCACATACAAATCCTGTTCGGTTCTTCACAGCCTACCTCCAACAGACCTTTATTACATGCCTGGAACTATCTCACTCCTCACCTCCATCGTCTGGGGGCTTTTGGCCACCTTCAAGACTCAGTTCAAATTCTATCTTCTCGATGGAGGCTTTCCCTGATTCCCACTCTCCCTCCTAATACACACTTGTAGAGTCCTCCCTTAGTACTGTATATACCTTGTACATACAGTTACTGATATATGTCTCCCCCATCATCCTTTTCACATAGTATGCCCGAGCCAAAACAACCTTGCTGGACCTCACCATGACATTCCATCTTCTGTCTCTGTCTCTTGTGCCTTTGCACAAGGTCCAGCATTTATGACTGAATGAGTTCTCTACATTTCAGAATCCCCAGCCTACTTTAAAAAAGTCTAATTCAAATATGACCTCCTACAAGGCCTTTCCTCAGCCGTGTGACCCTGGGCAAGTCACTTAACCAATTTCAGCCTCAGTTTCCTCATCTGCAAGATGGGGTTAATAAATGCACTTCCCTCACAGGGTTCTCTGTGAAGACTGAATGAAAAAATCTAAGTAAAACAGTTTGCTAATATTGAAGGCACTAGAGAAGAGCCAGCAGTCATTTCTGAGAGGGTGTTTCATGTGCTTCTATGTATAATGTACATAATGGCACTTGCATTCTCACTATGGACTACAATCTATACCCATTTTAGAACACACTACAGAACTTTGACTTTAAAATGATGACAAGCCTTAAGCTCTATTTCTATCTTCGAAGACCTGTTGGTCATAACTGAATCATCTGAAATCAGAGCTTTGGTCAAAACACAGGCCCCAGTCACAGCGCTGCTCCTATGGAAAACAAGATTCACCAAATGGCTTCTACAAAAGACGGCAAAGCAATGGCCCAGAAGCCTGGACTCTGGCTCCAGGCCCATCAGCCACTGGCTGTGAGTGACCTCAGTCTGAAAACACCTCCCCGACCACAGAAAGCGAAAGATGCTGTTTCTCCAGGTGAGGAACAGAAATAAAAATGCAAACAAGGGCTCTGTCGATGAGACCTCTTCCTTCTGCTGAACAAAGCGACTATTCTAACCACCCATAACTGCTGACCTGGATGACACAAATGTAGAAATCTGGTGAATAATGAACATGGGCAGTAAACTCATCTTTGGTGTGCGTGATGACTGGTCACAGAGCATGTCTTTCTGTAAGACTTACTCTCACTATCAGAGGAGTAGCACAGGAGGTAAGTCCTACGTTCCAAAGCCGCAGGAAGGAAGTTCAAGCTTCACTGGCAGAAAACCAATTTTGTTTTAGTTACAGGAACAAATTCTCAGTCTTATCTTGAAGCATGATTTTTCTGAAATAAGCTAGATAGCTACATGGCTAAATAAGCTATGAGAAAAATGATTCTCGATTACTCTCCCCACCCCCATGAAATCCTTGTATGAGGTTGCCAAAGTATGAGGCAGCACAATCCATCTTATCTTTGCTCCAAGTACCTCCAGTAAAGAAAATCAAAATGTTTACCTGATTAGTAGGTATTTTGAGCACATTAACCTTCCACATCTGGGCTTCCCTAGAGATTGCCATCTCCAGAAGGAAAGATAATCTCTGATTTTCCAAGGGACCTGGAAACTTCATGATACCCTCTGGATCTGCCTGCCACCCAACTTTACACGGCTACCTGTAAAACAAAAAATAAAACAATGCTATACTTCTAATTGTGGAACATATGCAACCATACTTATGCAATTTCTGGTACCTGAAAGGCAACACATACAATAACAGATAGGTCAAGAAGAAGAGAAGGATGAGAATGGAGAAAGGACAAATTTAATAGAATTAATATCTGAAATGTCTTTCAAAAACTCTTATCATTTTAAGTTCATTAGCTCAGCATTTAACCACACATCCCTTGTCCCCTCCCCACATACAACAAGACTCCAAACTATCTTTTCAACCTTATTTCACATACTCTGCATTCTACCAACAAAAAAGACTGACAAATTCTTCAAAAGATATGAGCACACACAAACCAAGGCAAGTCAGTGGCAAAACTTAAAAGCAGTCTGATTTCACATCAGGAGACAAGGCCACACCAGTGTGCAGACAGCCTGCACTAGACAGCCACCGCCCAAGCCACCTCAGGAGAAATTGTCAAGGATCTGGGAAGCAAAGTACCCAGGGATTCTGCAGAAAAACATAACATTAGCACCATCATCAACACCTGGGTGTGCTGTGTCAGGGTCTGAGCAAGGGAGAGAGCCAAATCCAAGTTCAAGGTTATGGAAAAAGGAAACAGGAACTGCCAAGGCAAAAATTTAAGCTAAAACTCATGAAATCCTGTACAAAGTGGGACCTAGTCTTAAGGCACACACTGAAGGAGCAAGGGTCTCCTCGTACCATTCGGAAGAACAGAGTTTGACTGAAGCCCAAAGCTGCAATCCAGGAAGTGTGACTGGCAATGAGTTAACAAAAGAAAACACTCAAAATAATGAAAAAATACCCTAACTGAGAGAAGCCCAGAAAAAAAGAGTGATTCCAAAACAACTGAATTATATGCCCACAAACCTCACAACTTTGAGGAGAATTATTTGCAAATAATATACAAAATAAGGGAACAAGAAATAGATTACTTTGATAACTGATGAGACAAAAAAATGAGTAAGTCATTAAAAAAAACCTGGACCAGATGAACTTGCAAGTGAATTTTATCAAGGAAATTAATTCCAATATTACATAAACTACTTACAAAAACAAGGATGGAGAATGGAAGGATCCTTCAAAACTCTTTCTATAATTATGCTGCTAATACCTAACCAAGGGAAAGAAAATTATAGACCAATGCACCTGGAGAATATTAATGCAAAATTCCAAGCAAAAAACAATAACATTTAAAAATATATACTATGTCCAGATTGAGTTTAAATCTAAATGTAAATCTGCCCTGTTTCCCCGGTATGGAAGAAATAAAGGCATAGGAATGCAGAAGCCTGCTTAGCCTGAGACAGAAGCATAAGACATAAAAGAAAGTGGACTGGCAATGAGATGGGACCAGTTCTGGCACCCCCTAATCCAGCGGTTCTCAACCTGTGGGTCTCAACCCGTTTGGGGGTTGAATGACCCTTTCACAGGGGTCCCAGGGGTTACCTAAGACCACTGGAAAACACATATTTCTCCATGTGGGTCCGCCCATATGCAGATATGCCCACGTACAAGTATTAAAGGGTCCCGGCATTAGGAAGGTTGAGAACCACTGCCCTAATCCCTCCCACACCAAGCCACATTGGGCAGAGTAAGGCTGGTGAAAAGTGATTTACCCGATGTGAAAGGAGGTCAAGACAACTTTGAGGCCCAGCAGTAAGGAATCCACTATTAAAAAGACAGGAGTAAGAAATAGAGGAATAGAAGGAGAAAAAAAGACTATAACCAACCAAAAAACTAAGGAGGAAGAAAATTCAGTTAAAAACCTATAGCTCAAGGTGATAAATCAAAAAGATTTTATTATTTTTTTAAACTTTTGTTTATTTTTAGTCTACATCATTTCCATGAGATTCTGATTTACAAATTTTCTCCCCGTTTTTCCCCTACCCACCACTCCAAAACAGTGATCTCACGGAATACCCCTTCCCCCAATCGGCTCTCTCCTATATCCTACCTCATCACCCCTCTGACTTTCCCGTAGAGCAAGATGGATCTCCCTACCCCAGTACCTGTATATTTCCCTCCTTCCTATTCCACCCTCCACTTGGTCTATTCTCTACTTTGTCCCTGTCCCTTTACAAAAATGTATGCTTCTAACAACCCTCTCCTCTCCAACCAACTCCCTCTCCCATTCTCCCCCCTCTCATCCCCTTCCCCCCTACACTCCTCTAGGCCAAGATACCCAATTTTAGAGTGTACGTCATTCCTTCCCTAAGCCAACTTCAATGAGAGTAAGGTTGACCCATTCCTGAAAAAGAAGATTTTTAAACAGAAAGGAAGCTGATCTCTAGGACATCTAAGCAACTGAAAATATATCTAAATAAATATTTCAAGATAAAGGAAAATGAATCAAGACCTCATGAGAGAGAGGGAAACCTCAGAATTCCCAGAAGGATAACCACAGCAGGCCAGTCTTAAATAGTTTAAGAGAAAAATTAGAATCTTGAAAACAACACTCTTAAAGCATGCACACAGAAGAAATAATTAGAAGAGAAAAAATAAGAACAAAATACATCTGGAAGAGATTACCAAGAGAATCAATGAAAAAAAATGAAGAAAATCAGCCTACCAGTACCAGATTTCAAACTATATTACAAAGCAGTAATCATCAAAACAATTTGGAACTAGCTAAGCATTAAAATTAATGGATCAGTGGAACAGATTAGGTACACAATACACAGTAGTCGGCGCCCATTCAGTGATTAAGGCTAGGTAAAGAAATAAGGCAAAAATTGGCCTCTTTTACTAAAAAACAAAACAAACAAAAAAAGGAATCTAGGAGGGGAAGGCCTTCAGGGTGCCTGGTCAGAACAAAAACAACTGCTGTTTGCTGTTGTCTCTCCTCTGTTCTCAAAGACAGCCAATGACAGCAGGAAGGTGATGTCGCCTTGACTTGCAAGTGAATTGGATTTAAGTGAGGCAGAGCTGTGCAGTCACCAGATGTTGTCTCAGACAAACTGAAACCTGGGAAAGACCTTAGCTTAAAAAGGCCAAGATCTCCCACTGCATTCCTAGGCATCTCTTAAGAGATCAGAAAAGGCTTCTTCCTGTAGGAGGGGACACCTGAGCAACATCTGTAAAGAAGTTAGAGATTTCAAGAATTGAAGATGAGTATGAATTCCGTTTTTGTCACAGGTACTCCACTACTGTGGAGGTAGAAATGGAATTTCTTACAGTGGGAACACATAGTTCATACTAAGTTTCCTGGAAGGGGAATAATAGGCATTAAATCAAGTAAAGCAGGGGTAAACCAGATTTCAGAGAGCCTGCTTACAAAACCATGCTGAGCTTATTTTGTATGTTAACCCAGAGGAAAGAGTAAGCCATTGACTGGTTCTGACTAGGGCAGTAATATGTTTAGAATAACACCTACTTCATAGGGTTGCTATGAGGAACAAGTAAGAATATATATAAAGAATTTTTAAGCCTTAAAGTATTGTAAGAATTATTATCATATGCTTCTTTAAGATTTTTATTTAAGAATATTTTGCTAATCCTTTCCGGGAAGAAGTTACTTCGGTTAAAATTAAAATTTATGCCTAACTTTGGTTTCTACAGAGTATTATAAAACTGTGGAGTACAGTCTGACTTGAGAAAAGTAGGCTGTATACCCAGAAGTAAAATATATATATATAAAATATTATGGGATCAGGGAGGTAGGGGAAGAAACAATAATTTGTATCCTTTTAAAAAGTACTAAATAAGGTGGATTTCAGAAAAACCTGGAAAGACTTACATGAACTGATACAAAATGAAGTGAGCAGAACCAGAACACTGTAAATAATAATAGCAACACTGTATGATGATCAACAATGAAGGACTTAGCTTTTTCAGCAATACAATGATCCAGGACAATTCCAAAGGACTCAAGATGAAAAATGCTATTCACATCCAGAAAAAGAACTGATGGGGGCATCTAGGTGGCATGGTGAATAGAGCACCAGCTCTAGAGTTAGGAGGACCCAAGTTCAAATCAGGCCTTGGACACTTAACACTTACTAGCCATGTGACCTTGGGCAAGTCACTTAACCCCAACTACCCTGCCCTCCCCTCTCCAAAAACAAAAACAAAAACAAAAACAGAACTTATGGAGGGAGTCTGAATGCAGAGCAAATCACACTATTTTCACTTTATTTTTTTCATTTTTTTTCTTTTGGTCTGTTTTTGCTTTCACAACATGACTAATATGGAAACATGTCTTACGTGATTGCACATATAACCTATATTAAACTGCTTACTGTCTTAGGGAGGGGAGAATTGAGGGAGAGGGAGAAAATCCAAGACTCAAATTTTTTTTTTAAATGAATGTTAAAATTTGTCTTTACGTGTAATTGGAAAAAATAAAAATCTATTTTTTAAAAAAGTACTGCACAGAAGCTTGCTTCCTCAGTCACCACATTTTTCTGTGGAATTGTTCTATAATTTAATTCAAATGATGATTCCATGTAGCACTGACAATCCTCCCTCAGAACTCTAATGTTCACTCCAAACTATTATCAAATGCCATCAATCTGCCCTTACAGACCCCTGGGCACTTGGGGTTATTTTGGATGATCATTAAAATGTCTTAATCTACCTAATATGAAATAAGAAGTTTGTAATCAATTCTGAAAGGAAAAAGCAAAAATCAAAAGCAAATACCATAGACAAAGGGGATAAACTAGAAGCTTTCTCAATAAAAAAAGAGTAAAGCAAGGATGCCAAACTCTCCCTGCTATTATTTTATTTAGCTTTAAAGATTCTAACAATGGAAATAAGACAAAGAGAAAGAAATTAAAGATGTACAGATAAAAAGGAGATTTTTTTAAAATCCCGATTGTTGATGTGACATGATAAGTTTATTTTTAAAATTCTAAAGAATTTGCAAAGATACTACAATGTGCTTGGCGCACACCAAATTTGCAAAGACAACAAAAGATGGGAACAAGCAATAGGAGGAGAGGCACGAGTATACTGTTGACACGGAACTTTGAATTAGTACTTCAATTGTGGGGAGCAATTTGGAATTACATAAATGAAGGGGGGAGGAAGAGAGATAAAACCGTTAAACAAAGGTGCAGCAGAAATTCTTTCATATAATTTGAGAGCAGAAGATTACAGATAAGGAGGGAAAGGATGAGGATCCAAGCCCACTTTCATCTGAGCTGGTCAAAGGAAGAACATGCATACAGAGTCATGATCAAGGAGAACTTGAGGAATGCAAAATTCTATTCATTAAGAACTGTAAAATGCTATGTATGAGCTGGTGTGTGATGGGAGTCAAAATTCAATTACAGGACATAAGAGTGGGAGCTGGAAGCTTTAATACACAGCTACACGGTCAGGCTGCATCTGCCCAGGTTGTATCTGGGCAGTGAATAGAGAGCACTGGCCCTGGAGTTGGGAAGACCTGAGTTCAAATCCGACCTCAGACACTTAATCCATACTAGCTGTGTGACCTTGGGCTAGTCACTTAATCCCAACTGCCCTGCCCTGTCCCCTCCAAAAAAAAAAAAAAAAGAGACAAGATGTCAAAAAGCCCAAATCTACATTATAAAATATTATGAAAAACATAGGTGAAATAAAAGAAAAAAGGCAAAGGCGCATCAGTTTTTTGTGGTTTGCAAACACCAACAAGGAATAAATGTATTACAGTGAGAGAAATGGAATAACTCTTAGCTGCATGGACCTAAGACCTGGCAAAAACCAAGTTAATGAATGCAAAATGAATGTTAAAAATTGTCTTTACACGTAATTGGAAAAAATAAAATACTGTTTTTCAAAACCCAGAAAAAACGATTATGTAAATCTTTTTTTTTTTAATGCATTCCTCTTAGTACAGCAGCCAAACCAAAGCTTCAAGTTTATTTAAGGCAGTGAGAAAAAAAGGGAAATGATGTGGATAAGCAAAAAATCTTTTACTTGCAGCACTAGTTGTTGGTCTGGTCACTTTTAAAACTGAGTTCCACTGGATAATGTTAAAAATGACTAAAAAGGTGGCCAATGCAGTTGGGAATGCAGTAGCTAAATATGGTGATATTTTGTGGCAAATAATTGAGGGTGTATATACTGACCAAAAATTTTTTTATTTGGATTAAACAGGCTTATTTTGAAAAAGGATACATTCCAGAACTTTTATTTCTAAAAAAGAAAAAAACTCAACCTGAGTTAAAGTGTCTAAGGATCACCTAACACTTTTAATAAAGAGGATTTTAAATTAAAACTAATGCTTCATTTATCATCAATCTTCTGTCTCTGAGAGGTGACAACCACCGATCATTTCCAGTTTTTTGGAGTCAAACAAGGAGGTATGGGTAACAAATGCTATTTACAAAGACTAGTTTTCAAGTTATTTTAGCCAGCTGTTTAAAAATATTTCAAGGACCAATAATAACACAGTTAAGCATTACTGATTTCAGATAATGCCCCAGGTCATCCAACTACAACTGGTTCTGTGAGAACAGGGCTATGCAAATTCGCAGAGGCAGATAAAGCTCTCTGCACCCACCAGTGTATATATGAAAAGTTAAAGAAGAGGACGATTTGGTCTGTGCTGCTAAAATATGATAACAACAAAAACTTCATTAGGAATGATAAGTTTTAAAATTTTGCTTACTATGACTACTCTTATTTGTAAAAAAAAAAGTGAAACAAAAATTTTTCTTATCTTTTGCTATTATGTTACTAAACAAATTAAATACCTTTTTTTTTTTTCAAATTTCCACTGGGCTGAAACCAATTATCTTGTTTTAGCACATAATTATTATAATTTTGAACAGTGTGATTTTGAATAATGTGAACACTTCACCAGACTCCTTATTCACATTAATTGGGAACTACCTACATTCCACCCAATAGGGTAGGAAAAGGGAGAGTAAGAAGGCAGGTAGATTAAGGAAGGAGGAGCCCTAAGCAAAACAAACTCTAATCACTGAGGGTGGCTCTCAAAGAGGGGTTTAAAAGGAAAAGAATAGATCCCAATCTGGCACTGGGAGCTGGGCAAAGAAAAAAGAAGGGCAGAAAAGAAATTACAAAGTGCAGGGAGCCAAGAAGCCTGGTGCTGAGCACACGCCTTCTGAACCCACCCTCATAGCCCTTCTTCATAAAGAGGTATGGAAAGTCCTGAACACCACCATGAGCAGCCTCAATTCCAGAAGACAGATGATGAAGAATGATACCCACCTCCTGATAGGGAGGTAGGTGATGGACTCAAGGTACAGAAGAAGTCCATTTTTGGACATAGCCATGAGGTTCGTTCCCCCCTTTTTAAATGAGTGATGAAAACAGTGACAACCAAAAGAAAAAAATTAACTATATCACTAATAATTAGAGAAAAGTGAATTAAAGTAACTCTAGGGGTATATATGCCTCATGCCCATCTGATTGGCCAACATGACCAAAAAAGGAAACTGACAACTGCTGGAATTGCAAATTGCTCCAGTCATTCTAGAAAGCAATTTAGAACCATGCCCTGAAAGTCACCAAACTGCATACCCTCTGACTCTGACTACTAGAGATCAAAGAGCGGGAAAAAGATCCCTAATACATAAAAATATTTAGAGATGATCTTGTGGTAGTAACCAAGAATTAGAAACTAAAGCACTGTCCATCAATGAAGGGAATGGCTAAACAAATTACACTATATTAATATGGCATATAATATTACTGAACCATAAGAAATGACAGAATGGACAGTTGCAGAAAAACCTGAAGACCCAAATAAACTTGAAAGACTTAAGAACTCTGATCAATGCAACAAACCACTGCAACTGAGTACTGGTAACGAAGTTCTGCATAAGGACGACGTGTACCTGTTACAACTGTTTGCTGTTGGTAGAGGGGAGTTAGGTTCATCACACTACTGTGTGACTTCCTCGCCTCCTCCTGACATCACTTAGATAAAACATATCTTGATTTGCCAATCTGTAAAAGGATACATGGGCTACTACAGTGATCCTGCATGCCAACCCCAGAGTCAGGAGGACCTGCATTCAAAACCTGCCTCAGATATTTACTAGTTTTGTGACCCTGGGAAGTCTTACTTAACTTTGCCTCAGTTTCCTCATCTGTAAAAGAAGCTGGAGACAGAAATAGGAAACCACAGTCAGACAATTAGATAAAACAATAACAAAAAGGATACATAACAGGATACATGTAACACAAAAGAATACTTTTATCAAATTGAAATTGTGTTTCTTAGTGCCACATATAAATCTTTATAGATTTATCAGCTAAATGGAGATTTAAATATAAAATCTGGCTATTATTGCTCAAGGGGTTCAAGATTTTCATTTCATATGGAAACTAAGAGAGACAGTGTGCCATAGCGGGTGGAGAGATGGACTGAGAATCAGAAAGACCTGAGTCTACTTTTACTTAATCTCTCAACACTACAGCAAACTCTCTAAAACCACAAATGATAGAAATGTTGCTACCCTGCACTGGTAGGGAGAGTTTCCTAACCAGGAATTCCCCATACCAAATAAATTAATAGATCCAGACCC
>CM053601.1:16756031-16785864 GCA_028646575.1 Pseudocheirus occidentalis
GTGGGTGGCAAGGGAGGAATTGAAAGCATTTAGAGTTTGAAGTTCTGCAATACCTGCAACTAGGAATTAAGATATACAGGGGCTGGGATAGGGAGACCCTCCCTGCCCTACCAGAAAGTAAGAGAGCAGAGCAGGGGAGGGGCTTTACAGTGGGATTGCTGTTTTGGGGTTGGGGTGGGGGCAAGAGGGGAAGAAAATTTGTAATTCAAAAATGTAATGACAATGAATGATGTAAACAAGAAAATGAATTTTAAAAATTAAAAAAAATAATTTAAAAAAAGAGAAAAAAAAAGAAATTACAAATGGCATGTGGCAAGGTCCAGGTACTGAGTAACTTAGTTGTCTAACAAGTAATGTTGTTTATGATACGACCTTTCTATACCTACATCATATATCCATTTGGAACTTATTGTGGTATGTAGTGTGAAATGCTGGTCTAAGCTTAGTGTCCAACAGGTTTCTTTCTAGCTTTCTGAGCTGTTTTTGTCAAATAGTAGGTCTTTTCCCAGTAACTCGCATCTCTGGATTTATCAAACATTATATGAGTTTCAAGCTTGAGCATCTCTTTTAGTATCAAAATAGACTCCATATGCTGTCTTTATTAGAGAAGCAAAGTTTTGTCTTGGAGATTTGAAAGTTAGTTCATCACATATGTGACAAAAACTATGCAGATGATTTATAATGCTTAGGTGGTATGCTGAGATTTTAATTAATCCCAACATCTACCAAATATTAAGTGCTTGAAAAAGTAGTATTAGAAATAATAATGATGTTTTCCAAATGGTGGCCAGCACAAACTAATGATTTGTTGATTCTTTTAGATATAAAAAAAGTTTAGGAAAGTCAGAAGGGTTATGGGGAGGATGTAGGAGAGAGTAGATTGGGGGGGGCAGGTATACAGGGGGATTGCTGTTTTGGGAGGTTGGGTAGGGGAAAGATGGGGAGAAAATTTGTAACTCATAACTCATGGAAATGAATGATGTAAACTAAAAATAAACAAAAGTTAATTTTAAAACAGTTTGGTTTTATTAATTGAATAACCTTTTTCTTTTAGATTTTATTTATTACTCTTTTGGTTTCCAGATGGTCTTCTATATCTGAACATCTCCCAGGCTGCCTTGCCAAAGACTGTGTAACAGGGGACTTCACACAGTAGGCAATGACAAGTTCCCATTGTTCCTTCGCTCTCTCCATCAACCAAATCTCACTTTATTAATACCTCATGTTACATACTTTAAATCAAAACTATATTACTCAGTAACAGCAGGTAATCGAAGAACAACAAGTAACATTTATTTAGTACCTTAAGTTTGCAAAGCACTTTATATGCGTTTGAGAATTTCCATTTGTCTTTTAAAATTCAGCATTAAAAATGCACATAGCACACAAATGGATTTTCAAATGAAAGAAAATTTGTAACGACATTCCAAAAAGTAATGCTTTAGAATTAATAAAGTTTTAAACTCAAAACAAAATTTTCTGCAAAGTTGAATTTAAATCATAAACAAAAGTCTTTCACAGTAAGAAGGAATTTGCTTGACACAGTGAATAGAATCTTAAAGTTGGAGTCAGAAAGACCTGAATCCAAATCTGGTCTCAGTCACTTAATCCCTGTGTCACCCTCAGCAAGTAACTGAATCTTGGTTCCCTTCAATTTCCTCGTCTGTAAAGTGGGAATAATTATAACAACTGCCTTCCAGCATTGTTGTATGGTTACAGTGAGACAATATTTGTAAAGCTATCTAAGAGCTAGCAATTATTTTATAGATATACATCAAACAAAGAAACTTAAAGCAAATAAGTCCAAATAGCATCAATGGCCAACCAGATAAATGTATGTCTGCCTGTCAGAGATAGAGAAAGGCTAGTGTCTTTTAGAGGTCTCAGCCTTTCTGAGAGTTATGGAGAGAATAAGAAAACATTTATGGACAAACGCCATGAAGGAGAACCAGCCAGAAGAGTCCTGGAGGAAAGAGGGAATGAGAAAGAGAAAGAACTAATTTAGTGTGTCTTGATGAACTTATTCAACAAAGTGGGCTGGTTTTTAAAAATGTAACAAGCATGTCAATTTTAACCTTGAATATGTATGACTTAGCTCTCTGTAGAAGGGGCATACAACAATCTAACCGAAAAGGTTTTGAAAAGAAAAGGAAAACCATTGGTGTTTATCTACCAAACTCATGTGTGTGTATATATGTGTGTGTGTGCGTATATGTAAATGTGTATATTATATATGTGTGTATATGTGTGTAAGTATATATGTATATATGTAATATTTTTAAAGTCACTGTCAGAAGAACAACAGCAGTCAATCACCTAAAAATTTAGAGGGAAAAAAGGAGCCAGAAATAAAATCCATAGCTTGAGTTCAAATCTGGCCTCAGACTCTTGACGCTTACTAGCTGTGTGAGCCTGGGCAAGTTACTTAACTCCAAATGCCTAAAAAAAAAGGTAACTGGGTAACTAGGTCATAGGTAACGAAAGCATGAAAGAAGCAAGGTAAGTTAGACCTCCTTATTTCTCTCTCCCTCCCTATTCAACAACAAAACATTATTCCCTTGATTTTTAGGAGGCTGAATTCAGGGAAGAAAAGTTTGGCTCAACATCTCCTAATCAAGACAAGCTTCAAATTTAATGGTGTGCTAACAAGGAAAATTGCTGTTTTTATTTTTTTATAACAAATGTTACTCCTTTAATTGAAGAGTAGTTCAGTGTAGCATGACCGAACAATTCTCACTGAGCTCCATTGTGAATGTCAGACATGCTTAGGGTTCTCTTTTTGGATATCCATCCTGGAGAGAGGTCTGACACACTTCACAAAATTTGCTGAAACAGCTTTGAAGGATGGAGAATAAGTGACCATTCCTTCACTGATATTGGCAGCAATAAGCGCAAAAAAAAATCAGAAAACCGCCTTAGTCCAGGGGCTGCAAAAAGCAAATTTTGGACAAGGTCGCAACTTAAAAGATCACTTTCTTTTTTTTTTCTGCCATGGAAAGGGTCAGATCCAAGGCTCAAAGCACTCAGGCGAGTAGCTAGATGACAACCGCATCTCTCTCTTGCCAATCCACTGTCTCCCAATCAGTTTGATATTTAGCAGAACTAAGGCCCTGGCTGAGTTTCAGATGACTTCAGAAATTCAACCCACATTAAACCAATATGGTGCTAATGGAATTCAGGAAAGGAGAGCAGACACAGGAGTGCCCCAAAGCATCGTCCTAACTCCAGGCCTTTGCTCCAGCTAAGGCAGGTTTCATTTTATCACCTGGTCCCCACTCAAAGGGAATGGCCTTTCTCTTAGTGCTCAGCCTTCTTGATCTGTGTGCTGTCTTTGACACTCTCAAGCCCCCTCTTCTCCAGAATACTTGCTTCTCTCTCTATTTCCATAGCACTACTTTATAACATAGCTGTCCCTTTGTGCAGACCCCCATCTCCTTCTGCCTGGACTGTTGTAATAGTCTGCTAGGGGGTTCACCTGCCATGTGTCTCCTCACTCCAATCTGTCCTACACTCCCCTGTCTTCCTAAAGAAGACATCTAACCTTCTAATCAATCAATTACAGTGACTCCCTATATATAAATATAAAATATGTGAAATATAAAATCTTCCTCTTGGCTTTTAAAGCCACCTACAACCTTGCCCCTCCCTCTTTCCAGTCTTCTTATACCTCATACCCCCTGTTTCATGTACAGTGGCACCACTCTCCTTCCTGTGCCTCAGTCTCTGGACTGGGTGCCTTTTTTCTGGCTGTGCCCCACACCTGGCATGCTGCTCTCCCTCCTCATCTCTGCCTCCCAGCTTCCCTCAAGACTCAGCTAATGTTGTACCTTCTGCAAGAAACCTTTCCCAGTCCTTAATCTTGGCGTCTTCCCTCTGAGATTAATCCTGATTTCTCCTGTATATAACTTGTTTGTACATAGCTGTTTACAAATTGTCTTCCCTGTTAGACTGTGAGCTCCTTCAGAACACAGACTGGCAGTTCCCTTTTTTTCTCCCTTTCTTTATATCTCCAGCACTAAAGAGGGCGTAATAGATAGTGGACCTTTAATAAATGTTTGTTGACTCATCTCACAGGCTCAGTTTTCAGTCAGCTAAGTTGTTGGCAACGCCCATTGGGAGGTGTTGAGTGGGTGAAGAGGGGAAAAAACACACATCTGGTTATATTTTCAGTAAACTGACTTCATTCTCTATTCTAGGAGCCCTATGACCGCCTGCCAAGAGGGAATGAATTTTTGTTAGGTGATGGAACCTTTTCCAAACGTTACCACCAGGTGGCGCCATAGGATAAAGCTTTGACCACAGCTGGCCAACAAGAGAATGAGTAATAGGAATTACGGACATTCAAGATGCTATTTTTGCTTTAGTCCTGATTGCCAATTATCTGACGGTCAATTTTTTAAAAATGTTTTTCTTGTTTGCTTTTCTTATTCTGCTTTCGTTTGTTCTATTTTCATCCTAAAGCCACTAATTCATTAACTTCTATCTATTTTTTAATTTAATTTTTTCATTTAACATTCATTTTTAAATTTTAAGTTCCAAATAATTTCCCTCCATCCAGCCTCTCTCTGGCCAATTCATAAAGCATGCAATATGGTGTTCCTTATTGACGATGTTGTTTAGGCATTTTTCAGCCATGTCTGACTCGGTGACCCCTTTTGGAATTTTCTTGGTAAAGTTACTGGAGCTGTTTGCCATTTTCTTCTCCAGATCATGTTGCCTATGAGGAAACTGAAGCAAACAGAGTTAAGTGACTTGTCCAAGGTCATACAGATAGTGTCTGAGGCCAGATTTGAACTCAGGAAGATGACTCTTCATGACTCCAGACTATCCACTGAGCCATCTGGCTGCCTGGTACCTATTATACATGTGGGGGAAAAACACTGTATTTCTATATTAGTCACATTGAAAGAAAAGGCCAAAACATGCTTCAGTCAGCTCTCAGAGTTCATCATTTCTCTCTCTGGAAACAGATAGCATTTTTTCATCATGAGTCCTTTGGAATTGTCTTGGACCATTGTATTAAAGTAGCCAAGTCCTTCATAGTTGATCATTGTTACACACAGCCAAGCCATGTGTCTAAGCTGAGACACTCACCATAAAGAAATAAAGGATTTTTAAAATTTTAAATAAAAAAAAGTTGTTCAAAGGAATGAGAGATAAGTGTGGAATGAAACACATGCTGTCAGACCCTGCATATGTTTGTTGATGCAGAATGATGTGAGCAGAAGCAGGAGAACAATTTATACAAGGCGGCAATTTTTTTTTTTTTTTTGCTTTTTGGAGGGCAATTGGGGTTAATTGACTTGCCCAAGGTCACATGGCTAGTAAGTGTATCAAGTGTCTGAGGTCGGATTTGAACTCAGGTCCTCCTGACTCCAGGGCCGGTGCTCTACTCACTGCCTCACCTAGCTGCCCAAAGACATCAGTTTTGTAAACAAAACAACTCTGAAAGGCTCCAGAATTCTGATCAAGACAATGCCCAACCATGATTCCCCAGGACCATTGATGAAGCATGCTACCGGTTTACTGACTGATGGTGTGCTCAGGGTGCAGAGGCAGACAAGGTTTGGGTTTGGACGTGGCCAATGAGGAAATTTCTTTTATTTAACTATACATATTTCTTACAAGAGTTTTGTTTTCCCCTTTTTCCATTCATGGGAGAGGGGGGTCAAAGAGAGAGACAACAGATTTTTCTTCATTAAAAAAATAATACATTTCATTAAAAAACAACCCCAATCTAAGTCAGTTAGGTTGGTCCTTACATCATGTGTGCAAGAAAGTTATCATTGCTTAAAGTTTGTGCATGTAAAGCCTTTCTATCTTGGTAGCATGTGCCAAATCTTGTCATTTACTGGTGCAGCTTTAAACATTCAGATTGACTTCCATAGAGAGAGGCAGGAGAGTCAAAGTGAAGACAAATCATATTTCTATACATATATGTATATATGTACACATACACACATATGTACACATACATACATGGCTGATGTGGGAATTTGCTTTGCCTAACCATCCATGTTTGTGATGGGTTTGCTTTTTGCTTCCCCATTGGGTAGGGAAGAGGAAAGTGGGAAGGAGAGAATTTGGAACTGACTAAAAAGAAAATGAAATGGAATTTTAAAAATAAAAAGGTTTATGATACATCAGAGGAAGAGTTTAGGAGAGATTTAGAGGCATATTATTGTATTTTTAAAATGTTTTAGAGATTACTCACATTCTGATTCCTCTAAGATGATTTATGAAATCATTAAAACACACATTTTCAGAGGTATCCCTCCTCACCATGAACCAAATCTTCTTTTTAATTTTTAAATTAGCATTAGATCCAGGAAGACAGAGGCATAGAGTTCCTGCTAATTGTCTCAAATAAGATTCTCCAATCTGATATGCCTTAGAAAATGAGATAGGCCATTTAGAAAAAAAGTGGAAGGAGTGCAGGACCTGGAGTCCGAAAGACATCTTCATGAGTCTGGATCTGGTCTCAGAGATGTACTAGTTGTGTGACCCTGGACAAGTCGCCTAACCCTGTTTGCCTCAGTTTCCTCATCAGTAAAAAGAGCTGGAGAAGGAAATGGCAAACCTCTCTAGTATCTTTGCCAAGAAAACCCCAAATAGGATCCCAAAGAGATAGAAATGACTCAACAGCAATGAGAAAAGAAAGAGGGACATCTATGGACAAGTATTCCCAAGTACCTAGTTTGTAGATGGGTGTTTTAAGAAGCAGAATTTCCTTAAAATGGATTTGAACCATAATTATACTGTTTCTTTGACTCTTCCACCCATATCACCTAATGCGAGTTTTTTAAAAGCCTCAGGATATGGTTTTATGAACAAAAGAATGACAATAGAAAAGTAATGTGTATTGGGAGAGGGGAGTTCCTCTGAGTATAGGACAGTCATTCTATTTAAAGGCAGGACCCCAGACATCCAGTCCAGCCATCTTGGTTCCATAGATAACATACCTATCAGTCTGTTAACCCACCATTTATCCCCTGCTCTGACTGTTGGGCCATCTGGTTTCCTTTTCCAAGCATACGTCTTTCAAATAATTTCTCATCTGCAAGTCATTGTGGGTAATGTAATGAAACCTGTGTAACTCCCACCATACATCTTTCTACTTTTTTTTAAATTTACAATTGTGATTTTTCCAAGACTATGGTTCAGTTAAAATATTAAGCACTTTTGTTTGAAAAGGATGAGTTCTCAGAGAAAACTCTAGCCTTCTAATCACCCCAGTCTCTACTGCAGGGGATAAGAAATTCAATAATTTAGGAACTGTGAAAGACACTGGATGCTCAAAACCAATCAGCAAGACAGAGAGCACCATTAAAAAATCATTTGGTTTGCAAATTTAAAAGGTCATCCTAGAGGGAAGCATTGTGTCTTGCCATCTGTCCCATCAATGTGCCTTCTAGATTCCCCAGACTTCACCATCTGCTCTGCTTGGCCATCCTCTGGACCCTTGGGCATTGGCATCTGCCCTGGCAGTATGCCCAACAGACTGTGGGGCCCCTTCATCTTCCCTGTATCTCTGTCTCCTCAGGAGTCCTACCCTGAGCCACCATCTTCATCTCTATTATAAGGGGAAAATATGTCTTGATCCCTTCACTCCCCCCACATACAATAGTTTGATATCAATTACATGGCATGGTTCAAGGGTTCCATTTAGCCTTATCCCTTATAACTGGTACCCACATAGATGCCAACCCTCAAGGACTCATAATATCCATGTTCATAATAATCTAGTTGCTGAATATGCAAAAATAATGTGTTTTCATTTTCCTCTCAAGTTCCTTAAGCATCCATTGGGCTCGCCCCATAGAGACTGTAGGATCTCCTAATATTATGTATTTCTAACAAAGTTGTAGCCATAGTGTATGAGAATCTTCTATCTGGCTCACCAATCACCTGAGACTATTTTTGCCTCACTGCTATTCCCACATTTCAACAGTGAATTTAACCATGAAATTATTTCAAATTCTCCTACAGGCAATTCCAAATATTCTAGGCCAGGCCTAATTCAGGCCGATGCGGCAATTCAGTCAACAACACCTCTGTGGACCATAAAAATGCAATAAAAACCAATATAAGATTTAAGATTAAAGAAGGGAATTATGGGAAGGTTTGGGCCATTTGTGTTAGGACCTAGAGAAAGAAAGCTCTAGCCCATTATCATTAAAGAGAATCAATAAAAAGAATAAATAAACCAAACATTAGCCCCCCCCAAAAGGCTATAATAAAGGCTGAAAACATCATATATACCACGACCGGGTTGGATTTATACTAGGAAAGCAAACTTGGTTCATTTGAAGGAAAACTAGAAATGTAATAGATCACATTAGTAACAAGAATAATAAAACATGATTATATTAGTAAATGCTGCAAAAGCTTTCGACAAAATCCAGCACCTGTTTTAAAATTTAAATTTTAAAATAGTTTTTTAAATTTTAACAGTTATTACCTCTCCCTTCTACTCCCGCACTTTTAAATAATAAGAGAGCAATAAAAACTTCATGATAGATATGTATAGCCCAGCAAAAGAAATCCCCATATTGTCCATTTCCAAAAACATGTCTTTCCTGGATTTTAAGTCCATCACATTGGTGTATGGAAATGGGTAGCATGCTTCTCTGGACCTGGGCTTCTGTTGTTGCTATTTAGTCATTTCAGGAATGTCTGACTCTCCATGACCCCTTTGGGGGTTTCTTGGCAAAGATCCTGGAGTGGTTTGCCATTTCCTTCTCCAGCTCATTTGACAGATGAGGAAACTGAGTTAAATAGGGTAAACTGACTCACCTAGGGTCACGCAGCCAGTAAGCGTCTGAGATCAGATTTGAACTCTGGAAGATGAGTCTTCCTGACATAGTGCCTGACACTCTATCCACCACAGGCTTGTCATTTCATTAATAAGAGTTCTGAAGTCTTCCAAAGTCATTTCTCTTTATAACATTTCTGTCATTCTATAAATTGTTCTCCTGGTCCTACTCACCTCCTCCTGCCTTAATTCACAAAAGTCTTCCCAGTTTCCTCTGAAACTGGCAATTTCATAATTTTTATAGCACAGTAATATCATATTCGATTCACATGCCGTGGATTTGCTTAGCCATTTCCCAACAGGGGAGCAACCCTTTAGTTTCTAGGGTTTTTCATTATTACCAAAAAGAATTACTTTAGCTATTTTTGTATGTGTGGGTCCTTTCCCTCTCTCTTTGATTTCTTTGGGGTACAAGCCTAGTAACGGTATCACCGAATTTTCAAAGCATATGCACGGACGAGTGATTTTGTGGCGTGATTCTAGGTTGCTTTACAGAATGCCTATCCTACTTTATCGTGCTACCAACAGCGCATCACTGTGCTTGCTTTGGCCATTTTACTCTTCTGTCATCTTTGTCAGTCTGATAAGCTAAGGCAGAATCTCAGAGTTGCTTTAATTTGCATTTATCTAATAATTAGCAATTTGGAGCATTTTTTCATTTGATTTTTGATAGCTTGCAATTTTTCCTTTGACAATTTCCTGTTCATTTTCTTTCATCATTTATCTCTTAGGACAATAACTCTTGGTGTCATATGCAGCATCTATGTTACATATAAAAATTTGAATCAGTTCTCTATATGTTTTAGACAATGCTTGTTCCTCTTAGAAAACATAGGAATAAATTTAGCTTTCCTTAATATGGTAAATAGTATGTGTCTAAAACCAAGAGCCAGAACCCGTTTTTCTTGATTATGTAGATTTGTTTCAAGGGTTTTTTTCCCTTTCTTTTTCACCGAGGGAGGGGGGAATTAAGAGGAAGAGAAAATAGATTTTTGTTCATTGAAAAAAATTTAATTTAAAAATAGTCACCACTACTATCTCTAACCAAGAAATGATAGTTACAAGAAGACAAGAAAAAGAAATTGAGGGAAACAAAACAATTTCTTTTTGCGTTATAAGACACTATCTAGCGAATCCAAAAGAGTCGACCAAAAATTGATTGAAAATAAGAACTTCAACAAAGTTGCTGGATATAAAATAAACCCACACAAATAATCACCATTTTATATTGTAAATGTTCAGTTGTTTCAGTCCTGTCTAACTCTCTGTGACCCCATTTGGGATTTTCTTGGCAAAGATACTGGGGTGGTTTGCCATTTCCTTCGCTAGTTCATTTTACAGATGAGGAAACTGAGGCAAGTAGGATTAAGTGACTTGCCCAGGGTCACACAGCTAGCAAGAGTCTGAAGCTAGATTTGAACTCAGACAGATGAGTCTTTTTGATCCCAGGTCCAGAGCTCTATCCACTGTACCCCCTGGCTGCCGTGCATTTTATATACTACTAATAAAACCCAACAGGAAGAGAGAAAAAGAGAAATTCCATAAAAAGCAACCACAGAATGAAAAAAATACTTGTGACTCTATCTTTGCACACAAAGGAATTATATGAATATGACTGCAAAGCACTCTGTGCACAAATACAGACCAGCATAGTTGGAGAGATATTAACTGATCGTGACTGGATAAACTCAGTAAAACAGAAGGGCGATGCTATCGAAAATGACTCATTTATTTATTCATTGCCATTCCAACCAAACTATCAGATGACTGCTTTACAGGGCTAGGAAAAAATAGTAAGAGAATTCTTCAGGAAGAGCAAAGGGTCAAGTATCTCAAGGAAATGATAGGAAGGAAAAGTGAGAAAGAAAGGGTCTTAGCAGTCCCAGACCCCAAGCTGTCCTACAGAGCAGCATTCATCAAAACGATTTGGTGCCGTTTAAGGAAGAGAGGGTGATTGGTTGAGCAGACTAGATTCACAACATGCAGGAAAAAATGATTATAGTAACCAGTATTTGATAAACTCGATGACCCCGGGTAAAGGGTAAAAACTCAATACTTGGTAAAAACTTCTGGGAAGACTGGAAATGTCTGGCACAATTAAGGTTGGACCTCGCATCATATAACTGTATAAGCTCCAAATGGATACATGATTTAGACATAAATGATCACATCCTAAGCAAATTAGAAGCACTGGGAAGGAGATGCTTCAAGCAATGCTTTTGGCAATGCCACCATTAATGGGTACAGCATGGCACTTGGCGCCGGTACAGGGAGAAACAACATGGGCCCCCAGGGTTGGCAAGCAAGAACATCTGGGAAATAATTGAAGTCACTTTCTGGTGGCCTAAATACAAAAGCCTTGGTCATGTTGAGTACCCTTTCCATCATGGTGATATATCCTAATTTCAGAATGCAATCAAGGCCAGGGGACACTTTGAGACCATTAGCCTTAGGTCTGGGTGGTCTGCCTAATAGGCAGCTAGGTAGCCCATGGAAAAGCTCTGGACCAGGGGTGGGGAATCTGTGGACACAGGGTGTGTGCTTGATAGGCAGGCAATTGTGTCCTGGGCCATTTTACATACATGAGAAAAAGGCTTCCAAGAAAGCAACCCCTGCCTAACCACATGGTGTCCATTTCTGCTGGATTCTTCCCTCTGTACATCTGGCAGCTGTGGACACTGGGCTTTCCTACAACTGCACGTCCAAGACTGGCCTGCCTCCACTGGACCCAGATGACTAACACTTTGTGGTTATTGGTGACCCAGCCTCCATCTTCCCTTCTTGGCTTGTCGATGACTCATCTGATGTTTTGGTCACTGAGGTACAGTAACAGAGACAGTTAAATAAGTGCATAGGACCAAAGAAAAGTTGGGGGTTTAAGTTTTGCAAGGACACGTCATCTGGTCAGCAGACCTTAGGTCAATCGCCGGCTCTTCATGGCTAAATTCATGGATAGGAGCAGAGCATCCATGAAGATGGGACTGCAAACATGCCTCTGTGTTTTAGGACAAGGGGAAGGGTTTGCTTAAAGAGAGTCCTTAGCAAAGTTTCATTTTGTCTTACTTCACATTTGCAAGTCTTATTTTTATTTTAAAGTTTCATTAAATTAAAGTTTAATTGTTGAGAAATAAAGTCAGTTTTTATTTATTTAATAAATTAGAATAATGTTCTTTGTTATTAATGAGGATTAATAATATGATTAATAATTAGTGTAATTAATAACAACTAGCATTTACATATAACTAGGGCTTTAAGATTCGGAAAGCACTTGATTAATATTAGCTCATTTGATCTCCACAACAACCCCGGAAGGCAGGTGCTATTTTTTTTTACAATTGAAGAAACTGAGGCAGAAAGAGTTTAAATGACTAGCCCAAGGTCATTTAATCAATAAGCATTTATTAAGTACCTACTGTGTACAGGCACTGTGCTAAGCAGATCACGTTGCTAGTAAATGTCTGGGGTCACATTTGAACTCGGCTCTTCCTGACTCCAGGTCCAGATCATGTCAGGTAGATATTATTATCCCAATTTTACAGATTTGCCCACAGTCACATAGCCAATAAGTGTCTGAGGCAGGGGTTAAACTCAGATCTTGCTGACTCCCGTGCTCCACTATGCCACATTGTTGTTGTTCAATTGCTTTTCAGTCCTTGGGACTCCATTTTAGGGGTTTTCTTGGCAAGGATACTGGGTTGGTTTGCCCTTTCCTTCTCCAGCTCTTTTTACAGATGAGTAAACTGAGGCAAACAGAGTTAAGTGACTTGCCCAGGGTCACACAGCTGCTAAGTGTCTGAGGCCAGAAGATGAGTCTTCCTGATTCTAGACCTACCACTCTATTCACTATAACACCTACCCACCCCACTGTACCACATTGCTGTCTATATTTAATACATATTTGCCTTTTTAAAAAATCCCCTAATGAAGTGTCACATGCCCACATTCAGAAATTACACGTTTTTGTCTTGAGATGAGTAGGATCCTGCCTTACCCACCTGAGGCAGGGCCGTAGCCCTGCAGAGTATTCTTTCCATGCTTTTTGCTACCTTTTTGTTAACTGGGAGATGGTCCGTGAAAGTCTCGCTTCAATCCAGTGTTGACTCTAAGCTACAAGGCCAGCCTGAGTCGTGCCTGGCATACAATAGTCACCAGAGTGAAATATAAAGCAAGGATGGAAATGTCTAAATATAGTGGGCCATGGGACCCATCACTCACCACATAGGGCCCTCTCTCCCCAGAGCTGAGTGACTCATGTCCCCCAAGGGCGCCTCAGTGACTTCTGGCTGGTCTCTTCTCTGGTCAAGCAATGAAGACTTTTTTTTTTTTTAGAGTACTTCTTATTTAGTTGTCTTTATCGACAGACATAGCATTCATTACCTTTGTTCTGGGAAGGTCTAATTCAATTCTCCCTTTCTTAGATCCAATTGGACCAATGGTTCTTGAAAAGGTAGGGGCAGAGGCAGGTCAGCTGACTAGATTATAAAATTAATTTTCTGTTAACATGGACAAACCTTCGAAAGGGACTTGTTTCTTTAAAAGAGGGAGTGGGAGACCATTCTCCCCCAAATCTTCCCGAAGAGTTTGGAATGCAAAAGATAAAATGACTCCAGACTTTGGGACATGCTAAAGAATAGGCAGGAGACGAGGGCAAGAAGGAAGAGTGATAACAACATGGCACCTGAACTGGAACAGAACTAAGAGAAGTTTAAATATGTGTGGGCCTCCTAGCTTTTCCATGATGGCTCTCTGATTGACAGGAAGAGCAGTCAAGATGCTCCAGTGTCCAGAGACAGCTTATCTCTATTGAGCTTGGAATTTGAAGGCCCAGGTATCTGTATCAGCTTTGGCCTCACCAGGCCCAGGAGGGGGCAATTTAATTCTTATTTTTAGGAATGCTAGTGTCTTATCTATAAGATTACTAATGCTAGGGGGCGGCTAGGTGGTGCAGTGAATAGAGCACCGGCCCTGGAGTCAGGAGTACCTGAGTTCAAATCGGGCCTCAGACACTTAACACAAAAACTAGCCGTGTGACCTTGGGCAAGTCGCTTAACCCCAACCTGCCCTCCAAAAAGCAAAAAAAAAAAAATTACTAATGCTAATTTTATCCTCTATTTCTAGATGTTTTGACTAATTTTGTCTATTTACACTGAGTTAGACGCTTCCTCAGAAGTCCATTCTTGGACTTACTAGTTCCTTTTCTTTTTTTAAAAAATATAAATGTATTCATTTATTTTTAGTTTTCAACATTCACTTCCATAAACATGTTGCGTTCCAAATTTTCTCCCCGTCTCTACCTTCCCTCCACCCCAAGACAGTGTGTAACTTGATATAGGCTCTACACATACATTCATATTAAACCTATTTTCACATTAATTGTGTTGTAAAGAAGAATTAGAACCAATGGGAGAAAGCACAAGAAAGAAGAAGCAAACAAAAAAGAGAGAGAGAGCAAATAATCTGCTTCTATCTGCATTCAGACTCCACAGTTCTTTTTCTGGATAACATTTTCTATCGTTAGTCTTTCAGGATTGTCTTAGATCAGTGGTTCTCAACCCGTGGGTTGTGTTCAATTTGTAACAATGAAAATACATCCTGCATATCAGATATTTACATTATGTAGTAGTAGTAGCAAAATTATAGTTATGAAGCAGTGACAAAAATAATTGTATGGTTGGGGGTCACCACAACATGAAGAACTGTATTAAAGGGTCACAGCATTAGGAAGGTTGAGAACCACTGTCTTAGATCCTTGCATTGCTAAGAGATAAGTCTATCAAAGTCTGTCACATAATGTGGTTGGTACTGTGTACAATGTTCTCCTGGTTCTGCTCACTTCACTCAGCATCAGTTCACAGAAGTCATTCACAGCTGATCTTTGTTACAATGTTGCTGTTACTGTGTACAATGTTCTCCTGGTTCTGCTCACTTCACTCGGCATCAGTTCACAGAAGTCATTCACAGCTGATCTTTGTTACAATGTTGCTGTTACTGTGTACAATGTTCTCCTGGTTCTGCTCACTTCACTCAGCATTCAGTTCCTATAAATCTTTCCAGGATTTTCTGAAATCCACCTGCTCATTATTTCTTAGAGCACAATAGTATTCCATCATATTCGTACACCACAACTTGTTGAGTCACTCCCCAATTGTTGGGCATCCCCTCAATTTCCAATTCCTTGCTATCACAAAAAAAGTTGCTATAAGTATTTTTGTGCACATGGGTCCTTTTCCCATTTGTGTGATCTCTTTAGGATACAGACCTAGAATTGATATTGCTTGGTCAAAGGGTATGCACATTTTTATGGGCATGCTAGGTCTTAGATCCATAACTAGGATGAGGACAATCAGGACTTTGCCCTAAGGCACCAAAAATTAAGAGAATTGGCCTATGACCTAAGATATGCAAAAACTTGCTTTCTTCGGCCAAGTCCATCCAAAGTGAATTCTTCCCCCACCTTGTCATATTCCCTTCAGCAGAATAGAAAATTTGCTTTGCCTCAAAGTATACTTCTTCCCCTACCCCATCCACAAAGGTGAGTTGCTATTGCCTCTAACTACCTGCCCTAAGTGCTAAAATGTTCTATTTAACCACTCTGTTATTCATTAAACCTCTCTCTCTCTCTCTCTCTCTCTCTCTCTCTCTCTCTCTCTCTCTCTCTCTCTGTCCCTCTCTCCCTCTGTCACTCTCCCTATCTCCCTTCCTCCTTTTCTCCCCCCTCCTTGTTTCTGCATTCTGGACACACACACACACACACACACACACACACACACACACACACACACACAGAATTATCTCTTTACTCCATAGGGTTTAGGACTCTGTTTCTGTCTGTTGCCTAAAAGAGGATGGTACTGGCCAGTAAGGTTATGGGTAAGTTCTCCTCAATTTCTTGCTGAAGAAATACTCCTAATGGTGCTGCTGGTGATGGTATCCATAGAGGTTTAAAGAACACCATGGCTTTAACAAATCTGGAAGGAGAGGAGTGGAGCATTGAAGACAAAGCAGTCCCTTAGGGTCTCCACCTGGGAGATACTAGCCAGGAGTAGCTTGGATCAACTGATCCTCACTTGGCTTTGCTCTTACCTTGAGGGAAAGTCATACTTGAGCTCCTGGAGAAAAAAAAAATGAAATTAGAAAATTTTTGCTTCAGGTTCTCAGTGGGACTTTAGGGAAATTTTTCAGTAGGTCCTCAGGTCAGAAAGTTACTTTTAAAGTTGGCTTTGAGCCTTGTAGTTTACTAATAAAGACCATTCTTGGAGAATTGCCAATAGTTCTTGAGAACCAGCCATTTCTGGAGAGAAAATAGCCCCATGCATTGCAAATGAATTTAACTACTGGGGGGATGATTCATAGGTGAACCTGGAACAATCAATCTCAAAACATTTATTAAGCTGCCTACTGTGTGTCAGGTCTGTAAGTGTTAGAGTCACAAGACAGTACCAGCCTTTAAGAAGCTTACAGGCAGGCTTCCCTTCCCCTTTAGGTCAATATTGGAAAGGCATTTCTTTCTTTATTCAGTCATTTTAGTCATATCCAATTCTTTGTGACCCTCTTGGGGGATTTCTTGACATGCAAGTAGACAAAAAGGGACAACTTTGAACTGCTTGATTTTCCACCATTAAGGGATTTTTTTTTCTGTAGTTTGTTCATCCACCCCTTAGAAAATCCAGGGTCCATAGATATTCGCCCTGTTTTCTTTTTCTCATTCCAAGTTTAAAAACAAAACCAAAGAGTAACAGTCATTCTGTGGTTCCAAACTGACTCTGGGAGCATGTTTTGATAAGGAATTGTTCATCTTTTTTTTTTTCTTCACTATTTAGAAGCTCTGTTTCTAGTTTGGGGAATAAAACTGTAAATTCTAATCATTATGGATAGAGAGACTTTCAGTGATGCCAACAGTTACAGGAAGCTTGCCCCTAAACTGATAGAAGAAAACCTACCCCCATCTTGGTTCAGGTGCCTCTCCCTTCAAGCTAGGGTTTTTAAAGTGCTCATTGTGCACAAATTGTATTTCATCCACTTCTGATCACAGTATCAGCTTCTACTGTGCTCCTTCTTAATCCAGACCCAGAAAGTTTCAGGATGCTGGGGTCCAGTACAAGGAAACATGGGGGGCACAAGAAGGAGCACAAGGCACAAGAATAAACAGTACCTACTATGCTCCAGTCACTATGCTAAGCACTTTTAAAATAAATATTGTCTCACTTAATTCTCACAAGAAGTCAGTAAAACAAGCTAACTTTTTAAGGGCATGTGCTTAGAATGAAGGACAGTCAGGAAGAATGGTAGAAACAGGTTAGAGTAAAATTGGGTGTACCACACTAGGGCCCCAAAGGGAATGGAGGATGCTTCCAGTCAGTCTGGGGGGGGGGAGGCACATCATACAGTTCTTATCTGGGACAAGCAAGACCAGGTGTTGGGGAAGGGAGTGACCAGTAGAGACCTGAGATCTAGTGCTGATTCCTACTAGTGGAGGGGAGGGACTACTCCTCAGGAAATGGCCCCTAGTTAATATTCAAGCTCCCTGCAGGGCCAAGAGAGAGACTCTAGGCTATTACTGCTAGTCTTATCCTGACAGAGTTGTTTTGTTTTTTAAGTTTCCTGGGGGCTCTTCTTTTAAGAAGCTGGGGAGGCTACTGGGGTCATTACAGCCCTGACCTAGAAATCAGAGTGTGTGCCTGGGGGTCTGAATTCATCCCCATCTCACAGGAACTAAAACATGTTTATTCTCAGTGGGGGAACCCTTGGGAGTATCATAAGCTGGTAATTCATGACAAAAAGCAGTAGAATATCAGTATTGGCTTGTCAAGCAGCATTCTGGGAAAGAGGCAGCCCCTTCCCCACCCTGGCATAGGTCAGTGCCAAAGGTAAACAGACATACCTGGAAGTATTTGGAGCCACAGTAGAAAAAAAAACCCAACACAATGACTGTGCATGCTGGGGTCATACAGGAGCCCGGAAACCAGTAGTATCTCCAACATCTGAATAGTTCAGTCATGGATTCAGCAGGGGATGGAACCAACTCCTGGTAGGGGATTTTGTGAGGAAGAGGGGGAGATAAGCCAAGATTAACACCCTCAGTGAGACACCCAAAGAAGCCAGGATTGTGACAATGGGCAAAGCCTGGTCCCAGCCATCTCATCCAGAGGGGCAGTGGCAAAAGTACTTGGACCACAGATGAGGAAGGAACAAACAGGGTCTTCTCACCCCATTCAAGAGTGACAGAGGGGACAGAGCTGGTACCTTAGCACAAAGTCCTGATCCAGAAACTGAGGCAGGAGAGATGAACAAAGAAAAGAAAAAAAATAACAACAAATAATGAAATTATCCATGGGTTAAGAAAATCCAAGAGGTAAACCACAAAGAAAAGAGTCATTCTACAACACATATGAATAAAAACTTAGAGGAAACAATTGGTTTGGCCGTAGGACTGTAAAATGCATGAAAGAAATGAACCAAAATTTTTTTAATGTAATCAGAATTTAATTAGAACTCTTGAGAAAAAATGATAAGAATAAAATTTATAGATATGTAATTATTATCTATATAACATATTAATTATATTCATTAAATTAGTATATTATATATAATTAATTGTATAAATTATAAGAAAGATAAAGCTTAGGACAAAAGGTAGAAATTCTTAGCCAAGTAATGAACTCCTCAAACAAAAGAATGAAGCACACAGACCTTTATGGTTCCATGAGACAAGAAATAATAAAGTCAAAAGATTGAAAAAATTAGGAGAACATATAAAGTCTCTACCACCAAAAACAGCTCATTTGAAAACAGGCGGGGGGGGGGGCGGGGAGGAGATTTTAGGAATCACTAGACTCAGACTTTTATTGGGGAAGGGAAGGAGAAAGAGGAATATGAGTTTGAAGAAGAACCAGGAAGGGTAGTGATCATGATGGGACAACAAATAGAAAAGAGGATCAATGAAGCATGGATACATACAGAGAAGCCCCCTCCAAATGGGGTGCGGGTCTACACAGAGCAGTGTTAACATGCCGCATCAAATGAATCTTTTAAAGAATACATCAGCGATTCAGTTTGGGATACAATTCTCTTCTGCTATTCTTTACATGTAGAAACATTCATATTTCTTGATGGTTGTCAAGTTAATCATTTGAAAACCAATTTGTTAAAGAATCACCATCATTGTACATGTATGGACTATATTGGATCTTGCTGCCTTGGGGAGGTGGGAGGGAGGGAAAATTTGGAACTCAAAATCTTGTAAAAGTGGATGTTGAAAAGGAGGCTGAGATGCAAATTAATGATGCAACATTCTCATTAATTAAACTTCTTGAAGCCACATCTACTCTATCAGCCCAAGTGAAAAAACTTGCATTTCAATGTACCCAACATGTACATTTCTTTAAAAAATGGGGTAGTCTGTTGAGAGAAGGCTGTGACCCCCTGAAATTTGAAAACTGAAGTAGCAGCATAGCTAATTAGATGTTGAAATAATGACTACTTTAGGAAATTGAGGGCAGAATTGTCGAGTTGATTTTTTTATCAATCTTCTTGATAAAAAATTCTTTTTCTGCCCCTTTCAGCAACCAAAATGTCCATTCATGAGAGAAGTTGACTTTATATCTCCGTAGTAAATTTTTCAAACACTTCCACTTCTATCCAATAAATCCCAATGACTCCCTATTCCTATTTCTTCAAGGATCAGCTATAAAATCCTGTTTGGCTTCAAAACCTGGCCCCTTCCTACCTTTTTAGTTCTTCTTACAAATCACAGCCCTCCATGTACTCTATGATCCAGTGACAGAGCCTCCTTGCTATTCCTCAAACATGGTACCACATCTCCCAACTCCGTGCATTTCCATGGATTCCCCCAGACCTGACCTTCTCTCCCTCTTCATCTCTTGTCTCCCAGGCTTCCTTCAAGTTCAAGCTACGAAGTTCATCTTCTACAGGAAGCTTTCTTCCATGATACCTTCCCTCTGTCAACTATCTCCAATTTGTGCCATCTATGTTTAGCTTGTACACATTTGCTTGCATATTGTCTTTCCCATTAGACTGTGAGCTTCCAGGACAAAAACTGGTTTTTGCCTTTTTTTGTGTCTCATGCACTTAGCACAGTCTGTGACTTGTAGGTGCTTAATCAGCGCTTCACTTGTTGTTGTAGCTCATTCTTCATTCTCAAAGAGGACCAATGACATCAGGAGGGCGATGTCTTGACTTGCAAGTGAATTGGACTTAAGTAAGGCAGGGCTGTGCAAAGTCCCCAGCTTCTCTTCTCTTCTCAGAGTCATCAGGGTCCAGTGGCCAGACATAGATCAGGAAGACTGGAGAGGATGGTCTGCCCTTAACTTGACATCTACCTTCATTACCTTCCTGAAACCAATTCTATCTCAGTAGAAGTCTGGGAAGAGGATACTAAACCAAGAACCCAACTTTACTCCTGACATCAGTCTTCAACCCAAAGAATAACAAGAGATCACAAATCTAAGCAGCCAAGAAATGCAAGCTAGTAATTAAAATGTCTCAGTTCAATTGCTCTGCTACTCCCTATGAAGGCAATGTAAGGCTGAGGTTCCAGATATGATGCAATGACATCTGTATTTAGCATGATTCATCTCCCTAGACTGAAATGCCAAATTCAGAAGTCTTCATATACGAGTTAGCAAATGGCCCATCTTACCAACAGAGGGCATCGCAAAGCTAAGGACTAAAAACCACTTTGACTAATTATGAAACCAGAAATATATTGGCTCTGCCCACTCACCTGAGAGTCAGTGGGGAGGAAATAGTAGTGGAAACTTCAGTTGCTGGTATTTACAAAATGGTTTTGTTCAAATAAAAAGGAAAAGACAAGCCCTCTCAGCCTTTCGTCACTTGAAAGAATACTTCCTAATTCCTTAGTCAGCTTGTCTTTACACATTCTAAAGCTGGGCCTTGGAAGCCAGGCAGCAATTTCCTGAGGTTACCAAGGGGATAAGATGGGTGACTAATATTCATGTTAGTTCTTAGACAGGAGTCACAAGAGCAGCCCCTCCCTTACTTTGTAGACATGATCAACTATGAGGTAATAACACCTATTTACCAAAGGCCAATATAATTTCCAAGCTCCTCTGAGTTTCTAAAGTCTCTCCCCTACATTTCACAGGAGTGCAGAATTTTGGTGTTGGAAGTGGACTCGGTAGATGTTCAGTCCAAACCAACGCATTGGACCTCGAAAGCTAACATCCTTAACCAGCCCCTGAAGGCTGTAATAATTACCATTAATGGCATATAATAATAGGTTAATAGATTAATAGCTGAATGAGAGATTAGAGGTTGCCCAATCCAGTCTCCCCATTTTCCAGATGAAGAAACCTTGGCCCAAAGTAATTTTTCCAAGACCACACAGGTGACAATAATGGTGACAAAAAAAGCAACAGGAACAGCAGCAAACATAATAGGATTGCAAAGTACTTTGACAAATTCCCTCCCATTTGATCCCCAGAATAACTCTGTGAGGTATGTCTTCACAAAACGAAGACTAAAAGGGTGGGCAGGAAGGAAGGGAAGTATCCAGGTAGCAAGGGGCAAAGCTAGGATTCAAATCCAGATCCAAATCCAGAGTTCTTTCCACTAGACCACCAGTTTCAAAATAAATCACCATAAAAAGCTCTGTTATACATCTAACCATGAAGAACTTCTGCTGCACCCACAAAGGCTCAGGCATGTGGGCTAAATTGAGCTCCATCCTTTGGGGAGGCAGACCTCCAGCGAGAGTGGGGTAACCTACCTTTTCTCATACTCTTTGGCTCATTAAATCCTGACTGTCGTACTCTAGGGATGATGTAATTATAACTTAGTTTTAGGTTTCTCCAAAAAGGAAGAGTAGAAAGGCACCCAATACACGGTGTGAATCAGCTCTAGAAAAGGAATTTATTCCCTACACACAAAAGAAATGCTAAATCAAAATATTTTCAGGAGTACAAACTGACAGTCCCACAAATTAAACAAATAGCAGTACTAATCACTTTTATATCCCATCCTAAGATGATACTTCAAACATAAAGCAGTTTGTGGGATTGCTGATGATACATTTACGTTTCACCTTGGCTCTGCACTGTCTAAGCAACCCTGCTATGTGTTTGCCGGTAAAACAGGCAGGCTTTCACCACTCCTCCATCAATGGCCATCCAATGCAAGGCTGCTGCAGCAATGGTCAGGATCCCTCCTCTCACTTTCATTCAGCTCTGACGAGAAGGATCCGGCACTTCCACATCTCCCGAATTCACAAGGCTACCTCCACACCTGGACAAGCTCATCTTGGGATAGATATTCATTTACTCCAAATCATAAAAGAAACAAACACAAAAGCAGAAAAGACAATCAGGGGCCCAGGAACAGGCTCACGTAACTAAATTCCTTTGCATTAGCTGCCTCATAGACATGGCAGCCATGGTACTTGGGTGGAGTATCACTCCTCACTGAAAGTCTCACAATTACATGATGTCACCTATGACAAAGCAGTGTCATTGCCATGGGACAAGGAAAAGACCAGGGACTACTCAGGGTTTTCTAAATACTACTCTAACACCACGTCCCTTCAGCCCTGGGTTACCACATTCACAGGAGCAGCCAGGAAGTTTGCTACATCCATTATCACCAAGGGCTGAATCACACATTTGACTCCCCAGAAATTTCCAGAAAGCTCTGGGGGCACACTCCCTGCATGGTCTCTACGGACCAATTTAACCTGAGTACCAAACAATAAATTCCCTTTGCACCAGGAAGGAGGCTAAGAGCTATTTCCAATTGTGATTTATTATGAGATTGGCCTGCCTGGAGGAATCATCTGGCACCAGCTTCATTTCCTTGCTATTCAACACCACGGCCCAACCATGTCCTAAACCTACTTAATCAACTTTTCCAGTGCTGAGTTGTTGGGTTAATATTTTGATTATTTAGATCAGCAGTTTTCAACCTGTGGGTTGTGACCCCTTCGAGGATCAAACGACCCTTTCACAGGGGCCACAGGGGTCACCTAAGTCCAATGGAAAACACATATTTCAGATGGTCTTAGGAACAGAGACACCTCTCCTCTATCCATCTCCAGGCGCAACCGCCCACATTCAAATACGCCCACATATGAGTATTAAAGGGTCGGGCTTTAGAAAGGTTGAAAACCACTGATTTAGATGATAATGTCTTCCAAGTCAATTATTTCCACACAAAGTCAAGAAGCAAACACTTTGTAAGGTATAAAAATTCATGTTTATTCAGCACACCTGGATTGGCTCATCTGGCTTTCATTTCAAGTTTGTGACCTGACTGTTTATTCATCTTTGGCTTTATCATTAGTTATCAGCTAACATCTGCAGACCTTTTGACTGTTTAGAACTTGAGGGTTAAGAATAACCCACCCACCCACTTCGCCATTTGGTTCTAGACAAAACAAGAAGTTTCTGGACATCAGGGTGGATTAAGAAGGTATTTTTCTGTTTGCTAACCCAGCAGGATCCCTTTGACTCAAAAAGAAAAATGCCTTTTCCTTACAGACAAGCTGCTTTTGGAAATAGCCCTCAGAGCCTGACATGCAGACACATGAATGAAAATGTGTTTATTAAATGTTTACTGTCTACCAAGAGGTATATGGGGTGTTCAAAGAGGACTAGACACTGTGGTGTGAGGACTTGGCAAACCCTTATCGGGGCTTCTCTTCAATCACTGGTATCCACTGGGTACTTAACTCTCACCTGGGACTCCAGGAGGCTGCAGCCTGTGCAGCAGCCACACCCTGGTAAAAGGGTCCCAGCAGACTGGCTAAACCAGGTCAAGGGTAACTGATAGGCCTCGGACCTGTTGGTGAGTCAGGGGGATGTTTACCCCAAGCAGGTGAAGACTTCCCCTGGCAGAATGGGCAGATGAGAACAGTGTGTTCCGAGGACCATGAAGGCAGCTGAAGCAGGCGCTGTGCAAGGGTTTGGTCAGACGTTAACGATGCCAAGGTCATCTGCCGCACCCCAGGACAACTGACCTTGGTCCTGCCATTGGACTTTGGTGACTCTGCAAGAGAAAGAGAGGTTGAGGACTTGTGTAAGTCAGCCTTGATGAAAGCTAATTCACGCATGGGTTGAGACATCGTCTGTGATATCATAGAACCTCTTCAAAAGCAAACCACACTACAAAGCAAGGATAGAGCCAAGTGCTGGAGACAGAGACAGAGCAGTGACAGTCTCACATTTTAATGGGAATTCCCTGTAACACTCAGCTTCGGAGCAAACGTTCAGGCTTGTAGTTCTTATGGTGCTGGGCCAAAGAAGGTGGTAGCGAATTTTCATTAGTGTCATTTTTATTGATAAAATCATATCTATTTCTGGTGTTGAACCATTCAACAGTGCCAAAGGACAAGGCAGAGGAAGTGAGTAAAGCACTTGACTCAGAAAGTCAAAGAAACTGTGAGTTTAAATCCAGCCTTGGATGTTTACTTGCCTGTGTGACCCTAGGTAAATCACCTAACTAACTCTCTGAGTCTGATTACTCATCTGGGAAATGAAGAGGCTGACATTTTGAGAGCCTGGATTGACAAATTGAGCAAACAAAGAAGTAAATCTTGACTCCCCAGACAAACAGTCAGAATTCTGGAACAGAGACTCATAACAAAGGAACTTGGACGTGGGATTCAGGGAGTGGTGTACTGGTAAATGTTTAACCATCAGCTCTCTGCGGGGGATGTACGTACTTTCAGATATAATTTATATTATTAATATTTTCTCCATTGTTTCTTTAAGTCTAGACAAACAACAACAACAAAAAAGCAGCCCTGGTTTGTAGTATAAAAGCTCCCACTGAAAATTTAACAAGCAGCCCCTAGAAGCAAGTTCTAACTGGCTCCAGCAGACCTCTGGATCCAGGCGATCTAAGCTTAGGCTGGAGTATCTCAGCAGACTGGTTGCCTTTGGGGTGACCTTGGCTTACCTGGACACAAATAAGCTATCAAGGAAGGCTCCTGGACTAATCAGTCAGTCCTAGCAAGGAGTTGCAAGTTCTGCTGTCACGTCCCTAGCAGTCTCCAACCTCGCCCTTGAGTTCAGCACCCTTCTACTATAGCTTTTGTCTCTCTTCTGAAGTCTGTTAAATTCTGGGTGCTCCACACCTGGGGTTAGGGATATTGGCCATTAGTCAAATGTCTAAGCTGGGGTTACGATTCCTAACATTCACCTAAGTGGACTGGATTTGAATCCTGGCATGGGAAACTTTGGTACATGTTTTGAGGTAGGGTGGTACAATGTAAGGAGAAATTTGTTCTAGCGGTGGAAAGTCTGGGTTCAAATTCTGCCTCTGAGGTTTACTACGTGACTACCTTGGGCAAACCCTTTAACCTTCATAGTCCTCAGTGTCCTCATCTGTAAAATGAGGACATTGCAGCAGACAGCCTCTGTGGACTCTTCCAGCTCCAGAACTATGATCTTCTTGTTGTTACTGTTGGCTTTGTTGTTACTGTTGTTATTGTTGAGAAGTCTAAACAGTACTGAAAGAAGAAGGTTTCCAAGTCCCCGTGCCTCTAGTGCCTTAACATTTTTGTTCAGTAATCTATTAGGAAATGTCTAATCAAACCATGGTACATGAATGCAATGGAATTACTACTGCCCTGTAAGAAATAATGAACATGAAAATTCCAGAGAATTCTGCACACGTACTGATGCACAGTGAAGTAAATAGAACATGGAAAAGCTGTGCCTTTGGTGATAACAGTACTATACAGGATAACAACAAACACTGTGAACACTGTGTAATTATAATCAACTGATCAGCCAACCCACAAGCATTAATTAAGTACCAAATGTTACCACTTGCCAGGGCAGTGTTGAGAAAATGCTGTTGCCCTTCTGGTAGAAGTGGTATCCAGAAGACGCTTGTCAGACAAGAGTGATATGTTGATTGATTTAGATGAATTGCCTTTTCCCAAGTTTTAAAGATATTTGTTACAAAGGAAGCTTTGGGGAGGTGGAAGAGTAAAAGCTTTCTCAAGGAACAGAAATGATCTAAAAACACAAATAAGTTTTTTAAAAGTCATTTTTGAGAGAGGCCTTACTTATAAGACCTTATGTAAGTCCCTTAACATTTGGGGATTTTGTCCCCTCGTCTATAAAATATGGGGCAGGATTAGACTAAAATATCTTTAAGGTATATTCCAATTCTCAAAGAATGCAGGTATTTGTCTATTCCTGTTTGGGGTCAAGTTGGTCATTTTCAACATAGAATTGCCTAGTACAGGGGTGGGAAACCTATGGCCTCAAGGCCACATGTGGCCTTCTAGGTCCTTGGGTGCAGCCTTTTGATTGAATCCAAGTCTTACAACAGTAACAACAAAGCCAACAGTAACAAGAAGATCATAGTTCTGGAGCTGGAAAAGTCCACAGAGGCTCTCTACTCCAATCTCCTTATTTAACAGAGGAGAACCATGAAGGAGGACCACGAAGGAGGACCACGAAGGAGGACCATGAAGGAGGACCATGAAGGAGGACCACGAAGGAGGACCATGAAGGAGGACCACGAAGGAGGACCATGAAGGAGGACCACGAAGGAGGACCATGAAGGAGGACCATGAAGGAGGACCATGAAGGAGGACCACGAAGATTAAATGGTTTGCCCAAGGCAGTAATGTAGTAAGCCTCAGAGGCAGAATTTGTAAAAATCCTTTTATTAAGGGGTTTTGTTCTGTGAAGTCTGGGTTCAGTCAAAGGGCTGCACTTGAGGACCTAGAAGGTCTCATGTGGCCTCAAGGCCAGCTTCCCCACACCTGGCCTAGTAGATCCACATCGCTATAGTTGCTTGACGTCAATTACAACCTTCCCATTCTAGAAGCATACATTCTCAAGAGACACCCCACACACCTAGGACACCCACATGTCAAACAATCAGAGAAAAAAATACCTTTTTAAGTATCATCATTGGAGAAAGCCAATCATGATTGCAAGCTCAAACACTTGTCAGTTCATCAGAGGCAGGATGGCCACTTAGGCCTCTTGGACAATGGACCCTGTTCTCCTTCCAGAACAAGGGATATCCAAGCAAACCAGGGGAAGGGCCACCATAAGGGGGCCTAAGTGAGCCCTCAACATTGTTCTTCGGCATTGATTCTCTAACAAATGGAAAATATTCTAGGAGACATTCTTTTCATTGTGAACAATGTCAATTGGGGAAACTTTCGCTATGCTTTGTTCAACTATAACCTAGAAATGTATGTCAGTCTAAGCACTTAACAGATTATCTCTTCTGATCTTTAGTCAACAGCCACGGTCAACATTAAGTCTGAAGGAGAATGGATGGTTGTGTAAGGACCCAGAAAACAAAACACAAAACCCCACCTGCCATTTATCAGTGATGTAACCTGCTAGTCATTCCAGCCTCTCAGCTGAGTCATTTGCTAGCCCAGGGGCGAGGCATTTAACTTTTGCAAAAGTCTCAGTTCCCTCAACTCACATGGGATAATAGGACCTGGAATGCCCACCTCTTGGGGCTATTATAAGGATCCAGGAGATAAACAATCCTGGAATTATTACGCCATGGTAGCTAGTAGAGTTTGCTCCCAGCTCACTCACTGACTTGGTGACTTGGCTACTGTCCCTGGCTTCTCCTCCAGTTGGGTCCAATGTCAGGTCACTAATTAGCAGCTAGGGTGGAATTGTGAACAGAGCACAGGGCCTAGAGTCAGGAAGACCTGAGTTCTAATCTAGACCTCAGATATTTATTGGTTACATGACCCTGAACAAATCACTTAACCTCAGATTCCTCTAATGATAATAGCACCTACCTTTCAGAGCAAGAAACATATGAGATCACAATTGTAAGGTGCTTAGCACAGAGCCTGGCATATAGTAGACGCCATATAAACGTTGATTCCCTTCCCTTCCCAATGCATTGTCAGTCTTGCGTAGCACTGGAAAAGTCCAAGGAGCAGAGGTGCCTTTCACTGGCCTGGGAGCACAAGGACATTTCTCCTACCTGTCTGTCCCTCTTTCACCTACATTTGTCACTGTTCAGTCGTGTCAGTCGTGTCTGACTCTGTGACCCCATTTGGGGTTTCCTTGGCAGATGCTGGAGGGATTGGCCATTTCCTTCTCCATCTCATTTTACAGATGAGGAAACTGAGGCAAACAGGATGGAGTGACTTACCCAGGATCACAGAGCTAGGAAGCATCTGGGGCCAGATTTGAACTCAGGATGATGAGTCTTCCTGACTCAAGGTCTGGCACTCTATGCCTATGGTGTCTCCTAGCTGCCCTCTAGCACATAGTAGGTATTTAATAAATACCAGTTGAAATGCTCGTTGACTAATATGTCTCTACAAATCCATATTAGTGACCTTATTTCATTTATTTCCAAATATATCTTAGGGTAGTAGCCCTCATGCGTCACAAGAATTATTTAAAATATACAGATGAGTAGGGTCTTCAACAGCCCAGCCAACTCTGATTTTTTTTTTGAGAAATTGAAACTAACTATAAAAGTTATGTTTAACAATGTAAAACATTTTGGGGCCCACTAGTCCAAGCCGTTCATTTAGAAGATGAGAATGCCCAGACCCCAAGAGGGAAAGTGACTTTAGCTTAGGAGAACTGGGATGGGCATCCAGCCTCTTTTCATTGTACCAGGAGTCAGAAACTACCCAGTTCCATGGAAGGCTGAGGCGTCTGCTAAATATTTGTCTCTCTCAGCACAGACACATACCACACAGATATATGAAACACCTTAAAAACAAAACTACCCCCCCAATATATTTGTCAGTACTCATGTTTTGGATTTTTATTATTTTAAACTATTTCAAATACCGCCAAACAGAATAGGAAAGAAATTACCCGAGTGTGCTCAGTCCCTTACAGATTTATGCTATCACATCTCACCTGGGTCCTTGCTGCAGCAAGCCAATCCTTGTACTCTTCCCTAATCGAGTTAGCTTTGCCATGAACCTCCTCTACAATTCCAAAGCTGATTTTCTCTCCTAAAGCCTCCCCTGGGACCCTCTCTCCCCACCCTGTCAGTTAAGTAACTTGCCTTACTTCATTAAAGAAAAAAATGCCAAGACAGCTAGGTGGGTCAGTAGATAGAGTGCCAGACTTAAGAGTTAGGAAGATCTAAGAACTTTGAGTATTCACAAACTGGTCACTTTACCTCTCTCAGACTTACTTTCCTCATCTTTAAAATAGGAATGTTAATAATAATAATGTTCTTCTATTAGAAGAAAATGTTTGCTCATTCACCCCAATATAGATGGAGCAGAAGCATGCATATAAGAGTGGTTATAAGGATCAAACGAGATGCACTAGATAGTAGACTGCCACCAACATCATTCCTACCATCTAATCTGGAGTCTTTCTCTCTCCCCTGGCTCCTTTCCTACAGCCTACAAATAAGCCCAAGGGTCTCCCCTCCTCTTTCTCCCCTCACTGGAGCGTGTAATGCTCACCAGCTCTTATCCCATATCCTTCAGCTAAACTTGAAAAAGCCAATTTTCCCTGTTCTCACTCTCTTCTAACCTCCCTGAAATTGGTTTTGGACGTCACTGTTCAACTGAAACTGATCTTGCCAAAGCTCCCAATGATTTCCGAAATAGTTCTAAATGGCCTTTTTCTAGCTTTCCTGACTTCTATTCAGCATTTGACACATAATCAATTACCTTCTCCAAGTTACCCTTTCCTGGGTTTTCTTTTGTGTGTGTGTGTGTGTGTGTGTGTGTGTGTGTGTGTGTGTATGTGTGATTCTACTCTTTCTGGGCTCTCCTCTCACCTGTCAAACCCCTCCCTCCTCTTTTGTCCTCCTTGGTGACAATGTCACATCCATTAACAATGTCTATCCTTGAAAGCAAAAAATTAGAGTTTCTTAACCTATTTATATCATGGACCCCCTTGGCAGTCTGGCGAAGCCTATGGACTTCTTCGAATGTTTTTAAATAAACATAATAAAATAGAATATATGTCAATTGCATGTGATGAAATATAAATAAATATAGAAAAAGATGTAAATAGAACAAATAATGAAATATAATATGTACAATACACGTAA
>CM053601.1:16786364-16821933 GCA_028646575.1 Pseudocheirus occidentalis
AGACCAGGGGAGGGGCTCTACAGTGGGATCACTGTTTTGGGGTTGGTGTAGGGGAAAGACGGGGAGAAAATTTGTAATTCAAAAATCTCATGAAAATGAATGATATAAACAAGAAAACAAATAAAATTTATTACATTAAAAAAAATCAATGATACATTTTAAAAGGAAAAAAAAAAAGAAATGTATTATGCAGGAGACTCTATGCTAAGCACAAGAGATACAAATACAACTCCAGTTCCTGCCCTTTGAGGAGCTTACATTCTTGGTCACCTCAGACAGAAGGCATTGATGGTGGGAGGGACAAGGAAAATCCTCCTGAAGAAGGTGGGATCTGAGCTGAGTCTTGAAGGAAGCCAGGGAAGCTACCTGGTGGCATGATATCAAATGATGAAATGTTAAAAATAAAATGATGCTATGATTGAAAAAAAAAGATGGAATGTGACGTGTGAGAAACAAGTAAAGAGGCCAGAGTGACTGGATTGTAGAATGCCAAGGTGGAGACTAAAGCATAAGAGAACCAAAAATGTAGGAGGAGGTCAGGTGCAAAGGAGTGAAATGCCAAAGAGGGAAAATGGTCAGGCACTTAGGAACAGTAATACTCTAAGCCAGTGGTTCTCAACCTTCCTAATGCCGCCATCCTTTAATACTCGTATGTGGGTGGACCCACCTGGAGATGGATAAAGGAGAGGTGTCAGTTCCTAAGACCATTGGAAATGTTTTCTGTATTTCCAAGGGGTCGCGACCCACAAGTTGATAACCGCTGCTCTAAGAATGCACTTTAAGGCTAGACTCAGTCTTCAGAACGAAGCTCTACTTATATTTTCTTGGCCATTCTCCCTCCTCACTCTCAAGCTGGTATGAATGTTTTCATAAGAAAAACAGTAAGACTTTGCTCGGGATGTCATTCAGACCTATTTCCTCATTCCTGAATTGCCTGTTGGTTAGATGATGACATTTAAAAGAACAGGCAATTTTTGTTGTATGGTTATCATTGATCAAATGAATTTAGTCATGCAAATAGAAATAAAATGAAGAATTGGAAAGGGTTTATGGCTACATGAACCACTTGCCTAACTCCCACTCCCACTGGTGGGCTGGATTCTCAGAGAGTAGTTAAGTATTTCTCCATTTGTATAATGAAAAGGGCATGCTTTAAGGATGGTACCCTCATTGGTCGGTCCGCCATTAAACCAGGAAAGTGGAAATAAGAGATCTGAGTATACATAAATTACTCAGTGAGGCAGCATGCTATGAAATAGGATAAAGCCCTCATAGAATCACAGAATTTGAATTAGAAAAGGTTGTAGGGACCCCCTAGTCTACCCTACAGACAAAATGAATTCCCATTATAAGATATCCAAAGAGTAGTCATCCTGCCTCAGCTTGAAGACTTCCAGCTACTACTTTGCTTTGGGTTCTGCTCTCTGGGTGGGTCCAAATGAAACCAATCTAGGCCCCCCTTCACATGGCAGCCCTTAAAAACAGCTATTGTGTTCTCCAAGATTGTCCTCTTCTCCAGCCAAAACATGGTCAAATTCCTTCAATGAGCTCCATGACAGGGACTCAAGGCTCCACCATCTTGCTTGCCTCCTCTAGCTACTCTCCAACTGATCAATGTCTTTCTTAAACCATGGCACCCAGAAATGAATACAGTCCTCCAAGGGAGGTCTGATAGTGGATGGGTACAATCAGGACTATCACCTCGAGTTCCTAAAAGCTAGGACTCAATGCATGCAGCTTGAGATGAATCTTTCTCAAGGCCATTACAGAGAAAATTCTTACATCAGGCAAAAGGTTGGGCTTGCTAATTTAGGAAGGTTTTCCTAATTCTAGGAATCTTTTGGGGAGTGTAGGAAGGGGGAATCAGTCTTACAACTGATGACTGAATTACTTCCAGATCATTATCTCAACTTCATCATAGAAAGCTGCTTGGGTTTCTAAAAAGTTAATGGACATATCCAGGACCTGTGCCTAGAGGCCAGCTCCCTTTCTGCTACATAGCACCTGCTTCTCTAGGAATCCAGTTCAATGATAACATATGAGACTTGAAATACTTTAAAAACCCGATTTTTATCAATGTAATTCCTCCTCTTAACAGATAGAAATACTTTATGATTTAACATATTACCCTTGAGAGTTCCTGCAGTCAGAAAGCATCTCCCTGAGGCCAAGTTGGCAATTTCCCAACTCATGGGGAAGATCCCCCCTGAAAACAGCTACCCTAGGAGCCAAGTGGATCTGGGGTCCCTGGCCTCATAATCTCCATCCAACATTGCTCAGCTGAAGGCCATCGAACTGGTCTTGTGGTTTCTACCAGACTCTACTCTGCTGGATACTGCTTGGTCTAATATTCATCTGCTGGACACAAAATCCCCAACAGCTGCTACTCTACTCTTGAGGTAACTAGTGGGTCCCAGAGTCAAGAAGACTGTGGATTCTAGTGTGGCCTCTGACACTAGATGTGTGACTAGCCTTTGTCTGCCTCAGTGTCCTCATCTGTAAAATGCAGCTAATAATAGCACCTTCCTCCCAGGGTTGTAAAGCTCTCAGCACAGTACAGGGCACACAGAGGGTAGGGTGCTTAATAAAGGCTTGTTCCCTTCCCCTTCCTTCCCATTGCCTCCACCCTTTGGCTCAGCTGAAGTCCTTGGCTTATCTCTTCATCAAGGGAAAAGCAGCCCTGATTTTTCATTTTAAAGGCCAGACTTTTTTCTTACTAGGACACTTGAAGAAGGAAAAACCCTTACCTTCAGGAAAAAAAAAATAGTGTGGAAGCATGGTTGTTTTCCTTATTTACAAAGTAGAGTTTTATTTCACTGAGAGATCTGGCTGTGAGATCTTACTTAATCTCCAGCTGGAGACTCTCAGGACAGACGCCAAACTCTTCAGAATAAAGAATGAAGAACAGAGAGGAGGCTCTCCTAGTTAAGTAATAAGTAACCAGTGCATTTATTTTCAAGTCTGTCTTCTCTGTGAATGAAACTTCCTGGTCAATGGGTGTGCGCAAACTTGATTTCAGCTCATCTTGAGGGTTCTGTACCCCTCCCAATGGGAACACCTCTAAAGTCTTGCCTACAGCCAGACACGAGATACCCTGGGCCAGAACAAACTCAGACCAGTCCAGTGATTCAGACTCAGGTCAGAGTGCAGTCAGAAATCCATGCACCATAAAATGTAATAAAAATGATGTTGGTGATAAAGGAGAAAAAAAATACAACGATTGATACCAAGAAATAACTTATCTCCTCAAAGGTAAACTATATCCTAGCTTGTATAAATAAAGCCCCATTGCTACCACATCCTACTTCTCAGCGGCAAATCCCCCAAAATTTTCTAGGGATCTCCCACCACTAAAATAACATTAAAATAATTAACTTGAAGAGTACTGAAAGAGGAACTCCCAGTAACAGGGATAAAAAGTTGACTTACAAACTCACCAATATAAGGAACTTCCTGGTGAGGGTGGGGAATGGCAAACCACACCATTATCTTTGTCAAGAAAACCCCAGACGGGGTCACACTGAGTCAGACAGCTAAAACTGAACAACAAACATACCAGCAGCCAGGTTAATCTTCCCAGGCCTGTGCGGTAGTCTGGTCCGTAGGGAAAAAAAAGATGACAAAAAAGAGAAGACAATGCATGTAAGATTCTACAAACCTTCAAGAGCTATAAAAATGCCCATGGTCACCATCATTGTCAGCCTGCAGTCAGTCACCAGGTCTCCAGTCCAGTGACTTAACTTCCCACGTCTTCTGCTGCACTCCTGAGGAGCTCAAGCAATTATTACTGAGCAACACATGGGGTGTGCTGATCAATGTTTAACAAGTGGGCTCTCTGGGAAAAAAAAACACATCTATGCACATACAGTACGTAAGTCTAGACGATGAACTGGACGATAAAACAAGCCACGAGTTTTCCTGACGTGTAAGCACTCACCTTGAAAATGTTAATCAGCTCTTGAAAGCTGGTTAGAGCTGGCTCCATCCAGCACAGCCTCCCAAGGGCAGATCTAACTGCCGCCAAAGTAGACTGTTCACAGGGAGTTAGGGGTCATGAGTCCAATCCACCAACCTCATTTCTTTAAAAAATGTCACCCTTCTCCAACACCTCAGATCAGGGACACAACTGATCTGAGAGAATGCAACTTTCTAGAGCCGATTATGTAGAAATCCTTGCTTTATCTACCTTCTGGGGATCTTCTAAGGAGGTAGGTGGTATTACCATTCCCACTTTAGAGTTCAGCAAACAGAGGTACCGGTAAGTGACTTGTGCCCGGGATGAAAGAGCTGGTGTCTTAAGGCTGGATTGGAACTCTCTGCCCAGCACTCGGTGCACTGTGGCACCCCTAAGCATTCCAGGCCTGAGGAACAGCCAATGCAAAGGCAAAGACACAGGAGACAAAATGTACAGGGGGTAGTAAAACAGTAAATAAGTAATAAGGTAGAATGTGCCATCAGCCTGGAATGACAAATGGGAGTCAGACTGTGAAGAGAAGTGAACAATACTAATTCAAGTTTGAAAATTCTCAACAGACTAATTCTCGGATTTCACAATAAGATTTTTTAAATGGGGGTACGGGGTAGGAAGGAATGGATCCTTGTTCAGCAATGAGCTTCACAAATGAGACAGACACAATCTGTTATGCTTCATTAACTTTTCCTTTATTCTCTCAGATCGCCTCTAACTACTTTGGAAAAACACCTATCAGATGCTGATTTAAGTAGGAAAGAAACAAAGCAAGTCATCAATATACAGTTTCTATGATACAGAATACACAATAAATTATATCTACATGCAATGTCTACAGTTACACAATGTAAAAAAATACAGTACTTTTTATGTACATTTTTTAAAGATTTACATTTTTATGTACATTTTGTAAACTTTTAAAAATCCATGTCTTTGTACCAAACCCCAGGTGTACAAAGCCTCCTCGGCTCACACACGGCCACTCTTACTTCTGTACCACAGCACAGGCATTTACTGATACACACTACCACAGACATCTCTTCACTTCATAGTTCAGCCTTGCCCCCCCCAGTCTAATACCGTTATTCTTGAAATGTGAATTACCTCCTCCCGACTCCCTGTATTCTCAGCGTGCAATGTAATCATACCAACATGTGATTTTGTTTGTCACCACATCCACATTTACCCAGGTCTACGTAATAACCTCATTCAGCACTAAGAGCTTTCATACAATACATGCAAAACTAGTTTTGATTATGGATTTTATTAAACACTAAAATAAAGGGCTAGAACACTTACTTAAAAAGAATGCAAATGCTTGCCAAGCTTAGCTTGCCAATTATTCCTGTAGCTAGTATGTCAACTTCAACTAAGACACCAAATATGAAAATGCCCATTTTTAAGTTTTGCTGGGTCTGTATTGAATATTACATTCAATTTTTAAAAAGCATATCCTGACATGTTTGAATGTGTCTTCCATCACGAAGACACATTTGTAAAACTGTTAAAAGGGCTATCCACTGTCCCTGCCAAGAGAGCATAGGCACACTCCCAAATAGGTGTAAATGACCTGAAGACGTTGCGTAAAGTTGTAGAAGACCCATATATATTCAGACTGCATTTATCTAAAAATCCCTCTGAAAAGCAGTAAATCTGAGGTTTTAATTGTCCCTCTCCTAACCCCTCCCCCCTCCCCCAGCTAAAAAAGCATGACTATTCAGAAGAAAAAAAAAAGTGCCACCCTAAGTAATGTCACTACTTGTCTAAGAAGCATAAACCCATTTAATGGCTTAGAATTAAATATGAAAATAGGCCAGATCTGATCTGAATAATAAACAGAAAGTAGGCGGATCCAGTCCATGCAACTCCTTCCTGAAAGATAAAAGGGGAGGGGAAGAATGTCCCCTACTTATTGCTCAGAAACCTGCAGGCGGACTCCAAAACTTGTACTTGGTACGAGGAGATTTCTAAGATTGGAAGCACAGGGCTTGGGCCACCTTGAAATCAAAGAAGAAGGTGCATTCTCGGTCGCTGGGAGGGGAGCTGCTCAGACTTTCTTCTCCACAGCTCATATCTTCACAAGAGTCCTCACTAAAAAGGGCAAAAAGACGATCTTATTAACGATACGCTTGAATGAAAACTTCATGTGACCCCTGTATGTGTAATCTTGCAATCACAAGGTTAAAGAATGAGGCACCTGGCTTGATTGTGTTTTACATCTCCAAAGACTTCCCAAAGCAAAATCCTCCAGACTCCGATGAGAACCTCTCAGTTCCTCTTTACTTTCCAAAGGAAATGTGTGTGCCAGACTCAGTCACTGTGAACACGCTGTCACTCCTGAGAGACAGCACCAAGGCTTCTGCCAACATCCACCCCCTCCCATCAGAAAACCCAGAGCAATTTCACAGAGCAATTGAACATTTGCAAAGCGCTCCGGAGACTGCAGACCACCCTGAGAGGTAGGCCCTGTTCCTATCTCCATTATACGGATGAAAACTGAAGCCAAGAGAAGTTAAGTTACTTGCACAGGACCCTGGAGTCAGGAGGCAGCCAAGGCAGGCTTTAGACTCAAGATGGCTAGATTTTTAAAGCTTGTACTCCAATTCACAACTCCAAACAAACAGTGCATTATATTTTCTGGCATCTGGATTATTAATCACAACCAAGGCACAAAGATTGCTTTCTGATGATGCAATTTTATCTTTTAAAATATTCAACTGTTAGATAAAAAATACATCATCCCTGAAATGAATTTTCAGTCTCATAAAATGTTGACAACTACAACTCATTGTAGCTCAGCCCCTTGTTTTACACATAAAAAGCAACCAACTACTCAAATATGCAAAATAAACCATGGTCCGCAAAGGAACATAAAGCAGACTTCCGGTCACCCTCCAAAGACCCCACCTCAGAGCCACGCCGGGCCACCGTAGGTAGCTTAACGTTCAATCCCCTTTAAAAATCCTCATGGATAATTCTAACTTTGTTAGCTATAAGATATTTTGAGGATAAAACCTCTACAGTATCACTATGAAGCCAATATATATAAGTAGCCATTCTTTTTTGGGGAGTTCTGCTGATTAAGAGAAATCCTACACAGTACGGATATCTTCAGCAAGCAGAGGCCAAAGGTTCTGAAGAGATATGAATTTTTCTCCTTCCTGATGAGGGTCTTCACAACAAATACAGTAGCTCTCTGAGTAATCAGCCAGAATTTTATATTTTGAAAAGCATAAGCCCAAGTCATTACATAGTTAAGCTAAAGCTAACCAGCATGTCCAAAACAGAATTCTACTATCAATGTTTAACAGACAATCATCTGGGTCTAATATTTCTCCAAAAACTCAACAATGTGATTCTATCAAAAGTTCTAGGGGAAACAGGAAGCTAGAAAGACCATGAGACGAATGGGGGGGAGGGGGAGGATCACACCAGTGTGCACCCTCTACATATGCCTGCTTTTCTAAGTCTCCCTCGAAAATATTGTTTTTAAAAAAATGCTTACAGGGGTGTGTGGTGATGTAACATGCTAGACAGACAGAAGGAAAAGAACGTAAATGTCATTTCTTGTCAGCTCTCCTAGGGAAAACCATCCGCACGACCGGATCACACACACAGCTGTGTGACCTCAGCCAGTCACCTCATGGCTGAGCATGTTTCCTTCCTCATCTGTCAAATGAAAAAATCAGACTCGGGGCTGTGGAAGGCCCCTCCACAACCCTCCCCAGACCAGTCGTATCAAATTAGCAAGAGCAAGTTCAGAAGGCGTCCTTTTTCCCAAGGCAGCTGGCTCACCTCTGACTCTCCTCAAAGCAGCCCCCCTCCGGAATGGTGGGCAGCTCAGGGACGCTGTAATAGCTGTTGTGAAGACTCTGGGCCGTGCGTCGGGACACGATCCACACGAGCTTCCTGTGGTCAGGTTTGCTGCACTCGGGAGAAGAGTACTCAGCGAGGCATTTTGAAACCAGCTCCCTCCAGTAAGAGAAATCAGCATCATTAATCTGGAAACACAGTTGTATACGTTTAAAAACACGAGAAAGGGCCCTATACAGTCTTTAAACAACAGTCTGAATCAGGCTCCTTACATCAAAATGCTGGAAGTGTTGGGACTGCAAGATCTATTGAGGACACTCCCAAAAGCATAAATCCCAAGTGATCACTGGAAATTATATTATGTCCTCTGAAAGCATTTTATCTACACGTGTTGCGTGCTAATGTGAACAAGTGTGTAAGATAAAACTGCTTTCAGAGGACATACTGTAACTTCAGGTGATTGCTTGGGATTATACTGCAAGGTCCTTGAGGGCAGGGACTGTCTTTGGCCTTTTCTGATATCCCTGGGTTTAGCAGTGCCTGGCACCCAGGAAGCACTTAATAAATGCTTACTGAGTTGAATTCTAGCTTCAAATATGTTAAGTAGCTTAAAATTTGGCAACATTTCTTAAATTCCTTTCAGGAGTTAGGGGATTTCTCAGAGAGGAGATATGTCCCCAAACTGTAGGGAATACCACTGGCTTTTAAGGAAGAATTTTAATCCTTTGCAAATTCCTTTGATAATACTATGGTACAGTTAACACAAAGACTTCCAGTTATCACACAGAGAAAAGTTAGAAAGCAATTGTAATGTATTTATTTATATAGCGCTTTATAACATTACCTCTTCCAACAATAGCGAGAGCCAACACTAATAAAGCGCCAGGCACTGTGCTGAGCACTTTACAATTACTGATCTCATGTGACCCTCACAGCCACCCTGGGAAGTAAGAGCTATTATTATCTCCTTTACAGATGAGGAAACCGACAGGCCTTGTTTCACACAGCTAGAAACATCTGGCACAGAATTTGAATTTAGGGTGCTGGGTTTGGAGTCAAGAAGGCCCGAGTTCAAATCCCGCCTCCCCGCTTGGCTCGCCTGTAAGGTGAAGACAGTAACAGCACCTGGCTCTGCACCCCAGGACTTCGGGGAAGACCAGCAGAGGCAGTCACCCTAAAGCACCGAGCACAGGGCCCGCCTGCAAGGCTGCTGCGACTGCTCACCACAGGCCTGGCACTCACTCCATTCCCTCCCTCCACCTCAGCACCACAATGATTTGAAAGAATTAGGCCCACAAAGTCTCTACAAGACCATCTGGGGCCTGCTCTTCCTACCGCACCCCAGTCAGAATCTCTACAACATCCATGTCACCCCTCCTTCCGGGGAAGGAAAGGCTGCCTGCTCCTCCCCAGGCAGACCTCTCTGTTTGGGGACAGTGGTAATTTTTAAAATGCCTCCTCTTACACGGAGCACAAATATGCCTCGGGACCTTTCTGTGCCGAGCACCAGAGGCTTAACCCTCATCTAATAACAGCCCTTCACAACATGTGACTCACCCAATCCCCACGGATGATGCGCCCAATAGGAGTCCAGGTTGAGCCCAGCCATACGTGTGCACGAAAGCCTCTGTTCTAACAGGGCAGACAAGCACAGCCCCCAAGATGCACAGCATGAACACATCCGTATGGACATAGATGAAGACCACTTCTGCCCCCTCCATCTGTCCCTAGAGTCTTCACCTGATCCTCCCGGTGCCCGGCCCCTGGCTCCATTCCAGCCTCTCTCTCTCCAGGCCTCCCAACATGTGGGGCTACACAGAGAAGCTGCCCAGGGAGGGACAGACACAATGCCACTGGAGATTCAAAAACACCCCAGGAAGCAGGAGCTCTATTAGGAAGCCCTCATCCCTATGCTCCAGTTTCCTACATGTGTCTTAAAAAAACCCAACTCCTCCAAGCAGAGAACAATTTACCTTGGAATGCTTCTGAACAAGAAGAAGAATTTCCAATAATTCAATAGATTTCAAGGTTTCCACTTCCAGATTGAGAAGGCACAAAGCTAATACAGACGGCTGCGGAGATTAAAAAAGGAGAGTGGTGGGGGGGACTGTCCTCAGTCTATCTGTCAAAAGCTCATAATTACATTGTGACTAACACACAAAAATGAAAAGATACTTACTTTTGCTTTTGAAAAAGTCAGTCGGCAGTTGCAAGCTTTCAGCTGAGCCTCCAATTTATCAAGGCTCAATACTTCTTTCCTATGAAAGGAAAACAAGTCTTACATTGACCCATAAAGACTTCGATCTTTTCAAAACATAATTTTGAGAATTAGAGCTACTTAAGGAGAAGCAACAGAACCAGACGCAGAAAAGGAAGCAGTTTTAAGGAGGCCCCAGCTGGTAGAAGATGCTCAAACCAGGGGGGTGACAGCGACCTGTGCTCACCTTTCCGAAGCATGACGAAGTACGATAGTGTGGTATAAGTGCAAAAAGTCTAAGGCAGTAGTAGCTTCTAATTCATAGTGCAACTTTTCAGAAATGATGTTTTCCATCCGCTTTATGTCAGAAGCAGTGCACTTGCACTGGCTGATTCTGATGACATCATGGGTCGATGGAATATTGCATTCCTCCTCAATGATTCTAGCAGCCAGAAGAAAACAGCAGACTCCAATGCAAGACAAATGTTTGGGCTTCACCTGAAGAACAAAGAGGGCTTTAGAATCTCAGAATGGTTTTTAAAAAGAGTAACAAATGAGTAATAAATAAATTAATAAACTTAAGTAAATTTAAGTAAATGAATAAAAAAAGAGTAATAAATGTACTCTTTCTACTTTCTCCAGCATGTTTTAAAGGCTTACAAAGCATTTTATGCACACAACTGCACTTGACTCTTACTATTAAGGAGCTAGGTAGATGTTACAGGAGGGAACTGTGAGGCACAGAAATCAATGACTTTTCCACGGCTATAAAGCCTCCTCTAAGGAGGGGAGCTGGACTGGGAACCAAGGTCTTCCTACTCCCAAGCTCAGCACTGGAAAGACCTCGTGGCCTTGTCACTTCTGAGAGGTGGGTGTCAACTTAATGCACAGAAACATTTTTAAACAGAGACCCCAAATGCATCCTGGGAAAACTGAGGGGTTCCCTTCTTGTTCAAGATCTACTTATCAACTTCAATACTGTGCTTATATTGTCATCCCCCCAAAAAACTCTTACACCAGTAAGCATTAAAACAAAGGAAAACCTCTAAAAGGTTCCAGACAGAAAAGAATGAAGCTTGTTCCAATGATTCTATCGCTCACACTTAAAAAAGAAACAACTTCTAAATCTCCTCCCAGGGAATGGGCTCCCTTAGCAACAATAAGTTTAAATTGTAAAATTTTTAAGAAGCAGCTGTCCCACTTTTTAAAAGTTTTCTGAACAATGGTCAGTAATGATGAAATTGAAAAAATCTGCTCGGATGACGTATTTCTGACACTAAGAAAGACGCTGTATTCCAGGCTGAAGTTCCCTCGGGAGTGCTCAGACTGATATCAAAGACAATGTCCCAACACAGCAGGTATTTCAACACTGAAACCACAATTGCCTCGGAGCTCCAAGTACTCCTTCCTCGTTTTTATCTGCTTAGTTAGCTGTCTTCAGAGGTGCATTTGCTGGGGATGGGAAGAGAAGCCATAACCCCAGGCAGTGTCAATGTACCCCAAAGGAAATATGAGAACCCCTTGGCATCCACGGAAATAAGACAGAGTCCTGGGTCACTATGTGGTTTTTTTTGGTTTTTTTGCTTTTTGGAGAGGGGAGGGCAGGGCAACTGGGGTTAAGTGACTTGTCCAAGGTCATACCGCTACTAAGAGTTAAGTGAGGGCTGGATTTGAACTCAGGTCCTCCTGACGCCAGGGGCAACGCTGTATTTACTGCACCCCCTAGGGGCCCTGGTCACTGTTTTTGAAATAAACATTCAAGATTACTTGCATGCTGCTATTGGGGATGAGAAAATTTGAAACTCAAGGGATTGTGGAACTGAATCTTGTAAACTAAAACAAAAAGACTACTTGCAGGCTTCTCACTGTCTCAAGTCAGAACCACCAAAAGTTCTGGCTGAACTCCTGGTTTCAGTTTTCCAATGACTCCCCTGGAGCCGTGATTCCATTCCATCACCCCTGCCTGTTTGGACCCAAGAGTCTGGCACAGAGTTTACTCACACTCCTCCCCATCCCCTGACGTCTCAAGACCAGAGGAACATGCTGACTGTCCTCCCTAAGACTCCTGTGCTTTTGCCGTATGACCCGTCCAGAATTCCTAGAAAACACCTTTTCCTTGTTCTCGTCGGGAGTCCCTCCCCAGTTGTGTTAGGGCCCAGTCAAACCCACTAGGAGCCTCTCTCTGCTGGTAATCTTTACTTCTTAAGCGTTTGTGGCGTACCACGTGTCACCACTACACTACAACTACAGCACCACCAACATGTTAGTGATGACAACACAGGCCTTTTATTTCATAGGAAGCTTGAGGTTAGTAAAATAGCTTTGCAATTTTCAGAAAGCAAACCAGCCTGTTTGCTCCTCTCCTTTTCAACTCTGGGCCCCATTTGTTGTCCATTTATTTTGTTTGCCCCAGATACCCACTGAGTTGGAGGATAAGCATGAATGTATGTATCTGTGTGTGTGTGTATAATACACACACACACACACTCACACTCTCTCGCTACCTAAATGCACATTCATCTAAATCCATGTTGAAATCTAGGAAATGAGAACTCTTCATCCAGTTGGTCTTTCCTGTGTGTATGGACAAGCCAAATGCATTTATGTAATTATGGATCTTCCAGGAAGCTCTGCAATGTTCTCTGGCTTGATGTAATCAGTATGACATCACCCCCCACACAGGAATCCCCAGAGATTCCCTGCCACCACAGGACTTTTGTTCAATCTCCTCCACTACAGCAGCATATACCCCATTGTTTCACGCCACTCCTGGTTTTTATGATCAGCAATTCATTGGCCAGGGTTACTTTTTGTTGTACATTTCTAAGGAATCCTCAATGACAATACACACAGATGGGAGGCACGCAGGAATAAAAGTGCCTGTAGGAAAGCATCTTCCTCTACTGACTCAAATGCCATTTTAAAAAAACCCATGAAATATAAGCATGATGGGATCTTATAGGCACATTTTTCAATTAATTGTGAAATGGTAAAGGTGTTATCCATTACTGGTAATTAACTGCTCACAAAGTTCGCTTGCTCCCTATTAATGAATGTCCTTGATCAAAAATGCCCCCAATTCCTAAGATCACTCTCAGAAACACTGCACAGATGGAAGATTAGGCATACAGACTGGTAGCTACTGACGTTCTCTCGGTTATCTTTTTTCCAGTATTAATAGGGCCTCAACTCCCTCCCCCTTCTAAAAGGCCTCAGCTTATTTCCCCAAGACAATTCGTCTGTCACTCCTTGAGGACTTTCAAAACTATCCTCCCTGGAGCACAATTCTCCTCTCTCCCTTCCACCCTCATTCTCTCTTCCCATTTTTATTTTGAGTGCTGTGAGACCATATATTTAAAACCAGAAGAGACCTTATATGCCTTCTAATCCTTATTTTACCAATGAAAATAAAACCACATATGCACACGCATGCACGCGCTTAGAAAGGTTAAGTATGTGACTTGCCAAAGACATATAGCATATTCAGCAGAGTCAGGGTTTGAACTTGGTGCTCTTGTCCCTGCCTGTTCTAAGAGCTACCTCAGGACTTCGATGTAGGGTCCAAGTGTGGCTGTGCCACTTATCCTTGACAGGAAAAAGTTTACAATGATTTTTACAAATCTTTCCTGTTGGTCTTTGGTTTGCAGTCCTATAAATTCGTCCTTGGATGCCTGTGAGAGGACTGGTTGGCTGGGTACTTTCTTTACCAAGCGTTCTGTAACCCGATCTCGCCTCTCCTGCCCCATGGCTGTTTTCAGCAGCCTCTGCCCTCTTTCTCCCTTTGGCAAGTAACTCAAATAGACGCTGAATCAGGTTCCCTCTCAGGTCTTCTAGTCTCCTAGTTGCACAAACTCAATTACAATGATTTTAAATTTTGGATTAAGCATAGTCAGTATCAACATCATTTTTCTATTATTTTTTGTTTTCAACAATGTGTTCAAATATATCAGTTAAAAATGTTTTAATTGTGTATGTGTACACACACACACACACACACACACACACACACCTTTTCTCATTCTCTTTTTTTGTAAAGAAATCCAAATCTCAGCTCTCAGCAATTCATGGTCTGACTATACACAAACAGCTAACTCACGGATAACTCTCAGCTCAATGTCTTCTTCTTTCTCTTAAATTAGTTGGTTTCATTATCTGTGATTTCTTGGTGCTCTCCATGTCCAGAACTTACCATTCTCTCCCTCTTTTTTAAAAAGAAAGTATTCAAAACAGAGACCTGAGGCTTCTGTGTACTCTAAACTCTTTGGCCCCCTTCATGTCTTTCTCCTGAACCATATTCTCCCTAATATTTCTCACCATCTCCACACTGACACCTCCATGTATCACAATACATAGATTTTATTTGGAAAATCTTATCAAGTTCTTTACAGATTCTCTTCTACTTTCTACTTACCAAAACTACCGTAAGCTGCATTTATTTTCATGGGGGTCTTTCTGCAATTACTTATCATGAGCACTGTAATACACAATGACCAAATGTCCCATGAATATTTTCTACAGCCTGTGTGCATATGGTAAAAAAAAATCTCTCTCCTTGCTCTCCTCACTACTGAGTTACCTTTGCTAGCTATCGTGAAGGGCTGTGAGCCATCCTCCAACTCAGCTGCAACATTAATCAGTAAATGTGTATTAATGCCTTCTTTCCTCTAAGAGCAACACAGACACAATTCGGCTCCTCCAGCAACACACCCCACTTGTGTGCCCTGGATCAGTACCTCACACTAGCATCAGAGTTCGCTGACCGTTTAAGAACTGTGGGATCCATAGGACTTCGGCCACCCTCGCTCCAGAAGCAGGACGTGGCCAAACACCCTCATATGTTTTATGTAACATGACTGCACTTCTATTTGTCAGCTCCTGTCCTAAACAGAAAAGACTCCAGGAAAACAGAGGAATGACTTCAGTCACCATCTCAGTCTAGGCCCTTGTCACCTCTTGCCTAGATTATTACAATAGCCTCCTAATTGGCCTCCAAGTCTCCCGTCTCGGGTCTCTTCCCACTTCAGGCCATCCTACACACAGTACCAAGTAATTCTGAAGGTAAAGCTCTGACCACATCACTCTCCAAACCAAACTGTCGCAGCCTCCCCCGGCCTCTAGGACAAAATATTAATTCGTGTTTAGCCTTCCCCAGCCTGGCCCCCACTTACCTTTCCAGCCTCCCTAAGGCTGACATCATTCTGTAATCCCATCAGACCGACCTTCTCTCTGCCTCCCACACAACACCCAAGTCCCATTTCTGCATCTTGGCACAGTGTGCCCTCAGCCCCCCATGCTCGGCACACATCTCCCTCGTTACGTCACACAGAACCCTCGTCTTTCTGTACCAGAGCGAGCAGAACCTTTCCCAATCAGCCCCTCCTGCTCACCAACTACTCCATCTACCTACCTATGTACCTGTCTCCCAAATGGAATGGAAGCTCTCTGAGGGTCAGCTTACCAACTGTATTTGCATCTATAGTGCCAGGTACATTAAAAATGCCTGATTGACTGGCTGTCAGTTTTTTATTTAAGACCTTACTTCGGTATTTTTATGGACAATGGAGGGGAGAGAGTTCACAAAACCAGTCAAGGGCTGAATGGCTACATAATTATTAAATACATTCTGAAGGTTTCTACACTGGTGTTACATTTATGATCTCTGGCCTCTCTAGTTTGACCCTCTGGGTACTGCTGCCATCAGATGGGGAAAGACAGTCCCACACCAGCTCCACACACAATGAGCCTTTTACACACTCACTCCCAGTGAAATGCCCCTGTCTGGCTCTGCGCTCTGCCCCTAGCCCAGGCTGCTCAGTTCCCCTGAACAAAGGCTCCCCTTATCACACCACAGCCGCCCATCTCAGCACAGCTCCAGGGGAGGAGCAAAGTCTACACCAGCCTGGGCCGGCTCAACCTGCAAAATGCCACTACAAACAAAGCTGTACCGGGGGCACCGGGCACCGCTGCCTGCTGGAGTGTGTGTGTGTGTGGGTGGGGGGGGGGTCGGCACCTTCATCAGCGCCAGGAACCGGTCCAGGATGTTGACGGCCAGGACAAAGGTCTCGGTCCGCGACCCAAAGAAGTTGGCCAGACTCCTGAGGTCCTCCACCTTGACGTTCCTCAACCTCGGGCACAAAGCGTTGTCGTTCTGCGGGACAAACAGCCCATCAAGAGAGAAAAGCTGCCTGCTACCGGGGTGGGCGAAAAGCAAGGGTGACACCCGTGACCTGTGACAAATGACTCTGTGCTCCAGTTTAACGACAATAAAGCCGCGTTATAAATGATGAAACACCAACATGAGTCTGGGGAGCAGCGGGGTCACGGAAGCAACCTCCCGGCGCTCCCACGGCCCGTTGTAGCGCACATCAGCCCCCCAAACAACGGGACTCCGAGACAAAGCAGCGCCCCAAGTCTACCGGCCGCCTCCCCGAGAGCCCTCATTCAGCGCCGCCTGTTTGCACCCCCTCACCCGCGGTACACAGCAGGTGCTTAGTAAGTGCGCCCCCAATCCCGCCCCACCTCATCTCCGCAATTAGGGGGTCTCTAGGGCAGTGAGCACCCGGCGAGGCCCCGCAGCCCCGTTCCTAGAAAGCCGATCCCCGCTGGGCCGCCCCTCCCCGCTCACCTCCGAAGCCGCCTCGATCAGGCTCAGCCCCTTCTCCCGGGGCTGGAACCGCGGCTCCTGCTCCAGGTAGAGGTTCAGCAGCCGGAAGAGCTGCAGCCCCTCCCGGCCAGCCAGCTCCTTGGCTCCCAGCTCCTTCATCTGCGGCCGAGGACAAGGACGCGTGAGACCAGCGGCCCTCCAGGCGGGGGGCCTGGGGCTGCCCCCATCCCCGGGCCTTCATCTGCACCCCGAGGAGGAGGAACGAAGGGGGGCGGGCTCGGGGCTCCCATTCCCTCCTTCATAAGGGGCCCAAAGAGGAGGAATGAGACGGGATTGGGGGGGCATTGGGGTCCCCTCCCCCTCCCGTGGCGGGGCTGCCCCGGAGTGGGGGGAAGGGCCGGCTGGCTCAGCCGCACGCAGGTGTCACCCGCCCAACGAATGAAGCGCCTACTGTGTGCAGGGGCGGTGCTGAGGGCCGCGGAGGGGGGACAAAGGAGGGCCCCAGAGAACAAAGGGAGCCTCGGCGGCCGCCCACTCACCGCTCCGCTCCGGGGATCCCGTTCCCGTCCCCGTGGCGCCCCGGCCAGGAGAGCGCGGGGAAGGGGACGGGCCTCCGCGCCCAGCTGCTCCGTCTACGGGACCCCGCGGGTCAGCGACCCCCTGGGGTCCTCATCCGCCCACAGCCCCGCGCTCCCTCCGCCGCCGCCGCCGCCGGCCTCTCAGCGCCGGCCTCACAGCGCCAGCCTCATCGCGACAGTCCTGCCCCGTCCCGCCGCCCCCCGGCCGTCCCCGCCGCCCCTCGGCCGTCCCCGCCGCCCCTCGGCCGTCCCCGCCGCCCTTCGGCCTCCGCCACCGCCGCGGAAGAAAGCTGGAGCTCGCCCCTTGTTTTTGTTTTGAGGTTCCAACGCCCCCGAGGGGGAGGGGCACGTGACTCGCGTAGGGATCCGGGCGAGCCCGACAGAAGAAAAGAGTTCCTCCCTAAAATCGCTCTCGCTCCCTAGAAAACCGGCCCGGCAGAGTCCGCCCCAGTGAATAAAAATCTGCTTAGAGGGGCCAGGCTCCTTCTCTGACCTTCGGAGCCCTGGAATCTATCTTTCTCGAGGCCCTGAGGTCCGACAGGGGCGGGGAGGGGAAATGGAGTTGGCGGAAGGAGATGAGTCCTCGGACGAATCACGACCTTTAAAGAGCCCTGATTTGTTTTGTTTTCACTGTTTTTGAAAAGTCCGCCCAAAATGGCAGGCTCTCTCATTGGCTGAAGTTGGGCAGACGGCTCGCTGATTGCTCGGGGCAATTCTGACTCCGGATTGGTGGAGAAGAGACGCTTTTGAGCTCTTGGATTGGCTCTCTCCGTACCCAGGGTCTGTATCTGCCTTCGGGCCTTAGCAACTCTATTGTTTTGAGCGCGCATGCTCAGAGGCATGTATTTGCATCGCCCTATTACCTATTCCCCCACCTGTCCTGGGAGAATTCCATCCTGGTTTCATCCTCCCCGAGAGCCTTGGGCAGCCAGGCTGCAAAAGCTGGCGGCGCGGAGCTATTTGCCGAAGTGTATCTGAATGTAGGGCGCCGGAATTCGAGCTGGATTATAAAATTCTCCGGGCAGGGACCCACCTTACCTGTGTGTGCTGGATGCAGGGCTACGGAAGCACCTAGGAATGTTGCGAGGATGCTGGGGCCTCCGCTGCATGACGCCTCGAGGCCGGTGGCTACGGGTTACCCAGGAATTACCGCGGATTCTTTATTATAATTAGGGTTACTGTGATCGGGCAACACCTCTCTCCCACGGCACAGCACAAAGCAGATGGCTGAGGGGCCTCAGGGCAAAAAAGACTTTCGCACGGCTTGCATTGGGAGAGAGAGCAGATTGTATCATTGCCCCTCCCCCCAAAAACCCACATTTTCTTGAGTTCTAGGCTATGCATATGTACTTATACGTACACACATATTTTGCAAAATATGTGAGTATGTACATATACGTGTCTACATATATATTTTTGGTGGACTTATATTTTGCTGAATATATGTGTATATATTGTCAAATATGTAGGTATATATTTTCATGGACTTATATTTTGCTAGATATGTGAGTGTGTGTGTATGTATATACACACACACAAATATATAGATACATATTTTGGTAGACTTTTATTTTTGCTAAATGTGAGTATTATATATATATATGTATATATATATATATATACATACACATATATACACACACATATAGATATACATTTTGGTGGTCTTTTATATTTTTGCTAAATATGTGGGGTTGTGCATATATGCATATACACATTCTGTATATTTATACGTATATGTATATTCGTACATATATACATATAATTTTATTTTTGCTAAATATGTAAGTGTATACACACATATATATTTCAGTGGTCTTATATTTTGTAAATGTGTGTGTGTATATACACAGATATTTTGGTGGACTTTTATATTTTGTTAAATATGTGAGTATATATATATGCAAATGTACATATATTCTGGTAGACTTATTTTTGCTAAATATGTGTATATATATATATAGACACAGATATATATTGTAAATTTGTGTGTATATATGTATATATACATACATATATAGGTGGACTTTTATATTTTGCTAAATATGTATGTGCACGTGTGCATATAGATTCATATATTTACTAGACACATGGATGTGTTATGTACACACACACACAGACACATACACCTCAGGCAGCAAGCAGCTTTTCCAACTCTGTCAAGCAGCTAAAGAATTGTAGAAATAGATTTCTGTGCACCTTCTGCTGAGGCTTCCGTGAGTGAATGAAGCCTCCAGGGAGGAGGGGAGAGTCAAGCACTCACAGCTAATGCTGTCCTTGTCCTTCCTAAGTCCCTGCTACTTCCAACTGGGTTTTGAATGTACAAAAAGAAGGCACATTCCCCATGAGCAATTTAATTTATAAGCAATATAATTGTATATAATTTTTGTTTCATCCTTTTGAATACTGAAACAATTATACTTGACATCACTTCTTGCTGAAACTCTGTTCTAACAACCTAGACATTGGGACAACTTGGGAAAAAAATAGATTTAATCTATACGGATGCCGACTCAGGGTCTATTTGAGGGATTCTTAAGCTTTTTGGCGTCATTAGGAACCAGTGGCAGCACGATGAAACCTATGGATCTCTTCTCAGAATGAGGTATGAAATTAAAGTTATACTAATTGTGTATTTTAAAATCATCGTTGAGGAAAATGCTAAGTTTCAGTTAGAGATGAGTAAAAATAGCAAAGATTTCAGGAGTCTCTGAAATCTGTCCATTGATTTCAGGTTAAGAACCCCAGGTCTACAGAATAGAGACAATGAGAGTGGGTGAAACACTCAGAAAAAGAAAGAAGCTGGATTAGGAGAATGTGGATCCCCGGACTATGGAACGGGGAAAGATGTGTTGAGAGTGATTGAAACAAAGGAAAAGGGGGGAAAAAAACCAAGTAGAAAATTGAAAAGTAATATCAAGAGGAAATGTAAAAGTTACAGTGTGCTCTAAATAAGGAAAAAGAAAAAGAAAATGTCTAAAAGGAAGAGACAGCTATAGACACATATACATTTGTCAAACCACCATTTCCTATGTCTCCACTTACACCACTCCCTTATTCTTCTTGAAGTTGGCTGTCATGCCTTGAACCTTTCTTCCTAAGTTTGTCTGCTACCCTAGCCATCCCAGACCTCCCCACCCGTTCGTTGCAAAGGCATTCTCAATATTAATGACATCTCTAGAATTACTTTGACTCTTGACTTTCCACTGTAGCCCCTGCAGAAAGACTCAAAACAATTCATTGATTCCGCTATAAATTCATACAACATAAACGAAATTGGTGCCTCCTCGCAATCCTTCTAGGCATCTCTGACTCCATATTTCAATCTTCCCCTTCGCTGATTGAAACTTTTCCCATTCTTCTCAAGATCCCAATCTTACACGTGCATCTTCTCATTCTCGACTTTGCCATTTCCATTTTAAAATTGAGTCTGGCCAAAGTGTGATGAATATCTTGTCTGTTGTGCAAAGGCAAGGTATCTAAATTGGAACTACTTACCCATTCCTCCCAAGTCTACTCCTCCTTCAACTTTTATACATCTGTTAATTGCCCCTCACTCAGGGCCCTAAGCTTGAAGTCATTTTGGATGCCTTCCCCTTCCATTCACCCTGTCCCTTCACTACCTAATCACTTGATAAATCCTACTGCTGCCTCCGAAAATATCTACCTCCTTTTTTATTTCTACCACCACCCCTTACCCCTTCTAGGTCTCTCTCTCTCTTTTTAAAAAGTTGTTTTTCTGCTTTAATAAAAAAGCCTTAAGTTATTTCTTTATATGCTACAGCATTACTTTGATTCTTATCATATAGAAAAATTGGACAAAACCAGCTTACAGTGACTTCATCTGACGGCTCATGCAACATCCACCATAAGTAATTCCTCTCCCTTCCCTGTGAGAGAAGGCAAGTACATTTCATCATTTGGTCTCCAGGACCAGAATTGGTCATTACAGTTCATCAGAGTTCAGCTGCCTCTGGGTGCATTACTGTAGTGACTTATCTGTAGTAAACGTTGAATTGACCAATAGGGGCCATCCCAGGGAATATATGTCCAGAGCTCCCGTGGAAACTTCCCACTGAAGACACAATGACTCAACATTTGGGCTTATAATGAACTCCCCAGCTGCTTCTTGTCATATGATAGCGCAGCGCTGACAGGACTTTGTCCTTTGGTGGAAAGAGAGACTTCTAGACCTATGATTTTAGTAACATAAAGAATGCCACCTCCCAGGTTACCCATACCTTCTCTGCAACTTATATTCTTAGAGAGCGGCCAGTGGCTTGCCTAGAGCTGCGTATCCAGCACGTGCCAAAGTGAGACTTGAACCGAGTTTTTCTTGGCTCCAAGGTCAGTGCTCTGCCTGTTCTGTCTCACTGATTCTCCATTGCTGTGGTATGAAGAAGAAATGTGAGTGATCAATCAGTTCTGTTTTGTGATGGCATCAGGCAGGGAGCTCTTTCCTATCCGACGGTTTCAGATGGGCCTTCTCTTCTGCTTTCCAGTTGGCATCATCTAACCAGGGTTCTACTGAGGGTTGGGGAAGGACAGGCTTGTCTCTGCCCAGTATCATGGCAGCTGGTGCAAGTGGTCTCCGCTCGATGGGTTTGCACCTGGGGCTCCATGTCTTTTCCACTTCTGTGTTTGTTGTTTATTTCTTCCCAATCTTAGATAAATGAGTACCTCTCTTGTGATGGATATGTTCAGACTGGTAGGGACCTTGAAAGTTTAAGAGATCCAGAGACCCCAGGTCCAATGAGTGATTGGCTACTGCCAAAGGAACCTTGGAATTGGCTTGAGCATTGCCATTTTGTTCTGATGAGGCTTAGTTGTCAATAACCTCCTAACATATTGTAGCAGTAATTATAAATTAATTTATCAAATACTGTTTTAAAGTTGTTTTTTCAGAGTGGTCCCTTACTGGATAAGGGAGGGGTGCAGTATCCCACCCCAGCCACAGTTCCTCAAGGTTAGGTATATATTGTCCTCCTAAATCATACGCTCACAGATTGAGAGTTGGAGGCTTAGTTCTGCTTTCTTAAGTGCATCATTTTATGCAATTCTCCCCAGTTTTCTCTGACTTTGGCTCTTACCTAAACTATTTTAAGAAATTCCTAGTCTCCCGGATAACAGTGTCTTTCCTTTCCAGTCCTTCCTACTGCCCATTGATCTTCCTAACATGCATTCATCTTCAGTTAAAAAAAAAGCAACTCTTTCCCTATTTCCTCACCATATGTTCCAATCTCTTCCGCTGAGTTTCCCCTACAACCTCCCTGTGTCCAATATACCTTTCTTGGCGTATCTCATCCTACTCCAAATTACATAAGTGAGCACAGCTTTGCTCAAGCCTTTCTCTGTGCCTGGAACGCCTTTTCATAACTCTACCTGTTGAAATCCTATCCAATCAATTCAACTCAAGAAGTATTTATTAAGTACATATGACCCACCAGGCACTGTGTTAAGCCCTAGCAATACAAAAAGAGGCAAAAGACAGGCCCTGCTCTCAAAGAGCTTACAATCAAAAGAGATAATGTTTGTATAGTATTTAGCACAGTGCCTGGCATTGAGGCGTAATAAATAATTATGCCCTCCCCTCCCCTCTCTCCTTTCCTGACCTCCATTCAGTCTTCAAGGCCCTGATAAAATGCCGCCTCTCCTTCCTGAAACTTTCCTTTATTCTCCTAACTAAAAGTGAATGTTTCTTCCTCTAAATTCTTACCTACCTCTTTACCTCTCATATTAAAATTTATTTTATATTTGTAAGGGGAACAATATGAGACCCCTGTTCTCTTTGGACCTGCAGTCCCAGAAAACTACACGAATGAGGAGCCTCTGAACATAGGATGTATTGAAAAGCTCTGAGGAAAATCTTGTGAGGAACAAGAAATCGGATGATGGAGAATGACAAGGATTAGGTAGGGGGATATATAACAGCAACAGAGAAAGATGCCCTAGAATCCCTCATTGGCAGAATAGTTTCCTGGTTTATAGTGATGAGAGCCACAAGAACAGGAAAGAAGGGACAATGACCAAGGGAAAGAAAAAACATCTATCTATAAGCTGGAAGGCTGAGTGGAGGAGGAAGCTGATGTGAGGAAGCTGAGCACACCCAGGAGAAATTTGAGTGCCTGATAAAATGTTCCCAATCTATGAGCTTCTCAGCCGAGCCCTGCTTCTGCTAGATTGGGGACCCAGAAGGGATTAAATGAAGAGCAGACAAAACTCCCCAGAAACATCTGGAATTTGTGCCAGGGCTGTTGCAATTGAATTCAATGTCTTTGATTTCTCTCTTGAGCTTCTTTTGATTGAATGTCCTATTTGCTGTGATTTCTAGTGATTTATTGTGGTAAGATCTGGCAGGAATTCATCTGAAATGGGAACTCAGTGCTGAGAATGTGAAGGGATGACAGATACTGCTAGAATCACTTACCTGGATGGAACTTTCAGAGAGTTGTGTTGGGGGTGAAGGTTCTGGCTACATCTTGATTTGTACATAAGTTTTATTTCCCTATTTCATTGAGGGCAGGGACTGATTCAGTAAAGGGTCTTGTTGTAACAAGAGCTAAGAGTAAACACAACTTCTCGTTGTTCTGTTGTGTCCAACTCTTTGTGACCTCATTTGGGGTTTTCTTGACAGAGATACTGGAGTCATCTGCCATTTTCTTCTCCAGTTCATTTTACAGATGAGGAAACTGAGTCAGAGTGAAATGACTTGCCCAGGCTCACCCTCTTGTAATTAGTGAGTGGAGCTGGAAATGGCAGTGAGCTTCTGCATGAGAACATATCTGCATTCAATGACTTTCTGACCCTGAAGACTGTGCCCCCTATCCACTAATGCTTACACAACATAGCTTAGTGTTCTCTTTCTGCCTTAGTTGAAGAATAGGGCATGCCCAGCCTGGTTCTCTATTGCATGGAGGACTGGCCCTGACTTCCCTGGACCATGGGAAGCCCAGAACTTCTGACCACCTTCTGCCTCCTTAGTAGGAATCATTCTCTTTGAACACTCTGCATCTATCAGCCAAAGATCTGAGAGTTGGGATCTAAAGAATCAGAGGTGGAAGACAGCACTGAGAAGTATCAGTTATGGACTTAGATCCTCCTCGTAGCCTAAACTTAGTGCTCCCCTGATTTCTTTTGTTTGAAAGGAAGAGCGGGGCTTGGAGTTACAATACCCGAGATCTTCCCACATGTCACTAGATCTAAATCTTTGCTTCCACACCTGCAAAATTGAATGAATCAGTCAAGGAACTACCTAACTCATGCTATTGTGAGGAAAGCCTTTGGAGACTCTAAAATGCCCCAAATATGAGCTGACTTTCTGTTCCTCCAAGTCTTGAAATTCTGGCTCAAGTCACCCATTTCTTCCTTCTGAGATGAAAACGGGAAATACAGCCGAGAAGTTCTGGCCTCAGTGGGATAGTCCCTGCCTGGTTTGACTTAGAGGAAATGAACCTGAATCCTGAACCAAAGGCACCATTTTGTTCTAACAGACATAATGTTCTTTCGGTTCCTCTTTACACAGCTGCTCAAAACCCTCCCTCTTCCCAACCCCCACCCCAAGAGACCTCGGATCATAAAGCCACAGCCCCACACGGTGGTTTTTATCAAAAGGTCTGCTGCTTTCTGCCAGTTATTAATGGCTGAGGATTGGCTAGATCACAGGACTCCTACATCAAGTCTACATCAATCAATTCAATTAACAAGCATTTATTAAATAACTGCTATGTCTCAGGCATTATGATAAATTATGATAGATCCTGGAGGTCTCTCCAGCCCTGCCCTCAAGGAGGATATATTTTATAAATGAGGCTAACTGAGAAACTGGTAGAATGTGGTATGTGTTGTAACAGAGTCCGGGTGGCATGGTGCATAGGGTGCTGGGCCTGGAGTCAAAAAAGCCTGAGTTCAGATCTAGCCTCAGATATTTACTACGTGACCTTGGCCGTGTTACTTAATCTCAGTTGTCTCAGTTTCCCCAACTGGAAAATGGGGATAATAATAGCATTTGCCTCTCAGGTAAATTGTGAATATAAAATGAGGGGGAAAAAGAAGTTACATAACAACTTTATTACATATTTAAAAGAAATAGCAAATTGTACATAATGAATTTGCAATTTCAATTTGCAATTTCAAAAAAAATCTTTTTTTATTATACTTTGTTATGGAAATGTTTGTTTTATTCCATAAATTAAAAAAAAGAAAGAAAGACCTGTTGACTGCCTACATTCACATTGTAGGAACCAACTCACAGCAAGGAGATGCTAGTAAATCCATTTTTAGCTTCTCTTGGCTCTAACAGTTTAACAGTATGCAAATGGGGCCCCTCAAAGAAAGAACTCACTTCTCCTATTCTATGGCCTCGGGTGCTGGTAGATCTTAGGTAGACTCTAAAAGCTTTAGAAAGACTCCACCCTTCTCTCCCTTCTTGGGCCAGATGTGGGACTTGAATCTTTTCCCTAAACTTCCACTGGGGAAAGGAGGGAATTTCTCTAGGGATTTCTCATCTATGATGCTCAGTGGCCAATTCTCAGACATAGATCTTAGTCAGAAAGACACTGGAGGATCCAAGAATTTCTGTGCTTTCTCAACAAAATGAAGCATCTATTTGGGGGAGACCCAGGTGTGAGCCATATTTATGCTTTTGTTTACAGATTTTTCCTTGGAGTTCTACTCTGGAGTATGAGAGTGGGCTAGGGTGGGGAAGAAGAGGCTAATGATCCAGAGAGTACAAGAAAATTACCTTCTTTGGGGTCAAGCTGCCCACAGGATGAATACTGGTTCTATGTGACTCTAGAACAAACTTTCATTGTGGGGAGGAGTCCCTTGAGCCACGGGTCCTGACTAGGGACTCATCTTGGATTTGAGGTATTGATCTCTAAGCAGATGGCTCACAGACCTAGATATCTGACCCCAGACTTTCCCTATACTTCAGTCCCATATCACCAGTGTCCTATTAGATGTTTCAAGCTAGGTATTCTAGAGACATCTCAAACTCAGTGTGTCCAAAACAAGACTCATCATCTTTCTTCCCTTCTCCCAAACTTCCTTGTTTCTATCAAAGCCAGCGATAACTTCCTAATCCTTCAGGTTCCCATAGAGGTTTTCTCCACTTCTCACTCCTTTTCACTCCACACATTCAATCGATATCTTTACTTCTGCAGTCTCTCTCACATTATATCTCTTGAATCCATTTAGCTAGCTCCCACCTCAATTCAGGTCCTTATCACCTCTTACCTGGACTATTGTAGTGGCCTCCTAACTGCGCTCCCTGCCTCATAGGGATCCTGTGATCCCCAAACCATTTAAAAATCCCACCGGATTTAGGTGAACCTCAGGCACTGTTACTTTTCCCTTAGTCCCTCAAGATCTGTTGGGTGACCCATGAAAATAAGGAGATGGAAGTAAGGCAAAAAACAGCGAAACAAAAAGCCAGGTGTAGTCACCAAGAGGCAATGCCTTCTACCTCATTCTTTTGTGCAAAATTCTTGTCTTTATTGTGTATATGTGGCCCGCAATAAGTCTCTCAGGCTTTGAGCCACCCTCTATTCTCCCTGCAGTGAAAATTTTACATACCATGCAAATTTTATACACACACACACATACACACACATATAGGCATGTGTATATTTATTCATATACACATATACATACATACAACAAATTATATGTAGAGAGAGCCCTAATATATCTACATACACACATATATACATACACATATACATACACATACATATGTGTGTGTGTGTGTATATATCAGGGTACAAGATATCTGGGAATATAAAAACTAGTAACCATAGTACCATATACAATCAATTGACTAATTCAGTATGGTCACATTAGACTCCCATGTAGCTAGTCATACATGTAAAAAAACTATGTCCTACATGATGACAGCATACACAACAACATTATATATATAAAACCAGGAATACAAGACCCATTCAAAGTACTCTGCATAGACATATAATGGAATTGTGAATGATAACAACTACATAAGTCATGTGCAGAAACAGACATGCACATGAGAATTATACATGCTAATAATGAATACAAACATAACATTATGACATACATATATATCAAGGAAGCCTAATACAACAATAAAAGTTATATACGCTACTTAATAAAGTTATGTGGCAACCACTTATTATATGCATTCTAGCAATGAGTCTCATAGAGTTGCATAAGTAACCATTTTCCCTGAAGTATAAATGTATTTGATCACTGGCCAGAGATCCTACCTGGAACTTCACTGTGATTTCGGGAGCTCTTGGATGGCCCTGATTGATCAACATCCCCAGGCTTTGTGTATGTTCTCCATTCCCCATGCACCTCCACAACTGGAGTATTTAGTTTTAAAGAGCTATCTCTTGACTCAGCCCTCTCCTTCTCTCTGAATAGAGCCAGACTGGACTCAGTTGACTTCCTTGACCTTCCAGTGGTTACCAATACACAATTCCTTCTCTATCTCAATCATCGTCTTTTGAGCTTATTAATCAGTAATTCTACGGATCCTTTATATCGTTTGCAAATTGTCTTTTTCTTATATTCTACTTAACTGATCGATTATCCATCACTTCCTTTTCTTCTTTCTCCTTGCTAAGGAATATCACTATCTTCCCACTAGGATCAGTACCCTTTGTAGTACATTGCACTAGTTGCCATACATTCTCTGAAGGTCTTTGGCCATTTCTGAGGGCTATTTTGTAAACTGGCAAGCTGATCACTCTTTCAATTACTTCATACCGGTGCCCTTCCATTGGTCCACTATCTTTCATATTTCTTTTACACTGAGATTTCTCAGCAGGTCTCTAGCACCTTACTGAAGATCCTGATAATCATTTCAAACATCATACTTTGCTTCTCTCTATCAGAGCTTTTCTGAACCTGAGGCCATTGCTAGGAAGCAGGCTCCTCTCAGGTGATCTCTTAGCTGAGAGATCTGTCCATAGTTTTCTGTGTTATCTCTATCTACAGAGACTTCAAATTACAAGTAAGTGACCTTCATCCAAATGCCATCAGTACCTGTGCTGTAAGGTACATGCATATATATGTATGTACACATATACAGAGAGGGATATATACATACATAGACATATATAACTAGTCAAATCATAATACTTTGTTATAATTTTGCAGAGGAACATTAATTGCTAGTATAATAAATGGGTTTATATAATAATATTGAAAAACATGTTTTACCTATTTTGAATATTTAAAATATTCATAGTACTTTAAAGTTTACCAAGATCTTTCTATAATATATTAGCTCATTTAAATCTTCAAATAACCCTGGGTGTAGGTACACCATTTTACAGGTGAGGTAACTGGGACTCCGGGATGTTCTGATTTGCCCATTGTCATACTGCTAATAAGCTATAGTTACACCGGTCTCCAAATCGGGCTCTCTATTCCCTGTACTGTACAGTCTCCCTTGTGCCGACTGTCTAGAAATGTATGGTAATAGATAAGGAGAAGTAACTGCTAATAAAATTTCAGATATTGTAGATGGTGCTCATGATTTTATTATAAGATCGTGGATTTAGACCCAAGAGGTCATCTCTCCCTCCTCCCCCACTGCCATTTTACAGATGAAAAACTTGCCCAAGGTCATATAAGTAATAGGTAGCAGAACCAAGACTAGAACCCAAGACCTCCAAATCCCTTTCCTTTCTTAATGTCAAACAGTTTAAGTGGAGTCATTTGCTGGTATATACAAATCAGATGCGTAGGATAATTGTCAAGGGTCCATTTCTCTTTTTGCCATGTTGACAGCATTGTAAAATAAACATGCAAAATGATATTACTATTAGCGTCAGTGCAGAATAATATTTGTGGTATCTCTGTGGTAGTGATAATGGTTTTCCAGTAAGGAATCTATACACTCCTGCCTTAGGCTTTCTTGGTGTAATGGAATGAGCTTCAAAATGGGAGTGAAGCAAGATTGGGGTTAATGTTCCAGCTCCGATAATTAGCGATGAAACCACAGGCAAGTCATTTAAACTCTGATTCTCAGTTTGCTCATCTATAAAATGGGAATTTTAATACTTATGTGATCTATATCCCAGAAATGCTGTGAGGGGAGTGCTTAGTAATCTTGGCAAATCTTAAGGCATTATGGAAATGTGAGCTAATATTGTGAACAGCACCAAGATCCAGCTGGCTGGTGCAAACCATGGTTGTGGCAGAGGAGACTGAATTATCAGTGTGATCATTGAACTGCTTACTCATCAGTATCATGGCCTAACTAGCCAAAAATTCATTCATCTCTTAAGTTCATCAACACATTAAAAACATAAATATATAAAATATATAAATACGCATTTAAACACAATATTTAAACATAAATGTCTATAGTTACATTGTATATATATATATATATATATATATATATATATATATATACTTATAAACATAAATATATGTACCTATTTAAGAAATTGGAGACGGAAATGGCAAATCACTCCAGTATCTTTGCCAAGAAAATATCAAATGGGGTCACAGAGACAGACATGACTGGACACCAAGTGAACAACAATTTAATAAATATATATAAACAAGTCTCATGCTCGGGGTATTGTCTCAAAGCATAAAGAGCAGAATGCCTATAATTAAGAAGAATGGTACACACATAAAACTTTGTAACCTAAATTAGAACTGCTTGCTTATTTGCAATAAGGGTGCTCTACCAGATTTTCCCTCTAGCTTTCTTCCTTAAAAAATAAATCCGCCTATCCTCCTAACTTTGTACTCTGTATTTCCTTATCACCCTGCCCTTGCAACCAGAGGAATTGGATATCTTTTTGGTTGCCTTTTTTCCATGTTGTTCTAATCCACGGACAAAGTGGGTCACCAGAAGAAGAAGGGAGGTGTTGCCTCCCACAAGCTTCACAAACTCCTCGTGAGTCTTTCAGAAGGCAGACGGTGCCAAGATGTTCCTGACCTAAATCTGGATCTACTATGTGCCTGAGAGAAGACAATGGGACTAAACAAAGGGCCCTATAGAGTCCATCTCTTTTTCATTTTCTCCAGTCTAACATGCCAAAAATTAAGCTGTCAGTAGCCGTGAAAAACGAACAACTATTATCCAATGTAATATAATCAGTAATATATAGAATAACAATTGGGAAGAAGCTAGGTAACAGGAGTCAGGCATTAAGTGATTTTTTTTTTACCTAGGCTTAGAGCACTGTGTGTTCCAAAAAGTCACTGAATCATGGTAACTTCTGATCTTATCCCAATTTGTTGCCATAGTGCTGGGAATTAAAGACCTGTTTATTTTCTTAATGCAATTGGGGGAACTCAATCACTGGGATTCAATGACCACAAAATAAAGTGTACTATTTCCAACTGAAATTCATTGCCTCTCCCATAAGGGTTTGCCATTAGAAACAATTTGCGTATGAAAAGTTTGAAGGTTTCATGTTGGTTGTGTAACAACTGAGAGTTCATCAACTCAGTTATCGGGGGAAAACAAGACTGAAATACATAGGAAGAAAAGAAACCCCATGTTACTAAGCTTCAGCCTTTGTATAAATTTGAATATATTTTTGATGAGTAATTTTGAGTTTCTTTTGGTTAAAAAAACATTTATTTAAGTTTCTTTTCAATATATTAGTAAACATAACAAAACTATATTATACATTAGTTATCAGATGAGCACCTCATTAATCCCTGGAGAAATTTGGATCCACAGGATCCATCCTACCCAAATAAGACCTTGGTTGGGATTTGCCAGGCCAGTGGCCGAGTGAAACCAATTACTGTCCTAATTGTATGTTGGCTGTTTTGTCGGTTCCCTCTAAAACAGCCTAAGAAAGAATGCTTCACTTGGAGATCTCATCAGCTCCCATGGATTTAATTACTGTGTCTATGCTAATGATTCTCTAATCTACCTTTCCTACCTCGGTCTCTTTGCTGCCCTCCAACCTTGCATCTCCAGCTGTCTTCCAGACATCTCAATCTCGATGTCCAATAGATATAATAAACTCAGTATATTCAAAACAGAATTCATTACCTTTACCCCTTCTACCTACCTTCCTTTCCTCCCTTCCCTGTTTCTGTAGAGGACAACACCATCCTCCTGGTTCCCTGGACTCCCAACCTAGGGGTTATCCTGGATTCCTCATTATCTCTCACCCCACAATAAACAAGCTGTTGCCAAGGCCTATTGAGTTCCCCTTTGCAACCTCTCTTGGATTTCCCCTCTTCTCTCCTGTGACACTGTCACCACCATGGTGTAGGCCCTCATCAGCCTGCCAGTGGGTCTGCCTGCCTCAAATCACTCCTGTCTCTATGCTAGTCCTTCTTCTGTTCAGTCTCATCATTTCTCTCTTTCTCTCTCTCTTCCTCTCCCTCTCTCTCTCTCTCTCTCTCTCACACACACACACACACACACACACACACACACACACTCAATAAAATCATAAAGGTTTCCTATTGCCTCCAGGATCAAATACAAAATGTCTTGTTTCTCATTTAAAATCCTTCATAACCTAGCCTCCTCTATCTTTCCATCCCAATACATCCTCTTTTCAATCCAAGGACACTGGCCTCCTGGCTCTTCTACCAAGACCCTCCATCTCTTGGCTGTAACCATTCTCTCTGGCTGTCCCCATACCTGAAATACTCTCCCTCTTCTTCTCTGATTACTGGCCTTCCTGGCTACATTTAAATCCCAGTGACCATCCATCCCATCTTCCACAGAAAGCCTTCCCCAACCTCTCTTAATTCCAGTGCCTTGCCTCTCTTAATTCCTGTTTATCCTGTATACAGCTTGCTTAGCACATGTTCATTTGCATGTTTTCTCTCCCATTAGATTGTAAGCTCCTGGAGGTCAAGGCCTATTTTTTGCCCTCCCTCCCTTTTTTTGTATCCCCAGTGCTTAGTGTAGAGCCTTTGCAGATACTTAATAAATGTTTACTGATTAATTGGAAAAGAGGAAAGACAGAAGTAGAAGTTAACTACAGGACAGCTCTGAGAAGACCTAAACATGTGTGGCTTTTTGGACTGGACGTAAACTTACAGTTGAATCAATTGAGTCTGGTTCTATGAAAATTCTTTCCTTTCTGGGGAAATCCTAATCTTACCACAGTTTAGGAGGAAGAGTGGTAGAGCATCTGGACTCAGATTCCTTTCCTATTGGGTCTCAGTTTTCTCATCTGTAAAATGAGAGAGTTGGTCTAGATGAATTCAAAATTTCTGACTCCCCAAAAGTAGGAGGGAAGAAAAGCTTTGAAAAGTCATATTATGTGGCTGCCTTTGAGGAATACAAAGAGGTAGGATAAGGCCCTTTTCTATTATTAAGTTGTAGTGTGCATACTAATTATATTTCAAAAAATAAGAGTTCATGTGACCTGAAGTAAGTTGAAAGGGTTGGTATAGATGCAAAAGATAAGTTAAAATGTAGGTAGACAATTGGAGAGAGGAGCAGTTCATCTGGAAAGTTGACTTACTTGTACCTTCTTAGATAAAAAGGAGACAATTACACCCTAAAAGCCAGGCAGAATTAAAGTTTCCTTTGATTTCCAGCTTCCTACCTTCTCCAATGTGGTGGCATGTATTTAGGCTGAATTTGACTGATCTCCTAAGGCTTTCCAGAATGTTCTTTTCCAAAAGAACCTCTTTCCTTAAAAGAAAGAAACTCAAATGCATATAGCACAATGAAGTCTTTAAAAAATTATTATTTTACAGATTCTTCTGTTTTTACATGGTAGTCATTTCTAGAAACAATTCTCTCTCCTCTCTAGCCCCAGAATGAACCTTCCTTTGTAACAAAAAACAAAAAATAGTTAAAGGTGAGATGTACTCATGAATAAAGGTGATGTAAAAACAAGTCATCAATAATTATTGAATAAGACAATTAAGCCACAATAGCGTTTTAGCATGAGGAAGGAGATCTATTTTATTTTCTGTTCTTTGGGGTCATTACTGGATTTTCATTTACTCAAAGAGCAGCTTCCTTTCAGAGATCTTTCCACTTACATCGTGATTTTTCTTTCTGTATATTGTTCGTCTCGAGTCACTTATATCTCTCCATGTTTTTCTGACTACTTCCTAGTGGTCATTTCTCATGGTCCAGTAATATTCCATTACCTTCATGCACCATACTTTGTCCAGGTATTCCCAAGTTAATGATTGTCTGCTTTCTTTCCATTTCTTTACTACCATGAAGAGTGCTACCATGAATATTTTGGTGTACCTGGATTTGTTTGGGTTCCACGTGGAGTGGTGGTGTTTGAACCACAAGGCAAGAATAGGGTAGTCACTTTCTCATACATTTGACCAAGGCATCCGGACCATGTTCCAGCAAAATGAGCAATGCACTCATGTAGTATTTTAACATTTATAAAGCCCTCTGCTCATAACAGCCCTAAAAAGTAGGAATTACAAATACTATTCTCTCTCTTTTGCACATAAGGAAACAGTGTCACGGAGGTTATGTGACATGTCCATGGCTATGTAACAATCAAGTTCAGAGCTGGGATTCAAATCCAAGTCTCTCTTGGTTCAACAAAATTACTTGTATCACTTTACCTTCTTTAGCTCCTCCTAAATCTATAATTCCAATCATAGCTCCTCCAAATCTATAATTTCAATATAATTCCAATCCAATTCTACTGCAGAATTGTGCTTTTGCTTCCAAATGGATGAATACATGCATGTGTCTGGACTTGCTATTTTGCTTGTACCAGCCGATATCAGTGCCAACTCAACATCGCAGACCTTTTTTATATGAATGCTTAGCAACAAACACAAGTGGTACTGAAATATTCAAAGTGCTGAAAACCTTTTTGAATCTCATGGTTTATCCTAGAACAAGTATGTTGATATTTGTAAACAGCTAACACTTTAGCACAAAACCAGATGGTGGCATCCAATAGGACTGGGAGTCATTGCATTCTTCACCAGTGTGTATTCTCAGTTTAAGAAAGAAAAAAGAAGAAGAAAACCAAAAATGCCCATTTCACCTAAGAATGCCCTTGGTTAAGCATAAACATGATCCATTTCATTAAACCTAAACCCTTGAATATTTTTTTAATATTTTGTGTGATGAAATGGCATAAAGAGTTTCTGCTGCAAACCAAAGGATGATAATTGTCAGGAGGAAAAGCTCTTGTATGATCAAGTTATGAGCTAAACTGGTCTTTTTTTCATGGAGCCCCATTTTCTCAAAAATGAACAAAATGAGCCTGTCACTTCAAGGAACAAATAACTTAGAGTCCTTGTTGCCATTGATAAAATTCAAGCTTTGAAGAAAACATTAGAATTTTGGAAAACTTCGCTCTGCTGCTGTGGGCTCAGCACACAGCAAGTCTTATTCCTAAAGACTTTTCTATTGAGATTGGTGGCGGTTATTAAAGGATGTTATTTTTTTTATATCATGTAATAAAATATGTCAACATCTGGAAGATCTGCATGACTCAGTGATCCAATATATTCTAAATAACTAATGCATCATGTATATAAAGCACAAGATCAGCCAATGGATTTTGATATTACAGAGTATGAAAAAGTGAATCATTGTGGTTTTTAGATTCTGCTTTGCAGGTAACCTTTAAGAAACTCTTGTTGTTTTGTCATTTTAGTTGTGTCCGACTCTTCTTGACCCACCCATTTTGAGTTTTTTGGGGTCAAAGATACTGGAGAAGTTTACCACTTCCTTCTCCAGCTCATTTTACAGATGAGGAAACTGAGGCAAGCAGGGTAAAATGACTTGACCAGGGTCACATAGCTAGTAAGTGTCTAAGGTCAGATTCAAAGTCACGTCTTCCTGATTCCAGGTGCAGCATTTTCTTCACCCGAGAAGCTACCATTTGTCAAGTTTTGGTGTGCTCATATTAAAAAATCCACTATGATCTGAAAAGGTTATTAAAATACTCTTCCATCTTCTAGCTTGGTGGTGCAGTGAATAAAGTGTTGGATTTGGAATGAGAAATCCCTGAGTTCCAATCAAGTTTTAGATACTTACTAGTTGTATGACCCTGGATAAGTCACTTCACCTTGTTTGCCTCAATTTTCTTTTCTGTAAAATGAAGATAATAACAGCCCCTACTTCACAGAGTTGCAATTAGTACAAAAAGGGGCCAATATGTGTAGTACTTTGCAAACTTGAAAGTACTATACAATTGCTAGTTATGATGATGATGATGATGATGATGATGATGGTGATGGTGATGATGATGATGATGGTGTTGGTGATGGTGATGATGATGATGGTGGTGATGATGATGATGATGGTGGTGGTGATGGTGATGATGATGATGATGATGATGATGGTGGTGATGGTGATGATGATGGTGGTGATGGTGATGATGATGATGATGATGGTGATGACGATGATGATGGTGATGATGATGGTGATGATGATGATGATTATGGTGATGATGGTGATGATGATGGTGATG
>CM053601.1:16822433-16855290 GCA_028646575.1 Pseudocheirus occidentalis
GATGATGGTGATGATGGTGATGATGATGATGATGGTGATGATGATGATGGTGATGATGACGATGATGGTGATGATGATGATGATGGTGATGGTGGTGATGATGGTGATGATGATGATGGTGATGATGATGGTGATGATGGTGATGATGATGATGATGGTGATGATGGTGATAATGATGATGATGACAATGATGGTGATGATGATGATGATGATGGTGATGATGATGATGGTGATGATGATGGTGGTGATGATGGTGATGATGATGATGAACGTGTCAGCACTAGAGCTGGGCAGCTAAGCAGTGCTATATGAGTACTGGTCTTGGAATCACAAGACTCATCTTCCTGAGCGCAAATCCGGCCTCAGACACTTACCAGCTGTGTGACCCTGAGCAAGTTACTTAACTCTGTTTACCTCAGTTTTCTCATCTGTAAAATGATCTGGAGAAGGAAATGGTAAATGACTCCAGTATTTTTGCCAAGAAAACCCCAAATGGGGTCATGTAGAGTCAGCAAACAGTAACAAAAGCAACACTTTAAGTTAGGAGAAGTCTATTCCAGTATTTACCTCTAGTTTATTGGATACCTATATATAATTCTTTTTTCTTTTTTTTTCTATGTATAATTCTTGTAGAAGAAGCCCCTTCCCAGTATAAAAGACCCAGGTAAACTTTGGGGGACATCTCATTTTCCAGATGATTGCCCCTGCCCAGATAATTTTTGCACATCAACATCTGACACTAGCCAGCTATCCAAGTTTGTAGTCAGCAAATGCAGCCCTGCAAATCTCAAAACATGACGAAATGTATTTAGAAGTTAAGGAAAATATATATGAGTCATATCAGAGTCTCTCAAAAAAAACACCAATTTGCATCAGGGAGCCACTATCCCTGCAGGGTCCCTACGGTCTCAGAGAGAGTGTTGTAGGGTAGCATAACTCCATGAGGAGGTGTCCAGGGGTCCTTCATACTCATCTTGCTCTCCGAAGCCCTTGTTGCACTCCCAATAGCGTTGTTTTTCCTGCATCTCATGCTTTTGGTAATTGTTGCAGATTTTATTAGTTGTAGCTGACTGCACTAGTCCCATTCAGCTTCCTGCATCGCTCTATGACCCTTAACTCCTGTTCTCTGCTCTCACAATATGGCATCCCTTGCTTCTCCTTGTAGTATTCTCAATGTTCTGCCTTCAGCCGACACTTCCTGTAGTTCTCCTCTACTCCCAGAAGATGGAAGTCATTTACTTTTCTGGAGAACCAGCTCTCCATTCTCAGACTTCCTTTATTGTACCTTAAAAACATGAGTTCCAGTTCTTTTATTTCCAGAGACTTGAACTGCAGCTCCCACTCTTAGGGTCTCAAACCCAAGCTGTTTTACCAGGACTAGGGAAAGAATTTCTTCCTATACTTTATAAGTGGGTATGTCTACATATTACCATGTTGACTCGTGGTGACTCAAAGTAGACTTTGGCCTCCTCTCTGCCCCAGCACCCAGATTTTAGGCCTCCCACTCATTTACACCCCGTGGGTCAGTGACTTAGATAAAGGCATGTTTAGCAAATTTGCAAATGATTTAAAATAATATTCCTGACAGAGCTAATCTCGAAAGTAGGCTGAATAGGTTATGTGGCTGCCTAAGTTAAGTAATTTTGAATCATTAATTTGAATAATTAGTTGATGGGATAAAAGAAAGGGGAGTAAAGAAAAAGCCCCACTCATCACCTTAGTCCTTTTCTTCATATCTGGCTAAACTCTAAAAAATTCACCTACACAGGTAGTCATGAACTTATATAAAGGTTGCAAGGTTTGTTCAGGGCCTGAATGTCTGAATTAACTCAGCTCTCCTGAGTCAGCCTTCAGACTTTAAAGCAAGCTATAAGACTGGGGTGGGGAACCACATGTAGCCTCAAGGCCACAGGTTCCCCACACCTGCTGTAAGGGAAGCAAGTAAGCCAACATTGAGGACTCTCTGTTTAGTATTTTATGGGTTGGTGTGTCTTGTGTAGATGACGTGGGCCAGAATGCAACTGCCTTGGGCTAGACTTGGCCCTAATACAGTGCAGATTTCACATTGTATGAGATTGCTGTCCCCAACTGCTGAAAATGGTCTGGTGATATGTGTGTTTGTTCAGTATATTTGCGTGTGGATAGTTCAAAATAGATTTTTCTTGGTTTCTTCTTTCCCCTTCAGTGAATTCAACATGGAATCCTGAAAGCTACACCCAGAGTTCAAGATACTCTTGAGGTGAGCTATTCAAATCTACAGCTCATGATTTCCTATCTGAGGCTCCCCATAGATCAAGCCGTGTGACACATGAATTCAATACAAAAAGCACTCAGTGAAACGAGACTAGCAATGTTGTAACAATTAAATCAAGCAGCAAAATTGGCCGGCACCCATAACTCAGTGGGTACTTCCTCCCACCTCCAAGGGGAACAGTGAGTCAACTCCTCAATGCACTCACCCATTCTTTTTAACAATAATCATCGACTTGTATTGTTTTATTGCTACAAGTCACACAAAATTCCAAAGAATTAACTATCTTAAAATCAATGAAAAAAATTGAATAATTCAATTCTACAAGGATATGTTGGACACTTATAAATACTGTGGGAAATATGAAAGAAGAATAATATGCCTAGTCCTTGTCCTTAAAGATGTCAGACTAATTGACAAAAAAAACAAACAAACAAACCAAACAACCAGAAAGCAATCAAGCACCCAATTTCAAGGCCCTGTATTAGGTGCAGAGAATAGGTAGATAGACGGACGGACGGATGGATGGATGAATGGACGGACGGATGGATGGATAGATAGATGACAGACAGACAGATAGATAGATAGATAGATAAATAGATAGACAGATATAGATAAATATAGACGTGTGTATGTATGTATATAATTACATAAGCCAATAATATAATAAATATATAGATATGTACAATATAATAATAAATTAGGTATATATATTTATATGTATATATACACATAGGAGTGTGTATATTTTAAACATATATAATCCCAATTCTCAAAGTGTTTGTAGTCTAGTCATTAGACAGACAAGACAGACATATACAAAAGTTAATGACACAAGGTATTAAGGCAGACCTGCAGAATCTGCAGCCCGCCAGAGGATTTGGGGTGGCCTTATGAGCCTCTTATGGCCTGTGGGCCGTAGGTTGTGCAGTCCTATTTTAAGGCATGCCCTGTGTATGTGGAGGGTCTTCCTTTTCACTCCATTTGTTATTTTGTTAGATGAAATGCACTGTTTTGAACTAATGTGTTCATACATAGTGGTTTTATTGACTGATGACCAACAAAGTGTTGAAACCTGGGGTATTTATCTGTGGCCCATGTGTGAGGGGGCTTTAGGTGCTCTAAAAGTTTTAATATATGGTACATATTTATTTTCTTTCTTTCTGTCTTTTTAAAATAATATTTTTTCCAATTGCTTTTAAAACACTTTTTAATATTCATTTTTTTAAAGATTTTGAGTCCCAAATTTTTTCACTCCTTCCCTCCCTTCCCCCTTCCCTGAGACAATAAGCCATTTGATATAGATTATACGTATGCAATCAGTACAAAACATATTTCCATATTAGTCATGCTGTGAAAGAAAACACAGACCAAAACAAATGAAAAGAATAAAGTGGAAAATAGTATGCTTCAATCTCCATTCAGATTGCATCCATTCTTTCTCGTAAGTTCTTCAGAATTGTCTTAGATAATTGATTATCTTTATTGATTAATCTATTGATCAGAGTAGATAAGTCATGCATAGTCGATTATTGTACAATATTGCTGCATACAATGTTCTTCTGATTCCACTCATTTCACTTTGCATCAGTTCATGTAAATCTTCCCAGGTTTTTCTGAAACCATCCTATTCAACATTTCTTATAGCGCACTTGTATTCCATTACATTCATATACCAGGACTTGTTCAGCCATTCCCAATTGTTGGTCATCGTCTCGATTTCCAATTCTTTGTCACCACAAAAATAGCTGCTATAAATACTTCTGGACAAAGAGTTTCTTTTCCTTTTTCTTTGATCTCTAGTAGTGGTATTGCTGGATCAAAGAGTATGCACGGTTTTATAACTCTTTGGGCACATCCAAATTGGTCTCCAGAATGCATACTGACCAATCCAAAAAGGTTCTCCCTCCTACATAAATGAATTTAAGTCTCTTTCAGAATGTTAGCAACTGTATGCTCCAGGCCGTCAGGCATTTTGGATCATTCTCAAAGAACCATATCTTCATACATTATAAAATGTCATCTTGGCACGGTGCCTGGGCTAGCTTCTTAATTCTGCTGTTGTGCCAAAAGACTGAAATATGAGGTGAGAGTTGAATTCTCTAATAAGCTCATTCAACTCTTGACTTTAGTTAAATCTGTATATGCCAAGAAACTGCTTTATATAATGCATATGCTGTACACAATAAATGCATTCCTGTTTTATTACTGCTTCAGAATTTGCTGGGCTTACAATCCTTAAGTTCTTCACTTCCTGGAAAGCCTTTTGAATAGATTTTAGATGCCAAGCTTTATTATTTTTTGTAATTTTATTAATTGTGAATACAAAATTTATGTATGTATATATGTATATGTGTGTGTATGTGTGTATATAGTTTTATTTTAACTGGAACCTCAAAAGAATCTCTTTTGAATTAAATGTGGTTGTTTTCATTTTCTGTAAGCACATTTAACTATAGTGTTTAAATATGCTTAAAATCTCGTTTTTCTCAAAAAGTTTAAAAATGTACCTATATTTGAATATGCCCTCAGATACATACTAGTTGTGTGACCCTCTGTCTGCCTCAATTTTCTATTTGTAAAAATGGAGACAATATCATCTGCTTTGCCTGGTCGTTGTACGGATCAGATAAGCTATTTATAAAGGACTTTATAATGCTTAAAGTGATATATAAATATTGGCTATAACTGCACCATTTATATTATATTTTTCACTTTTTTCAAATAGAATTTAGGACTTAGAGAGGGCCTAAGTTTCCTTTTAAGATTAACTACTGGGGATTCAGAGTTATATACAATTTTAACTTTGTGGGCTCAAGCTAGAGCCTTAAAATCATGCTGACTGGATATTTACAAATTTGTTTAGCTGATATCGTAAAAGAATTACCCCGCTAATAAGAAAATGAGAACTCAGTTTCATAAGGGGTCATAATAAACTTGGATCTAAAGCAAATTATGAAATCACATATTTGGAAAACTGATAAAATTTCTATCATATGGGTAGCTAGGTACCAGCAGTGGAGACAGGGCTGGTCTTGGAATTAGGAAGATCTGAGTTCTAATTCTGTTTCATCATACTTACTAACTGTGTGACCCTTCCTAGGCAAGTCACTTATTTTCTCTTAGCCTCTGTGTCCTCATCTGTAAATTAGAGGCAATAATAGCCCTTACCTCCTAGGATTGTTTGTGAGGATCAATGAGCTAAGATCAGGCACAGCTCTTTGTGAATCTTAAAGTGCTATGAAAATGCTTACTACTTCTGTTGTTGCCATTAGCCAACAATATATTCTTGGATATCATGAAAGCAATGGTGAAAATTGATTAGTAACTAATTAGTAACTAATATTAGTAACTAATATTAATAACTAATCATTAGTTGATGCTAAGTGAAATTTACTAACTCTAGCTGAAATTTATATTCCTGAAATAAGATGGAAGAATTGAAGTGACCTGAGTTGGTTCAAAAGCAGGCTTTTAAATAGTGTTAGATCAATGCTATTCTGTAAATGAGTTCCCTACCGGATGTGTCTGTGTTTACCAATTCCAATCTTGGAACCTGAGAAGCGAAAATAAAAGGTGTAAGACACAAACATTGGAAATATGTTCCAAACTCCCCCATCTGGAAAAAAAGAAATAAACACAAAACTACATCATTTGCACAACTTCATTACCTTTCATTACTAATCCATTTTTCTCCTTTCTTTCACTCTCAACCTTGTAAAATAAGTGGTTTATACCTACTATTGCCTCTATTTCTTCAACACCCATTCCATCCTTAGCCTCCTTTAATCTGACTTCAACTCTATTTTTTAACTAGTACCAAATTGTTTTGAGAATTCCTGCTTTGTAGTATAGTTTGAAATCTGATACTGATAAATCCCCTTTGTTCTCACTTTTATTCATTATCTCTTTTGATATTATTGACCTTTATTGCATCCATATGCATTGTTATTATTTTTTCTAGTTCTATAAAGTAATCCATTGGTAGTTTGATTGGTATAGCAGTGAATAAGTAAATTAATTTAGGTTATGTTGTCATTTTTATTATATTGGCTTGGTTTACCCATGAGCAAATAATATTCCTCCAGCTTTTGAGATCTGTCTCTATTTTTTGTAAATAGCATTTTGTAGTTATATTTATGTAGTTCTCAGTTATATCTTAGTAGGTAGGTTCCAAAGCATTTTCTACATTTTATGTTTATTTTAAATAGAATCTCTCTTATTTCTTTCTGCTGGGTTATATTGCCCTTATACAGAAGAGCTGATGATTTATGCGGATTTCTTTTATCTACTGCTGCTTTGCCAAAGATAATAATTATTTCATTTCATTTGTTATTTTACTTTCTACGTCTCTTTAAGCACACTGTCATCATCTGCAGAAAGAGCCCATTTCGTTTCTTCTTCACCCATGCTTATTCCCTCTATTTCTTTTTCTGGTCTTATTGCTATAGAGAGCATTTCTACCTCTGTGTCAAATGGAAGTGGAGACAATGAACATCTTTGTGTTGCCTCTGATCTTATTGGAAAGGATTCTAGTTTATTCCCATTACATATAATACTGACTCTTGCTTTTAGATGTATATGATTTAGCATGTTAATTCCTGTGTTTTCTAATGCCCTGCCTTCTCAAAGTAGTTTTTAGTGTCCAGCCTTGCAGAAGTCATTGCTGAGATATTCTTGTTATGATACTTTTCTCTGGTACTAAGAGATTAATTCCTTCAACCAACACCAATACATTAGATCTCACCCAATGATTAAAAGCATTTCAGTACTTCCCAACTTAATAAACTAGATTTTTTTGCATCTCATATATGCTCTCTATTAATTGATTTGATAGAGGTCTTAGACTTAATTATACATGACCGATTGACTGTAATGCAAAGAGATGTACTCACCTGGTATCAGATATCAGGATATAGGGAATCTTGTTAGTTACGTTAATTGGAGTCAAGGTGTGGGACACCCTTCATACACTGTCACTGGGCTGCTCTCAATAAATACTCTGTGCCATTGTAATGTGTTGGGATGCAACCTAATTATTGAGATGCTGCTTTCCACTGGCCCCAGTTCAATATGGTAACCATTCAAATACCTAAAGGCAGTTATCATGTCCTGCCTTGAGTCTTATTTTCTCCAGACTGAATATGACTGGTTCCTTCCACCAGTCCTCTAATATCACAAATTTAAGGCCTTTTACCATTCTGATTGCCCTCCCCTAGATGTTCTCTAGCTAATCAATGTCCATCTGGTTGGCCAGAACTGAACGTGATAATTCAGGTGAAGTCTGATAATGGTAAAGTACAGTAGGATTATCACTTCCTAGAAGTTATACCCCTCCTGATGCAGACCAAGATTGCATTAGATTGTTTTGGCTGCTACATGACACTATTTCAATTTGTTACACTCTTTTCTAAACAACTGCCTCCCCTATTTTATATTTGTGGCATTAATTTTTTGTACCTAAGTGCAAGTCTTTGCATTTATCCCTATAGAGTTTTGCTAGATTCAACTAAGTTCTTTAGCTTTTCAGATCCTGATTGTTTCCCACTGGATTTGCTTTCCATTCCAATTTTATGCCATCTGCAGGTCTGATGAGTGTGTCTTTAGCCAAATCATTTATAAAGATGTTCAATAATGCAGACCAAGCACAGGTAGTGATATTCCACTACAGGAAACTCCTACCACTTCAGAACTGAACCACAAACAACTGCTTTCTGGGTCTGGTCTTCCAACCAGTTCTGAAGTCATCTGACTGTCTTATCATCCAATACATCTCTCTCCATCTTTCATAAAAATAGTAGGAGACACTTTCTCAGAAGCTTTGCTAAAATCAAAGTAATCTACAGCTATGGTGTTCTCCTTCATTAGTTCAGTGATCCTTTCCAAAAAGGAAATGATCTTTTATCATTTATTATATTACATATTATATTACACTTTACAAATGAACTTATTAAATGTTTCAGGAAGTGAAGATAGAATTATACTCTACAATATAAACACCTTGAACATGTGGAGTTTATTTCATTTATATAATTATACTTTCTTTGGGTTTTGATTAGACTCCCCTTTTCTAAGCTTATTATTTCAATAGTACCAAACAGCTAAACCAAAAATCTAACTCAATGACTACTTCTACCTTGAATGCAAAAGGGCATGGTAAATTTCTTTTAATATATTAATGAGTCTCTAGTAAATCTATAAAAGACAAGAAAATATATCCCTAATGGCTTATTCATATACTAAAATAAAGCACTTAGGAGATACTTCTAACTGAAAAAACAGAATCAGAAACTATATTTTCATTTTTTAAGAGAGAGCTATGAGTCTCTATATAGTCAGCTATAAAGGTCACCTGTCACCTATAAGGGTAAGATAATGGAAAAAGTACTAGTACTAGTATTAGTACTAGTACTCCTTCTCCTCCTCCTCCTCCTCCTCCTCTTCTCCTTCTTCTTCTTCTCCTTCTTCTTCTTCTTCTCTTTTTCTTTCTCTTTCTCCTTCTCCTTCTCCTCCTTCCAGTGTTAAGTGACTTGCCCAGGGTCTCATAGCTATTAAGTGTCTGAGGCCAAATGTGAACTTAGGTCCTCCTGACTCCAGGGCTGGTACTCTCTCATGCTTCTTAATGGTATCTGTGGCCATCTCTGACCAGTAGAATCTTCCTAGCTCTAGGGTTCTCTCATAACTTATCATGTAGGGCTTTCATGACCATAGAGCAATACACATTGGGTATCATCACGTCCTTCCTGGTGCCACGTATAGGACCAGTCACAGCTTGAGATAAAGCTCCATTGCATCATTCAGACATTTTCTGTTGTTTCAACATTCAGTACCCTCTAAGGATGGACCTTGAGTCTTTTAGTTTCACTTTTTTATCCCTTGGATTATGTCACCTCTCCCAGTCTAGAAGATAGGATGTTAGACTTGGAGCTAAAAAGACCTAAGTTCAAATACTTCCTCAAATATTTACTGACTGCATGACCCTGGATAAGTCATTTAAAGTCTCTCAACCTCAGTTTCCCCAAGTATAAAATGGGAATAATAATAGCACTTAACTCCCAGGATGGTTGTGAGCCTAAAATGAGATACTGCATATAAAATGCTTTGAAAATTTTAAAGTGTTATATAAATGTTGGCTATTATTACTATTATTACATGGTACATTCATTTCACATCTCTGTGACTCATTTTCCTCATCTGTAGAATTAGGAATTGGATTCAGTGACCTCTTAGGACCCTTCTGACTCTAAATCCAAGATCTCTTCTTGCTAGGTCATTCACAGAAAACAAGGTGAGGGCTAGTTTAATGGAACAAGGTTCCGAGGGGCTACCATCATGATGTCCCATAGAATTCCCAAACTTTCAGCTACATGATTGTGACCTTGCTCCCTGGGTATTACATAGACCTTTCTCTCTCTTCTTAGGTACTACTATGGCTTTGGTGTCACATAACCTTTGATTTTCAAAAATGATTCTATGTTTCTTTTCAGCAACAATGGAAATGCCAAGTATTCAAAGTTTTTGAAACTTTCATTATACTCTAATGTGAGCACTCTATGTTTTTCAAAGATTCCAAGGGCAGGGAAGTGGAATCTTTAAAGAAACAATCCTTACCATATTCAAGAGAATGTTGTTTTTGTTGTCATAGAAGTTGACAATCTAGTCAGGGCATGTTAAAAGCATTTATTAAGCACTTACTACATGCCAGCTGCTTTTCTAACTGCTGGATCTTATTTGGATTATAAACGTGTATTTTTCATTATTTCAAAACAAAAGAAGGAAATATTCCCAAACATGGAATACTTCACAAATTTGCATGTGGTCTTTTTGCAAAGATCATGCTGGTCCCTGTACCAATTCCAATTTTAGTCTGTGTCCTGCCAAAGCAGGTACTCCGTAACAACAAAGTCTTAATATCCAATGTCAGTCTTCTTTGGCTGGTAGTGTATGCAATGGCCACACCCTGGAAAACTGTCTCCGCTGATGGGCTAAACCAGCTTGAAGGTGACCAACAGACTTCAGATCTGTCAGTGAATAAGGGGATGTCTATTCCAAGCATGTAAAGACTTCCCCTGGCTGAATGGCCAGATGAGAACAATTTGTTCCACGTAGGCAGCTGAAGTAGGAGCTGTGGAACACTTAGACCTTGGTCAGACATGGAAGACACTAAGGTCATCCACTGCATTGTGGGCCACAGCCAGTCATCCTGACTCTTGTCTTGCCACTGGACTTTGATGACTCGAAGAAAGAGTGAAGCTGATGACTTTTCCCAACTCTGCCTCACTTAAATCCAATTTATGAGCAAGTCATATGTCATTGATCCCCCTCAGAAACAAAGGATGGACAACAGGTGCTACATTCATCATTATTCGATGCTATTTCCCATTTCTGGCAAACAATATCTAACTTGGCACTTGGTAAAATGTGTCTAAATTATTGTCACTCTTGGAAATTTATTCAGACTTGAATTTTAGCTCCATAAATTGTTTTATAATTTTTTTGTGACGCTGCATTTAGTTTTGTACGGGATGCTATTAAACTTTTATCAGTGAAAGCAATGAGGTTCTGATGGCCATCATTCTCTTCATACAAGATAGTTCCTAAACCTTCCAAGCTTGAATCTGTACGTAAAAACCAAAGGATCAGAATGGGCCCAAACTGGTGCATGTATGTGTGCCCCCCCCCAAAGTATGACATTGTATTCCTGGAGGCCTCATTGTATTTAGGTCGGATAGTCATCAATATGCTGTGAGTGCATGGATGCAAACTGCTTTTAGCATTGAAGAAATAATGTCTAAATCCAAGTTAAGCCTTTATCTCAGTTGCATAAAAGTGAGAATCCTTAATGTTCTCATTGGTGTTGAAGGATAATAGTGAAATATTTTACTTTTTTAAAGTATCGTCCCAAGTCATATTATTTCCCCAAAGTGTTTACTTTAACTTATGGAATTAGGTAACGATTGTAGGTCTTTAGGTTAAAAAATAACCAAACCTGGTGCGTGGATGAAAGGAGTTTTTGAACCATTACCTACTTGCTCCTAGTTATCTGTTCAGTGATTTCCAAGTACCTTCTGAGGGTTTATTGATCTTTCTTGTAGTTTTTTTCCATCATACATCAACAAATGAGATCATCCAGTGATTTAGCCATAGAAGCATCATTCTTTACAAAGTTGTAATGATAAACTCCAAATCCTAGGAAACGTGTTATCTCTCGTTGCTTCCTTGGGCCATTTACGTTTTCTCTAGGTCAGCACTTCACTCCTTCCAGAGATATTTTATGACCCATATACTTAACAGAGGCTCTGCAAAACTGAGATTTCCCGATGGGTTAGTTTGACAATCAAACTGGCTAAATCTAACTGGGCAAGTGAAAGCTTGTCTTTCCCTTATCTTGCTTTACCATAGAGGTAGGCTAGTATCCACTCCATAATGCAGCTCTGGAAACAAACAGAAAATCTTGAACTCATGCCATTGTGTAATGGATCATTTAGCTGTTTTGTTCAGAGTCTGATAATCCATATAATGTATATCTTTGACTTTTTCTTCTATCCTACTATTATAGATGATACAAGCGGACTGATGAAGTCTATTAGCCATTTAGTTTTTAAGGGCTGGGGTTAAGATTCTCCAATTCAAATAAGAGAATCTTCCTAGATCATTTCTGAAATAGTCAGGAGACAGGAATATGTCTTTTGTGAATTGCTTCTTAGGCATAGCCCACATCCCACACATACAATGAAAATACTTCTATTCTCTTTCAAATTTTCTCATTCAGTTTTTCCATTACTTTGATCTTAGAAAGTTACCAAAGTTAAATGTGTTAAGATGTTTCTGAATTTGAAAAGTGAGTGCTCTTTTGTTAATAGCATGAACTTTTTTTTTCTCCTGTAAGACCCTATGCAGAATAAATGGTCAAAATGTGAAGAGTCCTCAATAATTTTTAAGAGTGGGATCCTGACAACAGAAAGTTTGAGAACTGTTCTACATGCATTAATTGTACTAACTCTTCCTCAGCACGTTCTAAAGGAACTTGATTTCCAAACTGTGCTCCCATTTGTTCTGGTGCACACTTGCTCCAGATTGATAAGAGTTCCCTTCTTCAAACCTTATGCCCCCACCTCCATCAGTCTTGGTCATCTGGCTTAATGGGAATAACAAAGGAAGAGGTCTTTAAACACAGCATCTGACTGGTCTGGTTTCACTTCCCACCCCCATTATGCTTCTCAAATTCTTGCAAATAAGTGCTCCAGGTGATGTCAGGCAACAGGCCCTTAGCCTGATACTCTGATGTGCTCCATTAGCTTTATAATAAAACCTAATTTCAATGTTAGAAAATTTTGAAAGTAACTGTAAGTTATACTCCTCACATCAATTTAGTTTACAAAAGTTTTTTTAAAAATCTAAAAATCTTAAGACAAGGATGACGAGATGAATGTGAAAATGACTGAGGGTAGATCAGTGTAATGAAACATAAAACATGATGGGAGATTAATTTGAAAATATAACAGTGCTTCCTATTTCACATTTAGTCAGTGTATGTACAAAGACATAGCTTTTCTAGGTAAGAGGGTTGTCAATTCTATAATGAGGGAGGGAAGGGAGAGAAAAGTGAGGAAGAGGAAGAGGAGAAGGAGAAGAGAGGAGGAAGAAAAGAAAAAGAGGAAGAAGAAAGAAGAGGAAGAAGAGGAGGAGGAGGAAGAGGAGGAAGAAGAGGAAGAAGAGGAAGAAGAAGAGGAAAAAGAGGAGGAGGAGAAGTACTATTGACAAGCCTGCAGACACTAAGGAAGGGGACCAAGACAAGGAAAAGATTCATCATAAGGGAAACATACTCCAACTTTGAAAGATTGTAAAGGAGTAATAAAAGGAAAGCGTGAAAGGGGAACAATTTATGATCAGGAGCTGAGTGTGGGGATAAGAAGGGGAGCAGCAGGAAGAAAGCCAATTGTACTGAATATAAATCGAGCACACTTGTCTTTCAAGCAGTATGAAATGGAGGCTTACAATTTCATGTATAATCCTTTTTGTGTTCTTGGTATGTGAAAATGTTCTTTTGTGTGTTTAGGTTTAGAATAAAAAAATAAACAAAATTTAATGGAGAATACCTTAATCATAAAGAATTGGTGAGTCAAAGAACTCATCATCAAAACAGGAAAGAATTTCATCAAATGAATTTAAACAAAGACCACATACCAACAAGAGATAGAGAGAGACAGAGAGAGAGAGAGAAAGAGAGAGAGAGAAAGAGAGGGGGGGAGAGTAAGTGAGAGAAAAAGAGAGAGAGTAGGGGGGAGAGAGAGAGAGAGGAGAGGGGGAGAGAGAAAGAGAGAGAGACAGAGAGGGAGGGAGAGAGAGACAAGAGGGAGGGAGAACAGATAATGAATTGCACAAATAATTAAAAATGTAGTAAACAAATTTTTGAAAACTCAACACAAACACAAAAATAGAAATTGTGAATGTCAAGGAAGTGGTTAAAATCAACAACAAGAAACCCAACATAAGATGGATAAATAAAACTAGAAGTTTAACTTCCCCCCACACACAATAAAATAGTTAAGGCGTTAGCTGGTCTGATTAAAAGAGTACAGGAAAATGAAATTGATTTAAAAATGAAAAAAGGAAGTATCAAGACAAATGAAGAAATAAGAATTATTAGAAACTATTTTAACAAATTTTAGGTCAACAAAATTGAATATTTAAGTGAGATTGATAAATATCTAATATATATAACCCATATTTATAGAACAAGAAATAGAGAAGATAAAAATAAATTATTTCGTAGAAAAAGAATGTAAAGAAACCATAAATGAGCTCCCAAAGGGAAAAAATAGTACCAGATGAGTTTACAAGTGAATTCTATCAAATATTAAAAGAAAATTTATTTGTAATTAATTCTTACAAACCAATAACCTTAATGAATTAGATACAAAACGTAGAGAAAATCTTAGCAACTAAGGCTACAAAACTGGCCCAAAGAAATTACATACTATGATCAGGTAGGAGTTATACTAGGAAAACAAGATTGATTCAATATTTTGTTCTTGTTGTTCAGTCATGTCTGACTCTTTGTTACCCCGTTTGAGGTTTTCTTGGCAAAGATACTAGAGTGGTTTGCCATTTCCTTCTCCAGCTCACTTTGCATATAAGGAAACTGAGGCAAACAGGGTTAGGTCATTTGCCCAGGGTCACACAGATGGTAAGTGTCTAAGACCAGATTTGAACTCAAATGACTTCCTATTCATCTAAGACATGGGCACCTTGAACTGAGTTAGGTAAGGGGAAAAACTACCTTTGCCTCTCCCCTTGTAGGACCTGGGACCCAGCAAATCCGGTTCCAAGTTTTGTTTTGTTGTGTTTGTCCTTTTCAGTTCTAGGTACCCACTGGACCTGGACAGAAGCCATGGTGACCATTTAGGCATGATTGCAGGTTGGATGTTACTGCAGGAAACCCTGAGAAACCAGGGTGTCTGAAATTTAAGCCAAAAGGAGGCTTTGCACTTGGCACTTTGTGGGACTGTGCTATATAGGAACTGAGCTAAACTGTGAATTTAATCTCCCCCTCCTTTCAAGATTGAGGTGGTATTAAAGGGGATTCTGCCCCCACAAGCAGATAGGTGGTATTTATTTATTTCTTCTTACTATGCACTTAAAGTAGATAAGTCTGTTAAGTAGCTAAATGGAATTAGGGTGTAGGAGACCTCTAAATGGAAGGAATACCATTAGTGGAGCTTGAGCCAGTGGTAGAGAGACTAGATACCATCAAACTCTCATAAGAGTGCCAGAGTGCCCTGAAGGAAGAGGTGAAATGTAACCCTGCCCCCCCCCCCCCCCGGCCGGTATGCAGGCAGTGTGGGTCAGAGTGAACAGTGCTATGTGTGGGACCTCAGGTTTGGGATTTTGTACTGTTTTATTTGTCCCTTTCAGTTGTGGGCACAGGCAGTGGAATCCTCAGACCTAAAACTGAGTCATGCCAACCTAGAAGAAATATTTCTAGGCCAGGTGTTACCAACCCATCAAGGAAGCCCCAAGAAGTCAGTGTGCCCATGACTTGAGTCCAAGGAGGTTTTTAGACTTGGAATTTGGTGGGACTGTGCTATCTAGGAACTATGCTAAATTATGAATTATAATCCCTTTCCTCTCCTCATAGACTAAGGTGGTACAGAGGGGGATTATGTACCTCACATATTAGGGGACTGTTTGCATGCATTCTTGCTATTTCTTTATAAAAGTTAATCTGACTTTTAAGGGGTTAAATGGAACTGGGGAACAGACCCTTAGAAATTAGGGGATGCCATTGGTAAGAGCTGGAGCCAGTGATAGAGAAACTGCTTGAGGAAGCGGGGCTGGGCAATTATTGTTACGTAAATGAACAATGGCTCCCTTTCTTTGTTAGAATTTTAGGATTCGTTGATATGATATCCTATCTCTATTAATCAAACTAATTACTGAAAATAAACATTTTGTGAAAGCTATTATCTGAGTTCCAGAGAAATAGTAAATAGTAAATAGTCAGGTTGCCAAAAAGATCTAGTTTCAAGACCTTCCTCTTTTTCTCACTGGCTTTGTGACCCTACATCAGTCACTTAACTTTTTAGTAATCTAGGAAGTTCTCTAAGATTGTAAATTGTGGGGAAGTTGCTGAGCTGCACTGGCAGAGGGAACCCATGCTTTCCCCACTGTACCAAATATGTCCAATTTTACTCTATTGTCCTGTCCTGTCTCAGAAGAAAATCTTTTTCTTGTTACTTTACTGCTTAAAGTGAATGGCTTGTTATTTGAAGTCAAGATAATTGTCTTAAACTGGAGCAAAAAGACTAAGAAAAATTTAATTTAAAGAAACATCCACTCCTTTAAAACATGAAGAATTTTGTTTTAATCTGTACATAACTGAATGGTAATATTTAAGCCAATAATTAACGCAAGAGTTACCCAACAGGGGTCCCTATGGCTGCCTCAGGGCATGGCCTCCTCTTGAGGCCTCCACTGCTCTAGCCTTCTCTCTCTAGTTCATAGAGAAAAAAATCAGAAAATCCTTGGCACAAAGCAGTCAGTCTCTGGTGTTAGCTCTGCCAGTAGACTAGGGCAAAGGTGCCAGTTTCACTTGGCTTCCTTTCTCTACAAAGCAAAAAATACTTTAAAATGTAAATAGGATTAATAAGAAGTTTCAGCCCCCAGGCTTGAGTCTCAATTGCCAAGAAGGGTGGTAATCTTTCAGCCACTAGAATTTAGCTCAGTCAAATATCCCAACTTCTCTCACACTTTTTGTAACAAAAATCCAAACTATGGATGCCCTTAAAATTATCTTATTGGTGTGAGCCATTGTTTAGAAGAGCCATTGTCCCCCCCACTAGTAGGGACTGTGTTGAAATATCAGAAATCCTTGGTAATTAACATAGTCATTGGTTGCTCTAGGCCAGAGGTTCTGAAACTTATGTGGCCTACCACCCCTTTAAAAAAAATTACTCAGTACCCCCCTGGAAATATACTTTCTTTAATGCTATCACTTTTTTTTTTAGCTTTGTGTCATTTCTTAAAAAAATATAAAATATGGGGGCGGCTAGGTGGCGCAGTGAATAGAGCACCGGCCCTGGAGTCAGGAGGACCTGAGTTCAAATCCAGCCTCAGACACTTAACACCAAAACTAGCCGGGTAACCTTGGGCAAGTTACTTAACCCCAATTGCCCTCAAAAAAAAATTTTTTTTTTAATGATGCATCTTAAATTTAATAATTTATTGTAAATTTGTTTTTTTCTCTGCATTGAAATTTTGATGATGCAATATTGCATCATATAATTGTATAGTATTGTATTATAAACAAGTCATTTCATAGATATATTCCTGCTGATGCATGCTGGACTTCCTGACAATGTACTACATGTTAGCCTGCCAACACTTGCTTGTTAAGACCTGTCAACAGACTTGACCACTGATCAGTTACAACTTGCATTTTGTGTGTTTATTTGAAAAATAACATAATTACTAAGACTTCAACTCTGTTATACAATAGATGGAACATATATGAACAGTTTTTCAAAATTTTCTTCTCTTCTTTCCTAATGTTTCTACCACCCCCTTATTTTTATTCAAAACCCTCCCAATTGTACCTGAGGCTCCTTACCACCCTCCTGGATGTTACAGTGTCCCCTAGGGGGTAGTATCACCCACTTTGGGAACCTCTGTTAAGCAACAGAACAAAAGAGAAAATAGCTGAGTGAGTGAAATGGATTCAGCACAATTCCAGCAAGTTCTTCTTGGAAAAGTCAAAGATACTTTCTGGAAGAATTCAGTCCTTCTGTTCTGGAAATTCAGATTTCCAAGCAATCCTGTCATGATGAGTCTTCTCTTCTTATGCTTGCTTGGAAGGAACAGAATTCCTGGGATCTTTAGCCACCCTGCCCACAGGCAGTCAGTTCAGCCTTGCCAAAAAAAGATGGTACAGACACCAAAAATATCTACAAGCTGAACCACTTTCAAAGAACAAATCAATTAACTAAATATGGAACACTGGGCTTGGAATCAGAAAGGCTCATCTTCATGAGTTCAAATGTGGTCTTAGACATTGTGTGACCCTGGGTAAGTCACTTAACTTTGTTTGCCTGTTTCCTTATGTGTAGAATTAGCTAGAGAAGGAAATGGCAAACATTCCAGTATTTATGTTAAGAAAACTCCAAAGTAGGGGTCCCAAGAAATCAGATATAACCGAAAGATTCAACAATAACAAGCACTATGCTAGGTACTATGGACATAAATACAGTTACTAAACAATTTCTCCTTGTGAACACACAAGTGGGAGGTAAATAAATGTCTAAATGTGGATTACAGGTGCCCTGAATTGATACCTTTGGTATCTGGCCCATCTATTTCCAAGGAAGACGACAATTTCTATCTTGGAGAGGAACTTGCTCCTCTCTATTTCCAAGAGGAGTATTGGATTGAAAGTATATATATTTGTCCCTCTCAGCTTAGGGGTTCAATAGATTTAGAATAAAAGCCACTTCCCTAGTCACCCTTAAGGGAAGCCCTTTATCCTACACCCACCAACTCTGGTTATACCAAAGGCCATTACAACAGTGAGTAACAAGTAAATCCCTTTATTCAAGCAAACAGCAAACAGAAATCAGAGAATTTATACAGATTTATTAAATTAATTAATTATATAAGATATGCAAGAGTAAAGAAGCTTTTTTGCCGGAAGTGAAATGAAATTTCCAAACGAAGAGAAGAGTCTCAAAGTTACCCGAGGGAAAATCTTCAGAAGACTCTAGAGACACAGGCTGGAAATCAAGGGCCCTTACATGTTTGCAACGTCCTTTGCACGTCTCTCCCCAAAGTTTTGAGCCCACCTCTGCCCCTTATGGAGTTAAGCATCATTCCCTCAGCATTTGCTCAGCCAAATTAGAGTCACATTTCTTGTGAACCATAAGCACCCCAAATGTCCCAGGCTTGGTTGGAAGCCCAGTTATATAAAGTATATGTACAGAACAAATATTAGGAAAATAAATAGAAATGACTACAAAGTAGGAAACTAAGTTGTTTGAGGTGGAGGGTGCTAGCTCACGATTGGGAAAATCAGGAAAGGCTTCATATAAAAGCTAGTGCTTGGGGCTTCATCTTCAATTCAATTAAAGAAATATTCATTAAGTACCTACTATGTGCCAGGAACTAAGCTAAGAACTGGGGATTAAAAAAAGGCAAAAGACAGTCAGGGAGTAAGGTGTAAGAAGAATAGAAAGTAGAAGGGGGCAGCTAGGTGGCGCAGTGAATAGAGCACTGGCCCTGGAGTCAGGAGTACCTGAGTTCAAATTCGGCCTCAGACACTTAACACAAAAAACTAGCCATGTGACCTTGGGCAAGTCACTTAACCCCAACTGGCCTCCCAAAAGCAAAAGAAAAAAAATAAAAAAGAAAGTAGGAGAAGGAAGGGCTTTGAGGGGCAGCTAGGTGTCAAGGTGGATAGAGCACGGAGCTCTGGAGTCAGGAGGACCTGGGCTGAAATTTGACCTCAGCTGACCCTAGGTAAATCATTTAACACCCATTGCCTTCAACAACAACAACAACAAGAACAACAACTGAAGAGTTTGAATGCCAAACAAAGCATTTCATATCTCCTCCTGAAGGCAACAGAGAACCACTGCAAGGTTATTGAGTAGGTAACTTAATTTAACCAGACCTGCATTTTAAGAAAATCACTTTAGTGGCAGAATGGAGGATGGATTGGAGTGGGGGAAGATTCAAGGCAGGCAGATCCCCCCAGCAGGATCTTGTAACAGTCCAGGTATGAGATGATGGGAGTTCCAGCTAGGGTGGTAGCATTGTCAGAAGAAAAAAATAGATGTCTTCAAGATGTTGCAAAGTTAAATTTGACAGGCCTTGGCAATAGCTTAGGTGGGGAGAGAGAAAGAGAGGGGTCCAAGGAGTCTCCTAGATTGAAAACCTAAGGAACTGGGAGGATGATGATGGCCTCTACGGCAACAGGGAAGGTAGGAGGTGGGGGAGGGTTTAGAGGAAAAGAGAATGAATTCTGTTTTGGACATACTGATTTTAAGAGTCTTTTGGACATCCAGATTGAGATGTCTGGAATGCACCTGGAGATGCAAGATTGGAGGTCAGCAGAGAGACTCAGGCAGGATAGGTAGATAGTAATTAAATAGGCATAGAGATATTAATTAAATCCATGGGAGCTGAGGAGACCACCAAGCTAAGCAGTATAGAGAGAGGAGAGAAGAGTGCCCAGGACAGAGCCCTGAAGGACACCTATGGTTAGAGGGTATGATCTGGAGGAAGATTCAAGAACAAAGACCAAGAAGGATCAGTGAGATAGGAAGGAGGAAAACCAGGCATCCCCAAAATGTAGAGAAGTGAGTATACAGGAGGAGAGGGTGATTGGAAATGACAAAGAATTGAGAAGAAGCAATTGGATGTGGTGACTAAGAAAAGGAAGAGAGGGATTCTGTGAGGTGAAGGAGTAAATTCCAGGCATGGAGGAGAGGTGGTGCAAAGAAGTAAGACGAAGATGGTTTGAGGGTGGGAGATAAGAGGTTAGAACTCTTTCTCCATTTCCTGAGAAAAGGTTTCTTTTGGCTCTTCTATCTGTCTGGTCCTTCCTTCTCAGTCTCCTATGCTAATTCTTTATCAGGCTCCCTAACCCCAGGTATTGCCTGAGGCTCTGCCCTTCTCCTATTCCTCCATACTCCCTAGCTTACTGATCTCATTAACTGCTATGGACTCAGTGATCATCTCTATGAAGATAATTCTCAGATTTCTATATCCAGCCCTAACCTCTCTCCTGAGCTGTGATCTACTATCACCAGCTACTTTTTGGATGTGTAGAATTGGATGTCCCGTAGGCATCTCAAATTCAACATTTTCAAAACAGAAAGCATTATCTTTTCCCCCAAACCTTCCCCTTTCTCCAACTCTCCTAACACTGCTGAGGGCACCATCAACCTTCCAGTCATCCAGGTTCTAGACCTTGGTATCAGCCTGGACTCATCACTCACACTAATTCTGAATAGACAGCACTTTGTCAAATTATGCTATTTCTGCCTTTACAACGTCTCTCTCGTACAACCCTTCTCTCTGCTCACATCGCTACCATCCTAGAACATGTCCCAGAATGACAACCACAGAGACCATCTTCTAACTGATCTTTCTGCTTGGAATCTCCATACTCTGATCCACTTTCTATTCATTTGCCAAAGTGACATGGTCTGACTGTGTTACCCCCTTACTCAGTAAACGCCACTGGTTCCCTATTACTCCAGGATCCTATACAGAGTTACCTATTTGATATTTCGATCAGCTCATAATAATCATGATAACAACAGCTAGCATTTATATCTTAACAAATACAATCTCCTTTTATCGTCACAACAATCCCGGGAGCTAGATTTGATTATTATCCTTATTTCCAGATGAGGAAACTGAGGCAAACAGAGGTTAAGTGACTTGTCAAAGGTCACATAGTAGGTTCTGAGGCAAGATTTGAACTCAGGTCTTCCTAATTCCAGGTACCACCTAGCTGCCTCACAACCTAACTCTTTCCTACTTTTCAGTCTTTCTACACTTACTCCCCTCCTTTTTGTTGCTGTTGTTCAGTCCTGTCTGACTCTTTGTGACCCCATTTGGGGTTTACTTGGCAAAGATATTGGAGTGGTTTCCCATTTCCTTCTCCAGTGCATTTTACAAATGAGGAAACTGAGGCAAACAGGATTAAGTGACTTGCTTAGGGTCACACAGCTAGTAAGTATCTGAGGACAGATTTGAACTCATGAAAATGAGTCTTCCTGATTCCAAGTCCAGGGGTCTTTACCCGCTGTGCTTGCCCTAGCTTCCCTGCTCCCTTCTATGTACTCTAAAATCCAGCTACTCAGGCCAGCTTGCAGTTCTTCACAAACCTCCCTCTCTGGGCTATGTTTATTTATACTTCCTGCCCAAGGCATGACATGGCATTCCTCCTCAATTCTGCCTTGTAGTTTCGCTCAATTCTTTTTTTAGTTGTGGAGGCGGAGGTGGGGGTGAGGGAGGTGGGACAGACACAAAATAGATTTTTGTTAATTAAAAAAATAAATCTTAAGAAAAAACATAACATTTTGCAGGAGACCTTTCCTGTTCTCCCCACTGTTAAATCTTTCTTCTTGGAAGTTTAATCTTCCATTTACCCCGTATATATCCTATATGCAGTTACAGGCATGTTGTCTTTCCCATTAGAATGCGAGCCACTTAAAAGCAGCAACCATCAATCAATAAACATTTATTAAGTGCCTACTGTGCGCCAAATATTGTGTGCTGAATCATGTTTTTATATTTCTTTGTTTCTCCATTGCCTACCATTATAGTCAGAGTTTGGCACGTAGCATATAGTCAACTGACTTACTAGAAAGACAGTTTGAGCCTGGGCTCTGAAAGGCTTGAAAAGCTAAATAGAAGAGTCGATATTTGATTTTAGAGTTGATAGTGAGTGGCATGATCAGATTTGTGCATGAGGAAAAATCACTTTCAACTGAAGTGGTGAGGGACTGATAGGGAGGTTGTGGCAATAAGCTAGTTCAGAGATGATGAGACTTGGACTAAGGTGGTTACTGTGTCAGTAAAGAAAACGGGTCAGATGTGAGAGATGTTTTTAAGATAGAAATGGCAGGATTTGCCAACTGATTGAATATCTGTGGTGAAGGAGAGTGCCGGATCCAGGATAATGTTTTCATTATGAACCTGGGAGACTGGGTGGGTGGGGGGGTAACCTTCATCAGAAACAGGGAAGGTTGGAACAGGGGAGGATTTGGGAGAAAAGAGAAATACTTGTTTTAAGATGTGGAATGTGAGCTGTCTCAATATCTAATTTTAAATACTCAATGGACAGTCTGTGATGTGGAATTGAAGCTCAAGGTAGAGCTTGGGTTGTGTATATTTATCTGGAAATTAACAATATAGAGGCGATTGTCAGTATAATAGGAATTAGTGAGGTCACCAAGAGGGAGGCTATAAAGAAGAGTAGGGGGACCAGGACAGAACCTTGTAGGATATTCACAATTAGGGGGACTGATCTATACCAGAAAAGACTCCAATGGAACAATCAGACATGCAGGAGGAGAACCATTTCTTACTATTGTTTGGTGGTGGAGGGATGGACATGTGGCTGGTGGAGAGAAATGTGAACATGATTGCATAAAGATCCAAGCTGGTTTCAGAGATCTGGGGGAAGAATACTTACAGAGGACAACCTAGGGGAGGTGGTGAAGAGAGAAACCTTAAAAGGGCAGATATGCAAAGGAAGCCACTCCAGTCATGTTCATGGACTTGCTTGAAATCCTGGAGACCAATGAGAATTCAGTCTATCTCCTCTGGGTGAGGTTGTCATCTTTTCTGGTTTGAGCCAAAATCTTTTCTTGCTCCCAGCTAAAGAGTGCATTCACTCCTGTGTATTCTTTGGAATATTATAATCTGTATAACTTCCTATTTCCATTTGTAGTCTTGCTTGGATAAATGGGTTCCTTTGATATTCACTATTTGTGATGGTCTTTTGTGTAACAAGTGTTTGATGGAAAGAAGTTAGGCCAGTGAGCATAAGCTAAGGGTAATCAGGGAGGTGGCTTTTGTTCTGAATTCTTTAGACTACCAATATTTGAGAGAGGCAAATTGAGAATGCCCCCAATTTATCATATATGTGTGTATGTGTATTTATATGTACAAAAGCAGTTGTTTTCATCTTTTCTCCCTCATTAGACTTTGAGCTCCTTGAGGGCAGGGCTTGTATCCCAAGTGCTTAGCTCAGTTCCAAACACATATTAGGGGCTTAATAAATATTGATTGACTTCCTAGAAATCAGGAGTTGGGCTAGGAGGGTAAAGAGCCAGAGTTGGAGGAAAACCCCCCAAAAGGCTGATTTCCCCATTCCCCGGCTGCCCCTGGGACTGATCCAGGTTGTTGAGACCGGATCTAAGGGACCCTTTAGGGGAGCAGTCTATACGCTGCCTGGACCTCCCTTGTTACCTGCATAGACTTTTAGGCGTTTCTTATAGTCCACAAGCTTCTTGTGGCCAAAGCCTTTGCACCCGCAGGGTGGGTGATCAGTAGAAACATATTCGAGCTTTATCACCCTGGGCAAGTCATTTGACTTCCATCGGCCTCAGCTGCCTCATCCACAAAGTGGAGACAATATCTCTTCCCAGGGTTATTGGGGTAAATCGAAATAGGATTTGCAAAGTGCTGCGGCAATTTTCAAGCAACCTACAAATGCTAGCCAGCGTTACTGTATCCCACCAACCCAGGAGAGGCGGAAAACGCAGGGTTCTTTTGCAAAATCATAGGATTCCCTGAGGGCAGCCGAGCTGACCACCAGCTCCGGGCAGAGCGCCAAGCTCGCTGGCAGCTGGCTCGGAAGCGGGTGACCAATGACATCTTTCTCGGCGCCGGAGCGCATGCGCCCTTCCCTCTACCCTCTTGCGCCATGACGTCATTACTCATCAAGCCTCACGCTAAGAAAATCCTTCCGCCTCCTGGACAAAAGAAAAAGAATCCCGAGACTTCCCCTCCGGGCTCGCGCCAGTTCCTGCGTCCTTGCCCCTGCCCCTAGGCGCACCTAGCAGTCGGGGTGGTGGGGGCTGGGGCCGGAGCGGGAGGGAGGGGGCGGTGGCGGGCCGAGGGCTGAGGCCGCGGCGCGGATCCCTGCGCGGGGGCGGGGCGGGGCGGCGCTCGGGGCGGCCCGCTCTTCCTCCCCTTCCCTCTGTCCCCGGCGAGCCGACGGACGCCGGCGCTCGGCTCTCCCCTCGGCTCGTCGTCCCTGTCCCTTCCCCCTCTCCTCCCCCGGCGCCCTATGGCGAGAGGGAGCCCCCTGCCCAGCCCGGCAGGAGGAGCGGCACGGGCGGCCTTGGGCCGGGGGGCGCCATGGGCCTGAGGCGGTGACGGGCACGGACCGTTGGCCCCCGCGCGCCGGGCAGGATGAGGCGGTAGCGGAGCCCCGGATGCCCCCCGTCGCCAGCGTGAAGCCTACTGCTCTGCCGGGGAGGAGGAGGAGGAGGAGGAGAAGGAGAAGGAGAAGGAGAAGGAGGAGAGGAAGGTGAGTTCCCCCCACCCCCGGTGGTGTAACGGGGCCCCGGCCACGCCCCCCGGCCAGAGCGGCGGGGGCCGGGGGGAGGGGGAAGGGCCTAGGACCCCCCCCTCCCCCGTGCCTGCCTTCCCTGGTGGTCCCCCGCTCCGAAGTCCGGGACCCTCGAAGTCTTACAGCTCCGGGCCCCAAGTCCGGTAGCCCAGGGGCACCCCCGGCAGCGGGCGGGGCGGAGGGGTTGGCGCTCCCAAGGGCAGGGGCTGCGCCCGCCTTTGTTTGTCCGCTCCGAAGCGCCGGGTCCGGGCTGCGCCCGCTGCCTCCGCCGCAGACTGGGCCGGGACTGGGGGCTTTGTTTGCAGCCCGGGCCGGGCCCAGAGCAGCGCCCGATTCCCCCCCTTCCCCCGGGGCTGCTTTGCACTCCTCGTGCCCCTGGCGCTGTGCCCGGGGTCGGCGCGGTGGGCGCCCCGAGCTGCCTAGCTTCTCCCTGCCTTAGCCGTCCCGGCCCCTCTTTGTGGCCCAGAGCCCCGGGACGGCGTGCGTGCGGGCCGCCCTCCAGGCTGGGGCCCCCGAAGGAGAGCTCGGGCTCCTGCCGCTCGGGACCACGCGGGCAGCTTCAGCCCGCATCCCTCCTGTCGTCCCGGGGCTCCTCTTTGTGTGCCCTGCCCTGACACCTCCCCGCATCCCTGCTGCCGTGCGCCGTCCAGAAGCAGCATCCCGGGCCGCTTCTTTGTGCGCCGCGTGAACGAACGCCCCAGAACACCTTCTTTTGGGTGGGTGGGGGAAGGGAGAGGAGAGAAAGCCTGGCAGGTAGAACCTGGGTTTGACAACTAAGACAGGAATCCCACTCCCCCTGCCCATGCAGGTTGGCGCCTTCTCTGCCACTTACAGTCTCAGGGACTCTCAACCCCCCTGTATGTCTGTGAACCTTAAAAACACATTTTGATAAAGATTCCAGTATAATCGGTTTCCTTTGCAGTTCTACGTATTTGCCATTATGCCTTTACAAACATTACTCTGGGGAAATCCTAGGCTTCGTTCATCAGAAAGAATTAAGAAGCCCCGTCTTAAGACAGTTGTCTAGAACACGGACAAGTTGAGTGACTTGGCTAGGGGTCTCAGAGATCGGACTTAAAACTCCGGTTTTCCCGACTTCCAGGGACAGTTCTCTGTTCACCGTGTTAGACTGCATTTCTTATAACGACTAAAGATTTCATAAACTCTAACGATTTGGAAAATTGAGAAAGAAAGGAGCTAAATGAGTCAACAAGTATTTAGTAAATGTCTTCTATGTGCCAGGAGACAAGGAAGGGGGAAGGGTACAGTGGGCACACAGACGCCTGAAATACTTCCTATTATGAAAGCAGATCCTGGTTTCCCAGAGGAGAAACCTTAAAATGATATCTAGGGCTATTAGTCAGTGGATGAACAAACATTTACTTGAGAGACAGCATAGTGTAGTGAAAGAGTAGTGATCTGACTTTGAAGCCAGGAGAGCTTGGGCTTTTTAAACCTGCCTGTCATCGTTTAGTAGTCACTTAACCTCTTAGTGCCCTAGACAGCTCTTGGAGGCCATAAGCTGCAGAGAAAGTACAGATCTGCTTTAGTAGAGGGAATTTTTTCACCTGGGAGTTTCCCTTGCCTGTGAAACCAGAATTGCAATCCTTTCCCCTCTTCCTATTAACTTCTAAGACTGCCCAAGGTATGCCTGAGGAGACAAATACAAAATTGATGACCCCTGGCTTTCCTGAAGCTTTTGTTGTGCTGGGGAAGTGTTTACAGATACATAAGAAGGATATTATATATGCACTAAATATTCAGTGATGTTTGAGAGGGTTACTAATTACTTAAGAAAGCCCTCTAGGGATACAAAGAGAGAAAGGACTCTGGGGAAAGGATAGCCTTGGAAAAGGCATGTGGACTGGGGAGGTGAGGTGTGACCTGGTAAATCCCAAGTAGGACCTGTGCTTAGAGCAGAGAATTTCTAGGGTAAAAACAAATTCAAGTGGCCAGAAGTCAGTGGAGAGGTTGTGTAGGAAGGGGAGGGGCAGGTGTGTCTTCCGGTTCCCCATGTATATGGATAGCCAGAGGACTTTTTTTTTTAAATCTCCTGGCAAATTCATCCTCCTTCCCACCCCCTTTTAAGGGCCTGCTATTTTTTTTAAAGGATAGTTAAGGAAACATCAGTGTTGATTAAAGGGTACAAAGTGGTAATAAAATTTTAAAGGTAGATGTACCTAGTGTAAATTCATGCTTTTCTAAAAAAAAAAAAAAAATTAGGGACAGGAAGACCAGGAAAAGGAAAACAGTAGACTGCCCCTCATTTAATGGAAATCCAGTCAGCAGTCATCTTAGGGGGTTTTAGGTGTTTAAGGTTTGGCTGTGTAGATACTTTAGACAAAAGTTCTTGAGAGTGGACCATTTGTTAACTAGGAAAGGGAATCATTATTGTTTATCTCCTTTCTTGTTCAGGCCTCTTTTTTTCATTCTCCAGTGTTGAATTTTAGATGTGTGGGTTTATTTTTCTTTTACATATAGACAAAACTTAAAATGGTCCCCATTATCATCTTCAGTGCAACATGTAAACAGATCAGTAAATTATGTGCTAAGTTGAGGAGGGAAAGAGTCCTAACACCTGGGGGGAGGCTTCCAGGAGGAGGTGTCACCTAAGCTGAACTTGGAAGGAAATGGGTTTCTGCATTCCAGACTTGGGGGACAGCACAGGCAGTTGAGGGACAAGGGGTGTGGCCGAGGCTGGCAGTAGTGCCATGGTTGGCTCACATAGGAGTGCAAGAAGGAGAATATGCAAAGGTAGCGTGGAGTTTTCTCCCACTCCCTTTATGGTCTCTATTTGATTACTTGTTATGAGGTTTTATAATAGCAAAGATCTTTGAACTTAGTTTGTAAGGTCTTTCACAATTGACTTTGAGTTTTAGAATTCTGTAGCCAGCAGGTATAGAGCTAGATGTGAAATCCTTTAAGCAGGTTAACTTCAAGGAAGGTAGGGTGGTGGGGAAGAACACCTGTTAAGATAAAAAGAATACAAGAGGCTCTCTAATTGTCCAAATTGGTGAAATAATGGACAATTTATTAACATTAGAAACTTTTCTGTTTTCCTCATGATTTGTAACTTTCCCCTTGGCTGTTTAGCCCAAGAGTTAAGTTTTTTCAAACCTGTTGAATTTTGTTAACTAGTATCTTTATCTTTAAAGGGCAGTTTGTAGAAAATGTTCTTCTTTTAACCAAGTTTTGCAAGTCATTTAATAAGTAGTCTAGGGAGGCTAAGTGGCAAAGTGAATAGAGCACCGGCCCTGGAGTCGGGAGGACCTGACTTCAAATTTGGTCTAAGACACTTAACACTTATTAGCTGTGTGATCTTGGGCAAGTCACTTAACTCCAACTGCCCTGCCTTCCCCAGAAAAAAGCTAAAAAAAAAAAAAAAAAAGTAGTGTAAAAGTCTGTAACCTTTTCCTTAGACTGGTGCTTCATATCATAAAATACCCATGGCATTGTTTCAAATAGGTATGAATTCTTTTAAAAATTTAATTTAATTATTTTTTTGGTTTCTCTTCCCCTCTGTCCTTATAGTTATTTTTGCTTCATATACCTTAAGGCAACCCTATTTCCACAGGCTCCCTTTCCTTCACTCTCAAACCTTCACTCCTCTTCCCCCTCATTTATTGCTCTTTTCCCAAGTTTTGCAGTTTTGCTTATGGATTTTAATTATCTTGGGTCTCCCCCCCCTTTTTTCCTAAATAATGTTAATTAATTTTCTTTAAAAATGTGAATGAAAACATTTCTTTGTCCCCTATTCTTCAATTTTTTTTCATTTTCTAAGTCTTTCTAAAGAAGAGATTTCTGTACCTTATTCTCTTCATCAATTATCTTCCCATTCTGTCTATTCTAAAGTTTTATACTTTGATTCGTGACCTTTATTATTTATATTTTCTTTTAGTCTCGTTGTCTTCCTTATCAAAGTGCCTATTTTGAGTTTCTCTTTCTAAACAGCTCCCATGTTAGTGTCTTGTAGGTCTTATCCCTCCCCCACTTATTTTTCTGTCGTTCTTCATCCTTGAGGTATCAGTTCCTGCAAGAGGTAGAGAGGAGAGGAGCATTGCTCCCTGGTAGACATTTCCCTTTGTCCCTGTTCCTCCAGCCCACTTAGCCTGCTTACGCTTCCACGATCAATTTCTTTCCCATCTGCCCTGGCTCTTGGCTAGATCCCGGTCCTCCCCCATTCCAGGTGTCATTGGGAGCTCTGATTTCCGTTTTCCTGAGGCTGCTTGTTGTCTGTGGAGGCCCCACAGAGGATTAGAGGAAGTGGTCTTTCGCTGCCCCAAACCTGCAGATTATGAGCACGATTGCAGTGAGATCTGCTCCCAATGCAGAACGGAGATTTCTCCTTCTTGTGAGAATGTTCTTCCCTGGAACCCGTTCCCGTCCTGAATCAGGGGCTTTCCCTTTTCTTTTTCTCCAGTCTTTGTCCTCCCCTTTGCCACTACGCTCATTTTCCTGTACCCCCTCCTTGCTGACAGACTGCAGGAGCTGTTCTCCCTGCATTGTTTATCACCCACTTGAATGGGGAACATCACACACAAGATAAAGATGGGGGGAGGAGGGTCTGTTTAAGTTCCTCTTTTGCATTTTTGTCCCCTTGTACGCATTTAGGGAGTAAATGATCCTTAATGATCTTTCTTTTAAAAAACGCCGTAGGGATCTTGTCTTTCTAGGTTTGTTTTTCTCTTTCTAATATTCTTTAGAGATGGGGTAATTTGTTGTGTTATTTGTGCTTCCCTTAATGTTTGTATGTATTTTTCTTGTATTTTTGTTATCTGGGATACTTGGAGGGCAGATCATCTTTAAATTTTAAATAAATGGTTTTTTAAAGTAAGAATGTTTCAAATGCCTCTCTTTTGTGAAACATCCATATTTTTTTTATTGCCAGTCAGGCTAAGATTTGCAGGAAATGGCATTTTGGGTTGCTTCTTGAGCTCTTTTGCATTTTATATATTATTCCATTCCCTTCTGTAGTTTCTGGTAGGTGCAGAATAGCCTTGAATTTCCTTTATATTTAAAGGACTTTCCCTGGGTCTCTTGAAGAATTTATTGTTTGTCATTGAAATGATTACACTTACCCACTGTGTGTCTTGGAGTTTGCAGAATAGGTTTTTTGTTTGTTTTTGGAGGTGATTTGTGTGTATTCTTTCAGTTGGTGCTTTGATTTCGGTATTCAGAAATTCTGGGCAGTTTTCTTGTATTATTTGCTCCATTATGATGTTTAAGTTTTTTGACTTTTAGTGTTTTTGAGGCAGTTTTGATCCTTAAGTTGTCTCTAAGTGTCCTGTCTTTGACATCAGTGTTTTCCCTGTAGAGATCCTGTATGTTTAACTTCAGTTGCATTTTGCTTTTCTTTCAGATTGTCCTTCATTTTCTTCTAATCGTATTCCTATTCAGTTTTCCTTTCTTGGTATCTGTCTGCCACCAAAGACTGAAGTTTTTCTATTCAGGCCATAGATTCTGCCATTTGTTCACTTTTAACTTCTTGCAGTAATTTTTCCCTTGGAACCATTTGGTGCTGACCTTTGTGGTTATGTACCCTCTTGATAATCTACAGGGCTTTCTCTTTCATTAGGTGTTGTTTCATTTTTCTTTATCTCACTGTGTGTTTATTTAGAGACATTTACAGTTGTTAGATGGCTTAGTAACCATCTTCTCCTTTGTTTTAGTATCTTCCCTGTTGATGTATCTGCTTGTGCCCTAGGTTTTTAGCTTGAGTTTTCTTTCTCTTGAGATCCTAAGTGTTTTTGGCCTTTTTTCCTTATGTTCTAATATTGCTCATTTTCTGACTCCTCCTTTAATAGCAGGCCGCCCAGTTGCAGGATCTTGGAGTTGATTCAGCTTCCTTCACACCGGAGAATTCACTTTTCACTCTTCTTAATCCCTGCCCCAGGTGTCCCTGAGGGGAACAGAACTGGCCCAAACTGGATACTAATGTCCTTTCTTTTAGGCCCAGTACTACCCTGTTTGCTGACTGCCCAGCCCATTCCCTCTGTTCTCTCTTTAGTTATTTGCTTGATTGCTGCTGCAGGTTGGGACATCCAATCTCCCTGTATCTCCTTCTCTGCAAGGTGACCATAGTTGAAGTCTGCTGCTTGTTGCCATAAAATTGTTGGGGTGAGGGTAGAGTTGGCAGTCCGGCAGAGACTGTAACAGCCACAGTAGGACTTTGCCAGATAGACCCTAGGGCATAACCTTGTAGGTCAGATTGTGTGCTCTGCGGGCCTTGGGAGCTGGGGGTTGGGAGTGGCGGGGGAGGCTGATATTAATTCTTCAAGCTGTTTCCGTGTTAGGCTTCTTGGTTTTTTGGTCTAGCCCTCCATTTTGTTGCTCGTGCGACCTATCTCTGTGAGTGCATTCTTACATGGAACCAGAATATCATCTCTCTCTCTCCAATTTGGCCTTATTTCCAGGCTAGTTAGAAATCAAGTGGCCCGGTAACAAGTATGAAATGAACTGGAGCCCCCTAGTGGCTGGAAGATTGGAGGTAATCATTCAAAGGGATCTCAAATGAAATGAATGCAGGATCTTTATAAGCTCTGGACTAGGAGTCAGGAGACCTGTATCTTGGCTATGCCACTAGCTCCTTGTATGTTTTTGGACAAGCCATGCTAGGCTGCATTTCTTTCTCTATAAAAGGAAGTGTCTCTGAGGTCTAAAAGTGTTTTAAATTTATCCTTGTAGGCATGGTTCTATGAAGAACTACAGAAGGCAGTTTCATAAGACCAACATAACATGTGTAAGGTAAATAAATGCCTGTTGGCTAATCCTATAAATATATCCAAAAAATAGGAGGTAGGTTCTGAAGCTCTTTGTGAGTAGAACTTGTTCCTTTCTTTGTGTTTTTATTCTCATTACCTAGCTTCCTTGGCCCAGTAGGCAATTAATAAATGCTTGCTGATTGATTAAGGCTCAAATTATATACTATAACATTTTAAAATAGGGAGAACAGAGATTCTGCTGGGCTAAAACTCCTCTTTCCTTCGTCTGCTTAGGTCATCAGTTCTTTCCACTACATTATCTGTAAACAGAACCACGTGAAGCTGCTCTTATGCTACAAAGTATAAGATGTCTAGTTTCTCAATGAATATGGTTATTCTGACCTTTGCTACAGGTGAACTATTTGAAGCTGTTTTCCATATGATTTGCCAAGCATACTTTCGGTCTTATTAGTTGGTCACATCAACACATTGTTGGACCCAGCAATAAGTGTCTCTTATTGACTGAGGCTTTTTACACTTAGCAATTCTGTAAGCATATGTACAGGATAAAAGCAGTCCTTTTGTTGTCACAACAGCCTTGTGAGGTGGTGCTATGAATATCACTATCTTGTAGGAAACTGAGGCCAGCAGAGGTTATGGGATTTGCCCAGGCTCACGTAGCCAGGAAGAGTCTGAGGCAATTTTTAAACTAACCTCTTTTTTGATTTCAGCCTGGAGGAGGGAGCAAGTTTCCTCATCTGGGAGTTTTCAGTGCTAATGAAACTAACAGATTTAATCCTTTTCCTCCTCCCTGTTCCTAGTTGTTGAAAAGTTAAAATAATTATGTATATGTCTTCTCAATTTATTTCAATTTTTAAAAAGTTTCAGGTTTGGAGGAAACCAGCTCATTCTATTTAACAGCAGTGACTACATTAATAAAGATAACAGGTCTCACTTCCCCTCAAACTTAAAAAGAACTCTAATGGGAGTTTCCAGAAGTAAACCTTTTCATTAGTCATCTAATGAATTTTTCCACAAATAGTGAAGTTCCTAACAGTAACTTACAGTTGTCTTAAAGAAATTTGCTTAACTTTTGCATCTTTCTTAGCTGTAAAATGAAGAGGTTATACTTTTTTCTTTTTTTTTTTGAATTTTAATTTATTTTCTTGGTTACATCATTCATTTCCACAAAGTTTTGAGTTACAGATTTTCTCCCCTTTTTGCCCCTACCCCCCCAGCCCAGAACATTGATCCCACTGTAAGACCCCTCCCACAATCTGTTCCCTTTTATGCCCTCCTCCAACACCCCTCTAG
>CM053601.1:16855790-16880661 GCA_028646575.1 Pseudocheirus occidentalis
ATCTCCTTCCCATTTCTTATAGCACAATACTATTCCATCACATTCATATACCATAACTTGTTCAGCCATTCTCCAATTGATGGGCATCCCTTAAATTTCCAGGTTTTGCCACCACAAAGAGAGCTGCAATAAATACTTTTGTACATATGGGACCCTTTCCCGCTTCTATGATCTCTTTGGCATACAACCCCAAAAGTGGTATTACTGGGTCAAAGGGTATGCAATTATTTTTAGCCCTTTGGGCATAGTTCAAGATTGCCCTCCAGAATGATTGTATCAGTTCACAGCTCCACCAACAATGCATTAGAGTTCCAGTTTTTCCACATCCTTGCCAGCACTTGTCATTTTCCTGTTTTGTCATCTTGGCCAATCTGACTGGTGAGATGTGGTTAGGTGGGACTTTTCAATGTGACATTTGGAAGTTCACTGGGAACTGTGCCATATGGATTTTGTTGGGACTCTGAACAGAGGTGTAGGCTGTGGCCTCATGCAGCCCTTGACACTCCAGAGTACAGCCTGAACCAGATTGACATGTAATTCCTTTCTGATTTCTAATGGGTTGACATTGTGTGTGTACATATAAATATATGTGGTTTCTAAGTCAATATGTGGCCCTCAGAGATCTTTATGCATTGTTTAGTGATCTCTGTTTCTATTTGAGTTTGAAACCACTGCTGTAGGAGACCTTTTATGTCTTTCTGACAAGTGGTGTGCTGTGCTAAGAGCAATATCTGTCATGTAGCCTAGGCTAGTCTTTCCTCAAATGGTATTGGTATTAGGCTCAGAAGACAAAGGTTCAGGTTCTGTCTTGGCTGAGTGTTCTTTCCATATCAAGGCTGAGTAAACCTCCTTTTTGTTCACAGTAAGATGGTCTACAAGGGTCTTTTTTCATTCCAGCTTTGGACCTGGAGCACTAGACTGGCCTGAGTCAGACTTGGCCTACAGCCATCTTTCTTTCTAGCCACTTGATGTTGAGGAAGGTAGTTTTCCCAGAATACAAAAAAAATGACCCTCCATTCATTCTCTCTTCATAGAAAATGTGCAAAGTGGTTCATGTGTGTCTTCTCTACAGGTTGGAAATCTTTCAATTAGCAAATTTCTCAAGTCACATAGAATGTAACAAGAGATACTGGGAGTCTCTTCCATGAAGGGAAAGATGAGCTAGTGTTACTTTATCAGTGGGTGTGTCTGAAAGAAGCCATAAGGAAAACGAAGACTTGTTTTAAGAGGTAGGCCATTGCCTCTGATGCTTATGTGTCTGTGTTCCTTGAAGACATCTGCTGACTTGGATGAATAGGGGGTGAGCTATGTAGCTGGTGGCACAGCAGAGAGAACACTGGGCCTGGAGTTAGGAGGATCAGAGTTCAAATCTGACCTCACATGTTTTCTAGCTGTGTGACCCTAGGGAAGTCATTCCACCTCCACCTGCTTTGGTTTTCTCACCTGTAAAAAGGAGATCATAGCACTTACTTCCCAGTAGATGCTGTTCCATTTTCCATTCTCCCTAGAATTCCACCCCTGGGCTCAGTCCACCCTAGATCTGTGACTCAGAACTGGGCAGTGAGCAGCAGGACTGCCAGTTGGCCAGTTGCATTGTGCCTAAGTTTAAGCCCCTCTGTGATGAGCCTAGGATCTCCTTTTGTCCTGGTACATAATTTTTCTCAGTGCTAGAATGCTCCATATGGGCATTCATGGCTACATCCCATCCCTGTGTCCGCAGACCTCTCTGTCTGTCTTCTTATATGATTTAATTTGGAAAAATGACTCACTGATTTTGTTTATCAGTTTCCCAATCAGGGTTCGATCTGGGGCACTTTCTAGATCTTTTTGGAGGAGCTCATTGTATTTTTTTCTTGCTCCTCCTGCCATCTTGGCTCTGTTTCATATAAGCTTTTGTACTTCTTTGGTCTCAATAGATTTGAACGACAGCAATGTAATTGCTTATACAGTTTATGACAGCAGCAAATAATAAAGCAAAGGCAAAATAAATATTTACAATATATCATAATGAAGAAAGTTAACCGTCAGAGTCATCTCTGTGCTCTTCAAAACCAGGAAAAAGAGATGTAAAAAAGAGACATCTTTGTTACTACTGACTCCCCCTCAACTCTAAGGGTAATTTAAATCTCTCAGGAATACTCTTCATAATTCTTTTTCAAAACAAGATTCAAACATGATCTCTGAAAATATCTCTTCAGACATTCTCCTTAAATTAATTTAGTCTCTCAGGAAAGAAGTTTGCTTAGTCCTTTCTTTCTGTATCTCACAAGGCTCTCTCACCATAACAGTTGTATCTCTTCAGATGATAGTTTAATTGTCTCTCTCAGAGGTGGCTAGGTGGTTCAGTGAATAGAGCACTGGCCCTGGAGTCAGGAGGGCCTGAGTTCAAATCTGGATTCAGACACTTTACACAAAGACTAGCTATGTGACCTTGGACAAGTCACTTAACCCCAATTGCCCTACCTCTCCCCCTCCTCCAAAAAGAAAAAAAAAAGACCAAAGTAAAATAAATTGTGTCTCTCTCTAAAATACTATTCCTTCTTAAAAAATACAGTGGCCATTATGAGCGGGGATATGAAGGCAGATTTACTTATAGTAATTCAGACAAATATTAAGCATGTAGTTACCATTGTCAGGTAATCAATGATTTTGTTTTCTAGTCTGACCCATTGTTGGGGATTATCAGATTGAATCGGGTGACTTTTCAGGTCCCTCCAAGTCTTTTGATTCTACGGTATTTACACAGGTTCCTTTTGATAAGGATAACAACCCCTTGCCCTTGAAGACCAGGCAATAATGTAGTTGACTGACCAACATCTGAACATGCTTATGCAGTTTCTGTAAAACCTTGGGGGTCAAACTCCCTTGAATTATCAGCCAGTAGTGAAGGCTTCCTGGTAATGGTACCTCCAAGAATCCCATTCCTTTCTGGTAGACAGGAGATCCCCAAGGGACTGATTCAGCATGTTTGTGGTTATGCCTTTGGAACCACTAAATTAAGCATCCCCCTTTGAATGGGGACAAGAGGGGACTTCCAAATGCCTTGAAGTTGCTCTAAGCTAATTACCGTTCCTCCCAGGAGGAACTGGGTTCATGCAAAGTGACTGGGATTCCCCTTTGGCTTTTTTATGGACTTTTAAACCTGGATTCTAAACAAAAGATCTCTTTCCTCCACATATTTATCGTCTGCCTCTTGTCCCCTTTTTTCTTCCCCGATGGCACTTCCTCTTGACCTCTCACCCCCCCCAAATATAAAAGCACCGATTATTGTTCCTTTTTTTAAAAAATGGCTTTTTATTCTGAATTTAACAAACAAAATAAAATTATCATTTCCATATATGAGGTAGGGATAGCAATAGGCTCTGATTCCACTGGGATAGGGAATTCCCAGGTGGGGAAATGCCCTCTAACTCACCTCAGTATCTTCTCTGCAACTTTTATTTCTTAGAGAGTTACATAAAACACTAAGAGGTTACATAACTTGCCCAAGATCACACAGTGAAGGCAGGACTGAAACCCAGATTTTTTGGGCCAGCTTTCTAACCACTATGGTATCCTACCCCTCCTTTATAAAGTAGAAGGGAAGAAAGGATCTTACACAAAAACAGGAATCTTCATTATATATAGTTGCTTTTCTTTGCAAATATATAATAAATCCAGCATGTAACTTTCAAAGCTGTCTGGTTTGTCTGTGTTTCCTTTTGCCCTTCTTTCTTTTCTTCTGTGCATTTTTTATATTCTGCAATGACTCTGTTTTCTTATTATAGGCAGCCCTCTCAATAATCCATTTTCTCTCCCAATATTCTCCCTGCCCCTCCAACTAAGGAAAATGAAAAGCAAACCCCTCATAACATGAGCGTAGTTAAACAAAATAAATCCAGAGTGACCATGTCCAAAAATATATGGCTTAGTTTATAGTTGAAAGTTATGTTGACTTAGTATTCTGTTGTTCCCACCCCTACTTATCTATCAGTGTCAGAGGAAGTTCTGGTGGGGAAGGAGACACTACAGTCTTCAACTTTTTGTATTATCTGCTCTTTGTCACATTTCCATACATGAAAATTGTCATATTCTTGCTACTTTGGGGAAGAACTGAGATTCAAGGGCCCAATGTCTTCTGCAGAGGTGAACCTATCTGGATTGTCTTAAAGTTACCTATAAAATCTGGCCCCACCTTGAAGCCAGTGCTGATCTCCAGTGATCAGCCCTTCAAAGTTGCTACCTTGACATATTTATAATAAATTCCTTTTAATTCTCTTTGTCCTGAGTTTTGCCTCATTAATCAGGGTGAGAAACCCAAAAGAAGAATTTTCCTTTTAACACTCTTGTGCCTTCCCATTGGTCCTCTGGATTCATGGTTGGTCACAAGCACTGATTGTCTTGAAGGTACTATATGGATGGACCTGCTACTTTCTGAAGATCAGATCATTCTTCACTCCCAGTTGCCATCATCACTAACTCTGATCTTGAGGGAACTGAGAGAAAAATGAGAGGCGGAGGAAAGGAGTAAGAAAGGTCAAAGAGAGCTGGGGTGGGGAATCTGAGGCCTCAAGGCCACATGTGACTGAATCAAAGGGCTCCACTTAAGGACCTAGAGGGCCAGATGTGGCCTCAAGGTCATAGGCTCCCACCCCTGTACCAGAAGAACTGCAGAGCAACTCCTTGAATGGTAAACAAAGGTCGCTTGATAGACAGAATTCATGGTCTACTTCTTTTTAAACCACGGATCCAATCAGATCTAACTTTCACTTGGATGATTTCCTGCTGACCTCTAGCCAAGTCAAATGTATGTCCAGCCTAAACAAGCCAAGTATTTGAATTAAATGCGTGATGAGAGTGATGATGCCATTCTCAAGTATAATTCAGGGAGAGTGAGGAAATGGGGAAATGGCTTTGGTGACACCATGTGTGGGCTGCTTCCTTGTACAAATGAGACCTTCAGAACAGTTGCTCATTGCCAAACCAACACTTCTTTTTTTCCCCCCATGGGGGAGGATTGGAGGAGAATGAAGAGGAGGATAATCTCAAGTTTCTGGCCCAATGAGCAACTTTGGCCCATTTATATTGATAAGATCTATTTGCTGTTTTGAGTGGTGGTATTTTCCCTGGCCCTAAAGAAATGCAGCAGAGAGGCCCATCCTGAATTGAATGTCAATTAACTTTGCTCATTGATTCTCTTGCACAGTCCAGCATTTCGGGATTAGCCATGGACTTTGCCTCCAGAAGATCTTCTAGGGAGCAGATCCAAGATGGAGGCATAGAAGCAGCAAGGTTTTGCAGCTGGCATATAGCCACCTCAAATACCCATAAAATATGACTCTAAACAGATCTTCTAACTATCCATCTGTCCAGCCTGCTGGAGAAATTTCCTGTGTTTCAAAATAGCAAATCTGTACCTCTACTTCAAGACTTTTTCTTTTTAGATGACCACCTGAAAGTCTCCACAGAGTTCTTCTATACTTGTGAACATCATTAGGGCCCTTTTCTTGTAAAGAGATGATGGGTCTAACTGGGAGGAAATCCTGAGAGACCTCAATGTTACCATGGATTTTTCCAGAAGAGTTGTAACTCAGGTTGACTCTTCCCAATTCCAACCTGATTTCTTTATAGCAGACCTAATCAGTGCCACCACATGGACAAAAGTCTTTTTACCTCTTCCATGGGAATTTTTCAATCCATTTTAGTACCCACCATTATCATCCCACAGGAACTCCGGGATTTGAAAATCTGAAGTTTACTTTTCTTTCTCTGCTTATAACCTGCTCTGCTTGTAAACTACTGGTTAATCTAATTCAAGGAAATTTGGAAATAAAATATTGGTGTAAATTGTAAGTCAGAAAGAAAACTAAAAAGGGGAGACTGGCCAAAGCAGCGGACAAGAGGCAAGGAGGGTTGGGAAGGCCTCTGGGCAATCCTGGGAACAGCCTGTAGAATGTACAGAAATATAAAGATGCCTGCCTGTCTCTTTTCCTCTTCTATCCATTGCTCCAGGTTCTATCTTTGGTGATCAAGTAGAATAAACCCAATCTCTCTTCCATATGACAGAACTGCAACAACAGCTCTCATTCTGGTAAGGCTGTGGCCTGGGAGTGCAACCCTGGGCCATTCCCTTTATGGGTCTGAGCCTCATAAGGAGATACATTGGATTCACCATCAAAAGACTTGGGTCTGAATTTCAACTCTGCTAAGTCAGTTAGTCACTAAACATTTATTAAATGCCTACTACGTGCTAGATATTATGCTAAAAGCTGGGGATATAAAAAGGTGAAAAAGACAGTTGTCCTCAAAGAGTTCACCATCTGATGGGAGACGGAAGGGGCAACAAGTAAACACATATATACTATTCTGGGGTGTTTTTTTTGGTCTTTTTGGAGGGGGGAAGCAAGGCAATTGGGGTTAAATGACTTGCCCAAGGTCACACAGCTAGGAAGAGTTAAGTGTCTGAGGTCAGATTTGAATTCAGGTCCTCCTGACTCTAGGGCTAGTGCTCTATTCACTGCGCTGTCTAACTGCACCTAAACACATATCTACAGACAAGCTCTATACTGGAGAAACAGGATAAAACTGAGAGAACGCAGTAGAATTAAGAGCAGCTGGGAAAGATTTCCTCTAGAGCAGCGGTTCTCAATCTGTGGGTTATGTTCAATTTGTAACAATGAAAATACATCCTGCATATCAGATAGATTCATAACAGTAGCAACATTACAGTCATGAAGTAGCAACGAAAATAATTTTATAGGTGGGGGTCACCACAACATGAGGAACTGTATTAAAAGGTCGTGGCATTAGGAAGGTTGAGAACCACTGGTCTAAAAGATGGGATTTTAGTTGGGACTTACAGGAAGCTGGGAAACCTGAAGGGGAAATTGAGGATGGAGAGCATTCCAGGTATGGGGGACAGTCAGAGAAAACAAATGGAAGCCTTAGTGCTGGAACAAATAGGAGGCTAATGTCACTGGATCAGAGTATGTGGAGGAGAACATGTTAGTATAGGAAGACTAGGGAGGTAGGAAGGGGCCAGGTCATGAAGGGCTTTGAAGATAAGCAGAGGATTTCATATTTGATTCCAGAGGCAACTGGGAGTCATAGGAGTTTACAGAGTAGGGGGAATGACATGATCAGACCTACACTTTAGGAAAATTACTTTAGTGACTGAATAGAGGAAGGATTTAGAGAGGGAGAGAGTTGAGGGAGGCAGATGCCAAGGCTTCCCCCTGCCCAGCAGCTATTATAGTAATTCAGGGGGTAGATGAGGAGGGCCTGCAGTAAGCAGCATATTGTCAACGATAGAGAGAGAGAAGGGGACATATTCAAGTGCTGTACGTGCAATGTCCACGATCTTCTGCACCCACCATCTTGCCCCTCTACAAAGAGGTAAATGAGATGGATTTTCCTAATTCTTCTCCTGGGTTAAGACTGATCTTTATATAACCCGGGCCCATTTCCCTAGTTCTCCTTATTGGTGGAGAACCATTACTGATGGTCCCCACCTGCCTGAATAGCAAGTTGTACATAACAGATTTGCATTTTTAAGTGTAATCATTTTTTTAATTATATTATGTTATAGAAATGCCCGTTTTAGTCCATAAATTAAAAATAAAATAACATTTAAAAAAAGAGAACTTGGGACAAAAAAGCAAAGAAAACAAGCATTTATTGATCACCTACTATGTGCCAGGCAGGGCGCTATACACCTTTGTAGGGTATAGGGACCCCAAAAATCCCCTACCCAAAATTTAAAAGTCAGAGGTATCTTGAGGTAAGAATAGGAAGCATTTATTCAGTTTTCACAAGAAGGAGGCATCATGGCCACCAGGATAGACTAGTGGAAGGAGGCATGTTACAGAAGACAAAGCGAGGTTATATACCCTAGCACAGACAAACTCCCTCCCACCACTATCCCTTATTCCCATTGGCTTGGAGGCAAGCTTACAATCTAGGCACAAAAAAGACAATGAACAAGGAAACAGGGTACAGCCAATCCAAATGCACATGTCCTTATTTGGCAAACTTAATGCTGATATGGCAGTAAAGGAGTGGGATGGGTAAAACCTAAATTCAGGCTTGTTCCCACAAGAAACCTTACTTGATTTTAAGATATAGTCTGAGAAGTTTTCACCTCTTCCACTCACACCTTACAAATAAAATGTCTCATTGGATCCTCACAACAACTCGGAGAAGGTGCTGTTATCAACCCCATTTTACAATTGAGTACAGAGTCCACCAGAGGCTAAGTAACTTGCCCAGGGTCTCAAGAAGCTGAGAAGCATCTGAGGTCAGATCTGAACTCAAGTCTTTCTGACTCCAGACCCAGGTTCCATACAATCTTTGTCCTTCTGACTTCCAGCTTAGAGAGAAGACACACCATGTACTTTTCAGAAAAAGATCCATGAAGGGAGGGAAAAACTTTGTATAAATACAAAAGTATTCATAGCAACTCTTTTTGTGGTGGCTAAGAATTGGAAATTGAGAGAATGCCCATTAACTGGGGAATGGCCGAATGAGCTGTGGTGTGTGAATGGAATGGAAGACTACTATTTCTTAAGAAAGGATGAGCAGGCAGATTTCAGAAGAACCTGGAAAAACCTACATGAACTGATGCTGACTGAAGGGAGTAGAAGCAGGAGAACATTATACTCAGTAAAAGCAACATTAGCTCTTCTCAGCAACTCAATGATCTAAGACAATTCCAAAAGACTGGTGATGGAAAATGCTGCCCACATCCAGAGAAAGAACATAGAGTCTGAATGCAGATTGAAACAGACGATTTCCTCTCTTTTTTTGTTTGTTTGCTTTTTCTTTCTCCTGGTTTTTCCCTTTTGTTCTGATTCTTCTTTTACAACATGACTAATGTGGAATTAAAAAAAAACCTATTGATTGATTATTTTCCTGGTTCTGCTTACTTCATCCTATCAGTTCATAATAAGTTTTCCCATGCCTCTCTTAATGTTCTATTACCTCATTGTACCAATCAATTCAGTCATTGCCCAATGGGAGGACACCTGAGTTTTAAATTCTTTGCTACTATGAAAAACAAAACATTCTGAGAGTGAAAAGTAGGCAAAGTCCAACATTTTATTTTATTAAAACTTCCCAGCCTCCTTCACAGCAAAAATAGTAGATCATTGCATGTACTTCACAGTCTTACGGTAGTCTCTTTGGATCCCTCAAGCCCCTGGAGCCTGAAGTGAAGAAACAATACAAAATGGACATCAAAGGCAGACTGCTGTAAGGCTTAGAGGGAAAAAAAAATCCTACCACTCTCTTTTCAAGGGCTTCTTACAGTCTTACAGGAATGTTCTAGCATTTCCTTTTTTAGGACCTAATTACTTTAATGAAGTATTTTGGGTTATTGGCAGAATAAAAAAAAATCCTAAACTGAATCTGGGGGAAAGGTGAGGAGGGTGTAGGTAGAGTCCCTCCCTCTACACAGAACTTTTCTCTCAGAGATTCTACTCTGTTCACTTTGCAGTCCTGGCATTTCTCTGTTTGGGCTAGTGTAAATGTCACACCATAACAGATAATTGTTTGGTGCTTCCTAAGTGATGGCAAATGGTAAACAGTGAAGAATGAGGTGGCAACAAAAATAAAAGTGGGCCACGTTGGCAGCAAAGGACTGGCACTTAGAACTGAGTAGAGGTCTTGGCTCTGGGCCAATAGTCTCTAGGCCTCTGCAAATGAAGGGGTTGGATTAGCTCTTTCCAATCTTTTCTTCTTGGAAAATTCTAAGTCTGGCTTGGAACAGTGGTGCATACACTTGATGGTCTATGTCTGGGGTTGGCAAACTATCTAGTCCATGGGCCAAATTCTACTGGCTGCCTGTTTTTGTATGGCCTCCTAAGAATGGTTTTTACATCTGCAAATAAAGTTGTATTTGATCCACAGGCCATAGCATGGTGAGCTCTGATCTAGTGGTTCAATTTTATTTTCTTCTTTGGTCTAGGCCTGTGATTTCATCAGAATAAGGAACGTTCTGTATAGAAATCCCTCAAATGCACATTAACGATTCTATAGGTTAAACTGTTAGAGCAGGGGCTCTTTACTTTTTTGTGATTTGGACCCCTTTGATTGGTGTCTGGTGGAGCCAATGGACCCCTTCTCAGAATAACATTTTTAAATGTGTAAAATAAAATGCATAAGGCCACTAAGGAAACCAATCATATCGAAATAGTTGTCAAAATATTTTTAAAAATCAGATTCACAGACTGCCTGCCTTCAGGTATGATGGAAGGAGGGGTATTGAGGAGGTGAATGGCTTGCCCAGTGTCACATACCTAGTAAGTATCCGCAATGTAAGACTCAAACTCAGATCTCTTATACCAAGGCCAGCCTGTCATCTCCTACTCCACCATGCTTCCCCTCATGCCATCAACAGTATCTTCAAAGTCTACTATAGAGTTTAAGCTAAAACAAATCTTGCTCTAGGGACACTGACATTTATTTTGGTGTGTGAATAAGAGGAAGCAAGTCATCACTGATTTCTAGTTTCTTGGGTTTTTTGAATGGAGAGAACTTCTGGTCTCTTGTACATGACAAAAATCCAAGTAGTTCTAAATGCTGGACTCTGAACATAAGATCAGAAACTAGGAATAACGATGAATTGTCTAGAATTGGCTTTGTACTTATATTTTTTGGCCCCTAAGGCATTTTTACTGTGATAAATGATACTTAATAATGCAATATTGTGTAAGTTGGCAAAGCAGAGTTCAAAAATCCCCAGATGTCACAATGTCAGAATTCTGGACCATTTCCCCCCAGATTCCAGTTTATGGCTCATATGAGAGGGGAAAAAAAAATCTCCATTCTTGTTTGATTCGAGCTAGTTGCATTTCGACATCTTAGATACTAAAGTGTTTAGTATGACTGTGGAAACAGGGTCCTTCATTTTTTTCAAATCACAGTAGGATTTGGAAATGAAACTCCTTTCAGATAGAAATTATAAGAATAAACACTGGTATATGATTCCATTTAATTTTGGTGTTAGATCTACTGTGGCTGATGCAATTTTGTTGGAAGTCTTTTTCCCCATAGCCTGTCCTTACTTCTACCCCAAATTCTTGGTTAGCACAGAATTAGAAAACTGGATTAAGAGGAAGTCAGTTATATAAATTTTCCATTGTGTGTGTGTGTTTCCCCAAAAGGAACTTGTTTTGTTTCAGCACCATCCATCTAGAAAGACGGTTGCCACACTTCATGCTTCCTGTCCTCCCACAGATCAAAGTGGTCTTGGCCCTCACTCTGTTTTTCAGCAGGATACTTTAGTCAGATGAAGTGTTGACCACGTGCAAAAAAAAAGCACCTCCTTTGGCATACACGGAGGTCTGGGGTGCATATTTTAAAACAAACTCTATGAATAACTGTAGGCCAGGAGCCAGTAAAAATGGAAGATGGACATTGGCAGGGAAGAGTCAGCAAAGGAAGGACAGACATGCAAGCTTTTGATTTTCCAGGCCACTGTTTTAGCTGCTTCCCAGCTGGTCATCAGGGCCTAGAAGACTCACTGATTAAGTGTGACTTCAGATGCCACAGAGACAGGTTCCCAGTCCTCCTCCTTCCCCCAGAGGCGCTGCTTGAAATTCTACCATACAAGTCAGTCGTTTTGGGGGACTAGAGTCAGTGAGACCTGAGCTTAAATCTGGCCTTGGATATTTATTAGCTGTGTGACCCTAAGCAAGTCACTTTACCTCAGTTTTCCTTGGTTTCCTTAACTGTTAAATGGGAATAATTATAGCACCTGTTTCACAGAGGTGTTACATATGATTATAAAGCAGATAGCACATAACAAGGGCTATTATTATCATCATTATTTTTTCCATTTAAAGGATTATCCTGTAAAAGTTGTTTTCAATGAGAAGAGGAAGGTGAAAAATGAAGCCCCAGACTGATTCCAAGATAAGGAATTAGCACCACCTGATGGGGAATCAATCTGCACAATACCATGTGCAGAACTCTGTGCTCATCACTGGAGATACAATGGTGAAGTAACAGGATCCCTGCCCTTCTGAAGCTTAGAGTCTAGTTGGGGAATGGGGCACACGCTAATGACTCCTCTCACATGCCCTATGTTCTCTGACCTCTTTGTCTTTGCTTAATTTAGCATTGCTGCTGGCTTCACATCACTCCTCTCCAAGACACTTGCATTTAAGTCATGCCCAACTTAGCCTGCATATTTGCTCCCCACACTGGAATTGCCCAATCACCCAGCAAGATCCTGTAGAGCTGAGGCCTGTTTTTCCTGAATGCCTAGAGCAATCAAATCAATCAGTGAACATTCATTAAGTACCTACTCTGTTGTATCAGCAAGCACCCTCGCATACCCGTGATGGTTGCTAGCACAGGTTCTTAGATCTGCTTTTCTAAAGGAAAGCAACTCAAAATGGGTTAACAGTCTCACTTTAATCAATCAAAAGTATATCATTTACCTAGTTCAGGGGAAAAAGTCAGCACCCTGAACTCCAGAGAATACAAACAGTTACAAACACAAGTTACAAGCAGAAATTATAAACGGACAAAGAAACAAATCAGCAGATGGGCTTCCAGTGTCTGACCATCACATCCATTACCTATTCAGTTACCAGAGAGGGAAGCACCAACATCTAGGTTTTCAAAGCCGGGGGGCTCAATGGTGTCCCAGACTCTCATCTGGCCAAATCACACAAGTTTTTCCAAAGTGAGCCCCAAAGAAAAACCTCACATCAGGGTATATATAGCCTTTTCCTGGGTCAGAGAATGTCACAGCCCTCTTGATCCACTGCCCAATCACAAAGTAACAAGGTGTGGGCATTCCCGAAAAATAAGCCTCCCACCACAGGCTCAATGTGACCACATTCAGCCTATTAGGGGGCAGAGTATACTTTCAAATCAGGTAAGATTCTAAGAGTCACTTAAGCCTTTCAAAGGGGCTAGGGGCAGGGAAGATCTTCAGATTCCCATAACATCTGTGCCAGGTACTAGATGCTGAGGATATAAAGAAAGTAATGATATCTACTCTGAAAGGGCTTATATTCTGTTGGCAGAGATTTGCACACATGTAGAGAGAACTAGGAAAGACCAGATTGTATGTGGCAGTGAAGACGTGAGTTACATTTCCATGAATGGACCCACATACATTCTCCCTGTGGATGTCCTTCCATGTCTGTGATCATGTGTATCTGTTCCTTCCCACTGCCTGTGTACATATTTGTGTGGGTCAGATGAAGTTTTATGAGGACATTGGTCCAGGGTGATGGTGATACTGTTGTTTCATTGTGTTTGTTGAGAACCAACAATTGACTTTTGTTTTTTTTCAGTCATGTCCAACTCTTCATGAACCCATTTGGGATATTCTTATCAGAGGTGCTAGAGTAGTTTGCCATTTCCTTCTCCAGCTCATTTTACAGATGAGGAAGCAGAGGCAAAAAGGGTGAAGTGACTTGCCCGGGGTCACACAGTTAGTAAATATATAAGCTCAATTTTGAACTCAGAAAGAAGAGTCTTCCTGATTCCAGGACCTCACCTACTGTCTAGCTGCAAAGACTTCAGCAAAGGCCTGGCATGTTAAACGGGAAATTGTCCTGAAAAAGGTCCTCTGACCTGAAGAGTTACTAAACTGCACATATACTTTAACCTAGCAATAACGCTACTAGGTCTATGCTTCGATGAGATTGAAAAAAGAAAAGGTCCTGTACAAAAACACTGATAGCAACTCATGTAGTAGCCAAAAATTGAGATTACGTTGGTGTCTTCTTATTGGCTAATGGCTAAAGAAATGAGAATATATGAAAAATAATCAGATATTATTGTGACCTAAGAAGTGATGAAACGAACAGTTTCAGAGGAAACTGTGAGCTGATGCAGAGTGAACAGAAGTAGAATAATTTGTACAATGTATAAACACAGTTATAAATGTATACAATTTATAAACATGTTATAAATATAATAATATAGTGTAAAGAAAAAACTCTGGAAGACTTTAGAACTCTGAGCAGCACTGTGATAAGCCAGGAGTCCCAAAGAAGGGAGCTGAAATGTGCTCCTCACCACCTACCAACGAGGTGACAGAGAAAGAAACATGTTTTGGACATGGCCAAAGTGAGAATTTGTTTTGCTGGACTGTGCATATTTGTAAATGAGGGTTCTGTTTTTTCTTTTTTTAAAAATATGCTCAATTGAGGGTAGCAGGAATGCTTGCGAAGGGCAGATTTAAAATGTTTCTACAAATAATTTTATTTTTTAAAAAATAAATAGGTTAGAAATGATTAATGGATGCATTTTTTATAGGAGGCAGGAAAGCCTGGAAACCAAGTAGATGCTTCTCAGCTGGGGAATGGCTGAACATATATGAATACAATGTAGTATTATGGTATCATTAAAATGACAATTATGAGTAATTTGGGAAGAAAAGAATTGAAGCATCATAAACACGAGAGGCTTTATCATGACTCAGTTTTTGCAGCCCTTACTTTACCAAAAGAGACAGTTTCCAAAAGAGCTTCACAGGTGATCATGTTTTCTCATTTTATGACATGATCTCATGGTAGGATACGAGGAATGGATACTTTCCCAGTAGAATGAGATGAATCTGTTTAATGGTGGATGATTTTCATCCTGTTGATAGGACTTTTCTTCTTCTGGTATCTGTCCTGGACTTGCTCACTCTATATATATACTGTTTTTCAGATCTCTGGAGAGAACATGTAAGAGCTTGGAATGTAGGTCCTGGATTTTGCTCCCCTCATTCTCATAGATTCCTAGGATTTAGAACTGGAAGGAACTTTAGGGATCATCTCATTCAACCATCCTTCTCACTCCACTTTGTGTTTTTATATCTTCATGAGTTTTATTGAGGGACAGGTAGGTGGTGCTGCAGTGGATAGAGAGCCAGCCCTGGAGTCAGGAAAACTCTTCCTGAATTAAAATCTGGTCTCAGATACTTAGTAGCTGTGTGACCTTGGGCAAGTCACTTCACCTTATTTGCCTCAGTTTCCTTAACTTGAGCTGGAGAAGGAAATAACAAACCCCTCCAGTATCCCAAATAGGGGCATGAAAAATTGGACACAATTGAAAAACAATAGAACAACACCAAAAAGTTTTATTGATGGCTTTTTGTCAGCTTTCAAATATCCCATCATATGCAGTGTGTCCCACTCCCATCCCCAAAACCCTGGGGTGGAACCTTTCTCTCTCTCTCTCTCTCTCTCTCTCTCTCTCTCTCTCTCTGTGTGTGTGTGTGTGTGTGTGTGTGTGTGTGTGTGTGTGTGCGTAACCTTTCTTGACAAAGGGAAACCCTTAAGCCAAAACAAATAGTACAATGACTATGTCTGACCATGTCTGCAAATTCTGTCCCCTTGGTCTCTGTCAAAAGAAATTCTCCTGTTTTACACATGAGGAAACTGAATCCCTAAGAGGTTAAATAACTGTTCCAAGGTCACATAATAAATTATAAAGCCAGCATTTGAACCCAAACTCTAAGTACAGGAAGGAAGAGAATAAGAAATACCTACTGTGTGCTAGGCACTCTGTTAAGTACTTTACAAATACTTTCCCATTTGAGTCTTATGACAACCCTTAGGTATAGGTGCTATCATTATCCCCTGAGAAAACTGAGGCAAACAGAGGTTAAGTGACTTGCCCAGGGTCATACAAGTAGTAAATGTCTGATGGTAGGCTTGAAATCAGGTCTTCCTGACTATTTACCCAGCACTGTATCCACGCAGCTGCCTCTAAATTTAGGTCCAATATATTGAAGTCTATTTCATTCCAGAGTCCCCTCCTCTCCTGATTCCTCTGGTATATTTGTTCAGTCCTCAGGTTTGAGCAAATGAATTTGCATTTTTTCCTCTGTTCTTGATTTGAATTTCAGTAAAGAGAACCTATATTTGTGTTTTGAGAGAGAGAAGAGACATTTGGTGGGAATGAGGAACCGATTTTCTTATCAAGGCAATAATTGTAGAGCCAATGCCTGAAAGGGAGATACAGAGGACAGAGGGAGGATTGATGTAGGGAATGGCTTTTTTCCAGCTGCTGATCAAAATCTTTATATCTTCCAGATGTGATACAGCATATAACCATATGGGTCTGATAGAATATTAAACTGTTCACCCAACAGTATAATATTTAGGGGATGATGCAAAAATGAAATTCTTTATCTGTTTCCCTATATGATTTCTTTTCAATTCTTCTGATTTGCCTTTTCCAAATTCTGCCCATAGCATGAGAAACTTTAAGCTTGGAGTCTCAGAGGATTGATTCAATTATGTTTATCTTCAGGGCTGAAATGGACTGTAAGAAGCACTCTTGATGTATGCATACATTTTATATAAACATACATACATATATACGAAACCAGAATGCTGACAACTCTTGGGTTTGGTTTTTTTTTTTTGAGGGAGTGAAAATAGAACATTTATAAATAGATCAACCACATTAATGAGGTGTGAAATGCTATGCGTCCAGCCTTCTGACTATGGTCTGGTGACTGACAGAGGGCCAGAACCTGAGACCATCAGTCTTCTTGGTTTCTGGCAGGGTAGTGTGGGACTGACTTTGAAACAGTTGAAGAACCTCTTTTTTATTAAAAATTATGTCTTTTGGTTTTAACACTAGTCGTCTTCTGATATACAATGCTCCCTTATTCTTCTCATTGAATCATCCCTTATAACAAAGAAAAGAAAAGCTAAGGAAAAGTGGTTAACAAAATGGGTCTGACAGTGTATGAAACCTTTTGTGCCAATAGTGTCCCACGTCTCTACTGAGCAGAGGGCTGTGTGTTTCATTGTCTGTGTGTTATATTGCCTTTTAGGATGGTTTTCATATATATATATATATATAATCTCTATATATGTATATATAGTATGTACTATATACATATATATAATGTACTCTCTCTCTATATATAGTATGTACATATTGCATAGATGTATATGTATATATTGAAAAGGTTGTTCCATTACATTTATATACCTTAATTTGTTCAGCCACTCCCCAGTTGGAGCATAGGGGGGAAAGAGGGAAGAGAACAAGCATTTATGAAGCACCTACTGTATGCCGGACAGTGCACTAAGCACTTTACAAAAATTCAATCCTCCCAACAAACTGGGGAGCTAAGTGCTATTATTAGCACCCCCACTTTATATATGGGGAAATTGAGGTAGGTAGAGGTTAAATTACTTGTCCAACTAGTATTAGAGGTCATATTTGAACATATTGAAGTCTTCTGGATTCCAGGTCCAGAGCTCTCTCTGCTTTTTTTGCTTTTCAGTTGTTTTCGGTCATGTCCAACTCTTCATGGTCCCTTATGGGATTTTGTTTTGCAGAGATCCTGCAGTGGTTTGCCATTTTCTTCTCTAGCTCATTTTACAGAGGAGGAAACTGAGGAAAACAGGGTGAAGTGACTTGCCTAGGATCACATAGCTAGGAAATGTCTGAGGGAAGATTTGAACTTCTTCCTGACTCCAGGCCCAGCACTCAATCTCCATGGAGCTAACCTTCCAACTCTATCCAGACGATAAGATTAGCGCTATATGGGACATCTATGTCCATCACATCCAACCCTCTTGTTTTACAGATGACAAAGCCAAGGTTAAGTGACTGGCTGAAGGTCATATTGCTGGTAGGCGTCTGAAGCAGCACTAGAAGGCTTTCTATTCACTGTGTTAAGCTGACCCTTATTGTTGGGCATCTACTACATTAATAGGCTTTTGCTATCACAAAAAAGTTGCTATGAATATATGGGCCCTTCTCCCACTAATTGACCTCCTTGGGGTATATGCCTAGCAGGGAAATATCTGGGTCAAAGAGCATTGCCTTTCTTGGTATCATTCCAGACTGATAATAGAGCAGTTGTGGATGTCCAATCCAAAGTTCTGTTATCAGTACATTAGCTTCCCATGACTCCTCCAGAATTGCCAGCTTGCATAGGAGCATGAGGTGGAAACTCAGAGTTGTTTTAATTCACATTTTCTGGATTTGGAGCTTTCTCCCTCTCCCCATCATATTGTTGATAGCATGCCTTTTTCTCTCTCCTAAGCTCAGTCACACATCACCAATTGCCTTGCAGGACATCTGTGAGGGGATATCCTGCAGACATCCCAAACTCAACTTTTCAAAACCAGAACTAATCAACTTGCCCCTCCAACTCCCCAGATTTTCCTTTGATCTTTTTATTTACTCAGATTTCTAACCCCACAATCATTCTTGACTTTTCCTTCCCTCACCTCTGGATTCTGTCAGTTGTCAAGTCTTGTTGCTTTTGCTTCTACAACATTTCTGACATCTGGTGCCTCCTCTCCCTAAAACCCAACCTCCATACTAGTTCAGGTTCTTGTCACCTGGATTATCAAAATTACCTCTCGACTAGGCTCCCAGATTTTGTTTTCTTTTCTTCCAGTCCATCCTCTACACTAGTTAACAAAATAAATTCCATTAGGCATGGGTTTAACCATGTCACCCCCACTCTCGAGAATGTCCAGTGGTTTCCTATTGCCTCTGGGCTAAATCTAGACTTCTAGTCCCTGAACCCCACGACAGGAGCCCATTAACTGAAACTGCAGTCTCCAAAGTTACCAATGATCTCCTAATCGCCAATTCTCCCAGTCCTCATCCTCCTTACCCTCTCTGTGCCCCCTTGCCAATGCAAATCACCTTTTTTTCCTTGATATTTCCTTCTCTCCACATTTTTCCAACATTATTTTCTCTAATTCTCAACTTTCTCCACCAAGGAGCTGGACCATGCCTTCTCAATCTCTTTGCTGGAGGCCATCTCTCCTAAACAAACATGGCTCCCAGATATCTGTCCTGGGCTTTCTTTTCTTCTCCCTCTACTCAAGAGTCTCCCCACTGCAGTCCATTCTACACTCGGCTAATACATGCACACACTCATGCACATACCTCCCCATTCAGTCAACTTCAGTTAACCCAATACAAATTCAATACTCCAGGATCCAATGCAAAATCAGCTCCAACTGATCCAATAAAATCCAAATCCAATACTCCCAATACAAAAATCCAATACAAAACCTTTTTTTGAGGGAGGAGGCAGGGAAACTGGGGTTAAGTGACTTGCCCAAGGTCACATGGCTAGTGTTAATTGTCTAAGGTCAAATTTGAACCCAGATCCTCCTGACTCCAAGGCCAGTGCTCTATTCACTGAGCCACCTAATTGCCCTAGCAAAATCCTTCTTAATCTGTCCCTTTCTTATCGTTCCAGTTTTCTTACACCTCACTGGTCCCCTTGCTGTTCATCTCCCATCTCCCACCTGAGCATTTTCTCTGGCTTTCCCTCATGCCTGGAATGCTTTCCCTCCTCTCTGCTTCTTACCATTCCTGTATCCTTTAAGTCTCGGCTAAGGTCCTACCTTCTACAGGAAGCCTTTTCCAGTGTTCCTTAATCTTAGGGTCTTTCCTCCAAGACTACCCTCAGTTTATTCTGTCTGTCACTTGTCTGTGTGTGGCTGCCTGCATGCTGTCTCCCCATTAGGCTTAGTTCCATGAGAGCAGGATACATACATACATACATATTATATTTATATGTATATATACATATATACATATAAATATAATATGTATGTATGTATGTATGTATATCTATATAATAAATGACTGTTGCCTGACACAGCTGGCATGCTAAATAACACAAGTCTAAAGAACTGATAGGTTGAAGAACATCTTATAGAAATAATAGAAAGTTTCGGGCAGTGGCTAGATGGTGGAATGGGTAGAGCATAGGACCTGAGTTCAAATCCAGCCTCAGACACTTACTAGCTGAGTGACCCAGGGCAAGTCACTTACCCAGATTGCCTATTTTATAAAAAGGTTCAATTTTAAAATGGCAATAATGAGCTATGTCAATGACATGCAGCTAAGGCAGTTCTGGTGGGAAATTTGATGTCTTTAACTCTACCCTGTTCACTCCTCTCAAGTCCCTTGTTCCCCTTATCCTATCACTTACCCCTGACAAGTCCCAGTCCCCCAAAATGATCGCTTCTCCTACTCAATTCGTGATTAATCAACCTGGAGAAAATCATGAAATTCTTCTGACCAGGTCCTCTATAAATTGATGTTGCATAATCTCAATTAGACTCTCACTGCAGCAAAGCTCCCCAATTAACTCACTATTCCACTCCCCACAGAATCTCTTCCAATCTTTTTAACCCTTCTCTTTTATAGTTGAGGAAGCTAAGGCAGAGAGAGGTGAAGTGACTTTTCCAAGTTTCATAGTTAATAAGAGTCTGAGGCCAGACTCGAACTTAGTTCTTTTTGAGATCTGAGGCTGATCACACTATTTACCAGCTTGCTGCTGTTCAATCATCTCGGTTGTATCTGACTCTCCAGGACTCCATTTGAGGTTTTCTTAGCAAAGATACTGCAGTGGCTTGCCATTTCCTTCTCTGGTTCATTTTACAGATGAGGAAACTGAGGCAAACAGGGGGAAGTGACTTGCCCAGGGTCACACAGCTAGTAAATGTCTGAGGCTAGATTTGAGCTAAGGTCTTTCTGATTCTAGGCTCAGAGTTCTACTTACTCCACCACCTAGCATCCCTACTCTCTCACTAATCCTTAATCTCTGTCTACTGACTGGTTTCCTGCTCTCTAAGCACTCTGATGCCTTCCTCATCCCCCAAAAGCTTCATTTGATCCATCCAACCCCATCAGCCACCACCTTCTCTCTCCTCTCCCTTTTATGGTTAAACTCTTTGAGAAGGAAGGACATCGGTTAGCTTTCCTCTTACTCTCATCTTAATTCAACTGAAACTGCTCTCCTTGAGCTGGTCTCCTTGCTTTTCCTGGCATACAATGCGCCACACTCTTACTCCAGGCCTTCTCTGGCTGTCTCAGAATCCTCTCCCTTTCCCGGCTTCCTTCAAGTTTTACAAGGAGGCTGCCCTGATACGCCTCAACGCTAGTTCCTTCCCTCTGCTGATTATTTCCATTTATCCTGCATGCATCTTATTGATGCCCATCTAGTGGTGTTTTCTTTCCTCCATTAAGTTTTGAAATTTTAAGGGCAGGAACTGTTTCTTATCTTTCTTTGTGTTCCTGGCACTTAACCCAATTTTTGGCACATAGTAGGAATTTAATAAATACTTCTTGACTGACTGACCATAGATGCTTTCATCATCAAAAAGAGAGGGGGGAGAGAGTGGGGGAAGAAAAAGAGAGACAGAGACAGAGAGAGACAAAGACAGAAAGAGAGAGATAAAGAGAGAGAGACAGAAAGAGAGACAGAGACAGAGACAGAGATGGAGAGAGAGGCAGAGACAGTGAGACAGAGAGAGACAGAGAAAGAGACAGAGAGAGAGAGATAAAGAGAGAGAGGAATAAACCAGTGAATTAAGCATGTAATTTAAAAAACCCTTAAACAACTGCAAATAAAAAAATCCCCTGCTAAGTAACATAACAGAAATTCAGAAGATTAAAGATAGTTTAATAAAACCAAATAAAAAAGACAATTGCCTTAATAAATAAAACTGACTTTTCTTTGAGAAAACTAATAAAATAAAATGTTCTGACTTAAAAAGAGAAGAAATACATTGTTAATATCAAAAATGAAGCAGAACTCATGCAGTTGATGAGGGGAAATGAAGGAAATGATCAGAAACTATTCTGCCTAATTCTATGATAACAAACCTGATAACTTTGAGGAAATGGATGAATATTTACAAAAATATAAAATGCCCAGATAAACAAAAGATGAAAAAGACTTTTAAATAACCTCTTAGCAGAAAAATAAATTGAGGAAGTTTTAAATGAACTCCCAAAGATAAAAGCTCCAGGCCCAGATGGGTTTCCCGTTGAATTCTGTCAGACATTCAAAGAACAATGAAGTCCAATAGCACATTGACTTCAATGATAAGAAAAGAAAGCATGCTTTTTATGATCTCTAGGATACAATTCAAACCTGTCTCCTTTGCATTAAAGCTCTTCCCAGCTCCAGTCTGCTCCTCCAGGATTATTGCATTCTATATTTCAACCAAACTACCTCTCCTTTGTGTTCCCTGGATTTAATATTCCCTCATGCTTTTGTATGTGGATGTGCTAATGGCCAGGTGTTCAGAACATTTTTTGATCCTCACAACAAAACTGCAGAGAAGATGCTATTATTATACCCATTTTCAAACCTGAGGCAGATCTAAGTTGAATGACTTACCCAGGGTCCCACAGCTAGTAAGTGTCTAAGGCTGGATTTGAATTCACATCTTCCTAAATGCATCCTGTGATCCTTCCAGCGCATCCCAGCGCATCACCTAAATGCCTCAGGTACCTTATACCTTTGCATAAGTAAGGGAGACCAGGTCAATTAGGTAGTGGGAAAAATTTTTAGGTGAAACTTGTGTGTGTGTGTGCCTGTCTGTCTGTTCGGTGGCAGAGGGTAGGGGGAGCTCAATATATATTGGTCCTATTACAATCTCACATCTTTAGTAATAAACTATATCCTTGAGGCAGGTAGGGGGCACGGTGGATAGAGTACTGGGCCTGGAGTCAGAAGAACCTGAGCTCAAATCCAACCCCAAATACTTCCTAACTGTGTGACTGTGTGCAAGTCACTTCACCCTGTTTTCCTCAGTTTCCTCATCTGTAAAATGAGCTGGAGAAAGAAATAGTGACCCACTCCAGGATCATTGTCAAGAAAACCCCAAATGGGGTCACAGAGAGTCAGACACAACTGAAACAGCTGAACAGAAAATATCCTTGAGCCTGAAAAAATCAACGCTGGCTATAATATTTTGACTAATTACTCTAGGAATGTTAACAGTTGGCTTGTTTTCAGTTTGGATTTGGGGGAGGACAACAGCAGCCCCAGAACATCCAATATTCTGTTATTATGATCCCTGACCTCACACTGTGCCCAGTTTTAAGTAATGGGAAATTGCTTCGTTAATGGACCAAAGGATTAATCTTATATTCAAATATTACAGTTAATTTGAAAAATTGTCTTATTTGGGGTCAAAAGGCTTCCATCACCAAATAAATAGACTAACTCAGCAGCAAAGATATGAAAGTTAATCCAAGTTTTCCAGAGTTTGAGCCACTATTTGGATAACCTCCAACAAGTCAATTACTCTTTCTGAGCCACAGCTTATTTCTGAGCATTGGTAAAAAGGAGCAACCTTGATACCATCAAGTTAGTGGTCTCCAAACAGTTTTGGTGGTGTGCCCTGTCAATAAAATTTTGAACACCCATCCCTATAAGGATATACCTATTTATAAATTATACAACGCTGGGCGGTAGGGGCAAAAAGGGGAGAAAATTTGTAACTCAAAACCTTGTGGAAATGAATGATGTAACCAAGAAAATAAATTAAGATTTAAAAAAAAATTATACAACGAACTATATTATCTGTGCTATAAAACACATAAAAATAGGAATTTTTAAAAGAACGATACAACTACAATCAACAATATATTAATTTTTAAGTATATTGATTAATGATATAAAAAAGACTTTTTGGTTCTCACTACTTATAAAAAAAATAATAGTGTTATTGAGAGAAATGTGATTTATTTTTATTTTTACTTATATCTTATATCTGCTTATTTTATTATGTTCATTTCTATAGATAAGTTAATTTCGACTTAGGGAGATTCATTAACTTGTCCAAAGTCATTCACATAGTGTCAGAGAACTTCAAACTTGAAAAACTCAAGTTTAAATTTTGTGCGCTTGCTTTGATTTCATGTATTTCTTTGTTGCTGAAAGACATCCCACTCCAAAATAAAATTGTTTAAAAATTGACTTGAAGGTTTGAATAACTTTTTTTATAATTTAATTTTTATTGAAATCTTATTTTACGTAATTTCCATTCACTGATATATGCCTACTTCTCCCAGAGAACTATCACTTACGAGAAAGAATAAAAAAAAGAGAAAAAATATTCAGCAGAATTAACCTACATGTTAACCAAATCCAAGATTATAAACAAGGTTCTACATCCATAGCTCTCTTCTTTGGAGCAAAACATAATCTTTATCATTTCACAGACTTTGATTGCTTCTTTCTTTCCATATTCATCACTGTTATCATGGTAAACATTGTTTTTTCCTGGTTCTACATAATTTCACTTGGTATCCCATGCTTCTAAATAGCCATTATGTTCTTTGCTTCCTTCCTTCCTTCCTTCCTTCCTTCCTTCCTTCCTTCCTTCCTTCCTTCCTTCCTTCTTTCCTTCCTTCCTTCCTTCCTTCCTTCCTTCCTTCCCTCCTTCCTTCCCTATCTTCCTTCTCTTCCTTAAAAAAACCTTAAGGGTTTTTTAAATTATGTGCTTGGAAGTCCCCCACCTCACTGAATGACCATATTTTCCTCTACAACATTATACTCAATTTTGCTGGGTAGGTGATTCTTGGTTTTAATCCTAGCTCCCTTGATCTCTGGAATATCATATTCCAGGCCCTTCAATCCCTCAATGTAGAAGCTGCCAGATCCTGGCTTATCCTAATTGTGTTTCCACAGTATTCAAATTGCTTCCTCTTGGCAGCCTGTATTATTTTCTCCTTGATCTGGGGACTTCGGAACCTGGTTATAACATTTCTAAGAGTTTCCTTTTGGGGATCTTTTTCAAGAGGTGATCAATGAATTCTTTCAAGGTCTATTTTGCCCTCTGGTTCTAAAATATCAGGGCAATTTTCCTTGAGAATTTCTTGAAGGATGCTTTCTAGGTTCTCTTTTTGCTCATGGCTTTCAGGTAGTCTGATAATTTTTAAATTGTGTCTCCTGGATCTGTTTTCCAGGTCACTGTTTTTTTCAAGGAGATATTTCACATTGCCTTCTATTTTTTCATTTGTTTGGATCTGTTTAATAGTATCTTCATTTCTCATAAAGTCATCTGCTTCCATTGGCTCCAGTCTAATTCTGAAGGAATTATTCTCTTCAGAAAGCTTTTGAGATTCTTTTTCC
>CM053601.1:16881161-16903661 GCA_028646575.1 Pseudocheirus occidentalis
TAATAGTATCTTCATTTCTCATAAAGTCATCTGCTTCCATTGGCTCCAGTCTAATTCTGAAGGAATTATTCTCTTCAGAAAGCTTTTGAGATTCTTTTTCCATCTGGCAAATTTGACTTTTTAAGGCATTCTTCTCCTCATTGGCTTTTTGGGCCTCTTTTGCCATTTGAATTAATCTATTTTTTAAGGTGTTATTTTCTTCAGTCAGGTTGTTGACTCTCTTTTCATGATTTTCTTGCATCATTCTCATTTCTCTTCCCAATTTTTCCTCCGCTTCTCTTATTTGGTTTTCAAAATCCTTCTTAAGCTGCTCTATGGCTTGTAACAAGTCTACATTTTTCTTGGAAGCTTTTGGTGTCATAGTTCTGACTGTGTTATCTTCATCCTTTTCCATGCTTTGATCCTTTTTGCCCCCAAAAAAGGAATCTAAAGTTGGATTGCTGGGCTTGCTTTGCTTCCTTTGGCTGCTCATGTTACCAGTGAATTACTTAATTTTTTAGCTCTGTGGAACTCTGCTTTCAGAGGTGAGAGCTCTGTCCTAAATCGCTAGGGTTTTTACAGCTGCCAGGGCTATTAGGAGGCTGCTGTCTCTGCAGCCCCCACCAGCTTTGGCTCACTGATCATACACCTCAGGACCACTACCCAAGACCATGATTCCAATCCAGGCAGGTTAAGGCAAGAGCATTTAGCCTCTGAATGATCATTTGGCCCCCCTACAATCTGCAGGCTGGGAGCTCTGAAGCAGCCCCATGAAGATGGCTGCAGGGCGGCCAAACTGCTTCTTGCCCTGGGGGCAGACGGCCAGACTCTGTCCCCCAAATTTAGCCAAGTTCCTCTGACCTTTCACCTAGTCCTTGTTTCTTATGGGTTGATAATTCTGGAAACTATCAGAGCTGCCAGTAATCTGCTTTCCTGAAAGCTCCAGCCGGGGCTTGTTCTGGCCCCCCTAGGGCTCCAGCCACAGGTTCATGCAGTGCTGGTCTGGGCTCCCAGCCCACTAATAAACCCCTTCCCGTCAGCCTGCCGGGCTGCCTTCAGTGGGAGCCTTGTTCTGTCCCTTTGTGGGTTCTGGAGCCCTACAATTTGTGTAGAATCATATTTTATAGGTATCCAAGGTGGTTTTGGATATCATTCTTTACTTCATTCTTCCTTCATTTAAGTATTAGACTTCTGTTTATTTCATAGGAGTTTAGTAGAATACTTTTCTTTTTATTCTTTTTTTTAATAGAGTACTTTTTCCATTTTTGAGAATAATTTGTGTAGTATGGGTATTAATTGTTCTTTAAATTTTTGATAGAATTATCCCATAAATCCATCAGGGCATCTAGGTGGCATAGTGGATAGAGCGTCAGTCCTGGAATCAGGAAGACTCATGTGCCTGAGTTCAAATCTGGCCTCAGACACTTACTAGCTGTGTGACCTTGGGCAAGTCACTTAACCCTGTTGGCCTCAGTTCTTCATCTGTAAAGTGAGCTGGAGAAGGAAACGGCAAATTACTCTGGTATCTCTATCAAGAAAATCCCAAATAGGTTCATGAAGAAGCAGACACGACTGAACAACACAAATCTACCAGGACCAGGAATATCCTTCTACCTCAAATCCTTTTTATAACTTTTTACAGCTACTGCTATTTCCTTTTTTGAGATTGCCTATAACTATACTTGATACTCCACTTGTGTGAGTATTTTATGGTTTTTGAGGGTCATGATCTATTTCTTTTGCTTTCTCAGTTTTCTTGGCATTTAACTGTGGGTAGGCAGGTCTAATGAGTCTTCTCACATTCTGGCTTTGTGTTGATTGCAGATAAGGGAGTGATGTTTGGGGAGCACATTGTGGATTAGCTTTCTTCACTTTTTGGATCTATCCATGTTATCTTGTTAGGTTTCTTGCTTTCTTGTACTATAAATACAATTCAACCTCTTATGCATAATCCCTCTTTTTCCCCCCTAACTTTTAAGAGTTAGTGGCAATTGGAGAAAGCATCTAGTCTTCCATCTTAATGGTTAAGGCCCAGCTTCATTATATTTTTCTAATCTTGGTTTAATACTTTTTTTGAAACAGTGACTCAAAGGCCTAGTTCTAAATTCAGTTTATTTAGGTACTTAGTTTTAATGGTCGTAATAAAAGAGCTCATAAAGAAATGCAAATCCAAATGGAAGAAATATATTGTTGGCTATGCTTATTAAATTTTGATATTCAATTTCTTAATCCCATTTACCAGTTACACCAAGGTTTTTGTTGAAATTTGTCCAGGAAATTTCCATCTCTCTTACTGTCACAACTTAATCATACTCTTTTGCATTATTATACTCTGAACAAATATATTCAGAGCCCATTGAAACTCTGTGTGGAAGATTTTTAAACAAGGCAAGAAAATTCTGTTTCCAAGTTTTAGAAGTTTTGCAGCTATAAGAGTTTTAATAGGTAAGACTTCATTCTTGGCAGTAAAAGCTTAATTTTTAAATGTCTCAGTAATCATGACGGCTTCATTCTATGGTTAGTTAGTATCTTGAGTCACAATATTTTTGGCAAAAGTTCATCATGAATAAGAGTAAATGTAAATCCACATTTCAAATAATCTTCTTGACAGTTTCTAGGGGTTCTTTTTTTTTTGCCAATTCTGTTGGATCTGATTGTATCAGAAGTCTCAGCTCTACCATTCTCTTGGTTTTGCTTGTGTTTGTGGTCATTTCCCTAATCCAAATTGTTATTGCTTTTTTGACAGAATTTTTTTTTAATTGTCCACTTCGTGAGAGTTAGTTACGTTAAAACTAGATGACATAATCTGAAAAATTCGCGTCAGGGTGGGCACATGTTTATTCATTTGTCCTCTTTGTGACCCCATTTGGGGTTATCTTGGCAAACATACTGGATTGATTTGCTCTTTCCTTCTCCAGTTCATTTTACAGATGAGAAAACTGAGGCGAACAGGGTGTAGTGACTTGTCCAGGGTCACACAACTAGTAAGTGTCTGAGCCCAGTTTTAAACTCAGAAAGATGACTTCCTGACTCCAGACTGCCGCTCTGTGCAAGATGGCGCCACCTAGCCGGCCCTTCTAATATAACATTCTTAGAATCTCAGAGAAAGTACATAGTTAAAAAAATATTTCTGCTTTGGTCATGCTTCTCAAATAAGGTCTGAAAAACTTGAATTTTTTCCCTAAATTAACGAGCACCACCTCCTTCCCCCACTGACCAAAATGAAAAAATAAAAACAAGGCCTTTATCATGAATATACACACACAAATTACATATATGTAGGTGTATATGTGTGTTTGTGTATATATATGTGTATGTGTGCCTGTGTGCAGATAGAAAATGTGTGTGTGTGTGTGTGTGTGCATGTGTGTAGTAAACAAAACAAAATCCCAAATTGGCCATCTCTAGAAATCCATCTCATTCTGTACCCTGGGCTCACTAGGAAGCCAGCAGCATGCCTGATTATCCGTCCTCTGTGTCATGGCTAATTGTCTCACTGAACTGAGTTCACAAGGCTTTTGAAGTTGTTTGCCTTTCTGCTGTTACTCTTGTACAAACTGCCCCTCTGGCTCTGCTCACTTCACTCTGCTACAAGAAATGATGACAGGAAGAGCTGGGGGAAGACCTGGGAAGACTTGCGTGAAGTGAGGACCTGTGGAATGGAGCTAGTGGGGGAGGATTCCTAAGCAGGTCCACACTGGCCCCCAGGTTCTGTTCCTCCCAAGACCCTGGGGAGCTGTTCATTAGCCTACATCATATGCGCATCTGTACACTTAGGGTGTTGCTAATTTTGTTGCCAAAGTATCTGAGGCTTCCTTCCTCCTACTAACCAGAATATTGCAACTTTGCATATAATGGGGGAAATCTGAGGATTTTTCTGGGTAAAAATATCTCCTCCCACTCCTTCACTGGAAAATGCCTTGTTAGGAGAGGTATCTTTTTAGGGATTATCCATTTGGGGGCAGAGGTCATCCTATGCAAGATGACCAAGTAAACATGTTTTCACAGTGCATGAAGGGGAAGGTGATTTGGGGAACCATGCACTTTCTGAACTGCAAGAGTCATTAATCTACTCCAGTCCACTCATTTTAATAAATGAGAACACCCAGAGAAAGTGACTTGTCCAAAGTGAACTACAGTGTCTACAGTCATGCTAGAGTTGCTTGGAGAATTTGTTCTTCTTGCTCTATCCTACCTGCTGCTTTTAGCTCCATTGAAGAATCTTCCATTCATCAGTCCATAAACATTTATTAAGCACCTACTATGGGCCAAGCACTGGGAATACAAAAGGAGGTAATAGACAGTCTTCGCCCTTAAGGAACTCGCAATGGGATAGGAAAGTTAACAGGCCAACAAATGTACAGCAAGCAAACTAACAACTTAAAATAATAGTAACAGCTGACGTTTATACAGCCCTTATTATGTTCCAGGTACTTTCTAAGGGCTTTACAACCTTGAGAAGTAGGTGATATTATTACCCTTTAGAGATGAGGAAACTGGAAAAGAGAGGTTAAGTGATTTGGTCAGGGTAACACAACAAGGAAGTGTCTGCATTCAGTTGAACATAGGTCTTCCTGACTCCAGGTCCAGGGTCACTCGGCTAGGAAGTGTCTGAGGCCAGATTTAACCTCATGAAAATGAGTCTTCCTGACTCCAGGCCCAGTGCCTTACCTAGCTGCAAAGGGAAGGTGTTAGAATTACGAGGAGTTGGAGAAAGTAGGTGGGATTTTAGTTGGGACTTTAAGGGAGACAGGGAGGTCAGTAGTCAGAGCAGAGGAGGGAGAGCATTCCAGTGATGGTGGATAGCCAGAGAAAGTGCCTGGAAGAGAAAGATGGAGTAGCTTGTCGGTGGAACAGCCAGGAGGTCAGCCTCACTGATCAGAGTGCAAGGAGGGGAAGAAGGTGGAAGAAGAGCTGAAAGGCTCTGAATGCCAAACAGAGGATTTTGTATTTGCTCCTGGAGGCAATAGGAAGCCAGTGGAGTTTATTGAACAGAGATGTAACAGGGTTGACCCTGGGCTTTAGGAAAATCACTTCAGTGGCGGAATGAAGGATGGATTGGAGTAGGGAGAGGCTTGAGAGAGGCAGACCCACCAGCAGGCTATCGGAACAGCCCAGGTGATGAGGGTCTGCATCAGAGTACTGGTGATGTCAGAGAGGAGAGAAGGGGTGCATATGAGAGATAATGCCAAGGCAAAATCTACATGCCTTGGCTGGAAGGGGAAGGGTCTCTAAGATCCTGTTTGGCACAGATGAGACCTTGAAATTAAGCCAAATAAAACTGCAAATATGTGAGGACGTGGAAAATTGGAGAATTTAGAAACAGCCTCTTCAAATGCTTTCGTTTCCTAATACATCATCCTGCACTCCCACGATTTGTACCTTCACTTCATCTCGGCCACATACAAGGATATGTATGTTTTCATATATATGTTTTTACATTCTTTTTTACTTAGCGTTCTAAATCCTCATCTTCCCTCTGGTCCCTCCACCACCCATTGAGAAAGCAAGCAATATGATATCCACTATACATGTAAAGTCATGCAAAACACATTTTCGCATTAGCCATATTGCAAAAAATTATAATAATAAAGCTTATGGTGTAAGATGTTGGTCTGTGCCTAGTTTCTGCCATGTTGTTTTTGAGTGTTCCCAGTAGTTTTTGTCAAATAGCGAGTTCTTATTCCAGAAGCTGGGATCTTTGGGTTTATCAAACAATAAATTACTATAGAAATTGACTGTTGTGTCCTGTGTACCTAATCTATTCCATTGATAGACCACTTTATTTCTTAGTCAGTACCAAATAGTTTTCATGACTGATGCTTTATTTTAGATCTGGTATGGCTGGGTCGCCTTCCATTGTATTTCTTTTCATTAATTCCCTTGATATTCTGGACCTTTTGTTCTTCCAGATGAATTTTGTTGATATTTTTTCTTCTTTCATAAAATACTTTTTTTGATAGTTTGATTGGTATGGCACTGAATAAGTAAATTAATTTATGTAGAATTGTCATTTTTATTAGAATAGCTTGGTCTACCCACGAGCAATTGATATTTTTACAATTGTTTAGATCTGATGTTATTTGTGTGAAAAATGTTTTATAATTGTGTTCATATAGTTCCTACATTTGTCTTGACAGGTTCTCAAGTATTTTATATTGTTTACAGTTATTTTTAATGGAATTTCTTTGTCTATTTTTTGCTTCTTGACTTTGTTGCCAATATATAGCAATGCTGTTGATTTATGTGAGTTTATTTTATGTGCTGCAACTTTGCTAAAAGCATTCATTATTTCAGGTAGTTTTTTTTAGCTGATTCTCTAGGGTTCTCTAAGTATATCATCTGCAAACTGATGGTTTTGTTTCCTTGTTGCCTGTTCTAATTCCTTCGATTTCTTTTTCTTCACTTATTGCTGTATCTAGTATTTCTAGTACACTATTGAATTATAGTGGTTATAATGGGCACCCTTGCTTCACCATGATCTTATTGGGAAGGCTTCCAACTTACCCCTGGTATAGATGTGCTTGCTGAAGGTGTTAGCTAGATACCACCTATAATTTTAAAGAAAGTTCTGTTTATTCCTGCGCTTCCTGGTGTTTTAAATAAGAATCAATGTTGTATTTTCTCAAAAATTTTTTCTGCATCCATTGAGATATGATTTCTGTTGATTTTGTTACTGATATGGTGCCTCTTTTAACATTTGGCCTATTCTGGTTTTTAAGGTGTCATTTTCTTCACTATTTTTTGTGCCTCCTATACCAAGCTGTTGACTCTTTCTTTCAAAGTTGTTGTGAAGATGTTATGGGAATCTGAAGATCTTCCCTTCCCCTAGGCCCTTTGGTAGGCTTAAGTAGCTCTGAAAACCTTCCCTGATTTGCAAGTATACTCTGCCCCCTAATATGCTAAATGTGGTCACATGGAGCCTGTGGCAGGACAGGAATGTCCATGCCTTATTACTTTGTGAATAGGAAGTGGGTCAAGAGGGCTGTGACATTCTCTGATCCAGGAAAAGGTCATATATACCCTGATGTGAGGTTTTGCTTTGGGGCTCACTTTGAGAAGAGTTGTGTGATTTGGCCAGAGGAGACTCTTGGCAGCCATTGAGCCCCCCGGTTTTGAAAAACCTAGATGTTGGTGCTTCCCTCTCTGGTAACTGACTAGGTATGGATGCGGTAGTCAGATGGCTGGAAGCCCATCTGCTGATCTGTTTCTCTGTCTGCTTGTAACTGTTTATATTCTCTGAATTCCGGGGGCTGACTTTTTCCCCTGAACTAGGTAAATGATATATGTTTGATTGATTAAAGTAAGACTGTTAACCCATTTTGAGTTGCTTTGCTTTAGAAAAGCAGATCTAAGAACCTGTGCTAGCAGCCGCCCTGGGTATGCTAGAATGCTTGCTGACACAGGAGATCAAATGAGATAAATTGTAAAGCACTTAACACAGCACCCGGCACATAAAAGGTACTTAATAAATTCTTGTTTTCCTTTTTTCCTCTCTCCCTTCTTTTTTCCTTCCTCTCTTCTTTCCTCCCTTCGTTTCTTCCTTCCTTCCTTCCTTCCTTCCTTCTTTCCTTCCTTCCTTCCTTCCTTCCTTCCTTCCTTCCTTCCTCCACTCGCCTCCCCTTCCCTTTCATTTTTTGTTTTCCTAGGATATCACCTCTGCTCACTCCAATTTTCTCCTAAAAATCTTTCTCCCCACTCTTGCACCCCAAATCCTAGAATTCTAGAATCCTACCTTTTTTCCCTCCTCTCTCTTACCCCACTCACCTCTCATCCTCTAGCAATATGGTCTCCACACCCATCCTTAAACTGGAAGCCAGCATCACCAGTTATTTTCTTATTGCTAACTCCTATGGTTTTTTCTCACTATTCGTTATTCATGAATGCTCCTCTCCAGCATTGATATTGGCTCCTTTTGAATAGTCTCTCCTCAACTGGGTTTTCTTAATACTACTCTAGCATGGTTCTCTTCCTACCCATCAAACTGATTCTTCTTGTTTTTCTTCATGTATCATAATCTATGTCCATCCCACTATAAGTGGGCATCCCCAGGGATCAGTACTGGACCCTCTGCTCTTCTTCCTTCCCCCTTTCCTCTTTCTCTTCCCCCCCCTTTCTCTATCTCTGTTTGTCCATCTCTCTGTCTCTGTCTGTCTGTGTCTCTAGCTGTCTCCTTATCTCTCTCTGATTTCATCAGCCCCCATGGATTCAATTTTCATCTGTACACAGATGACTCTTATGTCTCCACATCCCACCCTCCTCTTTCTCCAGTCCTGCGTGCCTGATGAGCTTCTCTCTTTAGATCACCCATTTACACGTCAAACTCAATATGGCCAAAACAGAATTTATTAGCTTTCCCCCTAACAACACCACTCCTCCTTACATCCCTGGCTGTGTCTGTCCAGGCACCATCATTCTTCCTAGACTTGCAACCCAAGTGTCATCCTCAAATGCTTGCTCTCACTCACCCTGCCCCCCTCAATTCAATCCACTGCCAAATCTTCTAAATACCACCTCTATAACATCTCTCAAGTCAACTTCCTGTCTCTTTACTTGCATATCAACCCCCCTAGTCCAGGATCTTATTACTTTTTTGTCTAAACTATTTCAATAGCCTTCTAACTGACATCTCTTCAATTTTCTTCTAACAAATATTCCTCAAGTACAGGTATCGCCACATCACTCTTTTCCTAAAGAAGTTTCAGTGGTTCCTCATTGCTTCTAGGATAATAAAGTCTACTGTTCCAGTCAAACTGACCCATTTTCTATTCATCATTCCAATTTCTTCTCCATTTTTTTCAAGGTTATTCCTCATGCCTAGAATGTTTTCCTTCCCCAATTCCCCCTCTTAGAATCTCCAACTCCCTTCAAGATTCCACTGAAGTACTACCCTCTTAAAGAGCCCCCCCATATACATTGTTTTGTAGTTTTTTTTAATGTATCCTACATGTGCGTATGTATGAAAATGTTGTAGCCCCTCTTCCTTACCCTCAAGCAATATGAAAGTAAGGACTGTCCCATTTTTGTCTTTGGCTAGTAGTGCCCAGAACAATTGACTTGACCATGAATATTAAGATTAAACAGCTGGAGGGGCAGCTAGGTGGCGCAGTGAATAGAGCACCAGCCCTGGAGTCAGGAGGACCTGAGTTCAAATCCGGCCTCAGGCACTTAACATAAAAAACTAGCCGTGTGACCTTGGGCAAGTCACTTAACCCCAACTGCCCTCAAAAAAAAAAAGATTAAACAGCTGCTTGGCAAATAAACATTTATTCAGTATTCAAGTATGACAAGCACACTCCCTTCAGTTCTCTGTGCCTTGGATGTTTCTTGGGTAAAATAGGGAAACAGACCACATCACTAGGGTCTCCAACACCTCTAAAATTCTATGATTTTCATATGTGAACACTGACTGACACAATGAATGACAAGAGAAGATGAATCAGAAAAGGAAATGATTGACTGATCCTAATTGGTAATTATATTCCCCAACTTAAAAAACTCCAAACCAAATCTCAAATCACATTATTTTGTTTTTATTTATAATAAGCATGCAAACATAACCCTCATACCAGGAGCTGGGTTTCTTTTGGGGGTATTATATTTCACTTATTTCAAGATTCACCTCAAAACCATGTTTTTCCCAAAAATATATATCCTTTCTTCCTTATTTCTTTTCTCCCTCTCTTCTTTCTTCTCTCCCTTTTTTCTTTCCTTCTTTTCTCCTTCCCTCCTTTTCTCCTTCTCTTTTGGAGCTGGTATACATAGATTTTTTCATTTCCAAAAGGTGAAAGGGAGAACCATAGCAACACTTTAATAGTGACAGCTCGTTTATCTGGGGTGCACAGACCTACCAAGCAGAAACCTAAAAGACTTCCACAGTGATGAAGGGAAATATATGAGGTACATGGATAGGAAATAAGCCTGGCTATAATGATAAGGCTATTGTTATGACGATTTGTCATTGTGACTTGGAGTTAAGTGTGCCTGAGGTTTGTGGGGCATCACTGTTTTGTTTTTCCTTTCTTATTGTTTCATTTCATTAAGTACCTTTCTTTTGAATGAGTTTGCTCTTTGGCCAACAATTCAAGGTGGTTTGCTAACAATGATTTGGGGAGATACAGACAGAGTACCTTCAACCTGGACAGGTTATATTGGTGCCCTTAGTTCTATTGTTCTTTGAATTGCAGGCGCTAAATATTAAGAATACTCTTAAAGAAAGATTCCCAGCACAGTTGGAAAATGGGCTTGTTGTTTTCCTAGGTTCTTCATAACTCTAAATGTAATTTTCAAATATTTTGTTCATTCTACAACTCCCCTTCTTTTAGCACTCTGCTCTGGCCAAACGGGCAGATGGTTCCATTTCAGTGGCGTTAAAGAAAAGCTGGTTAACATCTCCCAGGAGCAGAGTCAGGGGAGAGATCATCTGACAAACATCAATGAGGCATCTACTCTTAACTGCTTCTGCCTCACACTAAACTCCAGCTCTCTTGGGGAGACTGTTCCACATTGTCTCAGAAATAGCAGTGAAAAGGAGGCTGTGGAGTCTTTGGATAAACATGAGCTTTGTGAATAATTCATCCTTCCATGAATATGAAGAGTCAGTCGGGTTTGGCAGAGGCATTGACAACAGTGCTGTGGATGAAGAGTTGTGGAGGGGGTTGCCTGCTAAGGGGGCTCCCTACCCTGGTAGTGTTTCTGCAGCAAAGGAGCATTAATGGGTGGAGCATCAGATTAGTCAGCTCAGTGGGAGAGCTGGGTTTCCTCACAAGCTAAAGTGCAAGGGTGGGGTATAGTAGGAAGAGTGTGAGATTTTGAGTCAAGAAAAATCTTAGTTCATATCCTAACTCTGACATTCAGTGATGTTCTTTATGCCTCAGTTTACCCATCAGTAAAACAGGTGAACTACATTAGCACCTACCTCCCAAGGTAGTCTTGAAAAGCAAAGGAGTTAACATAAGCAAGCCACCATTTAATAATGTGATGGCTGTTACGCAAATCTCCCAGTGAAGTTCCATCCATCCTTAGGTCCTAACACTTCACCTCTATGGTTCATTGCTAGAAATGGTTTCTAGGGATCAGATCAGCCTCCGGGGCAACTTCTATCCCCAGTCTTCACTCTCTAATAAGATCATTCTCTTTCTTTTCATGGCTGACTGAGCTTGTGTTTAGCCATGGATGCTAATGCAGAAGAAATAGGAAAAGGTCTGGAGGGGAGGGTCATTGTTTCCTTTTCTTCTTTCATGACTGTGTTATCTCATTAAATGGCTTATTGGTAAGGTAACGATGGATTCGAGATGACTAATGATTAAAAAAAAGTGAACACATTGGTGGGGGAATAGTGAGATATATAGTTTTAAGTAGGTACAGACCCACAGACTACCTTGAACTTGAGTTTCATGTCTGGCTGGGAGATGAGCCAAGTATGAGTCAATGCTACACAAAATTAGGAGAGATTCTACCAGGTATTGTCCCCCATAGCTCATCCTGAACCCAGAGTAAGGGCCTCAGGGTGATGTGGAGATCCCTTTCCTATGACAGGCCTGAAGAGCCCCAGGAGAACAGACTCAGAGCTCCCTGTAGTTAGACCCACTTTCCCCAATTAGGAGTTGATTAGCAAGAGTTATTTTGTGGTTTATTTTGCTCTAGGTTATTGTAGAGGAGAAAGCTTTGGACTTAGTGGAAATAATACAGTCATCAACTTTTCCATCTGGATGAATATTGGCCACTTTCCTTATTCTAGTGATTCTAGTATGTGGGCTAGCAAGCACTATTGTTCCTAAATATCTAAAACTATAAATGTCATCTTAATTTTTTAAAAAATTAAATTAAATTCCCCAACTTAAAAAAACTCCAAACCAAATCTCAAATCACATTATTTTGTTTTTTTGTCATCTTAATTTTTTAAAAAATTAAAATGCTATTTTTATTTTTTCAAGTTTATAGATTTAATATAAAATCTATATTTATCTATATAAAATATCTATATCTATATAAAATATCTATATCTATATAAAATATCTATATAAAATCTATAATATTTACACACTGAACTTTTGTTGGGAGGAGGGGGTATCTATACACGCAAGATCAAAGATCTTTTTCTCTAGGTTTTTCATTCCATGACTGACCAAATATGAATGGGACAAATGTGAGGATTTGACAAGATGCAAAGATTATGAAATAAAATATTTTCAGAACCATCCAGAAATACTCCAACCTGTATTGACTGGCATTTGCTTGTACTGCATTTCTAATTGAGGAAAAGAGGATTAGAAGATGATTTATCACTCAAAAATGACATCCCAGAAAGTGGGGATTGTTCTTGGACATTTTCTTTCTTCAGGACATCTCTCACTCTACCGGAGTCAGCCTGAAGATTGCCAGTAGTATAAACAGGATATGTCTTTCCTGTGGAGTCAAGTACAGAAATGATAGTGTTCCTTTTTCCTTTAGAAAAGTTGTAGGAATTACAGGTCTGTGACAGTCCAGAAGTATGAAAGAGTCTTAGAAACTCCATTGCCAAATTGATATAAAAAGGATTCATAAGAGGAATGAAAGGTTTCAAATTTATTTTTATGTAAGTCCTGTAGAAGTTCCACATTCGATTTCTGGCTCTTTTCCTCCAATTCTCTTATTTTTCTCTCTTAGAAATCTGCTTTGTTGGAACACCAGGGCCTCCCACTCCTTCCTTATGTTGCATTGCTAGACAGTTTCCATTCCCTTCAGGCTCTGATAGACATTGATTAACTCCTTGTTGCCTGTCCCCATGATAAGTTCCTCTACTTCTTCTCTCAGTATTCTCTCTTTCTTCTTCAGGTATTCCCATATTACCTGCAGTTTTGCCACAAAATTTTTTCTGGATATATCTTTATGGTTAGTCCATGCAATGGGTTGCTCCTTCTCTTTGAGTAGAAGTTTCTGAACTTTGTTCACAGTTCCATGCAACATTTCCATATGAGCCTGGATCTTCCTCCCGTAGTACAGAGCAGCCACTGCAATGAGCCACTGAAGGTGGATTTCATGACCCCTCTGATTTAAAGCAAATCACACACAGTAGGGTCTCTTCAGTCTCACAGAAGAGCATCTGGTCTTCCTTGTGCAACTCACACATGTCTTCTCCTTCAGGGTGCATGGCAATGAGTCTGAAGAGTTCTCAGCTGAGAGAATTTCCAGCATGTAGGGCAACATAAAGGTGGAGAGGTTTTTTTTCCCTGAGACAAGGCCTTCCAGTCCCAGCTGGAGAAGAACTTGAGATTAGCAGTGTTTCCATAGCAGGAAACCATAAAAATGATGTGGTTAGGGTTAGGGCTACTCTGGAGACCCCAAAATACCAACATGCTGGGTCCTGCAAAAAGAATTCAACTCAAGTCTTCTCTCAGCCAAAGAAAAGAAAAGTTTACTGAAAGTTCATTAAAAGTTTGCCATATTGGGTAGACTCTTATGGAGCCTAAGTGTCTGTGATGCTTGCATTGGGCAAGCAGGCCAGAGCAAGTCTGTTACAGAGTAAGTCTGTGCCAGGTCATTCTATGGCACTCTGACCCATTTGGGTTAATTGACTTAATGACTTTTATAACAAATAAGTGAAGAATTGTATTCTTTAAACATCCTAGATTAGAAACATGTATCCACCTTTCTGTTAGAAGCTTTTTATAAAACATTTACATCTTGTAATGAAGTAAACTACTGGTTTTAAACATTGCTGTTTCAAGCACCCCTCATCTGCAGGTTATTAAAGCTGCCCAGAATTTAACTCCAAAGTTACCAATTCTCAAATAATTTTGGTTAATTCTCCTTTCTGCATCCTTAATCCACTCAATGCAGCATTCAGAATGCTCTTAAGGCATGATGCATTGGTAGGATTTCAGTCACTGTAACAAGCTGAAAGAGTAGTGGATTACTTTTGGTCAAACAGACTGTTCCTTTTTTTAGCACCAGACAAATCGTACAAAGGAGGCAGCTATGACAGCTGTCTAAGCATGGTGCCAATCCTACTGAGGCCTAAATCTTATGCCATGGACTGGTTACCAGCCAAAACTGTATAGTTGGAAGCACTCCTTAATGGAATTAATTACTTTCTTTTTAAGGGAAAGAAATGGGAATTTTAAATTTTAATCCCTGATCTAGGGTCCCTGACCTAAGAGTCTTCATCACTGAGGCAGATTTCAGAAAAACCCAGAAAGATTTATATAAACTAATGCTGAGTGAAATGAGCAGAACCAGGAGAGCATTGCACCCAGTAACAGTACCATTGTGCAATGACTAACTTTGATAGACTTAGCTCTTCTCAGCAGGGCAATGATCTTAGACAATTCCAAAAGACCCATGATGGCAAATGCAATCCATGTCCAGAGAAAGAACTATGGAGTCTGAATGCAGACTGGAGCAGACTATTTGCTCTTTTTTTTTCTTTCTGATGCTTTTCCCCTTTTGTTCTGATTCTTCTTTCACAACATGATTAATGTGGGAATAGGTTAAATATGATTATACATATATAATCTATATCCGATTGCTTGCTGTTTCTGGGGAGGGGGAAAATTGGGAAATCAAAATCTTATAAAAGTGAATGTTGAAAACTAAAAATAAATTAATAAATATTTTTAAAGTCTTTGTCACGTCAGGGACCCCTGTATCTCCATGACTTAACAATCATACTCTACTCCAGTGCTGAAGTGGGATGTTCTGGAAATAAATACTAAAGCAATTTGCAGTGATGGAAGGTTTGTTCCCCTGAGGTCCTCAGTATGTTTCTTGGAAAAACTGGAAGAAGTGAAAATGCTGATAAGTGTAAGCAAGGTCAAGCAGTCAGTTCTCCCAGGAATATAGAGTGCTTCACTGGCTGAAGAAATGAGGCGTTCTGTAGGGAGTCCCTACATGGGTCTTCGGTGTTATCAGATGAAATTATAACTGTACAGAGAATGTAATCAGAGACTAGGGAAATATAAAAGTTGAGGGACAGCTCACTGAGTAGCAGAAAGCTTTAAAGTTAAGCATAGATTTTGACTGAAAGCTGTTTTAAAATGTCTATATTTTAATTAACTCTGACAGAGATCGCTACTATGGTGACCCAGATTTTACAATCTTCTGAAAACGGGACCATTTATTGCCATAAAAGCACATTGTTTGTTTCCCTGGACTCTTGCTTTGCATTCTCTAGGCTTAGAATAACAGATCTGGAGAGTTAGAAGGAGCCTTGGCAACCACTCTATCTGTGCACAAAAAGGAATGCCCATTCTAACGTGACTGACAAATGCTTATCCAGTCTTTGCTCAAAGACTGCCTAGAAGAGGGGAAGCCAGCATCTCTCAAGAGGTACTGTTCTACTCTTGGGCCCTCTAGTTGTTAGGAAGTTTTTCCTGACGTTAAACCTAAAGTTATTTCTTTCCAACTTCCAATGGGCAACCATTCTGGCTGCCCTCTTCTGGATATTTCCACAAATGGAATTCATATTAAGATATTCCAGGCAATCAATATGTTTACATTAATTACCTTTCATGTGCCAGATACAGCGCTAGGTGCTGGGGATAAAAAATACAAATACGAGACAATCCTGCACCTCAGTATTAAACTATTATGTTTAGTAGTAATACTATGAAACTGGTAATATTAAACTACTGTTTAATATTCTAAGAGGGGAATATAATACTTATGGGGGTATTGTTTACCAGGGAAGGGATTTTAGTCTAGGCAGTCACAATCGTCATGAATAGAGCCAGAGGGCAATAAATTGTCCTGCCTTATTCAGTAGCAAGAATTAAAGTGCAGCCAGGGGGCACAGTGGATGGAGTGCTTGACCTAGAGTCAGGAAGACTCTTTCTTCCTGCATTCGAATATGGCCTCAGATACTTACTAGCTGTGTGACCCTGGACAAGTCACTTAATCCAGTTTACTCATCTATAAAATGAACTAGAGAAGGAAATGATGAACCACTCCAGTGTCTTTACCAAGAAAACCCCAAATGGGGTTGAGTCAGACATGATCGAAAATGACTGAACAACAAAATTCAGTAGCAATCATGTAATTAAACAGGAAATGTCCTGAGAGATCATTAATATCCTAATCAGGAGAGACTGAAGCCATTCTGGGCTAAGTCTGATTTAAGCCAGTAGCTTAGAGGTGGTACTGGAGCACAACGAGACACTCAGAGATCATTCAACAATTAGTAAAAAATTAGCTTAGCCATAGAAAGGGACAGATATTCAACAAGTACAGGGAAATGACATCACTGGCCTGATCCCCTGGAATCTGCTGCTTTTTCTGTAATTCTTTCCTTAGCAAGAGGAATCTGGAAGATTTCCTCACTTTGTTGTAACGATAAACACTTTTATTTATATTTTGCCTTCTTGTTTGCAAAGCTTTCAACATATATTATTTCTTGAAATCCTCACAACTATGTGAAGTAGGTTCTATAAGTGTTATTAAACCCACCCAAATTAATGCAGTCGCAGACACTTTGATCTATCAAAAGTATAAACGAAATTTGTATCACACACACACACACACACACAATCGTTTGAAAGGATTTTCAGGTTTTGGCAGCTGGATGAAAGGCAGACGTTGCCACATAGGAAATATCTCATGATTGGTTGAGATCAAATCTCACAACTCTTGGGCTCTCTGTAAAAACAGCAAGTCAGAACAGTCTGCCTGTTAAGAGATAAGCCATTCTAATGAATGAAGAGTTCTAGTTCAGGGGATTCCAGTTTAAGGACTGTAGTTCTAGAGGTCTGTCCACTATTGACCATGTCATCAAGAAGGTTGGACGAGTAGCAGATGGTGGTTCTAGCTAGGATCAGAGACACTGGTTCTGTAGGAGACAATACACTCATTTGGGAATCATAGTCAGCTAAAGAGAGGCATTTCAAGAAATGAGACAAGTTTACTCCTCGAATCTGGAGAGTAGTAGTAATCGTACCCTTTGGGGACCCCAAGCCAAGTGTCCAGTTTGGGGAGTGGTCTCTTAAGGGACCATCTGCAGAAGAGGAAACTGAGTCATAGATAGGTTAAATTACTTGCTCATGCTTGCAAATGTCAGGTAGAATTCAGATTTGGGTTTTTCTATATTCCAGGCTGCTGCTCAAACCATGGTTCCTAACCACATTCTTTTGCGATCCCCTTTTAATATTCAAATTCTCAATTTATTATAGGGTAGGAACAAAGCAGAATTATACACTGTGTTCCTGACCTCTTATCTAAGATAAACACACAGTAAGGACATAGATAGATACATACCCAGTAAGAGAAAATTGTAAGGAACCTGGTTCTGCCTCCCTTGGAATCCCAGACTCAGGGTCTCAGATTCCTCACCAGCCCACCTCTACTTCATCACATTCTATGGATAAGAATGAAACCAGGAGACTGAGGATGCACAGTCTCACTCTCTCCACAGTCACTTTGGGTTCTCTAAATTCTTCTTCAGTTTCTCAGTGTTCCCATCCATACCATCCACCTGCCAGATGGATGGGGCTGAGTGTGCAGTTATTCTGAGAAGTTGACATACAGTATGGAGTTTACCCCTTGAACTCTCTAATTCTGGCTTTAGAAAAACCCAGGGTAAGAATAATAGCCATTATAATAGCAGCCCATAAACTTCACTGGAACGCACAATTTATGCCTCCAAACTACTCTTCCTCCTTCAGGACCAACCCCTGCCTGCCATAATCTAGTCTCATTGTGTCCTGGGAGCAGCCATCATGGCTGCCGGTTTATGTAATTTCTGTTATGGGTCCATTTGCCACAAATACTCAAGGAAACCAATCCCACACACTTTCCCTTAAAACCAGTATCCAGCCCTCCTCAGGAAGAGGAAAAATGCTATTTTGTTGGAACACCAGATACCCCCCTCAAGGAAATAGAAGAAAAATCAGTTTATAAAGTCTTCAGTCTTGAAGAAAGGGGAGAAACACTATAGTTTCAAGTCTGAGTGCTCGTCCGCTTCCCTGTAAGGCCCTCTGAGAAATCCACTCTGACACCAGATTTCTATGGACAATAAAAACCTGGCTGGTCTCATCCCCCAGGGATTAACAGCCTTGTCGGTCCCTCCCCATCATAGCAATTTGGAACCAGTCTTTCTTTCCTTCCTAGCTCGTGCCCTCATACAAGGAAAGAGACTTCAACAGATAGACAGGTATCCCTTGAACATCATGACTTTCCCCATTGTGGTTTTGATATATTGTGGGTTGGCATAAGAAATTAAATGGGAATTGGGGAGAGGAGTTTTGTGGAAGCTGCATACAACGCATGAGGGCCAACGGAGAACACAGCAATAATGTTGTATCAAATCAATATATTTTATCTTTTAATAATTCAGACTTCTACAGTATGAAGGGAGGGTCAAAATTTTATGCAGATTTTCCAGATCATGGGCAGCACCACACCCCTCACCTCAGCAAGGTGGAAGGAATAACTGTAGTGAAACTTCCTCAAACACACTAACATCACGGCTTCCTAACTTACTCATCACCCATGACCTGGTACCTCAGCAACACACAAAGATGGTCATACTCCTGATTTTGCCAGTACCCACCAATGCTCCACTTCCATGTCCATCAACTCTGAAATTCCCTTATCTGATCACTACTTATCACTACACCTGTCCTTCTGCCTTGCAACCCTAAACCCTGTTCTTTGACCAAACCATGAGGTCCCATCTCTCTATCCCTCAGCTTTTTCCCAGAAATGGAAGAGGTGAATTCATTCCTAGTGGTAAGACAGCATACTTGTCAGACTTGGGGAGCTCCGTCTTACTCCAATGTCTTCCTTTACTATTAACTCCTCACATTACTTCACTTCTACCAAATGTACTCTTCACTTTCAATGTGATCTCTGGTCTGTTGGTCTCCGCCTCATCTCCAGTAACTTAGCCTCTTTCTGGCTTCCACTGATTTTCTCCCTGAGAGCCCACACTTGGTCATTTCAAAACCTCCCCTCTCTGCCTCTGAAAAATCTCTCATCTTCTCATCTATCATGCCAATCCTCAACACGTCAATTTTCAAGCCCTACGGTAATAGCCCAGAAGGGGAAACGGAATGAAATGGTAGTGAATTGAGCCATAACAGTTAAGATGACTCCAGCTTGGACAAGGCACTTACTGCAAATCAAATGTGTTTGTTGATCTTTGCTAATTCTTTATCTCATTTCCCCTTAAGGCTGTTCCACATCTTTTGTTTGTAATGTTCCTGAAGCCTGCCACCCCTCTCCAGTCCTTCTCTCTCATAATACCTTACTCAGCAGATGATTTTGTTTCCTCTGTCTGTAGTCACACAATTCCATTTTTTTCCTTCTTGTTTTTCTCAGAGGTTGTAGGGTCTCTCCTTTTTATTTTATTTTTTAAATTTTAGACTCAAACACCAGAACTCTAATGCAGACTAGAGAAAATGAAAAGAAACGTGTCATATACTTAAATATTGAAACCCGAATACAAAGTAAAAAAAAAAAGAAAAAAAAAGTATGTCATATGCCTTGCAGAACATAAGAGAAGATTCAAAATATACAGCAATAAATTTTCATTTCAAGAAAGCCAGTATAATAAATACCACACATTGTGTTGAAAGCTGTCTATCTTTTTCTTTGCTTCCTTGTGTTTTGTTCTCTGCTGGACACTTTTTACTTTGTTCTTCCCCCTACCCCACAGAAAGCCACAATTAAACGTGGATATATTTCTATAGATATATTCATAACCTTTTTGTTTTTCTTCAATACATATGTACATATATAGACATATACTTTCTCTAACGAATTCTTTTTTGTTTTTAATATTTGAATGTCTCTTATTTCCTATCTCTCCTGACTCCGCGAGTTTACTTCTATTCTCTATCTTGACCTATTACTTAGCATCCCCCCCTTCCAAGGATCTCTCCCATGTCCTCCCATTCCCATAAATCCAAAGACTCTTCTATATCCCCCCCTTTAACCTCACTCTCCCTCTAAAGATTCTTCACTTATCCTCTCTCCCCCACTCTCTTACCATTTCATTTCTTCTGAATTTAGAAGTTTTATACATACACACTCATGTATATACATATGTGTAAACACATACCTATACATGTGTGTATTTACACACACACACAAGACATACATACACACAAAACACACATACACACATACATACAAAACATACACACACATATACATACATATCCCCCTTGAACTCATTCCCGGTAAAAGTAGGTTACCAGAACTACCAACTCTCCTCAGCATCTAATTCCTGTGTTGATTCTTCCTCTTGTACCTTATTTGTATAGGACAATTACTTTCTTAATTTTATTTTATTTTATTTTATTTTATTTTTTGCTTTTTGGAGGGCAGTTGGGGTTAAGTGACTTGCCCAAGGTCACACGGCTAGTTTTTGTGTTAAGTGTCTGAGGCCGGATTTGAACTCAGGTATTCCTGACTCCAGGGGCAGTGCTCTACTCACTGTGCCACCTAGCCGCCCCAGGATGATTACTTTCTTTCACTGTTCCTAGATGGTTTTAGTTTTTAAAGTAATTTCATACTCAGGTCTACCCTAGTCTTTCTCACAAACTACCCAATTGCTCATGACAATCTTAGACGTACATTTTACATACATAAAAGGTAACTGGTCTGTCCTTATTGAACCCCCTGTAATCAGTCTTTGGTATGTACCTTATGTTTCTCTTGGCTCCTTGTATGTCATATGTCAAATCTTTTAAGTTCTGGTTTTGTTGTTTGGTTTGTTGTTGTTTGGGTTTTTTTTTTTTAACAAAGTCCTAAAAGTCTGACAGTTGATCAAATACCCATTTTATTTTCCCATTCAGGATTATTCTAAACTTTGCTGGGTCTATTTTTGGCCAGAACCTCAGTTCTTTTGATCTTCCATATATAATGCCCCAAGACCTGTGGTCTTCACTGCTGGGCCTTGTGTGATTTTAATTGTGGCATTGCCATATTTAAATTTTTTTCTTGTTGCTCTTAATATTTTATCCTTGATCTGGGGGTTTCAGAATTTGGCTATAATATTCCCATGAGTTTTACTCACAGGACTCCTTCAAGTGGTGTTCAATGGATTTTTTTTCTATTTCCCCCCCTTGTTCTAACACTTCAAGACAATTTTCTTTACTTATTTTTTGTATTATTGCATCAAGATTCTTTTTTTTGCTCCTAGCTTTCAGGCAGTCTTGATTATTCTTATGTTTTCTCTTCTTGATCTGTTTTCCAGAACAGTTGTTTTTCTCATGTTTCACTTTCTCCTCTATTTTTTCATTCTTTATATCTTTGTTTAATTATTTCTTGATCACTTTTAATTTCACCAGCTTCCCTTTGCCCAGTCCCAATTTTCAAGGTGTCATTTTCTTTCTTCAGATTCTGGATCTCCTTTTCTAATCGGTTGGCTTTCCTTTCATAACCTTCTTGTTTTTCTTGGATCATTCTTATTTATTTATTTTTTAAGTTTTTCTTCAATATCTGTCATTTGATTTTTAAAGTCTTTTTAAAGTTCTATGAATTCTTTTTGGGCAGATGGCCATTTGACGTTACTCCGTGGGGTATAATAGGGTTTCTTTGCTTCAATATCCTCCTCTGAAGATGAACCCCAGTCATCTCTATTCCCATAACAACTTTCTATGGTTGGTGTCTTTCTCCTTTGCCTGGGCATCTTTTGTGGCTTAATTATTGTAATCACCTCTATCCCTGGGGGATGGGGAATGGTGCCTCCTGCCCAAATCTTCAGCTCTCCCTCTAGTCCAGAACCAAAGCCAACCCTCTAACCTCCTGTAGGCACCCACAGCCAGCGGTGTCTTCACCCTTCACTCACTGCATGCGTGGGCTCCTTCCTGCCCCAGGTCTTCCCAGCCCAGCAGGGTCTGGCATTCCTGGTCAGCCAAGGTTCCTTCAGTCTTCCAGGGTTCAGACTCCCCTCACTGTTCCCGTAGCAGGGGAGGAGGCAGCCTCCCAGACCAGCTCACCCCAGGGCTGGCCACTTGTGGTTAGAGTTGCCCCAGCCTGGAGGGGTTTGCACTTCACCCTCATCCCAGGATTTTCCTTCAGACTTTCTCTCATTGTCCCAGGAGGACCCTGTTGTGCCTCTATTTTTATTTATTTTCACTCACACTTTGTTTGCCCTAAGGTGCTATTTTATCTCTTTTGGGGGGAAAATTTGAGAACTTGGAATTTTCTGACCTACACCACCATCTTCCCAGAATCCTCTTGGGTCTCTCCTGTCCAAGGCTCATGCTTCCACCTACATTCTTCACAGAATCACAGACTTGGAAGGGATTTCAGCATCCATCTAGTCCTACTTGGAAAAAAAATTTTTGCTACAATGTACTCAATAAATTGTCATTCAGCCTCTGCCTGAAGATCTACAAGAGAGCTGAAAGGGAGCAGGGAATCCACTAGCTCCCTAGGAAATTCAATAGAGGTTGGATAATGCTAATGCTTAGGAAGTCTTCCCCTAACATCTAGCCTTATTCACCTCTTTACAAAATCCACCTAGTCTTTCTGGTTCTGCCCTCTGGGACAAAGAGAATATGCCTAACCCTTCTTCCACATGCCAGTCTTTTAATT
>CM053601.1:16908661-16920353 GCA_028646575.1 Pseudocheirus occidentalis
TAGGGTCAGGATAGGACAACACAGAAAATAACTATGGAAAATTACTTAATCTCTCTGGGTTCCCATTTCCTTGGTTCCCTCATGAAAGAATTGGGTCAGTTGACCACTGAGGTCCATCTGGGTTCTAAATCTAGGATTATCTGGTTCTTTGACATCAGAAAGGACTTCTCCTTTACTACTAATGTGTTCTAATCATACCACACATAATAGGTATTCATCTACTTGTTGACAATGAGGACAGCTAGGAAAGCAACAGTGAGTAGACCAGTGGCGTTAGAAGTAACAACTCATTGGGCCAGATGACAGACAATAGTCTAAAGAGGGAGACTAGAAGGCCATCAAATTCTTCCTTCCCTCAAGAAGCCAACCATATGAAATCTTTATCTGTCATGTGCATCATGCAAGTGGCTATGGCAGTCTATACACTACTGAAATTTGTCTTTGTCACATTCATTTGGCAAAACCCTATATTCAATGCCCAGATTCAGCTCAGATATAATAGTGACAACTTTCACTAGCTTGTGGCCAGATCCACTGGGTCACAACTAAGCCTGACTTGTGGTTGTCCCCAAACAAGACCCTTACCTGGTCATCCTTGCATAAAATTTAGAGGCCGCAACTAGTTAATCTTGGTTTTTTCACTGACTAATAATGAAAAAAATGCTTTAGTTGAAAATAAACTACTTTATAGCTTTAAAAGGAATACCAAGTTATAAATAATAGATTTGTAGTTTTGTGGGCAATTTTTATACTATGTTATGGAAATGATTGTTTTATCTCATAAATTAAAAATAAAATAGATTAATAAAATTTTTTAAAGAAAATAAACCACTTAGAATTTATATTTCCCTCATTTCAACAAGGTCTTTTCCCTCCTTGTGAAACAGGGGCCTGGGGCATTTACTCTAGAGCATGAAACTTAGCATTGGGTTGGGTTTTTTCCATTTTGCTTTTATAGTTTAGGTCACTAGCTCCTCTTTTGGATTTAAAAGGTGTGACTTGCCTTCCCCTAATGTCATCTGAAAAATGTGTGAAAACAAAGGAAGGACTTGAAACCACAGGTCCCGTAAGCAGACTGCAGACACATCAGTAGCACGGGCCATTGAATTAGAGGCAGACTCTCTAGCCTCTTCAGTAGGTGGCAGATAATGTGAAACCACATTATGTCTCAAAGCAAGTTACACCTTTCTATCTTACTCACTATCAAACCTAACAGACTTCTTAACCCACAACATGGTCCTGACTTGCTTCATCAACTGTCTAGTCAACCATAAAATCCGGTAAATCTGTTGTCATCGATGAGCTGGGCCAGTCAAAACAAGAAAAGGAAAGATAGCTGGGTGGAACATTGTTCTTCCTTAATGAAAAGTCTCCTCTTGGTTCTTCCTTCCCTCTCCCCACTCTTGTCATTTCCCTCCACCATGCACTAAGTGAGTGACCTTCAGCAGACACTTTAACCATTCTGGGCCTCTTTTACCACACTCATGGCTCAGAGGATCGATTGACGGAAGGGCTATAGGCATTGCTAACCTTGAAAGTGCTTCTACTTCACATCTAAATGTCAATGATAAGGCAGATCTGAATCAGGCTACTTTTAGTCTTAAAGCAGGGGTGGGGAAGCTGTGACTTCAAGGTCAAAGCCCTCTAGGTCTCAAGTGCAGTGACTGAATTTGCTGAAGTGACTGAATCCAAGAGTCACACGTGGCCTGGAAGCCTTAGGTTCCCCACCCTTGTCTTAGAGAATTGCCTGGTTGTGCTAAGTCCCCCAGTCTTTTCAGAGGCAGTATTTAAAGCCTTTAAAGATAGGTCTTACAGGCACCTTGCTAAGCACTTGGGATACAAATAATCATAAGAAAAAGTCCCTGCCCTCAAGGAGCTTTCAGTCTCATAGGAGAGACAAGATGCAGACAAATATATTCAAAATAAACTATGTCCAGGGTAAAAAAAGGAAATAATTAACAGAGGGAAGGGACTGGAATTAAGGGGGATTCAGGAAGGTTTCCTATAAAAGATGGGATTTTAGTTAAAATTGAACCTCTGTGCTTCGGGTCACCAGATGATCTGTCAATTCCTTGAAGATCTTTGTAATAAAATAGAAACCAAGCACAGATGATTCTTCTGTTGGATGAACTCAGGTTGCTGCACCTTTTCCTTCCAACCAAACTCATTTCCTCCATTTTGTGGACTGTCCCTACCCAGGCTAAGTGCCAGAACACCAACTTGTTTAATATCCTTTCCATGAATAACCTACAAGCACCACATTTTGTTCTGCCATCAAATTTAAATTAAAACGGTCCTCGCCTGAGTCTAGTCTGCCCCGAATTTTCTCTTTCTTCTATACTCTCTCCTTTTCACTTTTGTACATTCAACAATCATCTTTCTACAGATGACTCTGAATTCCACACCTCTGGTCCTAGAGTCCTAAATTTCCAAACGTCCACCATTTCCATTGGGAAGTCCTACTGACCACTCATACTCAACATGTCCAAAATGGAGCTCATTATCTTTTCCCCTGACCAGGAGACTGTGTCACTAGATCAAAGAGTGTGTTAAGGAGTAAGATGTAAAAAAACAAAAAAAAAAAACAAAAAAAAAAAAACCTGGAAAGGCAGGAGGAGGTTAGGCAATGAAGGGCTTTGAATGCCAAAGAGAGCATTTTGTATTTGATTCTGGAGGTGATGGGTAGCCACTGGAGTTTATTGAGTAGAAGAGTGATGTAGTTGGTCCTATACTTTAGGAAAATCACTTAGGCAACTGAATGGTGGCTGGATTGGAGTGGGGAGAGATTGTAGATGGGCTGGTTATCACAGTAGTCTAGGTGTGAGGTGAATAGGACCTGTACTATGGAGTTGGCAGTATCTTAGGAGAGAAAGGGGCATATTCAAGAGATGTTTTAGATGGAAGTTCAGGACTCTGAACTTCAAAAGTCAAAGTAGGGATGAAGTATCTAAACTCCAGGGGCGGAAAAGCCAATAACTCAAGTACTAATAGCAAGATTAAGCAATAACCATAGAGCGGCACTTAGATTCTGTAGACGTGGTCCTTGTCTTCTCCCTAGTCTGGTCAACAGGGCAGGGGTTAGTTACTCCTGTGGCCTTCAAGTACTGATCAAGATGGAAGGCCCAATCCCACATGGAGGTACTTTTATGCCCTGAGATGACCAGGAAGCCAAGTCAACATAGCCAGAGACCACCAGGAAGCTGTGCCAAGGGAAGCCCAGTCTGAGCCTTGCCCAGCTCCCAATGAGAAGAGTAGGTACATGTGGAGGAAGAGTTGGAGGAACAAGTGATACCTGAGCCTCACTCGGACATCATGTTGGGCAAAAGCTCCAGCCTTGAGTATCTGCAGCGCCCCAGAAACCTTACTCCCCTTGAATCTTATAGGAGTCATTCCCCCTCTCTGTATAGGCTCTCCCTGTGATTGACGGATCCCAAGAGAACATCAAAATGGCCGGAGTCATCAAAAGCCAAAGCTTGGCCCAGGCCAGCCAAGTCTTCATTTCTTCACAGGCTATACTATTAGACTTTCTCTGCAATTTCCCCCATCCCCACCATTTTCAGCTCCCTTTTATATACTGTCTTCTACTATTAGAATGGGAAGTTCCTTGAAGGCAGGGACTGTGTTTCTGCTATGTGGCCCCCAGGACTGGAGTCAAGAAGAGTTCAAATCCAGCTTCAGATACCTGTTTCTTCTCCCACATCCCAATGATGGAAAATAGCAAATTCTACCCCCGTATTCCTCCTTTCTGTACTAGTATATTCCTTCCTTTACCTGTAGTGACAGGACTAATATCTACCAGGACCAATAACCTACCCTGGTTTGGAAAGGCTAATGCAGGACTTGATTGGAAGGGTAGAGAACTAGGCAAGGCTCAAGCTGGGCCTCTCTTGAGAGATGTATGACCCTGGGCAAGTCCCTTCACCTGTTTCTGCCTCAGTTTCCTCAACTGTAAAATGGAGATGATAATACTAGTACCTATGTCTCACAGTTGTTGTGAGAATTAAGTGACATAAGACTTAGCCTAGTGCCTGGCACACAGTAGCCACTTTATGAATTCTCGTTTCTTTTCTTCTTTAATTCCTTCCTTCATTCCATTTGCATTCTCAGACCTTAGCTCGGTATTTGGCACCCCTACCCCAGTTCCTTCAAGTAATCTTCATATGGCAGGAACCTGAGGGTTTTGACCATGCTGGTCACCCTCTGATACCCCCACAGTTCAATCTTGCCAAATCTGAACAACACGCCTGATTAAGATTCTGACCAACAAATGCCCCCTACCCTAGACACACCTAGACAACCAATCGGTACTTCCTTCCTTTATAACCATAAACTGAAGCAATGAAAGTTATCTAAACCCAGAAGGGTTAAATAAGAAAATATACAAGAAATAAAAATGCAACTGTCCCCACTAATGAAAGTTTCTCATAAGTCACTTCCATTTTTCTGTGGCCACACTATTCCAGTCAGACCATAGTAGGAAATGCTACAGATTATAATTAGATCACCCAAAAAAGCAACTTCTTGTATATACATGAGGTGCATGGTCAGGGGATTTTAGAAGCAATTGGAAGGAAAAAAAATTCGTTCTCCCAACTTTTCTGTGACTGATAGGAAAGAAAGCCTTATGGGATGTTAACTGACCTGTCTGATTTAAGCCAGGGAGCTTCATAGCTTCGAAGTCTCCCCATCTAAACCCATATAGAGCCAACTGGAATATTTACAATTTTCTCCCCATCTCAACTTCCAAACCATGCACATTATGCACTCTCCAAGTCCCTTCCCCAATATTATAAGACTATAATGGAAAGTATTTCTTTTTAAAATTTTTAAAAAATATTTTATTTTAACCAGAAGGGAAGATCTTCAAATTCCTATTACCATTACACTGGCCCAAACCCATCTTTTCACCTTCCCATCCCAACCCAACCCCCAATTGAGAACACCAGAAAAACAAGACCCATTATAAACCAGTGGCAAATCAAAACAAATTTCCATAATGCTCATATCCCCCCCAAAATGGTCTCATTCTGAGACTTCTACTTTTGTATCAGAAGGTGGCCAGCATTTGTCATCATTAGTCCTTTAGAAGACTGGTTGGTCATCACACTGATAGGAATTCAGCATAATAGAATCCCATCACATTTATATACCATAACTTGTTCATTCATGCCCCAATTCATGGGCACTCTCTCAGATTCCCATCCTTTACCACCTCAAAAAGAGTTGTAAATATTTTTGTATATCCTTAGAGTTTGTTTTGCCAAGGACTTAATTACTCTTTATTACACACATTCTCCCCTTTCCCTCATATATTTCTGTTGAGTAAAATGGATTTTTTTTGTATCCTATTCTGTGTCCATGTAGGACAACTAGGTGGCACAGTGGATAGAGTGCCAGGCCCGGAGCCAGGAAGTCTCATCTTCCTGAGTTCAAATCCAGCCTCAGACACTTCCTAGGTGGGTGACCTTGGACAAGTCACTTAGCCCCATTGACCTTCGTTTCCTCATCTATAAAAATGAGCTGGAGAAAAAAATAGTGAACCACTCCAGTATCTTTACTGAGAAAACCCAAAATGGGGTCAAGACGGGTCAGACATGACTGAAACAACTGAACAATAGCAATGTGTGTGCTCTTCCCTCTTTTAATCAATTCAGATGGGAATGAGGGTCAAGGAGCAGCAGCCCCCACCCCTTGTTCCTCCTTGTTGTGTAGATATCTGCTTGTACATCCAGATTATCTGAAATATTACACCCTAATCTTTCTTTCCCATCCCCCTCAATGTATTGCTCTTCTGATTTCTTTCCATTCTTTTCTCAAGATCATCAAGACAATATCAAAACTTCCAGGCACAGTCTCATCTGATTCCCTCCATTAACTCTGATGATGATGGGGCTCTGAGGGGCTACATATATCACCTCTCCATCTCTCAATATAAGCAGTTTATACTTGTTTAGTCCTTCATCAGTGTTCACTCATATTTGCCTTTTTATACTTCACTTCTGTGTTTGAACCTTAGAATGTCTGTGGCTCTAGCTTTTCCTTAGAAATGCTTGGAAGTCCTCTGTTTATTAAAGATCCTTTTTTTTTTTAGTTGAAAACAAAACATAAATTAATTTACTTATATTTTTAAAAAGAGTCTTTTTTTACTTGGAGGATAATGCTCATTTCTGCTGGCTAAGTTATTCTTGGCTGTAAATCCATATCCTTTGCCTTCTGGAATACTATATTTCAAGTTCTCTATTGATTTATAGTTGTGACTGCATATACCATCATCCTTAGTGGTGAGATAGTGGGTTTATCAGCTGTGATCTTGACTTTGGCCTTTTGAGATCTGAATTCTTTCTCCCTGGTTGCATGCAGTATTTTAATTTTGACCCCAAAGCTCTAGATTTTGGCTATGATGTTCCTGGGAGTTTTTGTTTGGGGGGTTCTTTAAAGAGTCGACCAGGTGGATGCTTTCTGTTTCCACTTTTCCCTGAGAGAGCTGGACAATTTTCTTCTAAGATTTCTTGAAATAGGATATCTAGGGTCTTAAAAAAATTGCCCATGGCTTTCAATAGTTTAATAATTCTTCCTTTTTTCTTCTGTTACATTTTCTAGTTCAGATGTTTTTGCTGTGGGATACTTCACATTTTCTTCCATTTTTGACTCTAACATATCTTGTTTTCTCATGAAGTCACTGGCTTCTGTTTTTTGTTGTTGAATTCAGTTGTTTCAGTCATGTCCAACTCTTTGTGACCTTATTTGGGGTTTTCTAAGCAAAGATGCTTCAGTGTTTTGCCATTTCCTTCTCCGGCTCATTTTCCGGACAAGGAAACTGAGGCAAACAGGGTTAAGTGACTAGTCCAGGGTCACTCAGCTAGTAAGTATCTGAGGCTGGATTTGAACTCAGGTCCTTCTGACTCTAGGATTGGCACTGTATCCTCTGAGCCACTTAGCTGTCCCCTCCAGGCATTTTCACTGGTTGTCTCCTATTCCTGGAACTCTTTCCCTTCTCATATCTGTCTCCTGGTCTCTCTAAACCTTCCTCCAAGTCCCAGCTAATATCTCATATTCTACATGAAGCCTTTCCTGATTGGAGCAAGTCACTTAACCCTGAGCCTGAAGTTGGGAAATGATTGGAATGTCTTGTGTTAAGAAGAGTGAAGAGTCCATTGTGATCACATGGCAGAATACATGGAAGGGAGGAAGGTGTAAGGAGAACGGAAAGGTTAAGAAGGAAACAGGTTACTAATTGCTTTGATTTTACTTGAGCCAAAGTCTCTAAAGTGTTGTTTTCTAGAATTAACTTTCTTTTGCAGTATCCTGGAGGGAGGCAAGAATAGATATCTCTGGGGCCTCCTCCCCACTCCCTTCTTCAAATGAGACTTTGACTCCTGCCAGGAGGGGAAGCAAGAGGCTGGCCACTCTGCTCTTCTCAGAGAAAAGGGATGGGGCTAGAATTATATAAATTACAATTAATATATTAATAACATATGGGCTAAAATTATGTGTATAATATTGTTAGTCTAGGGGAATTAATTTTTAGGTTCTAGCCGTCAACCTGATCACTATCCTTTAGCAGGGAAGAAGTACCCCAAGTCATTTATCTAAAGCTTGACTCTCCTTTTCACCAAGTGACAGGTCCACAAAGACCACATACAATGAAGAGGAAATTAACCCATTTGTGGAAGGAGACAGCAAAGTGACATCAGAAGAGGTATACAGATGGGAAGATACCAGATAATACCCAATGTAAATGAGCTTCCCAACTGGGAAACAAGTTATATACAGGGTAAATAAGAAAGAATTCATGGAGAGAAGGTACCAGAGAGTACCAGATCTCACTGAAGGGGAAATTTCCTGAAGTGTCCAGTACAATAGGCCAGAGGGGTAGGTACATGATTTAGCTACTGGAATCTCTACACGCTGGCTTCTTCCATGAATCTCTCCCTTTGGGGACCTTTCCCTGAAAAGAATCTTGAACTGTGAGTTTTCCCTCTAGAAGCTGGAAACCAAAAGGCCACGATCTCTCTTCTCTCAAGCTCTTGCCATTTCTACCCCTCACACAGATAGAGATTAATTAATTAATAGAGATTAATCAGTCTTTACCAATGAAGAAAATCTTATGCAAATGAATTTTGGGTTTCAGATTTCACAAAACTTTTTAACCTGTATCTATTTTTCTAATATATTTTATTTCTTTCATTAAATATTTCCCAATTGTGTATAAAAATCTATTAAAAATAAAATATGTATATTTTAAACATGACATAGCATGATAGATGTTTAGTAAAGCAATCAGTTACCAAATCTTGTTTTAACCTCTATGATGTTTCTTAACTCTGTCCTCTTTTCTTTGCTCAAATAGCCACTGTCCAAATTCAGTCCCTCTCACCTATTTTCAAAGGGTACAGAGGGAGTCAAATGAGGAAAATAGAAGCTCTGGTGAGATGTATTGGTTCTATTCTGAGGGTTTTAAGAGGGGAAAGAGAAGGAGGAGTAAAAGGAATACTCTAGTGAAGAAAGGAGGAACACAGGGGACGATAGAAATGTCTACTTCTCATAATTGAGGTATGAGAGAAAAAGAATATACAAACACAGAAGAGAGGGAGAGGCATGTAGGCATTAGATGAACCCCGGTCTTGACTGAATCAGATGAAAGAGGGCTTAATGCACATACAGAGTTTAGTGTAGATGCATCAAACACAATAGGAAAAAAAGTAAAAATGAGGAAGCAGTTAAGAGGGAAAATAATACCAAGGAAAGAATAACTTCAAAAGAAATCCATTTCCCAATCCTGGTGAGAGGAAGAAAAGGGATGAAAAATAAAGGCAGAAAAAACCTAGAATCTAAAGGAATGCCTTAGCTTGCCTCTTAGCCAATTAGGGAATAGTTGACTAAATTATAAAATGTGAATATAATGGAATAGAATCGCACTATAAGAATGGACAAAGACAATGTTGGAGAATCAAGCATAGTATGACTAGATACAGAGTGAATTGAGCAGATACAGGAAAAGGATTTCCCAAGGTCAGGAACATTGTAAAGAAAAACAATTTCAAATTTTAAACAAAGAAAAGGAAATGTAATAAAAAAATTTTAAGAAAAACAATTTCAAATTTTAAACAAAAAAAGGAATTGTAATAAGAAAATTTTAAAGAAAAACGATTTTTAAAACTTAACTGATTGATGCAATGATCAGAACACCTATGATCAAGCTTGCTATCTGTCTCCTAATGGAGAAACAATGGACACAAGGTTCAGAAAGAGACAGACATTTTTGGACATGGCCACTATGGTTAATTCATTTTGCTTAACTGTGTTGATTGGTTATAAATGGATTTTTTTAAGTGGGGAGTTTTTTTTCTTCCAAAAATGCACAAAAGGAAGTTTCAAAGGAAGAACAGACAAGCAGGAGTTTTTAAACTAATATATGAAATTTTAAAAAACTATTATGAAATGAAGATTCACAATTTCATAGAAAGCCCTCTTTTGTGTTCTGTGTATGGAAATGCTCTTACGTGATGTTTAAATTCAAAATTAATTTTCATATAAGAAAAAAGAATATTTTAGTCACTATATAACTTCAGGACTCAGCTTTACTAAGTGTTAAAAGGCACAACAAAGTACTCATTACATACTCTGGGATTCTCTAAAGGCTGAGTCATATCCCCATTTGAGGATGTGGCCTGGATGGCCTTAAATTCACATATATATGTCTGGTTCAGTTTCCTAATTTGAAAACCACTGGTTAATACAAAATTTAGGGGTTTAGATGGGTTTAGATGGGTTTAGATCTTCAGGTTTTTCTTTTTTGTTTTGTTTTGTTTTTACCTTTTCATATCTAGAAGATGCATTTTTCCCATCTAGAAATAAAAGGGGATTGACAGACAAGGTAAATGTTTCTTCATTTATATATGTGTTGTACTATAAAATGTCTTGACCATTCTTGGCTCTGTGAACTCTTCAAGGTAAATATTTCTCACGGTAATACAGTTAACCATCCATTCTTGCCTAATTACCCTCTAGAATTCTTTTACCCATCTTCCCATTCATTCACCACAGAGCTTCTACCAGCCATCTCTAATAGCCCTGACCTGTATCTGGCCACTGGACCCAGATGGCTCTGGAGGAGAAAGCGAGGCTGGTGACTTTGCACAGTCCTTCCTCACTTAAACGCAATTCACTTGCATGTCATGGCATCATCTTCCTCTTCAAGAACGAAGAACAAACAACAATAAGGCTTCCACCCCAGCTTGCTAAAGGAATTTCTCAATTACTTTTACCATCACAGTGGAGCCAAGGAGCCCTCCAACCATCACCCATTGTGTTCACCACAATGTTCTTGTTCACCTATGTTCTTGTTTTCCTTATGTGAGTGTGGAGAAATTGGGAGCGATGTTTTAAAGCCTGGAAACTTGAGGTTCTTTCTATATTGGTATGTGGTGGTTTCGTTTTCTTAGAATGCTTTCTAATTTCAGAGGGTTCAGATACTGTTGCTACTGAGACCTAGTGTGATTCCTTGCCAATAAAGCAAAACATGAACATGATTTTGCAATCTCAGGGGCCAAAAGACTTGGATTCAACCCCAAATTTGTCTGATTATTCCAGATTTTTAGGGGTTTTTTCCTTCCTGTGTTAACATTTTGATCTAATCAGTCCATCTTGAAAAAACATCAAAGAAATAGTCTATTCCTTAAAAAAACATTCAATCACACAAATTTAATCATTACAATAACATTACAGAACGACTATGTCTGTTTCCAGAGGTGTGTTTACCTAAGGAAACTCTGCATTTCAGAAGTCACTTTTACAAGAAATAGTGCCACCTAGCAGCCATGTGGCAAACTGCCATCACCATGAGTAATGAAATTCACATTAAAAAAAAAATTCATCTCACTGGTGAGTTTATCCCACCTTCCTTCATTACCTTTGCCAATTGCTTAGGAGCAGTCTTCTAAAACATTCTACCCACTTGGGTTTTGGAAGACATCTCCTAGGTTAGCTAGTCCAACCTGTACTCGAACGGGAATTTCCACTTTTTCATCCCTGACAAGTAGTCCTCCAGCCTTCGAATTCCTCCTCTCAAGGTAGCTCATTTCATAGTGCAACGCCTCTACATTGTTAGGAAGTGTTCCCTTACGTTGAGCCTAAGTCTGCTCTCCCATTGCTACCAGTTTCTGCCTTCCAGGACCAAGGAGGAAAAATAAAATCTCATTCTTTCACATAAAAATACTTCAAAGACTTATGTTAAGTAGTATATTCTACCTAACTTATTATTCCAGACCACTTCCTTCGGCTAATCTTCCTATAGCATTTTCTCCTTGAAATAGGTGTTCATGGAGGTATTTCACACTGCTTCATTCTGCTTGCTCGTAATCATACAAGCCCCAGAAAACATTACCAAAACAATGCACCAGCCTTCTCAAAAGGTGTTCATTTGAGTAACAAGTTGGTTAAAAGCATGAGGTGGGACCAGGGCAGATATGCAAGTGTTTTCTCCTTTTGTGTTCATTCATTTCAGTCATACCTGAATCTTTGTGAGCCCATTTGGGGTTTTCTTGGCAAAGATACTGGAGTGGTTTGCCATTTCCCTCTCCAGATTTTGTCCTAATGGGGTCCTAAAAACAGTTATGGGAAAGGAATAAGCATTTATACAGTACCTACTATATGCCAGACACTGTACTAAGTGTTTTGCGATTTGTTTTTT
>CM053601.1:16920853-16938650 GCA_028646575.1 Pseudocheirus occidentalis
TAGGTCTTTCTGGATTTTTCCCTCTGCATCCCATGACTGTCACAAATGCAGAGAGGCTTCGTCGGAAACGTGCTCTTGAAGCTAATTCAGCTTCTCAGTCAGTAGACACAAAGACAGCACCCAGCTGAGCGACCTGAGCAGACTTTGCAAGTCCAATCAAGAAACATTTCAGTGCTTATTCTGTGCCAGACACGCCGCTAAGCTCTACAAAGAACATGCTCTTAGAGCTGCATCATACATCTTAGTCTAAGAACTCATTCTGTTTTGTCCAAAGGTGAATAAATGGAATTTTCAGAAAAAAAAAAAAGGCTACTTTCTGACTCAAAGACATACGAGACCAGCTTTGCACAGGAAGAGGATGGCATGGCATGGGTCCACCATTTGATGATAATTCTTAGTCAACAAGCATTTTATTAAGAACCCCCTATGTGCCAAGCACTGTGCTAAATTCTGTGCTAAGAAAGCCAAAAAAAAAAAAAAAAACCAACAACCCAGTCCCTGCCCTCAAGGAGTGTACGATTGAATGGAAGAGATGACATGAAGGTAGGTATGAATATCTACAGGATAAACTAAAGATAATAAATTAAGGGATGGTACCAGCATTAAGAAGGATCAGTAAAGGGTAATTATAGAAGCTAGAATTTTTGGTGGTACATGAAGGAAGGCAGGGAAGCCCAAGTCAGCGATAAGGAGGAATAGATTTCCAGGCATTGACAGCCGGTGAAAATGCCTAGAGTCAGGAAGGGGAGGGTCTTGTGTAAGGAACAGAAGTTTTTAGCTATTCTTTCCACAATCAAGACACTGGGAGAGTCAGGGTTAAGAAGGTAGATCCAACAAAAGCTAACCTGGGCTGAAGTTATTTATGTAGCCTTTACTGTAAAATGCACTGTCCTAATTAAACAGAGAAGAGGAGAAAGTAAACTGAGAGCTGAAGAACCCAGACAGATGCAGCTGGAATTTCTTCTGTGTGTACAAGGTATAAGCAAAACAACTCTTTGAGAAACATTCTGTGGGAAGAATAAATTCTCAAACTTCCCTTTGGAAGTTTTTACAGAATGATTTTAATCATCTTGAATAACAAGAAAGTTTTACTTCTTCAGAGGGACCAACATTCATCTTTCCTAAATAATCCATTTCTTTCCTTCTCCTGCTCACCATGGAAATAGAGAAAATCATAGCTTTTATTAGCCTAAGAAAGAAAAGATGGAAAAATTTGACTGGAAAAATGGACCTTCCCCACCATCATTAACATCATTGTGGCATTTATACCAGTCCTAATTAGTGTGAACAATGAATCCTGGGAAGTGCACATAATCCTCCAGTATGTACTGCATCGCCTACTTCCTTTAGGCTGATACCAATGACCATATTTTACATAATTGTAATTCTGAATAGTTAAAATTTGAATATAGGTTCCCACTTCAGACGATTTATTATTGTCACTAACCAGGATCTAGCTGTATAGTAATTTAATATTGTTAGAGCACATTACAAATTTTATCTCATTTGGTCCTCTCAACAGTAAGCCTGGGAAGTGTATAAAATTATCTCGCTTTACATATGAGGAAACTGAGGCAGACAGTGGATAAGTGACTTGCCCAGAGTAACACAGCTAATAAGAATCTGAGGCTGAATTTGAACTCTGCCCAGCTTGGGTGCTATATCCACCAGCTGCCTTTGAACTCTGGATAGTTTATCAATAGGCTTGTTTGCCCTTGCCACATATATTCACTTCATATACTAGTCACAGGGACTTGAACTTTGGAATTTCTCAATAGCTATCTTTCTTCACTCCCCTAACCCATCACTTTTTTTTTTAGCATTGCCTTCTACATTCCAAGAGAATATAGTCCACATTTGTAATAACAATAATAATAATAACAATAATGGAAACTTGTGCTGACAATGATGTGCAGCAGAGGCAGGCAGTTGTGAAGGATGTTTGGGGAAAAGCAAACTCAGCAATAACATTTTTAGGTTTCAAAGATTGATGACACAGCTGGTCCACTGGAGACCCGGGCAGTGGGAGGATCCTCATTAGTGTAAATAAATAGGAGGCTTTGGTCCTTAAAAGAACCCAGATGAGATTCAGATCCAGATTCAGATTGTGAATCAAGCCTGACTCCTCCTCTTCTCCCTTGTCAAGCCACAATGAAATCCACTGCTGCCTCTGTGGTCGTGGTTCTGCTCATGGTCATCAATAACTCTTTAGTCCAAGGTAAGAACTTTCGCTTGTCTCTTTCTGGGTATCTCCTTAAAATAAAAAAAGTTAAAAGGGCTGGGGAAGGGATATTTGGAATCAAGTGACTCTCCCTGCTGAATAGGATATACTCAGTTAAGACTAATTTATTTTATTTTTAATTTATGGAATAGAACAAGTATTTCCATAAATAGCATCATAAAAAGATGATTGCACACGAAACTGCAAATTTACGGTGTACAACTTAACAACAACTAAGACTAAAATGAATCAGATTCTCCCAGGGTTCAGTGTACTTCCCTAAAGGTAGATATTTCAGGAAGCAGTATAAATTATGAGAGAAGTCACTTTGAAGATGAGTGAGAAAAAGAAAGCCAGGCAGGGAAAGAGATCTGAGAATCATCATTTACCAACATGAATCACTGGTGTCTCCAAATGGCTTTGGCATCAAGAATTGAAATTTTTTCAAAAATTTATTTTATTTTTTAATTTTTTGGACTAAAACAAGCATTTTCATAATGCAACGCAATTTTAAAAGGATATTGGTGCATGAAATGCATATCTATTATGTACAACTTGCTTTTAAATCTATAATAAAATATTAATTGAAATTTTTAAAATTTATTTTATCTTTAATTTTTGGACCAAAACAAGCTCTTCCATAACATAATATAATTAGAAGAGATAATTACACATGAAGCTGCAAGCCTATTACTTATAACTTGTTATTCCTTTTAATATATATAATAAAGTAGTCATTGACATTTTAAAGTATTGAGTAGAAACTGAGTGTTGCAAGACATCCTTGATAACAGTTCAGATGGAAAGTTTCGAATTACATCTTAACGCTTATGTTTAGCCTGATTTACTCAGGCTCATCTGTTTCATTGCAGATAACATGTAATATTATCAACAAAGAAAAAGGGAACAGAAAAAAATAGTCTAGAACTTTACATATTTAGGGATTCTAAATCCCTAAAATAGCCTATGACATATTCCTGAGGAAGTTATGTAACTCTATGCAAAACACCAAAAATTAAAATGTTAAAAACCTCATCATTTAAGAGTATACTTTGACAAGCACCTTTCAATTATAATGCTCATAGACAGAAGCAGCTAGTCCAACAAGTTAACAAAATGTGGCGCCTCAAAGAGTTGTTTTTCTTCTCATTTTTTTTTTTGTTTTAGTGGGTCTTGAAGCAATCTGACTAGGCTTGACTCAATTATTTGAAAACTAAGAAGAGATAGGATCAGAAGCAAGAACTTAACATTTCAGACTTTTGAGCTGTTCAGGATGTCACCCAAGTCTTTGATATGTAATTCAGAACTTGTAATTATCAGAATAAATTGGGTGCTGTTGGGTTTTTTGTTGGTTTGTTTATTTGTCTTTATGGCCATAGGTATTCTAGAAACCAATGATGCCAGCCACAAGTGCAAGTGTGTCAAGATGTTAGAAGGCGTCCCCAGGCACTTGATCAAAGCAATAAATATCTCACCACCTAATGGAGGCTGCCGAAATATAGAATGCATGTAAGTAGCAAGTAAGAAAATAACTTCCCTTCTCCTAATTCCGTTAAGTAAGATGAGGTTAATCTGAGCCTCTCTTGCATGCCTTCCAAGGCAAAAGCTTTTCGTAGGTCAGTGGCCCTCTAGGTCCTCAAGTGCAGCCTTGTGACTGCATCTACCAAGGCTGCACGTTCACCACCCCTGTCCTAGCTCATTCATCTTCTGATGTCTCCCTCAGGTGCTGGAGGTTGCTTTGCTTCTCATTATTTTCCAGTGTAGGAAAAGTCCATCTGTGTATCTTCTGCCATTTGCTACGTGATTCTCTGAACTTGTCAAAACTTAACTCTTTCTCTTCTCCTATCCAAAGGAACAGAAAAATAGCACTTCTATCAAAGGTGGAGAACCTCACTCTGGGCATCAGAGGCAGTGGTTCTATGGGTCTAAAACAGAGGTCCAAGTCAGGAGGCTGGAAATTCATTTGTTAAAAAATATTTTAATAGTTGCATTTCAATATAATTGATTGCCTTTGTAATCCCATGCATTTTTTTATGTCCTTAGAAATGTCATTTTCAGAAGGGATCCACAAAAGACCCCCAAATATTTAGAACCCCTAGTCTATTTACTTCTCCATTACCTCCAAAGGTCTGTTTTAACAGAACGCTCCCAATTGTGGGCTATATCAGTTTAATATTTTTTCCCTCTGAGAAGTAAGGAATCTAGAGCTAGACACACAAAAGAAATGTATAGGATGAGAAGGCAGAGACGAACTCTGATCTGTTCTGTGTTTATTATCATGCTTGGTACATAGTAGGAACCTAATAAATGCTTACTGATTGATCTGTGGAAGTAGTACCCAGATCGATGTGAGCCATCCAAACACTGAAGAATAATACCATTCTCCTATAAAGTCCTACTCAGATACCAAATCATGATTTAGAGACCCCGGACTCTCAAAGGTTATGCCAACAGAGAACTGGACAATTGGACCGAAATGGGAAGGCTTCAAGGGAAGGCTCAGCAATGGGTTTATTTCAGCTCCCTCATCTCTACAGTGATGCGGTTGAGCAACATGACCTTTGACATTCCTAGAATCTTTAAACCTGTGGTTCTATGAAAATGAATGAATCTGAAATGAACAAATTGGATCAGGTGGTCTCCAAGGTACTTTTAAAAGCTAATGTTCTGTGATTCTATAAACACTGCATATAACCATAGCACTGGTGTCTTTATGTAATTAAATATGCATGACTTCCATGGCTCTGAAAATCTTAATCCTTTTGGCCTCTCTCTACCAAGAACCTGCTTCTCCCAACTGCCATAGTGATCAAAGAATAATGTTGGCTTTTTGTATACATACACAGAAAACAACGCTATGTTCACTGACACTAACCGGAGGTACAACAGCTGTCTCATAAAGGTTAAGTTCGATGCTGAACAGGCCCTCCAAACCCACAGCCTTTTCATAAAAAGTTCATAGAAGGCATCTTTTTTCTTAATTCCCTCCTGACCATCTGCTATAATTCATACCCCAGAGAATAACCCATCACTCAATTTTACCTTGCTTTATTTTCTCCAAATTGTCATTTGATAGAGGCTTGAAGAGCAATACTTTGAGAATTTGGTTTTGTTGCTATGTCATGTTTTTTTTTTCAGAGTCACAATGAAATCTGGAATGAAAGTATGTGTGGATCCAAACTGCAAATGGTTAGAGAATATTTTCAGAGATATCAAGAGGTAGGCCAATTGGATATCATTTACCTTTAGACTCAGAACGTTGTTCCTTGGGGAATTTTCAGATTCTATTTCCCACACTAACCCTATAGAATGAAGTCTGGAAAGGGTATGCTTTGGTTCATCAGCTTTTCATGATGAGCTATTCCAATTTACATTCCTTTGCACTTAAAAAGACTCTCACCTATTACATCAGTCCATTGAATAAGACTTGGTGGTTTTATGTTTAGCATCTTTTTCTCTTGTTTTATTTCTAGTGGGAAAAGAGGTTTTCATGAAAAAGTAAAAATGATTATTTAGCTGTAGATTGATTTATTAATTAGCATTGATTCATTTGCTCCTTAGAAACAAGGCTACCACACCAAATGTGAAAGCTGAAAGACAGCGCCAGGATCCCAAATAAGACCATCTGGGCTTGCCATCCTTCCTTGTGAATCCTCACTTCTTTTATGAATTGTTTTTGCTCTGATAAAATACTCTTTCTAGACACTGCTTTCCTAGACACTAATAGTCAAAATGATCCTTCTGCAACAATCCAGCAACATATTAGCTTCTCTCTAAGGATATATACCCAAGTGCTTGATTTACACATCCTTGATCAATTTTCATAAATAAATTTGTCAGAAATATTGAAAGGTTCTTTTATATCAAGGCCACACCCAATTTCAACCAATGCCAGAAGTAAAACCAACCATGCAAGAACCCCAAGTCTCACACTAAGAGTTTCCTCTGAATGGAAGGGTAATTTGGACATAAGTCGCATTGCAGCACCGGGCATGAGTTAGGAAGGGAAGTAAGAATCTTTTCTCTACCCACAGATTTCTGAAATTACTAGGAGAGAAAGTTGCTCAGGAAATTCACATAATTTTAGTTGAAGTGTCCAGACAAAGTCATGTGCAAGTGAACCTTTTAGTCACACCTTAAGCAAAAAAAATTGGGACTTGGTGACCCTAAAGATTCCCTCCATCTTAATAAATTGTAGCATAAGAAACCCAAGAGATGGTCTGTGTCACATTGTTGACATTGACAGTATGCCAGAGGCTGTGTGGCAAAGCATTCTTAGGAAAAATCCCACCTTTGATGATTACTCCCTATGTAACCTTGAATAAGTCACTGGACCCTCCTGGGCTTCAGATCCCTCATCTCTAAATTGCAAGGAATTGGATGAGATAGTACCCAAGATCTTTTCCAAGCCTCTAGCTAGCATCCTTCAAAGAAACAGCCCAGAATCAAACCCAGAGTGATCAGGATTATTTACAGCTAAGTTTGTCTCGCTCACCTCTTGCCTCCTGTGAAGTTACATACCAAAGGGTAGAGAATTCTGGATGTAAATGTATTTTTCTAAAGTGTACCACTCATGTACTGTTCTTCAATAAATACAAACAGATGTTGTATTTAATCATGACAAATTCTTTTTCCTCAGCAGTCACTCAAAGACAATGGCTATGTTTCTTGTGGAAATTCTGTTTCTTCGTGATGAAAATCATGACTCTGTTTTATAATATCATGTGTCATTCTTATTTCTCAGACAATCTACAATTATATGGATAGGGTCAAGGGCAGGATCTTCTGAGTCTTAAAAATTAAACTTTTTCCACTGTCTTGTTAAAGGCTAGCATGTCAATAGGAAGAGTTTATACTGAACAGAAGGACAGAGGAAATCATAGTTAAGTACTATAGATTCTTTCCACTGTCTCTTTAACATCTCATGATTTTAAAAAGTTTTAATTTTGGTACAATGAGGGTGGCTAGCTGCCATTTTTTGAGTTTAATATTTGCAAAGTACTTTACAAATATCTGATTTTATTTTCAAAGCAATTCTGAGAATTAGGCAACATCACTATTACCATCTTAGAGCTGAGGAATCTGAAGCAAACAGGCTAAATGGCCTGCCCAGAGTCCTATAGCTAGTAAGTGTCTGAGTCATGATTTGAACTCAAGGCCTTCAGATTCAAGACCCAGTATAAAGACTATATACTATAAATATTATTAAAGATTAATATTATATACTATATTATAGCATAATTATAATATAGTACATATTAGTAACATTATATAATAAATATTATTTTAAACCTCATATATTTATTATATATTATATGTTATTGTTATTTACATGATTTATAATATGGTATATTATAATAACATATAATAATCCATTATATTGCTTCTCTGTGCCAAAGAATGGAACAGGGTCTCTGATGCTACCTCACTGCCACCCCCCATCTTTTCTTTCTACCATAACTACTCCCCAGTAAATGTTCTTCTACCAAAATCCTAAGCTACTCTATCCTTCTCCCACCCCCATACCCTTTTATTCATTCTCTTCTTCCCTCAAGAATATTCTGATTTTTTCATAGTTTTTTCCTTTTGGTCTGTTTCTTCTTTCACCACTGTGACTAATAAAGAAATATGTTTGAGATGATCATACATATACAACTCCTAACAAATTGCTTACCATTTTAGTAAGATGGGAGGGAGAGAGGAAAATTTGGAACTCCAAATCTGGTCAAAATGAATACTAACAATTGCCTTTACAAATAATTAGAAAAAGATAAAATACTATTTAAAAAATAAGCTCCCCTACATGCTGCTAACTCAAAAATGAAAGAATGATCCTGAAAGTGTTAAAGAGCAGAACATACACACCAAAGTTGGATGTCCTACTGCAACCTTGGTGCTTTATTATGGTCTTTTTCTTTTTATTAAATTTTTTTCAATATTGAATGCTGTCGATTTCATCGAATTATCGCTTCATGTGAGTGTGTATAGAGGAAGAGAGGTCGTATTTGATTGAAATTTCCTGGAAAATTTTGTGTTTTCTTTAGTAGGGTAACATAGCAGAAAGAACCAATAGGCTTGGAGCCAATAAACTCAACTTTGAACCCCTACCTTACCACTAACCACCTGTGTGACTTTTAGCAAGTCATTAACTGTTCTGTGGTACATTTTCTTCATCTATAACATGAAGGGGGTTGAGTGGGGGAAGTGGAGAGGAATTCTCCTTCTCCAAAGTTCTTTGGTCACACATCCCCTTCAGTTAAAAGCTTTCCATCCTATGTAAATTTTCTGTGATGTTTATTTTAATACTTCATTTGAATTTATTTTTTACTATTTTATTGAGTCATGACTGAAAATGACGCAGAATTCCAAAGAGATGTCATGATAACTATGTAGTGGTGTTGTTGTTGCATTTTTCATCTTATAGAATATATAGACTAATACATAGGCAGAGAGGTGGTGCCCTGGGCCCAGAGTCAGAAAGACTTCTCTTACTGAGCTGAAATCCAGCCTCAGACACTTAGTACCATATGACCTGGGCAAGTCACTTGACACTGTTTGCCTCAGTTTCCTCATCTGTAAAATGAGCTAGAAAATGTCAAACCACTCCAGTATCTTTGCCAAGAAAACTGCAAATGGGGTTACAGAGAGTCAGATATGACTAAATGACCCAACAACAAACAACAAAAAGACTAATACATATGATCTTCACAGCTGCAATCTACAATTTTATGTTTTTCCACGATTCTTCCTTTTGCTATTTTCTTGAAAGTATTACATAAGAGTACAATACAGTTCTTTGGAGCCAGTGGGAAATGTGGGATAGAGCAATGGGTATGATCACATTGATTTGTTTGGTTCTTTCCTTGGTCTTGGCTAGCAACTAATCTATGACCTTATGGAGGGTACAGTTTTCTAACTGGGTATAGATGGCTTTGGGTAACAGAGAAATTGGGGAGGGGGAAGGCTAGGCATCTTGGGGGTGGGAAAACAGTATTCTTCAGGTGGCATGGTAGGCAGGGGCACTGTGTGCACAATGATTGTCCACAGGGAACCATACAATATGAATCATTTACAAGGAAGACAAAAATTCAAGTGAGGGTGAGAAGGCAGAAAGTCTCTTTTTTTCATCAGGATGCTCCCAGGTCTGGGGTCTGAGGGGGAGCTATCTGCTTCATGAAGTCCTCTTCCTTGGAACATCTGGGTCAAAAGGCATCCATCCTTAATCATCATCTACAAAGTGTCCAGTTTAATCTATTTAAATTCAGAGATATGTCTTCTTGAACCCATAGCCTAAGTGTTCTTAACCAGGCTGTTTGCTAACAGTACCTGGAATGGGGTCTTGTTTCTAGCACAGATTTGTGAAGGTTTCTGCTAGTAGATTGATTTTCTAGGTTCTAACCCACTTTACTGCTGCTTAAACCTGCTGGAATAAGATTTAGTATGATTTAAGACAACTTGACAAAACTTAATGACGTCAGCCTTTTGCTAATCATTTCATGTGGTGAAGCCTGTTCAGTCCTTAAGGAGTTAGCCTTATAAACGTCAGAGTTAGAGGGAAAACAGCTAATTAAGCTACATCTAACTCCTCTGAAAGTTTAAAGAGTTTCAATCTTCACATACCATTTGTTCTTTCTATCTGGATCTGAACCCTTTATGTGATATGGATATCTAGAAGCTAGAGGAAAAATCTTTTTTTCTTTTTCTTTTTTAATTTTAATTTTTAAATTTATAGAATGAAACAAGCATTTCCATAATGTAGCATAATAAAAAAGATGATTGTACATGAAACTATAAATCTAGTATGGACAACTTGCTATTCCTTTTAAGTGTGTAATAAAGTTATCATGTAAATTTCTTTAAGAGTAAGAATTCATGAAGAATCAATGGATCCATGAGGACCTGACTGTGAATATTCAAATGGAATGTTGCTTCCAGGATAAATTTAAAATATATCATTTAGAAACATCAGCTTCACTTGACTTTTTCCATTATTTTTCATGGTCACTCATGTAGCAATGAAACGTCATTCATTCTGTCAGAAGTTTTAAGGCTACTTAAATAATACAATTACAGTTATCATAAGTCCTTTAAGTATATTTCTCTACCCAGTGAAATATTTGAAAACCAATCACATATATCTTAGTTCTCAAATGGAAGCAGTCTTATCTTGAGGTGCTTCCCAAAGGGAAATGTATTATTCCATTAAAAATGAAAACTTTAACATCTTTATCAAATTTTATTTTTGCTTTTAGGGTTAATATTTAACACCTCCAGATATAGATATCTATTAGTTTGAAGTCTTACAGTGACCAGAGTTTTTCTGGGGTTTGAGGATATATAGATTCACTTGAGGATATCTTTGAGGATATATATTTTGGGGATATATATTATCCTCATAATATCCAGAAAGATGTGATGCTACGTGGACATAATCTTATACATGAATATACATGAATATATAACTATTAACCCAATGAGCAAGGAGATATCAAATCTAAGAACTAAACTGCCTCAGTTCCCCAGATTAAGAAGTTAGTAATTATTGGTCACAAATTCATAGCAGTAAAATCAAACCAGGAGACTTTCTATTCAAAAAGGTCAAATAGCCCAGTGACTGAAGAGAAAGCTGCTGTTCCCTTTCTAAGGTTGCCTTCTCAAGCTTCAGAGCCATGTATATCCAGCAGTCACACTTCTCAGCTCACACTCCGTCTGAGTAGATCATCAGATAGTTATCCCTCAATTCAAACTCAGAGCACCTGAAACCTCAGTACCAGCTCACATAATAATGTCCAGTGCTTACAGTTTAGAACAGGTAACAGTTGCTTTTTTCTGTTGTTGCAATTAATTAACAATAAATAAAGACATATGCCTTTAGTACTTTTTATGTACAAAGTTTTTCCAAAAGCAATCAGTCATCATTTTTCTTTTCCAGTTTAGAGACATTACAGTGTTAAAAATCAATCGCTAGAAATTAAGAAAACAATCACTTTCAGTGGTTTTACCCATGTAGTGAATACACTGTAATCCATTCAAAACCCAGAAAAACCCTGGCCACTGTAAAACTTCAAACTAATAGATATCTAGATCTTGAGGTATTAAATAGTAACCCTAAAAGCAAAAAGAAAATCTTTAAAATTGGGGTCTGTCTGTTGGCCCAAGATGTAGCTTCAATACCTACTATTGTAGGTGCACTTTCATAATTTTCATAATCAGTAGCTAACTCATTATAAAGATTACTTCTAAAGTATAAGAAAACTTGTTTTAAAAACCCTCTTGCCACCTACATTTTGGTTGTGTATGTTTGTGATGGAGAATGACTTTTCAATTTCTAAGTTAATCAATTCACTATTTTAGAATTTCATAGCATTCTTTCTGCAACTTCTTTCCCAGAGATTATAAGATTTTATGAATTCATAAAGACTGAAAATCAAGGGACTGAAAATCTGGCATGACCTCAAAGAACTTTATAGATGAGAATCTACAAGGTCTTTTGTACTTTTCCCAATCACTGAATAGTTATTATTTTTCATTTTAAAGGAAAATATGCCTACTTAAATACTTGAGGGTTTTTTAAACCATTGTTACAAATACTTCTAACAAACGATAGTTTAAATTCATAATTTCATAGCATTCCAATCATGTCAATCTCCTAATAATACAAATGCAGTACACTAGGTATAATTTTACAAATTAAAAACACTTCTTATATAATGGTTTCACAAAATCACATTGTAGAATAAATTAGGAACATAATAACAAATCAATATTAGGGACTCAAAACAAGAAATAAAACTTATTGCTACTCAAATGACATCAATTCAGTTGAATGCATTTCTGAATTACTTCACATAGAGAATCATTTCATTTGTTTATCAGTTTGGAAATTCTATACTAACTGTATTCAGAGACCAGTATGGAGTAATTAAAATCCTGTTGTTTTTAGAGTTCCAAAACTGGCCTCAGCAGTTACCATTCAGAACACAGATTCATCATATCATACAGTGTAATTGTCTCTAATTGATTTTATCAAAGCCCAATACAAATCCAAGTCTTAAGTTGCTCAACTTTAAATATCACCACGTAGTTCACACTACTTTTCTACATCAACAAGAAAATCAAAATTGGTTAAATAAAGTTTGGAAATCATGAAATATCTACAAATGAACTTTGACTATCTAGGGAGGAAGGCACTGTGCAATAATAATTTTATGAGCATGGAAATCTTCCTATTCTCTTTATATACAAAAGAGATATAAGACTTAAACATATCTGTAGAGCTGTACTATGTTCAGCCTTTTTTTTTTTCATTTTAAACCCATGCAGGATATTTTGGTAGCTAACAAAGATGAGGACTTTGTATGACACCCACTTATGTGGAAAGTAACTGGTTTCACATTGATACCTTTGGGAAATGAAAGTTGAGTTGCACTTAAAAAAAAAAACCAAAACACACCTTTTCGGCTTCTAAGAACACTTTTGTATACTTCTTATTAACCTCTAATTGAGTTTCATGTTCACACTATGTTAGGGGGAACATGATCCAACTTTTTCCAATTATCCTTTCTCCTATGGACTCTGACCAAAGCCCTATAAATCATGGAATCACACCTCTCTGCTTCCTAATTCTGTCTCACATCGTTTTCAGTTTACATTTATTCCATTGGGTCTCTCCTTTGCAAAATTAGCACATAATTTCTTAGACAGTATCAATTAATTGCAAAACTTTTACTTTTGAATTTTTAAGAGCTTACAAGTCTATTCCAATTTCTTTTAGATAATTTTGCTTCTAATTTGCCTAAACAATTAAGTTTCATTAAATCATTCAAGGAATGATACATAAAATAAAATACAGTGGAAAGGCAAAACATTCTCTCCAAATTAAGTTTTGCTCATTATCAAGTTACTTCTTGATTTAAAACAAAAAGAATGCCACCTATTTCTTTCCAAGGTGGAGAGAAGAATTAATAATTTGGTTCTTAAGTACCAGATACATTTATGTTTTTGGATTTTGCTGATAAAACTTTCAAGCTACCTTTCATTTTCTTTATTCTCTAGTTGGTAAAAATCACCTTCTTCTCTTACACTAAAATAATAAATCTGTCACTCTGCAAGGGAGAGAGTGACAGAAGAGTGTGCTGTTTGTACATGAGAATGTTCTAAGGAGCTGCAAACTCGAAAAACCTATAGAATGCTTATGTTTTCATTTTTTCAAAATTGCAACTACATTTTCATCATAATTTTAGAAATGCATGGCAAACAGATTTCCTTTCCGTTCACAAATTTAGTTTCTAATTAGTTTACAAATAATATAAATTTCTGCAACCTGGAAGAAATTTCCTTTCACTGTATTTACTTCAAAAGCTTTAAGACCCTTGGCTGTTTCTCTCATTTGTCTCTTTTTTTCACTCTCCAAAGGTATCAATAGTCCTGTTTAGAATGCGGAACTTCATTAAATTTTACAAATGCAGTCATTTGTCAGGACTGAAACTCCCATCATTTGGCCATTGCTGAATAGGATTTTCATTAGTATAACCATTTCATACATGGTGCAAAGATACGCTTTATAGATTAATCTTCCCAGGTCATGAATAGAATTTTCACCATGCTAGCTAATGAGGTACCCAGTTCTGGGGTACTTAGTGAATTTCCAATAAATGGAATAGTCTATCTGGGGTTAAACCTATATTGCTTCCCTTAAAAAAACTCTTAAGGAGTTCCCATGGCTTAGTTTACAAAAGGCTAAGCCTGTGTCCTATGAATAGATTATTCTAAGAACCTAGGCTACCCCAACCAAATCTGGCTCTCCTCTAGGATGGCACCTCTACAGAGTCTATCCAACACTGTACCTGAGGACCCTTAAAAGGCAACAAACACAGAGAGGGAAGACAAAATTGAGAGGATGGAGAGAAGAAATAGAATGGGAAAGAAAAAAGAGGAATTCCTTCTGTTGAGGCATGTGTGTTTTTGGAGCAAAGTGTTGGAAAACAGTTTATTTACTCACAGCAATTTCTAAATCTCCTTTATAGACTACAGATGCCCTAAGTACATAGATGAAGCATTAACACAGCAATTTTCTAAGCTTTATAACTCAGACTGGCTGGAACCTAAACATTCTGCCTCTGCACCTTAACAGGAGCAATTAACTCCTAGAAGTATTTTGCCTCAAGACATATAAGACAAGAGTTAAACAAAAAAAGCACAAAGTCCTTCAAATTTTGCCCTCACACTACAGCTGCACCCAAAATATTCCTCTTTTATAACAATGAAATAACACTCCAGGCACCCCTTGATAACATTTTTACTTATCCCAAATCTCCTGATAGAACTATTAGTTGCCTGGTTTTTGCTGGATTGGAAAAGTGAACAAAAGCAAATCAAAAGTAGAAAACTACTAGTGTATGTAAGAATGATTTTATTGTAAGTGCACTCTCCATGCTTTCCTCTCAAAAGGGGACGAAAGGCTGGGTATACCATCTTCAAGAAGCCCACTTCTGACACCAGAAAACTGGTAGAATAAAATCTGAAGTTGACTCTCAGGGGTCACTAGTTGTCGATCTCTACTGTGTTCATGATGATTGGGTCGGTAAGGAAGCAGAGGGCAAAGGATAAAGCAACAACCAGCCAGGTAAACACTCAAATGGGAACATTTATAGGGGTATAGGGCTGAAACATATTTTATATATACTGCTTTGAGGCAGTATTCTGTAGCATTAGAAAGAATAGTTAAAGCAATCACAAGAAAGGTCAACTTTAACATCACTTAAATTGCAAGAAACAGTGGGCAAAGTACTTCTCAGTTCACGGTTTCCAGGACAACATTTATCTCTGGATGCATGCATTTTTCAATTTATGTAATGTAGAATAAATAACGCGTGTTATCTTCACAGCTGAAGCCTAGAATTTTGTATTTTTCCACAACTGCATTCCAATAAATCACGATACTCGTTTGTCAATATTGTTCACCAATTACTCGAAGTCTTTTTGTTGAAATATAAATAGTAAATAATGTAATTATTTTTAAAAACTAATGTAGTTGTTACATTTTTATGTTTTTAAGAATGAATTTTAAAACTTTAAAATTTTCAAATGGGTTTAAATGTATATATGATATGCATATGTATAATATACATTGTAATATGTTAAGATATTACAGAAACATTACAACAATCCACTTTCAAAATATCATTTCTATAGCTTATTACTGCTGCTCAGTTGTATTTCACTCTTTGTGACCCCATTTGGGGGTTTTCTTGAAAAGGATATTGGAGTGGTTTGCCATTTCCTTCTCCAAATTATTTTACAAATGAAAAACTGAAGCAAAAAGGGTTAAATGATTTGTCCCAGGTCACACAGCTGGTTAAAATCTGGGACCAGATTTTAACTCAAGAAGATGAATCTCCCTGATTCTAAAACTCTATCCACTGCTCCATCTAGCTATTCTATCAATATTTATGAATTTCTGTCAAAAAGTAGATACTTTCTCACTTGTTAAAAGCCACCTTTGTCTGCAATCCTAGATGTATAGGGAACTAACATCAATATAATAGGATAAAAGCCATTCCATCAATCACTACTAATCAGAGAAATGCAAATCAAAACAATTCTGAGATTTCATCTCAAATCCAATAAATTGGCAAAGATGACAAAAGTCAGATATGGTCAATGTTGTTGACACATCACCGGTGATTAGTAGAATTGTGAATTGGTCCAAATATTCTGGCAAGCAGTTAGGAATTCTGTTAAGACAGCAACTGAAATCTCCGTACCTTTTTGATTCATTAAGACAATATACACGGGGCGGCTAGGTGGCGCAGTGAATAGAGCACCGGCCCTGGAGTCAGGAGGACCTGAGTTCAAATCTGGCCTCAGACACTTAACACAAAAACTAGCCGTGTGACCTTGGGCAAGTCACTTAACCCCAACTGTCCTCCAAAAAAAAAAGCAAAAAAAAAAAGACAATATACACAATGTCTTCAAAAGACATAAATGGAAAAGACAATTTAAACAATTTAAAACTAATATCACGTAATTATAACAATTAAGCTGGATCCTGAAAAAAAGCATAAGACAATGTATCTCCTTCCATTCTACAGCATAGACTCTGAGGCTCTGTCTTCCAACTTTCCCTTAGTTTAAGAGGTTGAACGTCCAGGGGACAGCGACCACATGCTCTCTCCTAAGTTATAGGGATAGCCCAGACACTTAATTTTTTTCTTACTGTTGCTGGTCACAAGGCCCTACCAGTATGTTGTCCCTAATCATTGTCAGGTGATATCAACAAGCTAGCCAAACTGAATTAGCATGTCAACAGCGGTTCTCAACCTTCCTAATGCCATGACCCTTTAATACTCATATGTGGGCATATCTGCATGTGGGCAGATCCACCTGGAGATGGATAGAGAAGCGGTCTCTCAGTTCCTAAGACCATCAGAAATATGTGTTTTCCAAGGGTTTTAGGCAACCCCCATGACCCCAGTAAAAGGGTTGTTTGACCCCCCATAGGGGTCGCAACCCACAGGTTGAGAACCACTGAGTTAGAAGGATTTCATAAGGACACATGAAAAAGGACAGTTCTTACCAAACATCCCTCTCAAGACTGTGACACATTCTCCTACCAGTATATACATAATCCAGTTAAAGCAGGCTCAAACCTATAGCGATGCTATAGAAAAATGGTAAATTCACATCTCTTGATCATTGGAAGTCTCTCACAAATTCCCCACAGAGTTCCCCTTAAGCAAGCTCCTCCCAGAGTCCTAAAGCTGTCTTTCCTCTGTATATCTAGTTTGACTCATCATTTAGACACTGCTTTCAAATATTCAGGGGAAGCTGCTCAGATGCCCATGGGTAGTTCAAAATATTCTGGCTTTTCAACATTCACAAGATCATTCTATGGTTGAAGTGCAGGAGAGAGAAAAACAGAGGCTCTTCTCCTTCCTCGTATACCCTTCCCCCAAGTATCACCCCATTCTGAGGCCTAGCTCTGTCATCTAGGCTTACAAGACCCTAAAATGTTGGAATCTAATTTGACTTACTATTTGACAAATGTTCCCAAAGGTGTGACTGAGCCTCTTTGGGTAGTGTCCCGAACCATCTAAATAATTCATCTTTATTCCATAGAATGTCTCTTTTGCAATTTAGTACACAACCCTGTTTAATTGCAATACTATTAGCTTTTGGGGTTCCTAAGGGCTTACAAACACACGACTTCTTCCTAATTTTCTTTGGCGACCATATTCCTAGTTTACCTAAACAGTAAATTATGGGCCAAGATGGCGGCGTAGAAGCAGCAAGATCCCGCAGCTCCCACACCGCCACCCTAAACACCCATAAAATACGAGCCCAGACAAAGTCTAGGAAAGTCTAGGACTCTCAGACTCACAAAAATCCAGAGAACACAGCTCTCGCTGAAGGCAGCTCGGCAGCAGGGGCTCAGCGCGGCCGCCAGAGCCGAGGCTGGAACAGCCTGAAGCCGAGACCGTGGCCAGGCCTGGGACGGTGGGAAGGAGCTGAGCCGAGCCCCACAGCCAGCCTGCAGAGGTTCTACAGCCTCCAGCACCCCCACATCTGCCAAGT
>CM053601.1:16939150-16976877 GCA_028646575.1 Pseudocheirus occidentalis
ATACCACAAACAGTACAAAACATTTCCCCAAAGTAAGAGCACATTCTCTCCCTTAAACACAATCAGTTCCTGGGACAAATGGCCTTAAACTTAGAGCATAACGGGAGACAAGATATATATGTAGAGAAAACATGTGGCAACACAGAACACAGCTTCTGGTTCCTGGTACACCTTCCTTCTATGGAGTCCTCATGACATCTCTCTGAGTGGTAACTCTCTGCTGTACTCTGGGTCTTGGTGCTCCTGTAGAGTTCTAAAAGCTGCCTTTCTTTGATTTATGTATTTTGTTTTCAATGTGCTTCTCAGCGCTGCATGCAGACTCTGCCAATCGGCCACTTATTGATGCTTTAGAGGACACTACTACCATCTCCAATGCACAAAATCACCAGTGCCAATGAGAAACCCAGATTTTCTGATCCCCTGAATTTCACAAAGTCAGCACTTGGTCAATAGAGGGAGGAGACAAAAGACCTTCTCTGGGATCACTGCCTCCTCACCTTTGTCTATATTTTATGCAGATAGTTGTTAGCTTTTTGTCTCCCCTTAGATTGGGAACTCTTGACTTGCAGGGACTCTTCCTTGTCTTTCATATTCCCAGTACTTAATGTGTAGTGGCTACTTAATAATATTTGTTGACTGACTCTTGACTGATTGGTTTCATGGGTTGTCTTCTATCAGAATCTAAGATGCTTGAGGGCAAGAACTATTTTGTGTACTTGTATTTCTAATCCCAGGGCTTAGCACAGTGCTAGGCACATAGTAGGCACTCAATAAATGCCTGTTTATCTCTCTATTTGTCTATCATTTATCTATCCTATCATTCAAAAGAAAAATAAGCTTCACATAAGAGTTTCCCCACTTCGCAAATGACATTTTCCTGTTCTACAACATATATGGAAATGCTTTTTGTTGTTTAAGTCATCAACACAAAGACCAACTATGGTTTCAGAGGACATCTGACAAGATATTCCACCCAATCCTAGATGTGGTGTGGATTCCAAGTATAGATTAAGATTTTTTTTTGACCTGGTTAATTTTGTTTCACTTGACTATATATTTTAATGAGTTCTGTTTTTCTTGTTCTCTCAATGGAGATGAGGTAAGGAGAAAGGGAGAGGCAGAAAATTTGAATCAGAAAATAAAATTGAAAGTTGAGGGTTACAAAATAAACCCTCAAAAATCAACAACATTTCTCTATAACAGTAACAAAATGTAAAGAGCAATAATAGAATAGGACATCCCATTCTAAATAACTACCAAATGCCGAAGACGTCTAGGGATCAATCTTTTGTTGTATTGAGTCATTTCAGTTGTGTTCAACTCTTCATGGCCTCATTTGGGGATTTCTTGGTAAAGATAATGGAGAGGTTTGCCATTTCCTTCTGAAAGAAACAGGTAAATGACTTGCCCAGGGTTACATAGCTAGTAAGTGTCTAAGGTCACATTTGAACTCAGGTCTTCCCAACTCCAGGGCTGGTACTCTAATCCCATGCACTACTTAGCTGCCCAAAAGGTTTGTACAGATTCTATTACAAAGTATTCTTTAAAGAAATTGCATTTCAATAATATTGTCATTTTATTATATTGGCATAGCCCAGCCACGAACACCCATCCCTTCTCCAGACTTCTACATTAAGGGATGGAATGCCATATTAAAGATCATGCCATTAAAAAAATTAACAGAACAGCAAAGGGAAGGAGATGAATTCTTAACCAAGTAAAATATGGAGGCAATTAAAGAAAGCAAAGACCATGATGAGTGAGACCTTTGGCCAGTACCAAGGTAAGGGCTGACAAAAACAAACAATTATTAGGTTACTCCCATTTACTCTAACTTTTGAAAAACAATTGCTTATGAATTATTGGCCCCTAATTGCTATTGAACAGATAACACAGGTCATATAAATAAACTAAATGTCCCTTCAACCTGTCCTCAATTAGCAAAATGTCATTCTCCCATCTCAGGCAAGAAGTTTGCCCCTACTAAACAATAGATGCACTGTGATGTGCTGGAATGCCCAGTCCAAGTAAATATTTCTGAAACCATATCTGTGGCAAATCAATGCTGCTGTAAGAAGGGGAAGATCTCTCCAGTACAGTGGTTCCTGGAATCCAATCTCCAGGAATTTAACTGATAAAAATAGACTACCTTTAGATATAGTTCTAGTGGAAACCCTCAACCACTTCCTCAACCTGCATAGAGTTGCCTTAGCTTCAAGATCCTTGCCCCTCAGAGGCCTATGAACACCCTGAAAAAGCTGTTTCCCCTCAATTGGCAGTCTTCCCTTCATCTGGAAGGGTTTGGACAGCTCCTTCCCAGAAAACACTTGGGGACCAGAGGGGCATATTGTTGCTTTTTAATTCCATGAGGGAAGAAAAACTTTTGCTATATAAGTATAATGAATGTGTATTTACTTGGAAGAAAGAGGGTCCCGTAGCTGATTTCACGATAATTCTGAGTCCGTGGATTGGGGGTGAAAGGGAGTCTTCATTTAGCTCCTATGGAAGAAAAAGCCTCAACAGAGGCATATAAGTGAGCAAAAGCTTTCTATTATTCCACTGATGTGGCTTTAATAGAGAAGGAGGTTTGGTGGGTTAGCCAGAGAATGCTGAATGACTGGCAGTATTGGTAGAGACCTGGTATCAACCTAGATCTTGTGATAGATTAGCTTTTATCAGGAAGACACATGGTGAATGGCAAAGATTTAGTATCATCTACCCCATGCACTACTAAATGGTTGAGATGTGAGACTCCTAGAGCCCCCAGATACATTAAAGAAAACTCTTAAAAGTCCAAAAATACCATAATTAAGCCTAAAGCCAAATCTATATTAAAAATCAGCCTGGGCAAAACAAACAAACAAAAACCTTTGCCACGCTGATCATGCCCAAAATAGTACGTAACAAAGGAGCCAATTGGTTTATTTCTGATTTGAAAAGAACAAATTTATCTATTTTGTTCATTGAGTTAAAGCTAGGAATGAAGGTTTATTTTAATAAATGGATAGATTTATTCATTTATTTTTTCAGCAAACAAACCTAATCACTTATTTTCTACAAAGAATGCATTTCTCTTTTTTTGTTTTTGGTCAACTTTTTCAAAATGCCATTCCCAGTACCCCAATCCGAAAAATATCCAAAAATACCCTCACCAGATTTATAGGCAACCACATATTACACACCAACCCGAGCAAGAAAAACCCATTGCCACTTTGGCCATTCCCCCCACCCCCTCCATGTAACTTACTTGCTGCATTTTAAAGGAATCACCTCCCTGGCAGCAGGTAAGGGAAAAGGTTAATCTTCAGGTTTTGATTCTTCTGGCCTGACTTCCCCAAACCCCAGCTTAAGGATTACAAAAACACTCAAGTTGGTTAAAGTACCCTTCCTTATTCCTATGATCATGGCTGAGTTATTTTTGAGCCACAAACTTGGGTGCTCAAGACTCCCAGAATTGAGGGGACAGCTCCTGATACACTTTTTTCCCCAATCTTTTATTTGAATAAATGGACCAATTGGTTCATTTTTTAATTTAAATTTACAAATTTACAATTTACCAAGCCAGGACTTGATTGGCCTGAGGGTGGGTCAAGGTTCAAGCTTTGCCTCCCTTGACTCAGTCTCCTGGTTACCTAGGAGCATTAAAACATCCTATCACCAGGGATTGGGACCCTTCCAAAGTGTTGGGTGCCAGGAGAACTGGGGAATGCTACAGGGGGGAAAATGAATCTTAATCGAAATAAAGGACTTCTAAGTATTCCCAAGGAAAAAAAGTTAAGTAAAAATTTTGAAATACAAACACAGAATTTGAGAGAAACATAAACGATAAACATGAGTGAACAAGTGTAAGAGAATAATGGATAAACTGTTTAGATTCTAATATAAGGCAAAGATACAAGTGCCTCTTCATTTTCCTATCATCATTAGAGCTGGTGGAGGGAATCCAATTAGACAAGGTCTGGGGTAGGTTCAGGTATGTCTCGATCATCTTAAAGAAAGGAATGTAAAAGGGGGGAAGAGGAATACATTGGGAGAGGGGAAAGGATTGGAGGAAGGTTTGGAAAAATTATCTCATATAATCAGGGTGTATGAATAGATATCTATACCACCAAGGAGGAAGGGGGGACAGCTGACACTTGAAACTCATCACTTTCATTTGAACAGTTCAAAAGAAAGAAAAGTATCTGGAACCAGAGGGCAAAATAGAAATGGAAAGAATTTATTGATCATCTCTTTAAAAAGATCCCAAAAAGGAAACTCTTAGGAATATCATGGCCAAATTTCAGAGTTCCCAAGTCAAGGAGAAAATATTACAAGCATCCAGGAAGGAACAATTTTACTACTGTGGAAACCCAATCAGGCTAACACAAGATCAAGCAGCTTCTACATTAAGGGATGGAAGGACTTGGAATATGATATTCTAGAAGTCAAAGGAGCTAGGACTAAAACCAAGAATCATCTAACCAGCAAAATTGAGTATAATGCTTCAGGGGAAATATGGTCATTCAATGAAAGAGAGGATTTTCAAGCATTCTTGAGGAAAAAAAACAGAGTTGAACAGAAAATTTGACTTTCAAATACAAGCAAGAGAAGCATGAGAAGGTAAACAGAGAAAAGAATAAGGAACTTATTAAAGTTGAACTATTTACATTCCTACAAGGAAAAATGATCATTGTTAACTCATGAGACTTTTCTCAATATGAGGATAGTTGAAGGGAATACATACATATGTATATGTATATATGTGTATGTATAGGAGGGTGTATGTGTGTATAAATATATATGTGAGTGTGTGAATATGTGTGTACGTGTATCCATAGACAGAGGGCACAGGATGGGTTGAATATGAAAGGATGATATCTAAAAATAAAATTAAAAAAAATTAAGAAGTGAGAGAAGAATATATTAGGAGAAGGAGAAAGGGAGAGATAGATTAGGGCAAATTATCTCATATAAAAGAGGCAAGAGAACCCTGTTACAATGAAGGGAAGGAGAAGGAAGGTGAAAGGGAATGGGTCAACCTTACTCTCATTGAATTTGGCTTAAGGAAGGAATAACGTACACACTCAATTGGGTATCTTACCCTACAGGAAAGCAAGGGGGGGTGGGAATAAGTGGGACGGGGTGACAGAAGGGAGGGCAGATTGGGGGAGAGGGTAGTTAGAAGCAAACACTTTTGAAAAGGGACGGGGTCAAAGGAGAAAACAGAATAAGTGGGGGGGCAGGATAGGGTGGAGGGAAATATAGCTAGTCTTTCATAATATAACTACTATGGAAATGTTTTGCCTAACTACATATGTACAACCTACATTGAATTGCTTGTCTTCCCAGTGGAGGTGGGTGAGGAGGAAAGACGGGAAAAAATTTAGAACTCAAAGTTTTAAAAACAAATGTTTAAAAAAATTGTTTTTTATATGCAACTTGGAAATAGGATGTACAGGCACTGGGGTATAGAAATCCATCTTGCCCTACTAGAAAGAGAGGGGGGTAGATGGGGGAGGATATAAGAGAGAAGAGATTGGGAAAATGGGTATTCAGTAGGCTTGCTGTTTTGGGGTGGGGGTAGGGGAGAGACAGGGAGACAAATCTGTAACTCAAAATCTTATGGAAATGAATGTTGCAAACTAAAAATAAATAGATAAATTGGAACAAAAAGAAGGAAAACTATAAACATACACACATAACCAAAGAGTTTGGTATAAAAATCCATTTTACTACACACAAAAAAAAATAGGAGGGAAATGGGAGGAGGGAAAAGAGGACTGGGGAAGCAGCTAGACTCTGGAAGGAATTAGTCCTAGGCAAAACTGACTCTAAGGACATAAAAAAATACTTATAGCTCTTTTGGAAGAGGCAAAGGATGGGAATTTGAGAGTTCCCATAATTCAGGAGTTGGACAAACAAGTTCTGGTATATAAATGGGATGAATATTATCATGCTGAATGCGTAACGTAATGACCAACCAAGATTCTGGGTGGCTAATGATGAAACATGCTATCCACCTCCTGACAGAGGAGGGAAAGGACCCAGCCTACAGAATAAGACTCTTTGTTTGGCAGCCAGTGTGGAAATCTGTTTTGATGCGCTGCATGTTTGTAATGGGTTTTGTTGGGGGAAAGAGAGAAGCTTGGGTGGGAGAATGAAGGTGGAATTTGACTGATCAAAATAAATAAAATATTTAACACGTTAGTGTGTGTGTGTATGTACCTTCGCCTATGTATGTGGGTGGGGGTGATGTGTGTCAGAAAGCTGGGAACATCGTCCAAAGACCAAAGCCACAATGCAAGGAAATAAGGAACCAGGACGTTGTGCCTAGTTAGCATGATGAGACAAGGGTTCAATGAGAATGAGATTGCCAGAACAGCAAAGTCCATGCTGTGAGCTCAAGATGATCAAGGAACTCCTTTAACCAATCCCCTATATCCTTACAATAATTGGATTAATTTGTGCCTAACTATCCTTGACTAGTCTGAGATCAACAGGGCTGGTGCCTGGGATACCAACATCTGCAGGGAAAGCTTTCTCTTAAGGGGAATGCACATCCTCCTCACAGTCTCCCCTCAATGACCGCTATGAAGTATAAGCAACTTGAAGCCAGGTGAAAATACAGTCTTAGAGTGGAAGCAACTTGACCTTTACTCCTGTATGATCCTCCCTAGTGCCCCTCTCCTAGGGCACGCTTTCTTCCATAACCCCATATGGGCAGGGATGAATCAGCCCCTCTCTCAACTCAGTAGGAACCCATGAATGGGGTCCTACTGTTGACACCACCTAACCACAATTCACCTGTGTTTACCCCCAGTGAAAAAATTCCTACTATAAACTGGGACTCTTTCTTCACTGTCCTAGACTCCTCCTACCTGCCATTCATACCCATAATGAAAATTTTTCATAACTTCAAGGGCAATAATAAGAGGTTGATTTCGACCTATGACTGACAATTTGAAAATTAAATCTGCATGGTATTGAGAAGGGTATTATAGAACTAGAATTTTCCAGCTACAAGTAATTTAGGGTTTCAGAAATCATTTCGTCCCATATCTTTATTTAGCAGATGGAGAAGTTAAGTGACTGCTAAGTTCACCGAGTTGGCGGGAGATCCAAGACCGTAACCCAGGGCTCTTGACTATTCCACTCTCATCCTTCCTACTACACCATGAGGCCTTTCAAGAGGGGGCAGAAAAGGAAAAAAAAAGATTCCAGGAGGGACCCCATTTCCCTGCAGTCTGAGGCTGTCTGTGGCACAGTAACCAGGTCTTACAGCACTTAGCTCAGTCTACTGGTATGTGGCCAAATAAACCGTTTATGCTCCATTATTTCCCCTGGAAAGTCCCTGGTTCAGGCTGAACAATTTCACCCCAAAAGGCTCTTTGAGCTTGAAGACCAGGCTTCTTCCCCACACTTTTTATCTGATATATAAAGAAGAAGGCAAAATATCCAAGAGACCTGGACAGGTCATTGTTTGATTCAGATGCAGCCAAATAAACACTAAGAGAGAAACCAAGGCTCTTGTTACTCCTCTTACCTACTAAAAATGTTCAGCAAGGACCAAGGGGAATGCCGTGTGTTTGGGAAGGTGGGAAGTCAACACTCAGAACAGAAACTGAGCAACCTCAATTCCTACCTCCCCACAAAAAAACAGCCCTGGGAAATAGTCTAAATTCTGCCCCTAGTGATTCTAATTCAACTCTCTTCTGCACATGTAGTACCCATCTCCCCGACCTGCTCCCCAACCTTTCTGTCTCTCTCTCTGTGTCTCTCTCTATCTCTATCTTTCCCTTCCTCTCTCTATCTCCCTCTGTCTCTGTGATCCTGTGTGTGTGTCTTTCTCTCTGTCTTTCTCTGTCTCTCTGTGTCTCTCTCTCTCACTCCCTCAGGTGTTTATGTGTGGTTCAGTTCTACAAACCTATCTATTACTGATATACTTACATACACATATAGTTACATTAAATGCATTACCTCTCCCAGAGGTATTTGGGCCTGGAAGGTGTTCAGTTTTCTAGAATCTCCTATTTAAAAAAAGAAAGAAAGAAAAGAAAGCCTAAAAGAAGGAATCTTCAAAGGAAAATTTTCTTTTTTTAGTCTTTGTTATAAGAAATGGCTTGATGGTTCAGGCAGAAAGGATATATTTGAAAATCATGGTGACAAAAATCGAAGATGGATGGATATAGATATACACATTTATATGTATTTATTATATACATTATAATGTGTGTATGTCTATACACACGTATATGTATATGCATGTATGTACATAGACATGAGTAGTGCGCCCCACCAGCAGGATCTCAACATGAGAAGAAGCCTGTCGGCCTTCTCTCTAACTTCCTGTTTGGGTCACTGTACCACAAGCCTTAGGAACAGGTCACCGCATCAATCAGGCAGGTTTCTGGACTTCCCAGATGACCGTTGAAACAGGGTCTTCTCTCCTCCCCCACTTTCTCTTTACAATAAGGGCATCCCGTGCTGCATTCTGCAGGGTGAATTTATGAGAGCCCTGGAGTGGTTCCCTTAGATAGGTAAGGATACACCTGAATGTGGCCCGATTTCAGGGAGAGCACAGGAATTTCCTCCTTCACTGAGCCAAGTGCTCTGCGCTCCAGTCCAGATTAGGTGTTGGACAAGGTGACAAGCACTTACTGATTGACGTGCGTGGCGCTGTGCTGAGCTCTGAAGATGCAAATATAAGCAAGAAAGCCCTTGCCCTCAAGGGGTTACATTCTAATGGAGGAAACAGCACCCAAGGGGGAGATTAGAACAAAGGACGGGGTGAAGGTACCAGAGCAGGGAGATTCGGCATCGAAGACAGAAGCACAGCCACGTGGGTCAGCCAGGGTCCTTCCCCAAAATGGAGGCCCCTGGGAGGAACTCACCCGTGGGAGAAGAGGCCCAGCACGACCGCCGGGATGTTCCACTAGAAGAAGATGCAGGGGGCCTATGGATATACCAGGCAGAGGAAACTCCAGGTGCTGAGGGAGGTTTCAGAAGATCTCAGCTGACCAACAGCGTTAAAAGCCAGAAAGTCAGCCAGCAGGCGAATGGAGAACACTGCATAAAGGCTTTTTCTTTCATTTATTCATGTAGTCCAAACATTTTCTTTTCTCTCCTTTTCTTTCTTTCTTTCTTCCTTCCTTCCTTTGTTTCCTTTCTTTCTTTGTTTCTTTGTTTCTTTTTCTTTTTTTCTTTGTTTCTTTTTCTTCCTTTGCTTTTTTTGGGAGGGGGGAAGACAGGGTAATTGGGGTTAAGTGACTTGTCCAAGGTCACACGGCTAGTTCGTGTCTGAGGTCGGATTTGAATTCAGGTGTTTATGCGCGCTCTATTCACTGTGCCACCTAACTGCCCCCAAACCTTTTATTTTCTAGATGAGAAACCGAGGCACAAGGAAGCTCACTGATTTGCTGAGGGTCACACAACCAGGAAGTATCAAAGGCGAGTCTTGCAGCCGGGTCCATCAGAGGGGAGGCTTGCACCCGGGTCTTCCTGGCTGCAGAACCATTTTTAAAGTTGAATAAATACTACAAAGGACATGTATGACCAGAGAAGGTGGGCTGGTCACGATCCTGTGTAGAGAGATAGTAGCTTAGATAAACCAAATGTTACTCTGACATCTATGAAACATTAAGGGAAAAAAAACCTTCAAGGAAGGTCTCAAGGGCATTGGGTGGATTCTCAATTGATGATTTATATGAAGATGGAGGCAAGAATTACATAAAGTGACAAACTGTGGATGGGTTGAGATTGGTCACAGTGGAGGGACTCTCAAGATTCACGTTCAGGAGATCAAAGATATAAGGAAGAATCTCAGTCCATAAACCTTGTACTGCCTACCTCAAAATGAGGGGAGAGAAAAATGTTTTGGAAACGTGCATCATTATCTTCCTAACAACTCACAAATCTATGCAAAGCGGGGAGAGGAGAGGCGGTCACTTGGGTTTATTGAATCCCCTTGCTGTATTACGGTACAAGCTGCCATGTTGTGGTTCACTGCCGGTGACAAAAACGGATATCTACTGGTGTGATCCTAGCTTTTTGCCAAGTGGCTTATGGCTTTTAGTCATGCTAAACATTCTAAGAGGCATTTCAAGGTTATATGGCACTCACAGCCCGGTTCACTGGCGGGGCAAGATGCCTGATGTAAAATTCCCCTGCTAAATTAGAAGCAGATCCCTCTCCCTTGCTTTGGTGGATTTTCCACACCAAGATAGTCAGCGGGATTATTATATCGATGTCTAGGATGGCACCCACACCTGCTGACCACAGTAACAGCATATAACTGGGAACCGTGCCAGGGCTTATCTGGTCTCCCCCTTTCTTTCTCCTTTACATGCTGGAGCACAGCTGTCTAAAACATTCCATTCCTTTCCATCCCTAAGCCTTTAGGATTATTCATTCCATCTGTGGCTCAGAAAAGCCTTCCAGAAAGCCCACATAGGAGTAAAGCTTCAACCTGAAAGTGAAACAATGTTGCCCTCTGGTGTTACTAAAGGAGAAGTAACTCTTCTTTATACGTTTGGTATCAGGTCCAATTGGCTGCAACCGTCCCTGGAAGACCAAAGACACTCTTTAATGTACTTAGTCAAAGGGGAAGGGGAAGTGCCATGTGTTTCCTAGGATGGCCACTGTCTTGGAGAAATCTGTTTTGTCTCTTTAAAACAAAAGAGAAGAATTTCAGGATAGTAGTCAAAGACCTGGGTTCTAGTCCAGACTTTCCCCCAACCCACTATTAATGTGACTCTGGTTACTTCTATAACCTCAGTTTCCCCAATTGAAAAAGGAGGGTATTGGCTCTCTATTAGAGACTTCCGGTGTGACAACAATACTGATAAAGTCAAACTAGATGCTTAATTACTACGTAGGAAGTTTCCTTGAGGGCACCATGCAGACTGCCCCCCCCCCAACTTGGATTCACATTCTAGTGACTCAGGTGGAAGGGGAGGATGGCAATGGGAACATAAGAAGCAGACAAACATTTATGAACCACCTACCTACCACGTGCCAGGCACTGTGCCAAGCGCCTTACGAATGGGTCATTTGATCTTCACAACAACCAGGGAGGTGGGTACTATTATTATTATTACTATTTTACAGATGAGAAAACTGAGGTTGTCAGTAAGATTTTTAACTCCTCCAGTCTTGGTCTTCCTGACTCCATGCCCACTCCATGCTTACCCACTGTGCTACCCAGCTGTTTACAGGATGCTTGTGGCTTTTCTCTTTTCGACACAAGGAGGAGACAAAAGCAGCTACTGTCCCCACAACGTTCACTTTCTTCTCCCTACCTCCCCTCCCACTTAGGTCCTTGTGTAACTCTGCTCTAGTGCTGGACAAAGCACAGCTTCAGTTGGTCCTTTAAATAGCTCCTCAGCACCAGCTGTCTTTTCTTTTCCTTTTCTTGAAGGCAACAAAGTTGATACCAGCATCAGTCACTAAGGAAAATTGCTAACCTTTTGACTTTGAATATCCCAGAAGACCAGCTGTCTTCCATATATAGAACATATATGAACCCTGTTAAAGCTTCTGTGAATGCTTAGCCAAATGCATCATTACCAGGCTGTTGGACATTTAACCCCATGTCTCCTGGATCTACTGATAGGGATAAATTACTCATTCAATTTACTATAAAGTATGTATAAAGTATTTACTAACCAGACTGAATATATTCTCTATTCCCTACTTGGTGGACAGTTAACCTTCATAGTTATGCAGGAGGGTGGATTAAAAAAAAAAAATTTGAAAACCAAAAGGCAGAAGAGTTCTATGGCACACATTTATGTGTACAATATCAGTATTCACACGATGCTTGGGGCTGAAAAAAGCTTTGCTCACTTGAAAGAAATTCTTCTTGGAATAAACCTTCCAGAAGTCTGTGTGTAGGATCCAAAAAGTGGTATCGTCAGGCAACCTAGACTCTGGGTAGATACATTTCCAAAGTATGGAGTTTAAAAGATTGATAACAAAAGTATTTTTAGTAGTACTTTTTGTAGGAGAAAAAAACTGGAAACAAGAGATGGCCATCATTTGGGGAATGTAGTACCCATAGGAAAGCAAGGGAATAATACCGCACCCAGAGAAATGATGAGTGAAGTATTCAGGACAGCATTACATGAATGGATGCAAAGTGAAGAACTCAGTGTATACAGTGATTGCAACAATGCAAGTATTAAGGATGAATTATTTTTTAAACCGAATGCTTTGTAATTTTTTTCTTTTCAAAGTTGAAGAAATTGCATTTATTTTTTTAATTTTTTAAGGAATAAAATGAGTGTACAATAAAAAAGATGATTGTACATGAAACTGTAATTTTACTATATATAACATGTTATTATTTTCAAATATATAACAAAATTGTCGTGTAAACTTCATGCTTTGTAATTATAATGATGAAGTTTGGCACTGAGGAATAGTTGAGAAAATACATTTCTTCCCATGTTTAAATATAGAGGAGTATGAGTATGGAATACCACACACCCCGTAAGACTTAATTGATATGAATAGTTTTCTGAAATTCTTTTCTATCTTTATTCTTTGTTAAAAGGGATGGCTTTTTGAGTACAGTAAAAGGTAAGTCGAAATTTACAAATTGTTGATGGAAAATGAAAGGCAACCAAGAAAAACAATGAATTCATTATCTCCACTCCCCAAGACTTCCCCTCTTCCTAACTTTCCTATCATCAGTGAGGATGCCACCATCCTCCAGATTATCCAGGCTCCCAACCTAGATGCCATCTCTGATTCCTCATTCTCTCTCAGCTCCCACATCAAATCAGTTTCTAAGTCCTGTTGATTCTACCTTTGTAACATCTCTTGTATAGGCCCCCTTCTCTCTACTGATACCACCACCCCTCTGGCGCAGATCTTCATCACCTCCCGCACCTTTCAAGTCCAAGATCAAATCCAACTTTCTACAAAAAGCCTTTCCTGATCCTTCTTAAAACTAGAACCTTCCCTCTGTGGTTACCTGGAATTTACCCTACATATATCACTTGTTTGTAGTTGTTTGCATGCTGTCTCACGCTTTTGACGGTGAACTCCCTGACCCCAAGATTGCTTTTTGCTTTCTGTTGTACCCCCAGAGCTTAGCACAGTGCCAAGCACATGGTACGTTCCAATAAATAATAAATTACATACTATTATAAATTATATATGATGACACAAATATATTATACATCACAAATAATATTATTACAACATATAATAATAAATGCTTGCCCATTTTAATTTGACTGAAAATATGCCTATGTAATCCCTAGCTGCAATAAGGCAAGGTTTGGCTGTATAAGGGAAACAAAATAAGAAATGTGGATTCTTTCTCTCTTTTCTCTGCTCTCATGAGAAGTTTAACTCCGAGACTGAACTCCCAAGAAAGACTGGCCATTCTTCCAGGACCTACCTTTCCTCCCAGCCTCGACCTTCAAGTCAAAAGCTGCAGTTTTTCCCTGAGGCACCCAAGGACTTGCCTCTTATTTGTTTTGGCACAGGGGTAAAATGTTTCTCTCTGCTATTAAGGAACTAATAAAATGATTAATAAACACCACCTTAAGGTCCTCTCACAATTTAGCCTGCCCTCAGATAGGAGTCCCTGGAATTTTAAACAAAGGTCTAATCCTCTGACCTAATTTTGTTATGTGTAAACAAAGTATTTGTTGGCATCCACCCTTTGTCCTTTATCTATAGACATGCAAGTCACAATAAACTGTAGTTTTTATATAAAGGGAAAATGTTTTCAAAGACAAGTTAAATCAAGTAAATAAAACATGGTATAAGCAAAACAAATGCACATTTTCCCAAACATTTTAATATCTGAAACATATTTCTCTTTCTATACCTCAAGTCAGTCACCTCTTTGTCAAGAGGTAGGATGCAATGATCACTGTATCATTCCTGGTTCAATTTACCCTCCAGAATTCTCCACCTGAGGTGGTGGTGAGCCTCCTTCCCACCTCTGCCCTGACATCTGTTCTCCAAAGTCACATAGGCATTAATTAAATTAACTGGCTCTAAAATGTTGAGTCTCTAGTTTAAAAAGAGATTTTATTTCCTCTAAGCTTCAAAGGCACTCTAGCCCAATCTTATTTTATAGTTGAAGTAGTACTTTGCAGTACTTTACAAAGCTGTAATCATCAAAATAATTTGATAGTAGAGAAGAGAGGGTTTAATCAGTGGAACAGATCAGGTACCAAAAAAAAAAAAAAAAAGACACAAACAAGCACCAGAGCCAAGTGTTTGGGGCAAAAACTCACTCAACAAAAAACGTTGGAAAAACACAAAGAAATATGATGGAAACAAGGCATAGCACAATAGTCCATACTACATACTAAGAGAAGCTCCAAATGGGTACATGATTTAGACATGAAGGGGAAAATTGTAAGCAAATTAGTGGAGCATGGAAGAAAGTACCTGCAAGATTGGTGGAAAGGGGAAGAGGTGGGGCTTTTAAAATGATTTCTTTTTTCCTAATTACATGCAAAAACTATTTTTAACATTACTTTTTAAAAAATATTAAGTTCCAAATTCTCTCCCACCCTCTTTTCCTTCCCTCCCCCCTCCTTGAAATAGTAAATAATTTGACATCGATTTGATAGAAGTTATACATGTGGGATCATAAAAACCTATTTTTATATTAATCGTATTGTGAAAGAAGGTGCAGACCAAAGTACAAGCGCGCGCGCGCACACACACACACACACACACACACACACACACACACACACACCCCAAAACTGAAAAATGGTATGTTTCGATCAACATTGAGACTCTATCAGCTCTTGGTGGGTGGATGGCATTTTTTCATCATGAGTCCTTTGGAATTGTCTTAGATCATTGTATTGCTGAGAAGAGATAAGCCTATCATAACTGACCATTGAACAATACTGTCGTTATTATGTCTAATGTTCTCCTGGTTCTACTCACTTTATTTTGTATTCATTGAAAGGGGAAGAGTCCATGACCAAGCAATAGATAGTCAATAAACATGAAGTGCAGTCATGTGAGCAACAAGATAGAAGACTAGATGTGTTCTTTGATGCCCTTGATCTAGCAAATGGCTTTAAAAACAGAAAGTACGCACCAAAGACGAAGCAGCCTCAGCTATCTCTACCCATGAATCCAAAAGGTTAAAAAAAAAATCCATCAAACAAAATTCATGGACGGAAGCTAAGTTCACCGAGCTCCCCTCCCCTACCTCCCATGCTCCTGCCAATGAGGGAGGCCACACCAGTAGAATGAAGGGCCCTACACACAGTCTCAAGACAAAACCCAACCCTTCACACACTTGTCCCTTTCTGTTTTCATTGCCATAGAAACCCTGGCTCCAGATTGCAGACTGAACTCCTGCTATGGCAGACATCCCTGAAGCATGGGCATTGAAAAGCTATAAACTGCCTGTGCTGGGTCAGAGATCTGAGGAAGAGAGGGAGCAAGACAGGATACGAGGAGAGAACATCTGTGGGAAGTGGGGGGGGGGGGGGGCAGCGGTCCTCTAAGCCTGAGCTAAAAAACACAACTTTCAGCTGCGGCCACTTCTGACTGCCCCAAGTTGCCTGAATTCATGTACAACATAGAAGGAGGCTGAGAGTCCTTGAGATCCAGCCTCCAAGGAAGGAATCATCAGAGGAGATACAGTCAGAAAATGAACAGGGGAAAATCAGAGAGAAAAGTAAAGACTAAAATTGCTGAAGATCTGGGGAAGAAGAAAATTCAAAAACCTTGAACATAAATAGATAAACTGACAGGAAAAACATTCATAACAGAAAGAAATATGGCCTCCAGACCTAGTAAACTGTCCAAACACTTATGAAGAAACAGCACAAAGGAAAATGATCAGAATATGGAACCACAATATGCTGCTCCTAAGTGGTTCAAAAGAGAAATGAGAATTATAAGACTAAAATTTATGGACTTCACAGGCAAAAATCAACAACATAAAAAAGAAAAATAACACCTGGAATCTTTGATGATAAGTCTCACCAAAGAAACAAGAGTAAGAACAATAGATTGTGAATGCAAACATACAAAAATGAAGAACAACCTAGAAGAAGAGAAGCAAAAAAAAAAGAACATTAAAATATACTCATTATGCAAACAAAACATACTGATCCTAAAGATGGGATGCATGGAGACAACCTATTGATCATAGGTCTGTCAGAAAACAAAACAGGACAAAAAAAATCTTAATATCATAAAGCAGGAAGTAATAGAAGAGAATTTCCCAGAATTCCTTAATATAGAAAATGAAATACCAATCCAAATGACAGATCACCTCCATAAAAACCACAACTAAACTCAAAAGCTGCAAACCTGATGACACATAAGTGGCTAAATTAAACAATTCAATTCAGAAACAAGTTTTGCAACAAATCAGGAGAAAGACCTCCAAATTCAAAGGAAAGCAAATTTGAATAATGCAAGACTATTCTGCACTTACCATAAAATATAGAAGGGAATGGAATAATGTGTTCTGAAGAGCAAGGGAACTCAGTGGTGACCAACCCTGAACGTCTGAGCTTAATCACATGTGAAAAAAAATGGGTACTCAATAATAAAGAGGCATTTTTAGAAAGAAGACCGGAACTGAAGAAATTAATTGTATCTTGAACACTCCAAACAACAGAAATATAGGAGGAATGAATAAGTAAATGCAGTAGGCAAGGACAGCCACCACAACAAAATGAGTATAAAGAGAACATACAGGGGTTTAGAATCACTGGGATGGGTAGGGTATGATCAGATGTAAGAGTATTTATCACTGGGTGGAAAATGCCGCTCCTATTTCCAGAGGATACTGGAGATCAGACAGAAGACAAGTATAGCACAAGATCTTAAGATGAAAGGGCTCCAGCCTCTGAAGGCTGGAGATTAAACAAGAGATGGAAATCCCATCACTCCATGACTTACCTCTTCATTTTCCCTCAGGGGATGGGTTCAGTAGGACATAGAAGGCCTGAGATAAGAGAGAAGGTAGCTTGTCTTCACACTGGAAGTCTCCACATTACGAGAAGCAGGAGATGAGGCTGGCAGGTGGAAGTTGCCCAGGAAGAAGTTGAGCAGGCAAGGACAGAAGTTGGCTGGACCCTCAATAGACACACTGAGCAAGAGATGGAAGGCTTGTGGTGAGAGGAAGGTCACTTCTCTTTCCATCTGAGACTGGAGATCAAACCTGTGGAGTAAGGGGTGGAATCTCAGGCAGAGTGGGAGGTCATGTTGGTACAAATGGGAGTCACAGTTGGAGAGGTTCACAGGAAGTAAAATGGTTAATGATTACATGAAAGTTTTGCATAAACAAAATCAAAGCAACTAAAAAAGCAGGAAGCTGGGCGGGGGGGGGGGAAATCTTTGTAGCAAATTTCTCTGATAAAGGTCTTATTTCTAAGATATGTAGGGGACTGAGTCAAATTTATAATGAGTCATTCTCCAATTGATAAGTGGACAAAGGATATGAATAGCCAGCTTTCAGAGGAAGAAATCCAAACTATCAATAGCTTTGTAAAAGAATGCCCTAAAACACTGATAATAAGAGTACTGCACATTAAAACAATTTAAGGACCTGCCTCATAGCTGTAAGAATGGTAAAGTTGACAAAATAAAGGGAAATGACAAATGCTGGAGGAACTGGAATATTAGATACTTTAATGCACTGTTGAGAAAGCTGTGGTCCAGCCATTCTAAAAGCAATTTGGAACTATGCCCAAAAAGTCATTAAACTGTGCATATCCTTTTATCCAGTGATACTGCTAGTAGGTTTATGGCCCAGAGAGATCAAAGAATGAGAGAAAGGATGCTCATGCACAGAAATATTTATACAGCTCTATTTGTGGCGGCAAGGATTTGGAAAGTGAGGGGACATGCATCAATTGGGGAATAGCTGAACAAGTTATGATTTATGCATGTGATAGAATACTATTGTGTTACAAGAAATAATGAAGGGTTGGTTGGGCTGGTTCTTTTCTTAAAACTAGCCCAAAGACTTGATTCGCCCAGGAGGCCAAGGCACAAGACATATCTCCATCGATACAGCTTCCTGGTGGTCTCTGATCATATTGAGTTGGCTTCTTGGTCATATAAGGTTGTAAAAGGGCACATTCACATGGATCCAGGGTCTATTAGACTTGGTGAATACTCTAAGGCCATCCAAGTAATTCTAAACTACATTGCCTGTCTGTACCTTCAGTGCTTATCACGGTACCTGGCACCACATAAATGGCTATTAATTCACTGTTGACCAGAAGAGTTTCCTTATGGAGGTGAGGTAGGACATTTGTGCTTAAGCTAAGCATTGAAGCACCCTTATTGCATCTTTTTCTGTGCTATGGCTAAGTAAACCTCTTTTTATTAACTGCAGATACAACTTACAAGTGTCTTATTTCATTACCATATGGAATCTAAACTAACACAACATCTTTCTGAGTCAGTCCCACCAATTAGAATATCCAACATGAAAGCTGACTAAAAATTTGAAAGTTAAATGTGTTCAGCTAGAAGTGAATAAGAGGAAATATGTTTTCACGTCCCTAAGCTGTGAATATGGGAGTAGAAGGCACTCTCTCTCTCTTTCTTTTTCTCTTTCTCAACAGATAAAGAGATATAGATATAGATGGATGGATGAATAAAATATGAAAAATATTAAGAAAATAAAGAGTGTCATTTGATTAAAGAATCTAAGGACCAAAAGATAAAGGAGGATTGAAGGATCAGGAAAAAGAGGAAAAAAAATAAGTTAATATTTCAAAAGCAAAAATTCATTTTCTCATTAGTAAATCAATATTATTGGTAAGGAATAACAGAGAGTAATTCATCTTAGGCATGGAAGAGAGGAATAGGAAGGTCAGGAAAAGATTCTTTAGCATTTGAGAGAAAAGAGACAAAAGGTTTTCAATTTCTAGAGATAGAATGCTGTAGTGCAGACAGAGTAGAAGCTGGATTCTATTAGCAGAAAGGGGAATACTCTGACCTCATTGCAAAGGAATCCAACAAAGGTGGGAAGGGGAGTGATGAGTATCTTACAATCAGCTCCTTTGTTGGAAGTGAGGAAAAGGTTAAAAACTCCAGAAGACCAGCTTCTATAAACTGGGACCATTCTTTTTCACACTCCCAGTGGAAGGAAGGAAATGTGGAAAGAAGATGGGGACACTTCAGGGATAGGAACTCAGAAATATATGAGTGTAGCGGAAGGTTGGGAATGAGTAAAAAATGTAGATAGCATAACATCAAATGAAGTGGACTGGGGAGGAAACGGTGACAATTCAATATGCCACATTCTTATCTGAGCCAGGAAAATAGCATATAAAATAAACAAAAATAAAAACAAGAGTAACAATAGAGCATATTCAAGGAAAACTCAACAACCAGGTAACAGAAATATTGTATGTAGTGGTAGACCATGATCAAATGAGAATAAGCAAAACAAACTACAGAAATGTTGTGCAGACTTAAAAGAAAGAGAATTCTGTATATGTGTCTGTGTCTGTGTCTGTATGATTGAGGGAAAGAAACAGAAACTTAATTATAACCTTTAATGTGAATGGATTAAATTCTCCCAATAAAAGAAACAGATAATGGAGGATTTAATTCCATCTAAAATCAGATCATTTGTAGCATACAAGAAATACTTTTAAAAATATACACAGTGAAAACCAAAGAATGGAACAAAATTGATTTTTATTTAGGCAATTCTTTAAAAAGATAAAAGTTATGACCATGATTTCAGTTAAGGCACCATTAAACATTAACAACATTGATAATGTTCATGATATTGAGTCATTTTCAGTCATGTCCAACTCTTTGGGACCTCATTTGGGATTTTGTTGGCAAAGATTCAAGGGTAGTTTGCCATTTCCCTTTCTAGCTCATTTTGTAGATGAAGAAGTGAAGCAAATGGGGTTAAGTGACTTGCCTAGGGTCACACAACCATTAAAGTGTCTGAGACCACATTTGAATTCAGGAAAATGAGTCTTCCTGTCTTTAGGCCCTGCAGTCTATCTACTACACCACCTAGCTACTACTTTGATAATGGAAAAAAAAAAAAAACACAGGGAAATTACACTATGCTTAAAAGCACTGTAGGCAATAAAAATAAATAAATAATATTAAACGTATATGCATGAAATTACATAGCTTCAAAGATCTTAAAAGAAAAGTTAAAGACAAGGACTTTCATAGTAACAATAATAAACAATACAAAAAACAAATCATAGAAAAAAGAGAATATCTAAAACAATCTTCGAACAAAAATTTGAAACTGAAAACTAACAAAATATAAAAAACTAAAAAATAAAATATAGAAAACTACAGAATATATAAAGATAAAACAATTAACTGTGTGGTGTTTTTTTTTTTAATGGAAAATAATGTAACAATTCTAAAACAAGGGGGCGGCTAGGTGGCGCAGTGAATAGAGCACCGGCCCTGGAGTCAGGAGTACCTGAGTTCAAATCCAGTATCAGACACTTAACACAAAAAAAGTAGCCGTGTGACCTTGGGCAAGTCACTTAACCCCAACTGCCCTCCAAAAAAAAAAAAACCAATTCTAAAACAAGTACCAAGGAAGAAATTGGGAAAATAAGACAGATTTTTTTAAAAAGATTGTAGGATGTATATTTTCAAGCTAAGTTTATTTTAAAGACTACAAAAATCAATAAATCATTAATGAACTTGATCAAGAAAAAGAGGAAAATCTAAAATTACAGCCAAGTTGGATTCATATCACATTTAGAAATGTGCTTCTGATTATACTAAACAAAAGACACTTCCATGCCAATGCTTTTTAGGGTTTTTATCATAAAATAATGCTGAATTTTGTCAAAATTATTTTCTATATACTCTGAATGCTCTGTGATCTTTGTTGCTATTTATATACTGTGTTCTAATTATAATGTTCTGTTTTTTCTAAAGTATTTAGTGTTTTGGACAATGTCTCTGCCTTTTATTCAAAATATTCTCCTCTCCTGAGATTTGTTGCTTTCTGCCTTCAAAGTTCTAGCTATGCTTTTCTTTTTTAAATGTTTTCAATTCATTCTTTTATTGCGTTTCTGAATCATTCTGGTGGTTATTGAAGTTGGTTCATGACCAAAAAACAAAACAAAACAAAACAAAAGCTGGCAAAAAGACAAAAACAACAAAAATTGCACGAGTATTTCTAAAAATACATTAAAAGCTCCTAACAAAATAATAGCACTCATTTATATTAATGGCCCTAAAAAGCAAAGACTTGGAAGTACTTATTTAATACAATCAAAAGCATCTATCTAAATAAAAACGCTCATATTATCACCAGTGGATAAATATTAGAAGATTTTCCAGGACAAAGAAGGGATTCGTCTTCTTCCCACTGCTACTTGGCATAGTTCCAGAAATGCTAATTAGTGAAATGACAGAAAACATTTAAATGTACAGTTGATCCTCAACTTTTATGGGGATAAGTTTCCTAAAATAACAGAAAAAAAAAAGTCAGAAACACAAAGGTGATACTTAGAACCTATGGGAAATGGGGAGTTAGTTTCTACAACCACTAATAACGATAATCTTTCACTAGAGATTGCTGAAAATACACTTTTCTACATACAATTCTTTATAAGAAAAATTAATTCTGATACTATGAACTTTTCCTAACACATTAACTATGAAATAACCCCTAAAATGCAGTGCACAAAATAAAACTGGTAACATGCAAAACATTTTTCATTGCCTAGCAATCCCCTAGAGTTCTGTGTCCTTTTCTGCCAATATATCCATAAAAAACACACACATACACACACACACACATTGATTTCAGACAAGATTCACTTTTCATAACACATAAAATCCACATTGCCATAAATTACGTATAGCAAATATAATTTTTAAAACTAAAATACATTTTAACCTGAATCTTACCTTCTACTGAGTCAGATGGTAATGTGAAGGTGTATACTATATACTATAGCGCTGTAAACTTCTCTACTCTGACCACCCTTTGAAGACCAAGGGAGATGTTCCTGGGACTTTAGTTGCTGCTGTCAGAAGATGCTGAAACTGGCAAGGTCTCAACGTCATCTCCAACATTCCGTTCTTCACAGCTGGTAGAGGGTATGGGAGACCATGAAGGATAAGCTCAAAATAATCCATCAGTGACATCTGCTTCATACGCTGTTTGAAATCCATAAGGGTCTAAGGATACAGGAGCCTTTCAAGAGTTAAGTTTTCATTTAACCTTGAGGCTGTAATCTATGATTGGATCAGCAGCCATGATGTCTCTAACCAGCTGGTCAATTATCACAAACCACCCTTCAAGCTTGGAAACTGTGAATGTCACAGCTTGGGAACTTATTCATTGTCACTGACTTGGCTGTCCAGAAGATCTTCCTGAATCTCTGCAGTTTTTTTTTCGTTTTTTTCCCATATTTTTTTTTATTTTAGACAAATACAAAAACTTAAAAACATAAGAAAAGAAATATTATAAACTTAAATATTAAAACTAAATATAAAAGAAAAAAGGCATGTCGTGTGCACAGCATAGGATTCAGAATACATAGCAATAACTTATCATTTCAAGAAAGCCTATATATTAAATACTGTGTTTTATGTTGAAAGCTGTCCATCTTTTCTTTGCTTCCTTGTAGGTTTTCTTTTGTTCTCTGCTATACACTTTTTACTTTGCTCTTCTTTCCCCTTACCCACCACCCCAAAGGCACAATTGAGAGCATTGATATATTTGTATATCACATATACATATACATATATACACATACACATATAAACATACTTTCCCTAAGAGATTCTACTCCAAATTTTGTTTTTCTTTGCACATCTCTTTTTTCCTATCTCTCCTACCTCCTTGCTACCTTGCACTCCTATTACTTAACCTACCCCCCAATCCAACAATCCCTCCCTTATCCTCTCATTCCCCTAAATCTAAACACCCTTCTATATCCCCCTTTTAACCTATTTCCTCACCCTCCATTCTAAAGATCCCTCCTTTATCCTCTCCCCCTTTCCTATCCCATTAGTTTAATTTCTTTCTAAATTTAGAAGACTTATACTCTTCTAGATGTATTATATGGATTTTCCCCTCTTAAACCCATTCCCAATGAAAGTAGGTTTCCAAAACTAACAGCCTCCCTCCCCCATTTAATTTCTCTGTACTGGTTCTTCCTCTTACACCTCATTTGTATAAGATAATTACTCTTTTAGCTGTTCTTGAATGGTTTTACTTTTTGAAGTCATATCATACTGATATGATACCCAATCTTTCTTACAAGCTACCTAATTAATAGCAACCATTTTAGACACAGGCTTTACATTTTCCATACATATAAGGTTATTCAAGTTGGTTCTATCTTATTTGGTTCCTTGTAACTGGTCATTGTTATGTACCTTTCTCTTGGCTCTTGTGTGTAAAATCTTCTGTTGAGTTTAGGATTGTTTGGGATTTTTTTGTAAACAGGTTCCTGAAAGTCTGACAGTTGATCAAATGTCCATTTTTTTTTTCATTTAGAATTATGCTTAGTATTGCTGGGTATGATTTTCAGCCAGAGGCCCATTTCTTTTGCTCTTCCATGTGTAGTGTTCCAAGATCTACTATCTTTTAGTGTCGCAAAAGCTAGGTCTTGTGTGATTCTAACTGTGGTATTGCCATATGTAAATTTTTTTTCTTGTTGTTTATAATATCTTGTCCTTGATCTGGGGTTTTGGAACTTGACTGTAATATTCCTCTGAGTTTTCCTCATAGGATCTCTTTCAGGTGATGATTGGTGGGTTTTTTTATTTCTACTTTCCCCTCTTATTCTAATGCTTCAGGACAATTTTCTTTATTTCTTGTATTATTGTATCAAGATTCTTTTTCTGATCAGAACATTCAGATAGTCCAATTATTTTTATGTTTTCTCTTCTTCATCTGTTCTCAAGATCTGTTGTTTTTCTTATGTTTCACATTCTCTTCTATTTTGTCATTCTTTATATATATATATATATATATAATATATATTATTCATCACTTTTAACTTTGCTGGCCTCCCCTTGCCCAATTCTGATTTTCAAGGAGTCATCATCTTCCTTAAGATTCTGGATCTCCTTTTCCAGTTGGTAGACTTTCTTGTTATAATCTCCTTGGGTTTTTTGCATCATTCTTATATTTCTTTTTAATTTTTCCTCATTCTCTCACTTGATTTTTAAAGTCTTTTTTTTAAGTTCTTCAATGAATTGGACCATTTGGCAATAGTCTTTGAAGTAGAAGAGGGTTTCTTTGTTTTAGAAGCCTCCTGTGAAGATGAACCCTGGTCATCTTTATTCCCATCATAGCTTTCTGTGGTTGTATGCTTTCTCCTTTGCCTGGGCATTTTTTGGGAAACCATTTAGTTTTTATAATCACCTCTAGTCTTAGGGGATGGGGGGGATGGTGCCTCTGGCCGGAACCTCATCACTTTACCCCACTGACTTTGAACACAATCCAAGATCTCCAGCCGACTGTAAATACCCACAGCCAACAGCATCCCCTCCCCATCCCCTCTTCACAGGACTTCACAAAGTCCTTATGAGAATCTAAATGGAGAGAGACATGACTTCTAACTGGCTAAAAGAGTGAAGAGCCTGATAATGCTGAGAATCTGTCTAGGACAGACTGTGGAAAGCCTTTGGGAGGACTTGGGAAAAGACCAATTAAGAGAAGGAGAGCCCCCAAAGCCACAGGCATGTGGGGAAGACAGCCCACAGCATATCCCTTGACTTGGCGCTTACAACCCAAGAGAGTGATGAGAGTGGACTCCCCTTGGTGAGATTACTCCCTCTCCTTGATTAAACTGAGATGTATTATCCTACTCCCAGCTGAAGAGAGCATTTATTTTATGTATTCTTTGTCTGTTCTGATCTAACTCCTACTTGTTTATTCTTTCCCTTAGATAAGTGTGTTTTCGGTCTATTGTATAACCATCATTTGGTAGGAGGGAGAGAAGATAGTGGCATTAAGCTATCACCCTCCTCTTGAAAACAATTAGAGAAAGAAGCATGGGCTCCTCCCCAACAAAGTACTATATATATACCCTTAATAAATATTAGATATATAGTGGAAAGATAAAATTCTATCTCAAAATTTCTCTTGGAGACATGCTAGGGAAGCAACAGTGTCTACCACAACTTTCTTCTGATTCCTCTCAAAGGCAGAAATCATAATGTTTCTTAGAGAATCAAATCTCAGATCACATATCTATCAATGTTTCATGTGCGCCAACAATCTTTCATATTGACACGGCTCACACAAATGTTACATAATTCATTCTTTCTTTCCCCTGCTTTTCTCAAAACACATTGCTAGGAAAATTTCCACCTGAGATTTTAAATCTCAGTTCTGTTCTTTGGAAAGCCTCCAGAGACTGGCTAGGAGGAGAATGTAATAGGGCAGAGAAGACACTGTTATGAATCTAACTACAGCCTTTGAATGTCCATTTGTGGTTTTATGTATAGTTTCATATCCATTAACAGGGGTTTTGTGTAAACCTACAAATTCACAGTTTAAAAGAGAAAACTAGGACATAGGAGAATAGATTTCCCTGATTTTACTTTGGGCCCGGAGATGAGACAATTGGAGAGGTTTGGTAACTTTGGCAATTTAGTGAGAAATAATCCAGAACATACACATTAGACTGCCTTTGAACCTGGGAGGTAGAATTAAAAAGAGGGACCAGCCACAGTGGAGAGAGATAGAGGTTGGTGTGGTTATCCCTGAGTGCACCTGGAAAACACTGCATTGCTTACATATCCCATATTACCACGATAATAAGTTTATGTTGGACATGACAACCTAACATTATATACCACAGGAAAACATTTGAATCATTTCCACTAAAACCAGGTGTTAAAGAATGATATCCACTCTTACCATTTCTATCTACCACAAAATAAATGTTTAGAAATTGTAGCAATAGGAATAAGGGTATGAAAAATAAATGAAAATCTGGCACAGTGGTCAGAGATAAACCCTGATCAACCGAAACCATAGATGCTAGCAACCTGTGCCAGTCTTGTTTCTTTATCTGCCATTAAGGTTTTCCTTGGGGTCATTGCTCTTGTGTAGCCTGACTTCTCATTAGGGGAAGACTTTCCAGTTCCCTGACTTGTTGGCTCTTGATCCCCACTGCATCTGTTCTATGGAAAGTTGCTGCTTACATAGGGTTGCTAATTACAGAAGTAGTTATGGGCTAAAAATGGCACCCAACATAAAAACATGAGTCAAGTATAGAAGAGTTATTTTATTCCCACAAAGAGAAAGTGGAGTTATTTTTTAAAAAATCAGGACTATTAGAGCAGAACTTAGTAATGTATTACTATTAATACAGTCAGTTGAAAAGCCAAAATTTAAGTTTTTGGGAACATAAACAGTTTATATATGCCTGATAATTAGCCAGTTCACATAACATCTCCACTGATCACAGTCCAAACACACATCATATGTGACCTTTTCCAAGGGCCTCCGCCCTTGTCCCATGCCCAACCCTGCAGCAATCTCAACTGTTCCTTCCTTCTTGATGACATATACAGGCCATCCAGGATTATTTGGTGGTCCTGGAAAATGCTAGAGGAAAAAAAATCACAGGACATGGAAGGTGGTTAGGTGTCCTGTACAAGAATGGCTGGTTGAATCCACACTCCACACTGGCAGCAGAGGTTCAGAGTACAAAAGGACTTTTCCTTCATCCACCACCTAATTGGCATCTCATCGTGTCTTTGTGAGAGGTACCTCCAGGAGACCAGCCAGAATCTGCCTCTTCTTCTAACCCGTGTAGACCTTCATGTCATCACCATGATATGAATCCTTGAGTCTGGAAGAAGTCAGAAGTTGTGTGGGCATGCTCTGAATGGTGAGGGGGAGTTCATGTACTTTCCTGGGAATATCTATTGAGCATGACGTAAAAGAGACCACTGGGGAGAATACAGAAGGGGTAATTATTAGCAATTACAAAGATAAAATAATTTTTTTGCAAGAACACTGAATATTTATAAAACCCAAGGAAGCCAATAATAAATAAATAAAGGTAAAATAAATATCTTGAGTAAAGTAGCAGAATTCAAGATAAACCCAGAAAATCACCTGAATTTTTATATATCGTCCATTCTTGCTATTCAATCATTTTCAGTCGTGTCTGACTCTTCATGACCCCATTGAGAGTTGGCAAAGATATTGGAGTGGTCTGCCATTTCATTTTTCCTCTAATTTTCAAGATTTTCTCCAATTAGCTTGCTTTGGATTTACTTGATGGATAATCTTTACAAATGTACATTCGGCTAATTGATACTTTGTCACTGAAATTGCTGAATTTAACCGGTCTGTATTTTGTTAATTTACTTCGCAGATCTATTGTTTCTATTTCATATTTTTAGATAGGCTCACTACTGTACGTAAGTTTCTTTTCTATTTATTATTTTGTTCTGCCAAAATATAAAGTCATATTTTGTTCCCTTCTAATTGATTTTCTTATGGTTTCCATTTTTTTTAAGCTATTCTGAAACATTTCCTCATGGTTCCATGCTTCTCAGATTCCAAGAATTTTTCATTTCACAATACACTGGTTCACTTTTCATTTGTCATGTATTTTAAAATGAAATCTGTGATCTTTTTGAGGTCAAAGCATTTATATGTCATTCTAATTTTAGTACCTTCTCTGCTGCATTATCTGCTTGAGCTCTATGTTTTAATTGAATTTGATTCCTCCTCAGATCTGCTGAAGTTCTCCTTTTTTCTTTATATTCGACTCTTTCATTAATGGTTCTGACTCCTGCCCTATTAATGGAAGGCATATTCCCAGGACTAGAAGACAACACTGCGCCGTTCTTCCATGGTAGGGAACTTACTTTTTGACAGCCTTGATCCCTACTCCAGGTTCCTTCTGAGAGAATAGGACTTGGACCCACTAAATGTCAGTCCTCTCTCCAGATCTGGTATAGTCATGCACGTTGTCCCAGTTTCGTCTTTGGCTGAGTTGAACCAGAATCCAACACTTTGTGCAAGATTGGGTAAGACGACATTGAAGGTCCCTATCCCAGGAATTAGCCCAGGCAGGTCACTGAAGACCAGTTTCTCCACCAATTCTTCCCCCTTCACACTGATGGGCAGAGTCAATGTCTGCTGCCAGCTGAAAATGGGTGGGGGATCTTTATAGAGTCTCTATAATAGGAGGGGATCCCAGAATACTTGTAATAGGGTGGGGTTCCAATAGAATTTTTACAGTAGGAGTAATTCCTACAAGAGTCCCAAGGTACAATCCTATGACTCAATGTGGGCACCCTGACAAATTAAGTAGATTGTTGAGGGAGGGGTGCTCTATAATTGCCTTAGGGATTAGATTGCCGTTACCTTGATGCACATACATCTTGCTTTCTTGTCTGGTGGATTCAGCTATAATTGATCTATTTCTAGAGCATGATTCTCTTTCCTTTAAAAAGGGATAAGGGGAGATAGCCAGGAATGGTTGTGCACGTATTCACTACTAATAGAGAGACCGAGGCTGGTGAATCACTTGAGCTCAAGAGTTCTGTGCTGCAGTTGGGCCAAAGTGTACATATGAAATCTGGCACAAAGATGGTAAATGGAGAGACAGAGACAGAAACAAAGATAACGGGGGCATCAGTAAATAGATAGTGCTCCATCCCCTTTGATCACATGACCAGGATATCCTAGACTCAATTATTAAGCCATTTTCATTGACATCTGAGAAACTAGTGAAGGAGTGCTGTTACCAGCATAGATGGAAAACAAGCTTGATTTTGATTCCTATCAACACCCTAGAATGTATGATAAATAAGAATGATTAGCAAGCTATAAAGGACCAGCATGGCATCATCTTAATAGGGCTGGTCAAACCAGCCCAACCTCATTTTGGTTTTGGACAGGATCATTAAGTTGGGAGCCTGTCTCTGGCACCTCATGGCCCTAGGCAAACTTGTGAGGCTCTAAAGTTGGAGAGTATAAACAGGAAGTTTTCTTCTTTGGGTGCTCCCTATTTCAATGAAATCACAGGTTCAGTTTCTATACATACTAGGCTGGAAGATCAAGGAAATTATGTGCATATAGGTTAGCTTAAATTTTAGCAAAGCATTTGACAAGTCTATCATGCTTTGGTTGGAGATAAGATATAAGACAGAGCTAAGTATAGTCTTGTAGATTCAACACTCAGCTGAATGGCTATTCCCAAAGAACTGTCATTGAGGGGTTTAATGTCAGCTTGAAAGATTTACAGTGGTTCAGTCCTGGGGTCCATTTGGTTCTAAGGTATCTAATATGATGATGAGTAACTTGGATAAAGCTATGGATGGCATGTTTATCAAACTTGTAGATGAGCTTTTTTGTATAAGGAGGATAGACACATAACAATGAAATCCACAAAGATTCACACACTAAACATTGAGCATGGCACTGACACACAGTGTTTTAAGGTTTATATGATACTTTACACACATTCCACCTCATTTTACCCCCAAAACAATTCTATTAGGTATCTTTTATTATGAGCCATATTTTACAGAAAAGAAACTGAGGCTGACAGGGAATTGCCCAGAACTAATAAGTTACGTGAGGCAGGATTTGAAGACATTTCTTACCCCAACTCTAACCACAACACCGCTGAGCTACAATCTGGATAAAAGTCCACGAGTTCTTTCTTTTACCCTTTTACATTAGGAAAAATAAATTTCTGGGGGAAACCACCCATAGTGATAGGAAAGCCAAAAAAGCTAGCGTGACTTTGGGTAGAACTGAAGCATGGTACCCAGAGCTAAGGAGATGAGCATCCTACTGTATGTGGTGCCTAGTCAGGTGTTACGTTTGAGGCTGATGAACACCAAGAATCCATAAAGCACCCACAGAATAGCGAAAGGCCTCAAGATTGTACCACATGGGGATTGGTGGATAGAAATGGGAACTTGGTGGCTAGTGAGCATCCCAAGCTCTTTACATGACAAGTCTTTGAGCAAAGACGAGATGGCCATTTGTTGTTCAGTCATTTTGAGTCATGTCTGACTCTCTGTGACCCCATTTGGGGTTTTCCTTGGCAAAGATACTGAAGTGATTTGTCACTTCCTTCTCCAGCCCATTTTACAGAAGAGGAAGCTGAGACAAACAGGGTTAAGTGACTCATGCAGGGTAACACAGTGTCTGAGGCTAGATTTAAACTCATTTGAAGATGAGTCTCCCTGATCATAAGCCCAGCGTTCTATTCATTGCACCATCTAGATAACCAAATGGCTACTTAAAATCAGAGATCTAGAACCATATGTAATCTCAGAGATGGTCTAGTCCCACCCCACCCTCATCTGTATAGATGCAAAGGAAGTTAAATGAACGGCCCAAGGTCACACAGGACAAGAGTAAAGATTTAAACCCTGGTCAGCATACTTTGGAGTAAGTGTTCTTTCCGTGGTAGCATCACGCTACCCTGGGTATAGGTTAGAGAGGAAATTCTTATTAAGAGCTTTATTAGACAGCATCTAAAACAGTGCTACTCAGGACTGACCTGGTGCCACAGAAACTCAGCCTCAAAAGGCATTTGTGAAAAACCCAGGGTATTTATCTCTAGGTCACTCAGATAGAATTTAATCTCAGGTTCATTTTGTTCTACACAAAGACCCTCAATTCAACTCAACATACTACTTGAAAGTTATTGATACAAGACAAACCAAACAATTATTGCACTTATATTTGGGGTTGGTGTGAGAAGGTGGGCAAGGAGATGTAAAATAGGGTATAATGTGGACATCAATTATAGCATGAGGAAAGTTTAGAAAAAAGAAAGCCTTAACACTGGGGGTATCAGAGAAGGCTTTAGAGCTGGCTCCTGGGGCAGAAATGGAAGGGCACATTCCAGGTATTGGGGGGAAGGGAAGCAGGATATGGCATTTTAAGTAAGGAGAAAGAATTAAGAGTCGCTCAGATTGATTAAAAGGTAAATGGTTGAAGGGATACCATGAAACAGGCTGAATACATGGGATGGGGATTATGGAGGCGCTTAAATTTCTCTCTGTGTGTATTTTTACTAGGTGAGCAATGAGGAATTAAGATTTTTGAGGAGATGTAATCAGGTCTATAATTCAGGAACATTCTTTTGAAACTTGCATACAAGATAGCTAGAAAGCGGGTAGAGACTAGAAAGAAGACAATAAATTAGAAGGCTATTGATATATCAGTCCAGGTAAAGAGTTGTTGAAAACCTCGAGTATTAGCTACTTGAGTGGAAAGCAGGGGATGTGAGATATACTGTGGACCATTGACTAAACTTAGCCAAATCCAAGAGTAGTAGAAATATAGCCAAGCACTTCTTCCACACAGTTCTAGAAAATACACCAGGCTGAATCCTCAATAGGAAATCCAAGGGAAAAAAAGATCATGGTAGGACTCTACTCCAGCCTAGATCAGCAAAGGGAAATGAAGAGAGCTATAGACATGGGACAGGGTTTGGCCAGGAACAGCCACATTCCAGGCCAGGGAGAGGCTGGGTGCCAATGGAAGAAGAGACCCCCAAAATAGCACAGAGGAGCATAAACATAAGCTGGGTACAGGAATAAGTGACAGCTGGCAGCTTGACTGCTCACCGCCCAAGTCCTGGGTTACTGATTCAGAGCTTGGGGGCTGCAGGGGAGGGAGAGGAGGAGAAACCTTCACCTGGAGACAGGTGTTCCACAGTGAGAAGTCATTAGTGCTAAATGGGGACTGAGCAAGAGTAAAGTTCATCAGGCAGCAAAGGGGTGACTCCAACCCCAGGAATGGTGTGGGGTATCACTGTGGCAGGCATCCCACACACAAGCGGAGCCCGTGGTACTATCACTTTGAAACTGTAGAGTTTTCTAGCTGGAAGATAGTCGCCAGCTGAGTCCAAGAACAGCCTACTCAAACTAAAAGCAGGGAAATCCCACAGCCCTCTTGATCAGACCAAAACCCAGATCATGAACTTATAGTCCTAGGATCAAGGGGCAGCAGACTTTGTTGGGTCAGACTCCTTTGGGAATATGAAAATTTGCAAGTTCCCAGCATGAGCTAGCCTTAAGACCCTAGAAAGAACACGGCACTCAGTATCTCAAGAAAGCAGCAACAGGACCAAGTGACAAAATTCCCTCTGTATATACAGAACCCACTAGCCAAAATGCAAAATACAAAATTTTATAGGCTAGAAATAGGCTAGAAAAATGAACAAAATGGAAACGAATTTCAACATGAAAAGCTACTAATGTAACAGTGACACTCAAGACACAAACTACAAGCAGAGTATCAAAGAAAAACATAGCTTGGGCATGAGTGCCACCAAAATTCCTGGAAGAGATACAGGAATGAGAGTTTTTAAATTTTTAAAATTTTTTTAGTGAATGAAATTGGAGCTACAGGAAGAAAAAAACACAAAGGAAATAAGAGTTACAGAAGAATGAATCTACAGGGAATGAACAGGTTGGCCCAAGAGACATGAAACTTCACCCAAGCAAGAAACTCTCTGGAAAATTTTGCTGTTACTGTTCAGCCATTTCTGACTCTCTGTGACCCCATCTGGGGTTTTCTTGGCAAAGATACTGGAGTGGCTTGTTAATTCCCTCTCCCACTCATTTGACAAATGGGGAAACTGGAGCAAACAAGGTTAAGGGACTTGTCCAGGGTGGTACAGATAAGAAGTCTCTGAGGCTGGATTTGAACTCAGGTCCTCCTGACTCCAGATCCAGTGCTCTATCCAACTGTGCCACCTAGTTAATGACTCCAAGAGAAAAAAATTAAAACAAAGCAAAAGAGACTATAAAATAGAAGAAAATACAAAAACAAATGGAACTACAAAACAGATTGAAGAGAAATAAATGAAGAATCACTGGACGACCTGAAAGTCAAGCCCAAAAAAAGAGGGGGGACTAGACATCCTGTTTCAAGAAAAGCTGCCCAGATCTCTTAGAACCAGAAGGAAAAAAGTGGAAATAGAAATTAAAACTCCCAAGAAAAGTATAGTGCAAAGCCAGAGCTCCCCCATGGGGGGGGGGGGGGAATTTCTGAAGCAGCCAGAAGGAAACGCATTCAAGCCCTATCATCAAATTGTCATTAGACCCAAGAACATTACAGTCAAAATCCAGACCTCTCAGGTCAAGGAAAAAGTACTGTAAGCAGCCAGAAAGAAGGATCTCAATTACACGCTAAATCAGGTGTGAATCAGGATCACAGATGCCTTAGCAGCCACCAGTATACAGGAATGGAGAACTGCAAGACAATATTATCTAGAAAGCAAAGGACTGAGGCTTACAATGAAGAATAACTTACCTATCAAACCTAAACGGGGGGTTGGGGGGGAGGAGGAGGAGAAAGGGACCTTTAATACACTAGATTTCAAAGCATGGATGAAAATACCAGAAGTGCACAGAAACTCTGAAATGCAAACACAAGAGTCGAGAAACATTGGAAGGTAAACCAGGAAGAGCAGTCCTACATTCTTTTCATCAATAGTCCCACAAATACATGGGGGAATCAGGTCAGGAAAACCCAGGGCTCCGGACAAAGCAGGAACGTAATGGTGTATTATTGGGTCAATGGAGCCTAGGAAAATGGCCAAAACTGGAGGATCTGCTACATCAGAATGCATGAGGCACCTTTTCGGAAATGCTGGTTTGGCCCTAACACTGAAAATGCACTGCAGGGTCCAGGTGCAGAATGGCCTCTTGGGTCACGGAGAAAGGAAATCCTGGTTGCTGTGATCCTGGTGCCATAGTTAGCTATTGCCATGGTAGTGCCCTGGGCAATCATGAGATCTCAGCAACAGCTGTGATAAGTTTATTTTCCTTTAGTGCGGCCCAGTGAAAAATATCATTTTTTTCCATCTTTCTATCCACCCACTTATCTATTGACACATAAAGGTCCCATGTTTGATTTAAAGAACAAATGGTACGTTCTGTTCTGGACTTAGGTTGGGAAGGGCTTGTCCAACTATGGAAGATCTATCATAATTCTTCTGATGAGGGTAGAAGAGGGGGAGGTTGGCTGGAGACCTACAGGCAGAGGTGATAGATATGGGAGTGGACAGTTAACCACTAGGGTAGCCAGCACTTTGACCTCTGACACTGGCCCCTACCAGGAAAATCCTGCCAATCCAGTCCCTCTACACACCTTTTCTTAAGGCCAGCTGTGTGAGCTGAGAGAAAGAGAGGGGATTTTTCTCTCGTTATTGGTCCCACTTGGATATTCTTTATAGCCATTACTTTCTCCCCAACTACAACCTACACTGAACAAAGAAGACTGAGGGGGCCGTTTTTGTCACTTATATGTAGTAAATGCATTGGAGAATTAATGAGAAAAACCTTTTAAAGAAGGTAACCGGGGTGGCGAGGTGACAGTGAATAGAGCATTGACCCTAGAGTAAGGAGGACCTGAATTCAAATCTGGTCTCAGACACTAAACACTAGCCGTGCGACCTTGGGCAAGTCACTTAACCCCAATTACCCAGAAATACCCCCTCCAAAAAGGGGGGGAAAAAAAGAAGGTAACTCAGGCAGCTAGGTGGCACAGTGAATGGAGCACTGGCCCTGGAGTCAGAAGGTGCTGAGTTCAAATCCAGCCTCAGACACTTCACACATACACACACACACACATGCACGCAACACTAGCCATGTGACCTGAAGCAAATCACTTAATCCCAATTGCCCTCAAAAAAAAAAAAAAAAAAAAGAAGGTAGCCACGGACAATCACATAGATCCCTCTATACACACAGAGGGTTTTTAGCATAAACCTGCTCCAGTCGTTAGGTTTCTTTCAGCCTTTACTGAAATGATGATGTGATCTTCAATGTCTTTAATTTTAATATGATTATGTTAATTGTTTCCTAATGCTAAGACATTCCTGCAAGACTGGTATGAATAAATAGTAATATACAATAATTAATAGAACATATTGCTATATTAATTTATATAATATATAATAATAAATCTCTCAAGTCCATTTTACAGAATGCTGTTTAAAATGTGAATCAGTATTCATTAATGATATGGGCCTATAGTTTGTCTTCTCTGCTTTCTCTTTCCCTGATTCAAGTATTAGGACTACATTTATCTCATAAAAAGTAGTCAAATGGGATCAAATCTTTGATAAGGGTTTGGAACCTAAGACATTCGAACACATTTTCATTCTCTGTACACACACACACACACACACACACACACACACAAAACATATATGTACAAACATATAGATATACACACATGCACATGTATGTATATAATATATGATACATATTTTATATACATACCTAAATATATAAATGGTCAAAATACATCAAAAAATAATTTAACAGTTCAGAGTTGATAGTTTCCAAAAGGACTACAAAATACTCACAACCACATAAAATGAAAAAAAGTGATAATAGTCAATGTTGAAGGAGTCAAGGAATGACAGGCACATAACTACATTGTGAGTGGAGTTGTGAGATACTACAACCATCTGGGAGAACAATTTGGAATTAAATAATAAAGTGATAAACTGTCAATACCTTTGAACCAGAGGCTTGATTACTGGCTTTATAACCCAGGGAAGTCACCAATAAGAAGAAAGTTTCCATTTGGACCAAAATACTCACAGCAACATTTTTTGTAATGCTGTCTACTGACAGGGGGAAAGGTTAAAGAAATTGTAGCATTTGAAAATAATGGAATATTGCTGTGCTGTAAGACATGATGTTTGGGACAGATACAGAGATGCATGTAAAGAGCTACCTGAACAGACTGAGTGAAGTAAGCAGAAACAAGAAAATAACGAATACAGTAACAAGGTAAACAGAAAGCACAAATCCACACACCAAAAGATTTTAAAATGAATGTAACAAAATTATAAAGACCATACAGGACTCAAAAGAAGAGACATGAGAAGACACACCCAACCTAGTTTTTCAGAGGTGGGAGGTCAACAGGTGTTACATATGGAACATTTTCAGATTTTTTCAATGTATTGATCAGTTGCTTATTTTCCCTCTTTAAAAAAAAAATACTGTTTGTTATATGGGATAGCTCTCTGGGGTGGGGTGACATCACAACTATGATGCTATAATACAGTGGCTCTCAACCTTCCTAATGCCATGGATCCTTTAATCCTTGTGTGTGGGTGTGTCTCTATGTGGGTGGACCCACCTGGAGATAGAGAGAAGAGCCTTGTCTCAGTTCCTAAGACACTTGGAAATACATGTTTTCTGATGATCTTAGAAAACCCTTGTGAAACAGTAGCTCAACCCCCAAAGGGATCGAGACCTACAGGTTGAGAACCGCTGCTATGATAGAAGAAATCAATAAAAACTTGTTAAAATAAATTAAATGATCATTGTAATGGACATTTATCCTCTGGGGACCCGAACTCATCAGGAGGTCTGAAGACTCCAATTAGACGGAGGGCAAAGCAGTTCTCTTCTACTTTGGTAATCTTGAAAGAAAAGGGAAATAAAGGGAAGAGAAACTAGAATTCTCAACAAAAAAATGTGGGGAGAGGATACTATATGATAATGTCATTCTCATCCAGAGTAAAGAATACCCTTCACTTAATAAGCGAAGAAGAGAAAAGAGAAGCAGGAACAAGAAAAGTAGCTTAAGGCAGATATACATAAACATACTGCTCCTCTTTGAGGTAGGAGAGGAAATTGAGGACTTGCCCATCAACCAGGAAGTCAGAACAAATTATGGTGTATGAATGTGACAGAATATTGTTAAGCTGCAAGAATTAGTGAAGAGGATGTTTTCATGCTAACATTTGTACAAACTGATGTGGGCATCAATGTGGTGGGCAGAACAGGGAAGATAATTTCTACAATAACATTGTATAAACAATTAACTTTGGAGGCTTTAGGAACTCTGATCAATAAAAATAACCAGCAATTAATTCAGGACTTATGAGGAAACATTAAACCTATCTTCCAACACAGAGGTCAATTTGTTTCATTTGACTACACATATTTGTAAAGGGGGTTAACTTATCGTCTATTTCTCAATGGAGATGGAGAGGGAAGGGAGATGGCAGATTTTCATTGAAAATTCACCTGCTGGGGCGGAGCCAAGATAGCGGCATAGAAGCAGCAAGGTTTCACAGCTCCCATATAGTCACCTCAAATACCCAAAAATATGACTCTAAACAAATTTTAGGGCTCCAAAACTCACAAAAATACAGAAAACACATCTCTTGCTGAAGGCAGCTTGGCAGGTGGGGCTCATTGCAGCATGCTGGGAACTGAAAACCAGCCCCGCCTGAAACTGTGGCCTGGCCCCAGAAGGGCCAGGAGGAGCTGCAGCTGGAGTTTTCAGGAGAGTGGATCGCTGGCAGCTGTGGCAGTCTCCACATTTATCAAGCCAGGAGAAAAAAGGACTAAGAGAAAGGTCAGTGGAATTCAGCTAAATTTGGGGGAGAAAAGTGGTCGGGCTGAACTGCCCCCAGGGCAAGGAAGCAACCACAGCAGTAGCCACCTCCACCTGGTTGCTTCAGAGCTCCCTACCTGCAGACTGCAGGGAGTCAAGCAATCATTCAGAGGCCAAGTGCTATTGCGTTGAGCAGCCTGGATCCAGATTGTGGTCTTGGGTGGTGGTCCTGGGGTGCATTTTCAGAGAGTCAAAGCTGGTGGGGGTGGAAACAGCCCCCTAATAGCAGCTGTGAAAACCCCAGCGACTTGGGACAGAGCTTTACCCTCTGGAAACAGAGTTCCACAGAGGCAAAAACACAAATAATTTACTGGCATCAAGAGTAGGAAAAGGAAGCAAAGCAAGAAAAGTAACCAAACTCTAAAATCCT
>CM053601.1:16976977-16991989 GCA_028646575.1 Pseudocheirus occidentalis
CCAATGAGGAGAAGAATGCCTTAAATAGTCGAATTTGCCAGATGGAAAAAGAATCTCAAAACCTTTCTGAAGAGAATAGTTCCTTCAGAATTAGAGTGGAGCAAATGGAAGCAAACGACTTTATGAGAAATCAAGATACTATGAAACAGATACAAACAAATGAAAAAAATAGAAGGCAATGTGAAATATTTCCTTGAAAAAACCACTGACCTGGAAAATAGATCCAGGAGAGACAATTTAAAAATTATTGGACTACCTGAAAGCCATGATCAAAAAAAGAACTTACAAAGCATCCTTAAAGAAATTCTCAAGGAAAACTTCCCTGATATTTTAGAACCAGAGAGCAAAATAGAACTTGAAAGAATTCACCGATCACCTCTTGAAAAGGATCCCAAAAAGAAAACTCCTAGAAATGTTATAGCCACGTTCTGGAGTCCCCAGATTAAGGAGAAAATATTACAGGCTGCCAAGAGGAAGCAATTTGAATACTGTGGAAACAGAATTAGGATAACCCAAGATCTGGCAGCTTCTACACTGAGGGATAGTGGGCCTAGAATATGATATTCCAGAGATCAAGGGAGCTAGGTTTAGAACCAAGAATCACCTACCCAGCAAAACTGAGTATAATCTTCCAGGGGAAAATATGGTCATTCAGTGAGATGGAGGACTTTGAAGCATTCTTGCTGAAAAAACCAGAACTGAACAGAAAATCTGACATTCAAACGCAAAAAGCATGAGAAGGTAAACATGGGAAAGAAATCATAAGGAACTTATCAAAGTTGAACTATTTACATGCCAATATGGAAAAATGATAATAGTAACTTATGAGACTTTTCTCAGTATGAGGATAGGTGAAGGGAATACAAATGTATATATACGTATTCCTACATGTATGTCTATATAGGAGGGTATATATGCATATGAATACATAGAGTATGTGTGTATGAGTTCATAGAGGGCACAGGATCAATTGAATAGGAAGGGATGATACTTTAAAAGGGGAATTTCTGAGGTGGGAGAGGATTAGAATGAGAGGAGACAGGGAGAGACAGAATGGGGCTAATCATACCATGTAGAAGAGGCAAGGGGTAACTGTTACAATGGAGAGGAAGAACAGGAAGGCAAAAGGGAAAGGGTCAACTTTACTCTGATTGAATTTGGCTTAGGGAAGGAATGACAAACTCTAAACTGAGTATCTTGCCACACAGTACAGTAGGGGGGATGGGAACGAAAGGTAGGTTGATGGAGGGGAGGGTATCATGGGTGGGGATGGCTGCTGGAAGCACACACTTCTGTAAAGGGTCAGGGACAGGGTAGAGAATAGAACAAGGGCGGGGGTGGGGGGAGAAACGGGATAGGAAGGAGGGACATATAATCAGTCTCTAACAATATGTCCAGTGTAGAGATGTTCTTTGTAATTACACATATACAGCCTGTAGGGAATTGCTTGTCCTTCCAGTGGGGGTGGGTGATGAGGGAGGAACCAAAAGAATCTAGAATTTAAAGTTCTACAATAAAATGTTAAAATATATATATATGAACATATATATAATTATTAACTACATGCAACTGGGAATTAAGATATGTAGGCACTGGGGTAGGGAGACCCCTCCTGCCCGGTTACCAGAAAGTTAGAGGGGCAATGGTGGATGTAGGAAAGAGCAGATTGGGGCAGGGGCTTTATAGTGGGATCACTGTTTTGGGGTTGTGGGTAGGGAAAAGACTGGGAGAAAATTTGTAACACAAAATCTTGTGGAAATAAATGATGCAAACAAGAAATAAAATAATTCATGAAAAAAAAATAATAGAAAATCCACCTGCCTAGAGATGAGATCTGAAGCCAAAAGAGCTGATACCTGAAAAGAGAAAGTAACAACAAAAAGAGCCCCGGCAAATTACATCAAGATCCAGCAAATAAGGCTGAGTAGGGACTCAAAAAGGATGTTCTAGAAGAAAGTTAGGGCCATGGAGTTAAGCAAGGTGAGTGTCCTCTTTTTTCAGAATGAGTACTGAGAAAATGCCCTAACATTTGCCGATTTAGAGAACGCTAGTAATTCTGAGGAAGCAGTTTCAATCAAATAGTGACACCAAAGGAAATTGTGTGGGGAATGTGTGGAGAGAAAGCAGGGGAAAATGTTACCAATTCCTTTTTTAAGTCTAGGAGTTTGTCAATTAGAAGGATGACCAATCTTGGATGGTGGCTTAAGGGATGAAGGATTAGGTAAAATTGAGGATGGGGCAATGGGGGAAGAAGACAGGAATTACTGGAGAGAAGGGGAAGAGGGAGAAGGAAGGAAGGAAGGACACAGGAAGAGAAATGATGGTGTGAGCTTTGTGAGGTGGAGACTTGGAAGAAAAATGGAGAGACAACTTAGGGGGAAAAGTAGAGTTACCCCTTACTCAGAAACAGGAAGAAAGATGGAGAAAATGAAGACACATAGGTTTTGATATGGATTTAGGATGAGGTGCATTAAGGAAGAAAATAAAGGTGAACAGTCTTTCATTTCTCAATAAAGTGGGAGGGAAGGACTTCTGCAGAGAGACGTTGGAAGAGAAGTAGGTCTGGAGATAAAAAGTCAACAGAGGAACCAAGGTTCTAGCTAGGGTTTTATAACATGAATTCTTTGAGAAGCCATTCTGCATGGAATGACTTCTTCCAGTAGTTAACAGATCAGGACAATAAAAGGAAAAGATGGAAGCAAGCCAGAGCTGAAGATTGTCAAGGAATGAATAGCAGGAGTACAAGTGTGAAAGTGCCATAGGTGTATAGCCTTAACCTGTCCCAACTAATTTTCCTACTTCCATTGCTTTGACTTAAATGCTATCTTCACCTGATGGCACAGCACTTGGCACACAGGGGCTTAACAAAAGCTTGGTAACTACAGGCTATATAGGGTTGACTATGAAGAAAACAAAGATATAAGGGGACAGCCTGAGATAACAGGAAAGGATGGAGAGACTGAAGATTGTAGCTAGAACAGTGAGATTTAAGAGTTGGAAAGGTGGAAGGATAGGAGATTATTAAAAAAGTAATTTCCTCTTTCAAAATCACGGAGGTGGCGCAGTTAAGAGTTATTTTTGGTCAATAAGAATTTGTGTGTATGTATACACACAAGGCATTGTTATGCCCCTACCCTTAAAAAGCTCATGCTTTATTGGGAAAGATATTTAATTAAATGACCAAGATAAGAAGAGTAGATGGTGAGAGGTAGACCAAGGAAGTGAGGGTTAAAAAAAAAAAACAAAAAAACCAGGACAGGGTATTTGAGGGGTTTACTTAAGTATAAGGACAGGGCTTTGGACTAGTGGGTCAGGCAAATTCTGAACTAGTTTAGAAAGGTGAACTATCTACATTGTATAAAAGAACTGTTTGCCTCAAAGGAGAATAGCTGTTGAGAAAGTAGCTAAGCCAGTCAGGAGAGTCCGAGAGAGGTAAGACCATGAAAAAAATCATAAAATCAAAGACCTAGAACAGACACCCTCCCCTCCTCCCCCATTCATAGATGAGACTTGCATACTTTACCATTAAACAGAAAGCATCACAATGAAACTAATATTCCTTCCATTGTATCATGAGGACCAAAGTAAGAAGCAAGAGAGGGTTCCAGAAGCACAAAGGTACAGAGAAGACTAGGAAGGGGTGGTTTTTGGCTGAATGGTGACAATACTAGGAAAGGGGAAAAGGAAACGTCTGCCAAGTGCACTCTTGAGGTTAGGAAAGCAAATTGAAATTGTTCAGCCTTTTTTGTTGAGGCCATTCCCTTCCAAGGTCCCAGGATGACAGAAGGTATCATTGTACTCCCCTTTAAACACTCACATCTCTGAGGTGATGTCATGCTTTGAGTTTAAGCAAGGGCTTGACCTAAACTCACATAAGTGCTCCCTCAACAGTTAACAGCTTGCTCAAAACGTCTGATACAGCTCATGTGTATGGTAACCCACACTTAAACCCTGCTCCAACTGTCTGTCCTCCCACCTAAGGCCAGGCAGCTACAGCACTAGAACTTTCATAGCTGGTGGCCCTGATTTTCTCCTACCCAGCGTTATTTTTAAAGATCCATGTGACTTGTCTTTTCCAGTATGTGTTGGGAATGGCAACAACAGTTCATTTCCTCCCCTGCAGAGTTGAGATTTTTCAAGGTCTAGTAATCTGTCTCACTCACTACTCAGCATCACTTTAATAAAGCATTACGTAACTTATAACAATTCAGAAAACTAGCTAATAGAGCAGTTTAATTTTGCAGAGGACTTTAGGCAAGTTATTTTTCCAAAACTGTCAAGTAGGTTCTCCTTATAAGGGATGCTGAAGTGACTTATGGGGGGGCACATTTGCTGAGTACTTGATATAGGATCAGACCGCAGGTCTCCAAGACTCCAATTCTAGCACTTAATCAAACACAGTCATGCACCCAGCCGCTCAGTAGTTTACTGAAAAATAACCAATGTGATTTGCCCTTATGGTAAGAAGAATGCCTACCTGAAATGGAGCATAATCCCTAATGTGACACCTAGAATAGTCCCTTCCCTCTCCCAGCTCCCCAGCCCCAGACGCTGCCCTGGAATGCATTCAGAAAGATTTTTCACCATGACATTGTTTCAAGTTACCCAAGCTCTTCACCTGCATTTTCTCAAGAGGAATGGAAAATGGCCTAGACAGGCAGAATGAAGACCAGCCAACACAGAAACAGAGAAGCAAAAAAACAACAACAAAAAAAAGACGCAGAGTGTGCAGTTGCAAAATGGCCATTTATTGCCTACAGGGTGAGGAGAGGGCAGGGACAGAAGGGCAAAGCACACAGGTGCAAGGAAACAAGCAGATATTTAGCCCTATACATCGTGTGTGAACAGTACCCAATCTCCAAAATGGGAAAAAAAAAAGTATTTTGTCGTCTGACACAGTAGTTAAGGTTCATAGGCACCTCCCTTCTGAGCTGCCACAAGATTGCAAAGGCAGGACTGCTTTGTTTAGACGCTTTTCACATTAATTAAAAATACCGACACTCGACCGCATCCTCCTGCACGCACAAGTTGTACGGCGTCCGCTGTGAAAAATGCCTTAGCTGAGCAGCGTGGTCAACAGATTCAAGACCTCATCAACTGGATAAACGTAATAAATAGAAGAATAAGCAGCTGGTGATTTAGTCTGAGTATTCAACAAAAAAGTAGAAACACTGTTGCTCCGGAGATGGCACCAAGTACTGAAACTGAAATAACTCCACAGAAGCATTCTGTGAACAAAGAAAACTAGCAGGCTACAAACACGTGGCACTTCATTCAACTTTATTCCCCCCCCCCTTTTTTTTTAAAAAAAGAAAAGCTAACATTTAAAACAGATTGCTGGAACATTTTATGACAAATTGGGCCCTTTCCCTAAAAATCAAACGTCACTTTTAAAATCCTTTAGAACTTCTTTCAGAGTACTAATGACAGCAGAATCTACAAGTGCTTTGAAAACTTTAACAACAAATGAAAAACCTTACTCAGTTCTGGACTTCTGTGCTTGGCTTTCCAACCATTAGCTACCCATAATAAAAACACCACTTTACAGTACACAAAAATGACTCATTTGTGCACAACATGAATTCTTCAGTGCTAGGCAATGAAAAAGAAAGATCCCCTTTCCCCTCACACCAAATGGTAAATAAAGTTGGAGAGGCCAGCTGGTTTCATGAGGACAATTTGTTGGCACTTTTTTTGGGATAAGAATTGGATAAGATCACAATGGAGGAAAAGAGTTGATTCATGGTTATGTTTTTCCAGTGCCTGGCCTTTACAGCAAGAAAAATTTACACTCATGCCAAAAAAAAGTAAAACCAAAACAATAATATTTTTTTTTAATTCAATGCTTTCAAAAATCTACCAATAATCCCTAGGGAAATCTAATCTTCGGCTTCTCCCGAATGCAAGACGACCACCTGCATTTGGACAACTGTACGAATGCCCATAGTGCACTTCTCGGTGCTGCTGGTGTTGAAGAATTTGTCACTCACAACACTGAACAATCTCGGGTCCCAGTGTGCAGTAAATGCGGGAGTCCAGATGCAGGGATACAGGGGCTAAAACCATGACACCCCCTAGCCAGCAAAGCGCTGCTTAGGGATTTCACAGAGAGGGTAATATAATTTTAGCAAGTAAAGCAAGGAGAAAGGATAGTGAGGTTTCCTGTGAATACAAACCAGACACTGTTTTACACACTGAAACTAATAACGATATATCAAGACTGTTGAGTAAAAAAGCAAAGCCAAAGCTATTAACATTATCACCACCGCCAACCTTGAAATTCAGAAAAATCAAATTAAGGAAACATGGCACAAAACACTAATTGCTTGAAAGAAATAAAACAACACTAATTGCTTGAAAGAAATAAAAGCCCACGCTATTAATGAAAAATTCTTTAAAAGGCAAAAACCAAAAAGCAACAAGTGTCACTTGTTGGAAGGAAAGGCCACCATGACTCTTACTGTTTAGAAAGAGAACACAGAAATGCAAAGCAGGTTATCATTTTAAAAGCTTGGGAATTACTTAACACCAATAACAAAATGCTAGAAGCAGGAACTATCTTGACTTGTGAACAATTCTGTAAGCTTACAGGCAATGTAACTCATCACTTGGCACATTGTCATTGCTAAAGATTCCTAAGATATAAATTGATACTCCAACCATTCCCACCTAATAATTTAACATTTGTTTATGAAATACTCCGATTTCAGGTGCTTTTAGTATTTTGTGTCATGTACGCTGATAACATTTGCTAGGCACAAATGGTTTTGGTAATTAATTTAGAAAAAAACTGGTTTTGCTCAGTTCAGCAACTGATAGGATTATTTCTATATGTTCATGCTTATCGGTCTGAGATCAACAATAGTTACTAATGACTTTTAAGAAACCACCACCTAACATCTAAGCTTGATTCTTCAGTATTCCCATTTTTTACTATTCTTCTGAAAGACCTACTTAACAGATAATCCACTTGTAGATAGTATGCTGGCATAAACAAGATTTTAAAAAATTGTTTTTCATTGTAACCATGCCAGGCCAAAAGGGATCTTTTGCCCTCCCCCCTCCTCTCTATATTTTTATTTCTAAAAACTCAAATTGTTAAGAGGGGCAAGAAAAGAATCCTTAGTATGAGCATTATCAAACCAAACTGAAAGGCAGAATATTCCTCTGAAACAGATTCCTTTAAAAACGGATCAAGGCTTCTGGACAGGACCAACTTAAAAATGTACCAATTTAATTATTTCTAACTATAAAAACTGTATGCTCAGAGCTCTAGAAAAATCAATTTCAAATGAAACCTATGTTTTCACTTTATCATGCTGTTTTTAGAACTTTCTAAATAAATAACAAGGTCTCACAAATGAAGGGGTTTTTTTTCCCCTTTAGGTTAGTATTTAGTCAGATATGGAACAGATATACCAATAAGCTGAATAAAATCATGTAACTATCTAATAAGTTTCCAACTTATCTCTAAAAAAAAATATACTGTGTATCTTCAATTATCAGAAAAGTGATAAAAAGAGGGAGGCGTGTGTGAGAATTCACATCTGTTATGAAAGTCAACATTCACTAGGCTCACGTCCACATAATTTTGCAAAGCTCTTTGCTCTAGCAGCATTTAGACGTTCATTCCAACGATCAGAAACTGTAAAGACTGATTGCCGTGACTATGCTATTCAATCATTAGCCTACTCTTCAGTTCAGACTTTATAAAAAAAAAATCTAAATATCAGTAAATTATGCTGCCTTAAAAAAATAAAATCCAAAAACCAGAAAGTTGAACATCAATCAGGCGTCACTTGACCTTTCTACTGCTTTCTATGCTAGTCCTCCTTCCACAGCTGATTCTTCAAAGTGTATATAATGGATTAGCGCTGTCAGAAACCCTGGAAATGTTGATTTCGAATTTTACTCATCTAGTAACATAAAATTACTAGATACGATTTTTAAAAAGAACATTTATACGCTTCCGGTTTTATGTTCCACATCCTCTACCTAACAAAAGCCACTACAAAACCAAGTGGTATGAGCCTGCATTATCTTCCGTTTCTTGTTTCTTTGTGATTTAAGATTTTTAGGAGTTGGGGCCAAGAAGTGCAACTTTGTATTTCTGCAAACCAAAACACAAACACACAGTGGCTTCTAAAACATTTACAAAGGATGCGTATTAGTAAAATTAAATATCTGCTTGTGAAAGGAATTTTTAAGAGAAGCTTAGAACAAGGCAAACTGGGTAGAGGGGGTGAAGGAGCTGGTCTCAAAACGCATTGTGCCATACCTGACGACTTCAATGTGTGATATCAAATGCTCACCCCTCCTTACATCAAAGTAATGAAATGAAAATATTTAGCTACTTCATACAAAATTGTTTTTTACATAAAACATTGTAAATCTTTAACAGATTTTCTCTATCGAATTTTAAAAAGTTGCCTATATAGAATGGTGTTGGGATTCTTTTCTCTGCTTGCTTTTAGGCAGTGCTGTTGCTTAAAAGTTGACACCAGGCACATTTTTTAAAAACAAAGTCAACAAGCAAGGAGCAGTATAAGGACTTGAGCCTTTTTCAGATGTCAGTCCTGAGGATGCTGCAATATTCCCCATTACAATGAGTAAAGCTATGAGGTGGGCAAAGATGCCCGATAGATTAGGTGATGCTACATGCTCTTGAATGACCAATGATGGCAAATGGTAACAATTTTCCCTCTCCCCAACACTGCTTTAAATCGTTTTAAAGAACACTGTGTTCTATCAGATATACTTTGAAGTCAAACCTGACAACTTAAAAAAGCATAATCACAAAGTAAAAATGCCCCAATTTTTCGTCTCTTCAGAAGATATGTAGCTCCATGGTATAAAGCTCGTTTATTCGAAAAACTGGAAAGCATAAGAGTGTATATTTTACTTCTAGAAAATATACACATTGTGTCATTCTCTTCTTTTAACACCAGGTACTGTCAAAGATCCAAAGGGCCTACATTTTGTTTTAGTAAGACAACACTGAGGACAGCAGCATTTCTGATCACCTGAACAGGTAGCTCAAAACAGATACTACTCCTTTTACAAAGGGAACTTATTAGAACAAAGGGGAATTTAGGCGGCTTGGGGTAGTGAGTGGGCTAAAGAGAAACCATACACATGAAGCTTGAGATTTCGAGGTCCCAAGGGCATGTGCGCCACCAAAAACAGAACACAATTTACCCATTTCAACATGAGTTGCTACACATCTACTCAAACCATGTTAAAAATTACACAGGATAATAAATGGTTTGAATGAGTGCATTTGGAAGCAGAGAGAACCCAATTACACACCTTCCTGCAACAGAGTGCCTCGGTCATACACAAAATAAACTTAAGCTGTTTACAATGTTTCCCAGTTTTTTTTTATTTTCCCCATAACATTAAACTATTAAAAAAGTTTATTATTAATAAATGGGCTCCTCTGTGGTTCATATACAATCATAGGTGAACGATAAATTCCATTTTATACAAACATCTCAAAAATATTGGGAGTGAAGTATGGTAGGAAATATTGCTCACATTGCTAATTAACATGCGTATACGAAAGGAGGAAAATTTTTTGTTAGTGCATACCTCCCGAGCAGAAAAGCCACCCAAAACAAAGTACAAGATACAGGAGCTGATTAAAAAAGGCAATGTCCACAAAATTAAGTTTTTCATGCTATTCTACTTTCCAGTACTATACTTTAGTTACTCTCAAATTACTTGCATGGCTAAGATGTTGAACACTTGAGGTATATAAGAAGGGATACCTGGAAAATCTGTTATCGTAAGGATACTTTTTTTGGTGCTATAACATTTTTAAAATAATATTTTATTTACATCAAACTTCACTCAACTACAATGATGTCCAATTTTAATAGATGACAGACAACGCCTCTATCACTAGGCACTTTTGAAAGGGGAGTTTAGGCTTCAGTAAAACCATCCAATGCAATCCCACAGATGACATCACATAATCCCACCAACCCTCCCTCCCATAAAAATAAACCCACCAGGGAAATAATATTCTATGTGGCCTGATTAATTTACTATGGATGAAATTACTATAAAACAAAGGAAATGCATCATTTTAAGACTAATAAAACAGCCTAAGAGATCGGATCTGGAAGAAACAAATTGTGTATATTTAAAACTAATTAATTTAAATTTTGACCTGCGAGAGACAAATATAGGCTATTTTATTTTAAAGTTTCACTCACATAATGGAAATTTTTTTGTTTAATAAAAATATCACATTTTGAGACTAGAAACAGTAAAGTGCATGAAAAGTTTAAAATATAAATTTCAGGAAACTCTATAGCAGCAAAAAAGCAGAATAAAGAAAAACTTAAAAACACAGACATGACCTTTTCCCATTACTGTGCCATAATTAACATCAAGCAGCCAACTAATTCCCACCCCCCACCCCCAGAAAATTGCATTATGTTTACTGCCTCCTGAGGCACAGGTTTTTTGCACCGGCCCCGCCTGGGCATAAAATAACACATTTAAAGAGTATCAACAGTCGGGAACGAACCAGCAGCTTCTTAATTCAACCCTGACAGAGAACAGAAACAAGGAGTAAAAGCATATGATGGCTATTTGGCAGCTAGGGTCAGGAAAAATAATCCAAGGAATGGTACTGAGCTACTCCCTGTTGTAAATCTCCCCAACTCCTTCTTAACCCAAGGTCACCTGGCAGCTACTTCACTATTACATACACACCCTGGGACACGCCCAGCATTCTTGCTGGCTGTATCTTTGTCCTCTTGAACATGGGGTCTCTGGCTGTGTCAGGGAGATGACCTACAGATCAACTGGCAACACTTTTGTTATTCAAGGTCTACTAAGCAGCAAAGCACAGAGGAAAACAACTGGATAGGACTCGACAAAAACAGCCATCTAAAGGAAGTATGCACTCCATCTTCAAACAGATCAAATGTTATTTTCAAGCTATGTGGCAATGTGTATTTCCCACTGTTTTCCCAGTATCCGGTGGAAAGACAGCACTTTAGGGTCTCACCAATAACCTAAGACCTATAAATATACAGCTGATAAGGGGATCTGGGTCTTGTTTGTGTTCCTCCCAAAATGCAAGAACGTTTGCCCAACAAAACACTGTACTACTAATTAAGCGCTTTATTCAAAGCGTGTAGTTGGTGTGTATAGATCTAGTTATATACATAGATACATACACACACAGAGAGATGTATTCATGTATGTATGATTTACTCATGTGCAGAGTGATCTGGAGAGGCAAACCAGTTTGTAGTAAAGGAGAACAAGCATTTCCTTGCAGGATAAACCGTTCAATTTTTAAATTTTCTTAATGTAATTAAAAGAAAACATTTTATTTTAAAAGATGAAGAGCTCATTTTTATATAATTAAGCAGAAAATGTGTCTTGAAAAATAAATAGATATTTTTGGACCTTCAACTGATCATTTCTCTATTAGCAAAGCTAACTCTTTCAATAAGAAACAGGCCCAATATTTAAAACACACTAAAAAACGCAGAAAGGGAGCAATACTTTGGTTCCAGCCCTAGTGCCAAATGATACCAAGATGCACCAAAAAGTGCACAATCTTACAGCAAACACAGAATGAAAGGAGCCTGAAGAAGCAGCTTAAGGATGGCCATACTTCACTCCTACACACTTTTGATTTACAACTGTACAGGTCCATAGCAAGAGATCCCCGCCTCAGCGGGGCTGGACTCCACTACCTCCTACTGGGCAAGTGAACACCATTGACGAGAGGCAGGAGTGGAGGGTGGAGTTCAAGTTGTGTTAACAGTGAGAAGTGGTCTGAAGGGATGTGCGGGTGTGGACACCCAGTGATGTTGTTCTCAACCAGCCACTGAGGATCTAAAGGCCCCAGGACACCAAGCACGTTCATATGAGTCTTGGAATAGAAAATGTAGTCAATCACACCCTGTAAAGAGATAGGGGGAGGGGAGACAAGAACAGGCTTTAAAAACCATGTAAGACACACAAAATGAGTAAACAGAATTTATGGCAGCCACTATTTAAAACACGAGCTCAAAAATAGTTCAAATTTCCCGATGGGACCCATATAAAGTCATGGCAAATATCTGTAGAGCCATGTTTCTTTGCAGAGTAAATTCAAATTTATAGCCACAAAGCTTTATACCTGGTCCAAATATCTTCAGAAATTGTGTATATCAAGATGAGTTTAAGTACATCTACACCTACCTAGCTGGACCAGAGAAACTAGTACGTTTCCTTTTAAAAATTAACAAAAAAAAAGGAACAAGCTGCTAACTAGGAAATACGTATGATTTCTAATTCTACAAAATTTAACTGGATTATAGATCGAGACCTGAGGGGATCTCTCCAGGCCAGCTCTCTCCTACCAAACAGACAGGGTAAGAGTCAGCTGCCCACCGGTCACAGATGGAGGTTCAAACCTTGTTCTGATATCCCTCTTACCACTTTACACACGGTGAAGTGTGAAGTCATTTATCAAACTGTTTCAAATCAGAGTTGAAAAACACAGAAAGGCACAATTGTGAAAATGTGTTTGAAATTGTGTGTGTGTGTGTATGTATTATGTATGTATAAAATACAAACATGAGACCTAACCAGTGCTATGTAACAGATTTAATTCCCTAAGATGTTACCTAGATGGGTCTCTTCAGATCTTCTCAGACCAGGGTCAGACATTGTAGACTGGCTTGGAAATCAATCTAGGCACGCAGTCGCAATGTCTATGACAACAAAGGATCCAAGAACCTCTGGATTTAACAGCTGTGAATATATCATAGCCCAATATGCACAGGACGGAACTCCTGGTTCTGACACGGCAAGCAGGCACAGAACTGGGTACACACCTGGGGCTGCATTATGTAGGAAGTGTTCCCTGGGTGCCCAGAAGAAGCTGGTAGAAATGGTATGTTTGAAAGTCAGAATAAGCTGGTAGTTCTAAGACTTGGATGAAGAACTAGCCTAAAACGGCATGGGAGAGCATTTTAGTAAAAAGAAGCATCGTATTTTGCTCTTCTTGTTCAGTCATTTTTAGTCTTTGTGGTCCCACCTGTGGGATCTGGAGTGAGCTCAACTCCCTAAGACTCAGTTTGCCTCTAAAATGAGATCTCATAAAATCTAATTATCTATAGAATAAGACTGGAAGAGTTTGGACTACAATGTCCAGTGGTTTGGAGTGAAGTCTGCTTCAAAATAGGAACCTGAATCCAGAGGGAAATTTCAATACAGACAATACTTCCCCTGCAATCTCAATCTTGAGATGAATTAACAGATAAGTTCAAGAGTACCAGGCTAAAAAATAAATGAGGCATCACTTCACTTAACCTTCAAATGAAAAGCAACAGATGTGGAGCCTGACACCTTCAGTATAACAATCACCTCCTCAATGAGAGTTCTTGTTCCACATCAGCTGCTAACGCCACTGAATGTGGAGAGTAACACTAACAGCATCTACCGGCACATCTGAGTTACTCTAGCTATAAGCTTTGCTATCTATTTTCCCCACCTCATCATACCAGAAATCCTGTCTGTTTTAATAGGATGTTGGAGGGAGGTGCTATGCTTACCTACACGAATTAAGGATTTTCTAAAATCTAAGAAAGGGGACAAATTACACAAACAAAAATCTCTTTGAGGGAGTATAGAATCTTGTTCTCTCTGTACTAGCTGCTTATCAACAGAGATATTTGGTGCATAATTTGCTTCTTAATTGACTGGTTTCAGACTAGTAAAGTGTGTTTTGTATAATTTGAAAATAATGCACAGCTTTTCAATGAATAACATCCATAATTTCTCCAAAAGGAAAATTCTTTCCTTAATTCATTCAACTATACTGTGGGTCAGAATCTGTCTTTGTGACAGACCCTTTCATATGGTGATTGCTAACATGGGGGACTACAAAGTTCAAAGAAAGCCTAAGGACAGATTTGAACTCAATATCCTTACGTGTATGAAAGAACAAATGGTAAGTAACAAAAGAGCTAAAAAGCAGCAAACATGAGGAAACTTCCACGTGACCCACATCATTCTCCTACTTCCCAACGCGACTACGCTGAGATCCTAACTCTTCCTACACTTCGTTTCTAAGCCCCCTGAGCACACGAGAGCCCTCCCAGGGGGCCTTCTACAGGTCTAACGACAACTACGGACACACCGTGACTTCAGTTTGAGTTAGGAGTATGCTGGGCAAAGAGATTTCAGGGCTACGATGAGGAACAATGTCTGTAGGACAAAAGCTCAAAATCCAACAATATCTGTGCTATGATATTTTGTATGTTCCCCCCCAAATGAATACATTCTAAAAATCACATCTGGAACAATCAGCCATCTATCTTGTTTTAGTTGAAAAACCATAAGGAAGTAAAGCTGTGACATTTCAAGGAAGGAGAAAACTATATAAGAACAGCTGAGTCCAGTCTAGCTTTCTAGATGTTTGTTGTCCTTTTCATCTAAACAAATTTGATAGTAGGAGAGTTGTGCTAAGAGGCGGAAGTTGGAGAGCCAGGGACTGCAGGTCCCGAAATTCTGTCAGGACACATAAAGCCTAAAGGCTAAATGCCGTATCTAGGCATTCCTGAGGCCGTGTCAAGATTACATTGCTAAGCCGTTCATTCCTCAATTTGGAGGTTTCCAGTGTCCTATTGGGTCTGGGGTTATTTTAAATTTGAGCAACTGAAAGGTTCAGAAGAACACTTCAAATTGCCTTTCAAAAAACAAAAACAAAAACAAAAAAACAAACAAAAAAAAAATAAAGGATTTGTGTGCCAACTCCAACTGTCACTCACTTTGAAGTCAAAGGTATAATTTGTGTAAGGCATCAAGTTATTTTCATAGGCGCTCTGGAGCTGGAAGCCATGCGTGATTCTTCCTTCCGAGGTACCATTTTTCCCACTGCAGCTGAAGTTCATGAGACACTCATTATAGCGCAATTCCTTAAAATCCTTATGGTTGTCAGCCACTCCTCCACTGCTCAGGTATTCCACGACACCTGGTGGAGGGAAGGAACAA
>CM053601.1:16992489-17008052 GCA_028646575.1 Pseudocheirus occidentalis
CTGGTTATATCAGTGTTACAGTCAATGGAGTGAACAATGAGAACAGAGAAACAAAAACCAAACATGGAAAAGAACAATAGCATGTGTTGCTTCAGTCTCCATTTAAACTCTGGTCTTTCTATATCTTTCTCTGAGTGTAGACATCTCCTTCCATCCTGAGACGTGTAGGGTTGTCTTTCAACTGTGCGTTGCTGAGAAGAGTCCAGTTTATCAAGGCTGGTCGTCACACGTATGATGTATCTGTGACTGTGGACAAATTCTTCCTGGTTCTGCTCTTCTCACTTAGCATCAATTCGCATAGGCCTCATGGAGTAGCCTTCTTTCAAAGTGATTGGAATAGTAAACTGGGTAAGCACATGAGCACAACAACCAAACTTATTTCTATATCCTTAAATAAATGTATCCAAGTTATTGGGTATCAAAATAAAAATAGTAAACGAAATTTGACTCATTCCAATTTGCCACATTAACATCTTATAACTGCCCCCAAGCCTTTTGGAATGACTTGTATACGATGAATGGACAGAGTCATGGATGACATTGAAGTTGTGAGCCTACTAAATAAGAAAGAATAGTGTTTCCCTCAAGTGATAAGGAAGTTCAGAAGAGGGAAGGATTGGGGGCAGGTGGATAGAAGTAACAAATGTGCCTAGTTTTGAGATTTTGTAGGACATCCATTTCAAGACGTCCAAAGGCAGATGGTGATGCAGGATTATAATTCAGGAAAGAGCCTGGGGCAGTACATATAGATCTGGGAATCATTTACAAAAAGATAACCACGCATCATCAACAGAGGTCATGAGATTTCTGATTCAGCCAATAATAGACCACTGAGGTTCACTGTTTCTCCCTTGTCTGTTCTATTCCACTGATCTACTCTACTTCTCAACTAATAGCAAGAGGTTTTGATGACTGCCACTTTACAATACAGTTTGTGGTCTGGAAGTTCTATTCTCCATTCATTCCTGTATTATTTTCCTTGAAATTCTAGGTCCTTTGTTTCTCCAAATGAACTTTTATTATTTTATTGAGATCTATAAAGTGTCCCTTTGACAGTTTGATTAGTATAGCATTAAAACTATAAACCAGTAGAATTGTCATTTAATTTTATTGGCAAGACCCAGCCATGAGCACTGAATATTTCTCTAGCTACTTAAGTTATTTATAAGGAACCCTTTGTAATTAAATCTATACAATTTTTTTGCATGGATATCAAGCAATTTTAATTTTTCTTATTTGTTATCTTTGCCAATCTGATGGAGATGAAACCTCAGAATTTTCATTTCTCTTATTTCTTCTTGGCTGCTTCAAAACTATGCTATTTTGTGCACAGCTCTCTCATTTCTAGGAATTATAGCTAGCATTTAAATCATACTGTAGAGTCAACAAAGCACTTTACAAATATTAGCTTTATTTTATTTTCACTACTCTGAAAGACAGTGCTATTATGAAGAAAGTGAAGCAGAGGTTAAGTGACTGACCCAGGGTCACACAGCTTGCATCAAAGGCCAGATTTGTACTGATTTAGTACTCTATCCACTGTACAACCATGCTACCATTAGAATGTAAGCTCCTGTGTGGAGAGACCTTACTTATATTTGCATGCCTAGCACTTAGTACAGTGCCCAGCACAGAATATGCTCTTAATAAATGCTATTTCATCTGCAGAGCATAATTGCCATGGAAAGGGTGGGGGAGAGGAGCGAGGTCAAAAATGCTGCAAGTGACTCTGGAGAACCAAGAGGAATTTCTTGGCTATTTTTACTAAACTCGCCAGAGGGACAGATTCAAGGCTCCATTTCCCCACCTCACTCCTTCCTCTCCGGGAGAGCATATATTTGTTCTGAAACCTATTTCTGTTTTAGAGTTTGTAACTGTGTTTGCCTAGTCTCTAAAAGCCAGTATAAGATAAAACTGTTAACACTTGCAAAAAACAAATAAAACAAATGATGCTTCATTCATTCATGGTGATTTGAAACATTTTTTTCCTACATGTGATTGTTAACTATCATTTCTTCTGAAAATTTCCTTTTTATTTACTGTTCCCATTTAGTTGTTGGGGGATGGCTCTTGTTTTTATATATTTGTTATCAATTCCCTACAAATCTCGAACATTAGATATTTACCAGAAAATTCTGCTTTGAAAGCTTTTTTAACTGGTTATGTTTTCCTTCTAGCTACAACTAGCACTTTTATTTGTACAAAAACTTCAATTTTATGTAATAAAAACTGGCCACCTTATCTCTTGTGACCCTTTCTCCCCTGTTCAAGTGTTCCTTCTCTACGCCCGCTTCTCAATTTGTTTATATATGACTTTTTATAGCTATATCATCTATGTACTTTGAGCTTATCAGAAGAAAGCACGTTGTAAGATGATAAACTAAACCTAATTTCAGCCAGATTGCATGCCATTTTCCCAGGTTCATGGAATTTAGTTTAATATAAGCTTAGCCTAATATTTGATGTCTTTGAACATGTCACTGTTTGCCTCCATAAATATAATTGTGCACCTAATCATTCTATTGATCACATTTTCTATTTTTCCACCAGGACATAGTTTTAATGATTATTGCTTTGCAGTATAGTTTAAGAGGTTAATATTAAACTATATTATATTTAATTATTTATATATAAAATTAAACTGCAGTTCTAAAAGGTAATCCTTTAGTAATATGATTAGTTTGGCCTGGAATTTGTAAATTACTTAAGGTAGCATTGAAATTACTTTACTCCGGGCGGCTAGGTGGCACAGTGAATAGAGCACCGGCCCTGGAGTCAGGAGTACCTGAGTTCAAATCCGGCCTCAGACACTTAACACAAAAAAACTAGCCATGTGACCTTGGGCAAGTCACTTAACCCCAACTGCCCTCCAAAAAGCAAAAAAAAAAAAAGAAATTACTCCAACCACAAGCAAATAATTCCTCTTCAAACATTTAAGAACTTCCTTTATTTCTCTAGTATTTTCAATTTTATTCATATAATTCCTATGTGTCTTGGCAAGTGAACTACCAAATAATTTTGAATGAAATTTGTTTTTCACTGTTGGACTTTCTTTTGGGGGTACCTAAAGATTTTTGTAGGTTTATTTTAAATTCTGCTTCTTGACTTAAAACAGTATTTCTATTAATCTTCTACTTAAATCTCTAGGATTCCATAAGTAAACTACTATGTGATCTGCAAAAAGCAGATGATTTTATTATTTCTTTGACTATTTTCAATCTCTTTTTCTTGTCTTAGGCCTATTATCTCTAGAACTGTACGAAAGAACAAGTGACAATGGACCACCTTTCTTTACCTCTGATGGCACTACAAAGGCCTCTCTAGCAATACTCTTTTACAGAAGACATTTGCTATCGGTTTTAGATTTGCCATAATTTACCATAATAAGAAAAGGTCCATTCATGCCTATGTCTTCTAAAGTTCTGCACATAAAGGGGCTGTAGATTTTATCAAAATTCTTCTGGGTCAATATTAACATAGTCGTGTGATTTTTATTATTTTCTTAATTAAAATGGTCTATTAGTTTTCTAATACTGAATCAATCCTACATTCACGGCATACATCCAACGTGGTCAGAGAATGGAATCTTTTTCATATGTAGTGGTAACATCTTTGCTATTTTTTATTCAACATATTTGCAATAAAATTCAATGGAGAATCTGGCTTATAGTTTTCTTTCTCTCACTTCAAGGATGAAAATAAGTCATTTATTTTGAAGACACAATGACTTATGTCACCTGCAAGTTATTAAATTCAATAAAAGTCATTTCACAAGATGGAATTTTTTAGAGAGTTTCTTTAATACTTTCTTCTGCTTTTACTTTTTCTTGAGGTAGTAAGTGCTCAATCTTTATTAACAATCCTTCACTTGTTGAACTACGAAGAAATGCACGTACCACGAAAGGTCCTGGAAGCAAAACAAAACTTTTGTTATATTCAACACATACCTGCTATCTACACGCTGATATACAATAAGCAACATTCACCACCAAATAGTATTCAATTAAAAGATAATGACACATGGGGGCAGCTAGGTGGTGCAGCTAATAGAGGACCGGCCCTGGAGTCTGAAGAACGTGAGTTCAAATCCTCCCTCGGACACTTAACACTTACTACCTGTGTGACCTTGAGCAAGTCACTTAACCCCAATTGTCCTGCCTTCCCCCTCAAAAAAAACAACAACAAAAAGAAAGATAATGACGTTTACTGAGTTGTTTATAATTCTAAACAATTTTAAAGTCATTTTTTAAAAAAGACTTTCCTTTTAACATACAAGATAAACTGGCCTCATGACTAAAAATGATTTGTCCTTAAATGTCCTTGTGCTCACCAAGTAATTCCTCTTTCCCAGATGATATCCACCCAAATTTCATTTTATTACAAAGTTAATAGAGAAGAGAACAGGTGGTGATATTCACATTAAGTGACAAGACTGTAAATATTTATTTTAAGCATTCAGCACAGCTGCTGCTTTGCCACCACCACTTAGTGAGATTCCCTGAAAATAGATAAATTGAAATGTGATCAACCAAGCGGTAGCTTCCTTTAAAAATGATGCGCATACACCCCACACCTCCCAAAGGAAATACCTGACTTCAGGTCAGCATAAGCTAGCCAGAACTGTACTGCTAGTTTAAATAAACAATGTCAACAAAGAAATGCATGATGAGAAAAAAAAAGAGCTGACCGAGGGCTAAACTCACGGATAATCACTGGACAGCCCGTGTGCTCCACTAATACTTTTCTGAAAGTTAGGAAGGGCCACCAGAATTTTGCTGGGTCACCAACAGTAAACTTATGAGACGGCACAGACATAGTTAACATGGCCTCAGAGGCCAGCACAGAAGGGCTGTTACAGGGAACACCCACCCTGATGAGATCACAGATCCATGTGAATAGTTCACCCAGAAGACACTCATTCAATGGGGTTGCTACACATTAGGGAAATTCAGGAGAACTACTGAATGTGTAGAAGGTGGCATTTAAGTCGAGATGAGTAAGAATTCAGCTTGGGAAAAAAGAAGACATTCTAAGAACAGAAAACACTGTGAGCAAGGGCATGGCACATCCACAAAAGAGACTAGTTTGGTTGGAACATAAAAATAAAATTCTTGGAGGGCAGGAAAATGTGAAAAGGCTGGAAGAGAAGCAGAGCACAAGACTGCAGAGAGCTGGGAGAATGCTATGCAAGGAGTCCGACCTTTATTGGGCAGGCACGACTTGGGCATGAAAGATTTCTGATCAGAAGTGACACGACCAAATGCATGTATCAGAGAGTTTATTCCAGCAGCAGTATAAGAGGTGAACTGGAAGAGGGAGAGACAGGTGGCAACGGATCAGGTGGCTGCCAATGCTGAACTGAACTAGCGTGGGGACGGCAGAGTGAGAGGGATGATGCAGGAGGGAGCTTCCCAGGGAATGTGAAAAGTGAAAACGGAAGAGTCAAAGATAATCAACAGAAGAACAATGTACAGACAGCCGTGGACACCTTCAGAACCGTTACTGAGGAATGCAATGACCAGTCAGGATTCCAGAGGGGCAAAAAGGAAGCCTGCCGCTTTCCTCCTGACAGACGACCTCAGGGGGCAGAACAAGGAATACTTTCTTGGACAAGGTCAATGAGGAAATCTATTTTGTCTGATCACAATATCTGTTACAAGGGCTTGGTTTTTCTTTTTTTCTTTTTCACTTGGAGCGGAGCAGGTAGAAGGGAGAGGAAATAAACATTTATTAGTTGAAGGGAAAAAAGTAAAATAAAAGTTTAAAAAAAGAGTCAAAGACAAGTCCAGGGTTTCAAACATCATCATCAGGGTGAATAATGATGCCACAAACAGACCTGATGAGGTTGGAAACAGGAGTCAGCTGAGGGGATGTCACTGGGGAGTGCTGTTCAGTCACTTCAGTCATGTCTGACTCTTTGTGACCCCATTTGGGGTTCCCTTGGCAGAGATACTGAAGTGGTTTGCCATGCCCTTCTCTAGCTCATTCTACAGATAAGTAAACTGAGGCAAACAGGGTTAAGTGACTTGCCCAGGGTAACACAGTTACTAAGTGTCTGAGGCTGAATTTAAACTCGGGGAGAGGAGTTTTCCTGACTACGAACCCGGCACTCTATTCACTGCACCACCCTGCTACCCTCCTTGGGAAGTGATGCCAACATGAAAAAGCATCAATCCCACACCTTCTTCCAGCAGGGCCATTAAAACTCTCCCTTATAACAAACAGGTACTGCCAAACAAACCAGCACAAACGTGTCATATAACCATAGAGCCTGAGAGTCAGAAGGGACCTCAGTGGCCCAAATAGGGTACAAACTATAAACAAAAGGAATGCCCTTTTAACACCCCTGATAAGTAGTCATTCAGCCCAACCTGAAGACATTCAACATGGAGGAACCCAGAACCTTTTGGGACAGCCCAGGCCACTTCTGAATAGCACTAGTCACTAGGAAGTTTTCCTTGACATCAAGCTTCTATGTGTCTCTTTAGGCTTTCTCCTCATTGTTCTTGGCTCTGCCCTCTGAGCCCAAGAGAATCCTCCTTCCACATGATAGCCTTTGGTATCTAAACACAGCCATCATGCCCACCCCAAACCTTCTCTTCTCCAGTTCATCATGCCCAGTGCCACGACACGAGCGCCCTAGGTACCTTTTGGGTCTTATTCCATAATTCTCCACCATCTCAGTTCTCAGGTTAAAACTCGCCAATATACTGATCAAAATTCTAATGCAAAAACATCTTTTTCAAGAAATTAAACAGCAAGAAAGATGGGATATAACAGTAAGAGATGGATAGGACAGTGGTTGGCTAAGCTGGAAGATCCAAAGACTGAATCTTAAATACGGATTTATTTATAAAACATAATTTTTACATTATTGCATAGATACAAGTTTTCAAATGACTAGATACATAAGGTGAGATCAAATAAGAAGTCAAGGATAAAGCCAAAATTGTGAATCTGAAAGGCTGAAAAGAATGGTGGCAACCTTGATAGAAGCAGGGAGCTTAAAAATGAGAAAAACAATTGTGGGGTGTACTCAGAATTAGACAGTATGATATGGATGATAAACCAGCAAAGATGACCGATGAGGCACAGCCAGACCAATGACTGGAGACCCAAGAGAGAGCAGTGTCACGAAAACCCAGAGAAGAGAGGACTTCCAAAGAGGCTGTCAACAGTTTCATATGCTGTAGAGAGGTCCAAAAAAGCATGTGTCCTGAGAGAAGACCGTGAGACTTGGCCATTTAAAGATCTGTGCTAACTCTGGAAAGAATGGTTTTAGTTGAGTGACGAGGCCAGAAGATACATTGCAAAGGATGGACAAATGAATGAGAGAAGGGAAGTGGAGGCACTGAGTAGCCACAGGGCCGAGCATTCCTGAGGCACCCCACAGTTATCTCCTGAGCTAACACCAAACCACTGATGACTCATCTTTGAGTCTAACCCTTCAACCAGCTCTGAATTCATTTAGTTGCAATAATGTTTAGCTCATGTTCCTCCATCTTTTTAACAAGAACAACACTGTCACAAAACTTGCCAGTTGTGTACTGGTATGCACAAAGAGGAGAAGGCGAGGGGGAGAAAAGGGCCTTAAACTAGCAAGGGATCTTCTGCAGAACTGAAGTCTTTATCAAGGCCCACCAAATGCCCGGCTCCGCCAGGACGATTATTCACTCTTCCTCAATGGATTGTGACATTCCTGAAGAGAAGAGTCCCTGCACTGGTGCAGACTGAGACCCACCCAAGCCTTCTCACTCTGGATGACTCATGGCCACATACTCCCACGGATCCTCCACAGACCCTCACCCACTGGCACTGCCACGGCGACAGGTTACATCGTTTAAGTGTTCAGTGTATACACAGAGTCACGAGGTCTGCACATATCACATAACTTACCACTGCTCTGGGGTTTGTGCCGGCAGACGTCAGTGAGAACTGCTTGCAGATTAGCCGCTATCTCATCAGTCGGCATATCCAGCTGGAAGAAAATGACACGGTATGAACAGCGCAGAAACACATATCGGAACAAGCTTCAAACTGGCAGAGATGGTAAAAGAGAGAGTTAAGGAAACCACGGAAGACAAGAACTCTAGCAGACTCGGTTCAGATGTGAACTGATCCAACTGTTCTGGGAAATAATACAGAGCTGGGGCGGCTAGGGGGCGCAGTGAATAGAGCACTGGCCTTGGAGTCAGGAGGACCCGAGTTCAAATCCAGCCTCAGACACTTGACGCACAAAAAAACCCAGCCCTGTGACCTTGAGCAAGTCACTTAACCCTAACTGCCCTCCAAAAAGCAAAAAATAAAAAAAAAAAGGAAATAATACAGAGTTAAGAAAAATGACTACATGGTTCACTCTTTCCTTCAATCTAATTATCCGACAACTAGGTTTATAAACATCAGAGCAGTCAATAGGAAGGAAAGTCCTGTGTGATTCAAAATCATCGCAGCAGCACTATTTATAGAAGCAAGGATCTGGAGATCATTCTGCGCTGATCCATCGGGGAATGGCTAAAGCAAATCACAGGATGAATATAAATGAAACGGACCACAGCTACACTATTAAGGAATAAATAATTTGGAGACATATGGGAAAACCTTTATGAGCTCACTGATACCCAACAGGAAAGCTGAGTCAAAAGAATAATACGCACGACTACAATGCCATAAATTAAAGCACCTTTAGAAGACAATAGAATGCAGGCCAAACACAGCCGACGATGCTGACTCCAGATGACGGGTGTTATCAGACTTCCTTTCGGCTAAGATCTGAGAGGAGAAAGTGACGCGCTGCCGGCCTTGGTCGCGTTACTGAACAGTTTTGGAAAGCTCCCTTTTTGGTAAGGAAAGATACCATTGCAGTATTTACTGGAAAGCATGGTACCAAAACAAAATGCATCAAAATAAAATCTATTCTGGTGAGAAAGAAAGAACCACAGAGAGATAACAGATGGATGGGAAGACAATGACTCGAAAGATATTTATACAACGTTATTTTATAACAGTTCTCCGGCAAAGAAGATTCCCTCCTTTGAAGATGTGGGTTTCTCCCCCTGACCCCTACTTTTTACAGCTGGGCTCTCAGACAGTCCCCTACCCCCCAGGGCAGGTACGGTCCTTGTCTGGGTACCCAGATCATGTCTAAGGGAAGAGCTCCTGCCAGCGTTTACCACATTCATCCCACAGATATATGTAGGAGAGAAGAGCTGAGACTAAGCTGGATCTGGGAGAAAGCCTGAGGGCCCCCCTAAAGACGCCCCATTGCTGATATGCTCAGTGCCCTGTACTTCAATTTTGAATGATATAAAGCAAGATCATGGCCTCTGATGGATTCTTTCCCATTAGAACGTACGCTTGGGGACAGGAATCATGCTTTTCACCTGGCACACAGCAGTGTTTAATAACGCTATACTGACTAACTGAATAGCTCTATAAGCAGAAAGAATAAAATTTGATTCCCTGGTAAGGTCACACCAAAAATACTTGGCATCATGATGAAATTGCTGGCACCATACTATGCAGGATTTGGCAAGGTTTGTACATATCTGGCTCTATTTTGCTAACATTTTACCAATCTGCCTTAAGGGAAAAATGTTGGGTTAATGGTTTTAAGGGCATAATCTAAATCTACTTGAACAGATTTTTTTAAGATAGTCAGTACATTACAGGTATATTGTATCGCTCTAGAAATCTTCTAAACCTTTATTTTTTTCAGGCTTTTGTGAGACAAAATGGGGTCTCCTCATAATGCTGGTGTTAAATAGGGAATAATAATAGCTCACAATGATAAAGAACCTTCCTCAAAGCATCCTTAAGTGAAAGTATCATATGACTGGAAATGCTAAATTTAGAAAATAAAGAATTAACTTCTTTTCAGAACTATCTTGCTTCTTTCTCCACTATCATAAAATATCTGATTCTTAGAAATAAAAGTGAAAAAAGAAAAGACATGTTGCCCTTAGCTGGATGGCTGACAAACACAATTCAATTCACCATGCGACACATAAAGGAGATCTGTGAATGGTGCACGGTCCACGGAGAACGGTGAATGGTCAATGGAGCATCAACGCCAAGAGGAACTGCGTCAGTTGTCGCCTCGGTGTTCTGTTCATTAAGTAGGTGCTTCATACATTCTTATAAAATTGAATTTGTTGAAGTATTTTCTTGGGGGAAAATTATGGGATGACATCAATAAATTTTTTTAATGTGTCACCTACCAGTCTCAATAAGAACTGAATATAAGTCTTGCTTCAAAGCTAAGAGAGACAGTTAGACTTCCTATGCCCAGATATTCTGGGAAATCCCCGGTGGTCTGACGAATAATATTCTAAGATACCAGGAAACTGGCAATAAGAATAAAGCAGTTTTGTCATTTTAATTTTCCTAGCGGTAGGCAAACTACTGATCACTGACTCAGTCTACCTAAATACATACTGAGACACATTTCTTCAAACTTCTAAATTCTATAGCCAAATTCCTTTGCCTCATGCTAATGAGTATTGGCAGAATTGTTCTGGATTTTTTTTTTACTCCATAATTTTCTAATTTTCCTTTATGATTATTTTCCTGAAATTCAAACATATTATACTGTAGTATTCAAAGAAGAAAACAACAATGAAAGTTTTATCATTAATTTAAAGGAGTGAGAAGACTAAGAAAACTATTTTTAAAAAACAAACTGAATTTAGCCATACATTGCCTTGGGGCTGTTTTTAAATACACCATTCAGTCTTCCAGAAGCAGCCTTCAAAAACCATGTCTACAATATATAAACTTTGTAGTTTTTCTGAACTCTAAATGCAGACCATATTTTTCCTGTTCTAGCACGTTCCCTACAACTGATGGCGTTTAGATTTCAACATATGTAATTAATTCCATCATGCTTATATTCACTAGCCTGCATTTGTTTATTTTTGTTACAACTTATACTTCAGCTTTTATCAACTGCCAGGCTGCCAATAATCTTTTGGCAGAAAAAACTAACACTGCTATTTATTACATAAGTAAAATGCAGGAGAAACTGATGTTTACTGCTTTCAGGAAGAAACGGAACCCACAGAAGACAGGCACATATGAAAGTTTCAAACAGATTTGAAAATAGCTCTAAGACCAGTTAAATCAGGTCCCCACATGTCTATGTGCACCTGAATATCTGTCTGAAAAGATCTCGTTTGCTGACCTTGTAAATACTCAGCTCCTAGAATTGGCAAACAGTGATGGTTTTAAAATGCCCTGCAATCTGAGTGATGTCTATCTAAGACCATGTGGCTGGAAGGTATGTGTATTTAAACACAAAGATACATACAGTAATGTAACTGCTCAAACTTAAAACTTTCTATGTAAAAATTCTTTGCATTAAAAAAAAATTGGGTTTTTTTTTTTTGGTTTTGCAAGGGGGAAAGGCAGTGGAATTGGAGTTAAGTGACTTACCCAAGGTCACAGGCTAATAAATGTTAAGTGTCTGAGGCCAGATTTGAACTCAGATCCTCCTGACTCCAGGGCTGATGCTCTATTCACTGCACCTCCTAGCCACCCCTCAAAAAAAATTTTTTTTTAATAATTTTTAAAATTAAAACAATTCTTGGTTATGGAATTCAATCTTACATACAATTTTTATAGATGCTATAATCCAATCACATAATGAACAACACATGGCACAATGTAAAGCAATGCCTCTAGAGAAAAAAGGGGCAGGTTCAAAGGTCACAAAACGAAACAGTGTTTTAACAGAGTGAACATTGCAGGCCAGGACTGACCAAGTTGGTTTGGTACCAAATGTTCCAACACTGAAATAAAATGAAACATTCAGAGAAAATCTGATAGTTTGGGAGGAAAAAAAGGCTTTCCTGAGCTCCTACTGACCCATCTGCCAAGCGAGAGTTGTTCCGGAGCCTCCAAGTAGGGAAGGGCCTCTGCCCTCTCCTAACTTGGCCAACACGCCCCTGAGCCACTGCACCCTTTTAGTGGAAGGGCAGCTAGGTGGCCCAGTGCAAAGATCGCTGGGCATGGAGTCAGGAAGATTCATCTTCCTGAGTTCAAATCTGGTCTCAGACACTAGCTGTGTGACCCTGGGCAGGTCATGTACCCTGGTTGCCTCAGTTTCCTTAACTGTAAAAGGGACTGGAGAAGGAAAGGGCAAACCATTCTAGTATCTCTGCCAAGAAGATCCTAAATTAGTCACAGAGTCCGGGAAGGAGCTGCCTGCCTCTTTCTTCCATTGTACCTCCAGCGCTGAGAGGAGGACTCGACAAGAGGTGGCTACAGCTCTGGAAAGCTCTCAAGCCCCTGGGCTGCCTGCGGAGGGGGGTCAAGCATTGGGGCCAGGCACCCATGAAGTTCTGCTGAGCCTCTCTCTCCCTGGGGCAGGACATTAGGATCCTGCTCCTACCACACAGAGCAAAAAACTGTTTTCAAAATTGCCTCTGTCCTTTGGAATACTTTATAATGCTTTATGGACTAAAAGCTGATTTCATGGTGTAATGGGGAAAACTTATTCCGTAATCCAAGAAGATAAAACAAACCCCATAGTCAGGCTTAACAATGTTTAAGCAAGAAATAATTTTTTACATTCAAACCTCATTAATCCAAGACCTACTTATTCAGAATTATTAATAACTTAGAAACTGACAAGGCTGAAGCTATACAATAAAAAAATCCGTAAAACAATTTAATATAATCATTCATCTGTACTGTCATCCCCCCCTCATGCCCTTATCTGGTGACATTTACAGCTTGGATATGAGTACCAAACTTGACATGCTCCCAAGTTCAGGGTCAGCCAACAGATGGTTACTGTTCACCCTTACCAAAAGGCCCCAGAGAAGTCATCAACTCTGGCAAATGCAAAACTGGCATCATACCTGGCCACCTTCAGATGAAAAGCAGCACTGGAACTATGTCTTGGTCTGGCTTATGAGGCAGTTGATCAAATAAGACAGACTGGATGAGGGTAGTCACTGCGGATTAGGATGCAGAGGCAATCCCTTTAATGAAGCAGATTTTCTGGTCTGCTTTGATGTTTCTGAAAGATCCGGGTACAGTATCTTGATGGGTAAGATGGGTGACAATGCCAAAGTAAAGATGGCGGCATTCATGAAGCAACACAATCAGACCCAGACCTTTCAATGACAGCCTGGCAGATCCTCCTGGAAAAATCGATCACACGGGGCCATCCTGGGAGAGGAGGTCAAGGAGGGAGGTTGGAGGTCAGAGGGCAGCTGCCACTTCCCAGAGTGCTGAGGAAGATGTTCACGTAACAAGTTATGCCAGTGGCCTCCTTGGCTGCTCTCCTCTAACATCAGGCTCCCACATGCAGCTGCCTGGCTGGCCCAGCAGGAAGCTGCAGGCCACGTCCGAAGTGCCCTCGAGCTCCAGTCTTGGTGGAGTGTCCATCACAGAGCAGCCACAGAGCGCTTCTCTGATGCTCCTGGACCAGCCACCTCTGCTCTCCAGGGCCAGCTGTGGCGGCCGAAGCTACTCAGTATGCAGCGCTGTTTCCCAGTTGTACCTTGTGTCCATGCTGCCATGGCCACAGCACATGTTGTTTTGCTGGTTCTGTTGCTTCACTTTTCCTCGGTTGGTATGAGCCCTTCTCAGCTTCTTGGCTGGAGCATGAGAGCAGTTTCTCACAGCACAGTGATATTCCACTCCATTTCCTACTACGGTTTGTTAGGCCACACCAATGCCAGGGCAGACTCTTTGTCTCCAACTCTGCTACCATCATACAAAACAACTGTGACAGAGCCAAGATCTGTGATCAATGTGATGACCAATGAATGCGAACTCCAGAAGACTGATGATGCGTCACACTTCCAATATGACTGTAAGGGGCAGATGTGCCAATGCGTGGGTTTGCTTTGCCTAACCTCATTCATCACAAGAGAAGGCTTTTTTTAGTGAGGGTAGAACTATAGGAGGGAGGAATAATGATTCCAAAAAAACCAACCCCGCCCCCCCCCCCAAAAAAAACCCCAGAAAAGTACAAGAGTGAACATTTTAAAAACACACAGTAGGGAAAGACAAATCCAGAATGGGACACATAAGCAATGGAATGCTACAACTATAGTGTTAAATTTAATGTATACTTTTTAAAAAGCTGCAACAGAGATTAATAGTATCATATACAATGCCTCTTTTCTGTACTTTCTTGTGTAAGGAACTGTTTCCTATTTGTTGTTTATGAAGTTCAAAATAATTAAAAAGAAAACAGATGGAGGTATCTTTGATAAGTGTAGTAAGATAGATAATTTTAAACTTATAAAGGGATCAAGATCACAAATGATAAAACAGATACTTTTAATTACATAAAACTGAAAATCTTTTGCAATAAATGCGGCTTAGGTGAACAGGGAAATTGTTGATCGAGGAAAAAAAAATCCTTGCATCAAATATATCCAATAAGGGTCTGGTATCCAAGATAAAAGGGAACGAAAACAAATATGGAAGACCAAGAGCCATTACCCATTAGAAAGACTGTTGAAAGATAGAAACAGTCTCAAAAAGAACAGCAAACTATCGCTAGCCACAGGAAAAGATCTGGTCCCACATAACAACATGCGGCCTTTAAGGCTCCCTCCCCACAAGGCACATACCATCCACACATGAAAACAATCCCACACATCACACAACCAACAAGGAACTTCCCAGAATAGAGATAAAGACGTCACAGGGGAAACGTGCCACAGAAGAAAAGACAGTTTGGTCACGTGGTGGAGACAAGCAATGACAGTCGAAGAGCAGCGGCGTCACTGGTATCCTTGAGATGTGGAGAGGAACTGAGGCAGACCCAGCACACTGGATGGACTTCTCATGGGGCACTGACATGGAACACGCATCAAAGTCACACAGGACAGGCTGCGATCTGCAACATTGGGGGGAAATCCTCCTTGGTCATATCACAGATTTCTTTGAATACCGAGAATGAAATGTTGCTTTAAATCACTGATAATGAGAGGAAATCTGTATCAAAACAATTCTGATCTTGGGCCACATCTCCTTCAGACTGGCCAAGACGATGATGGAAGCTGGAAATCGTGGGTGCTGGACGAGCAGTGAGAAGCTGCTCTCACTAATGTGGCGCTGGTGGAGCCCTGCTCTGATCCCCATGGAAGCAAGGCAGAGTGCTCGTTCTAGGAAGGGCGTCCGGGAGAGGACCACCAGGACCACCAGGACCTCATGTTCACTGGGCAGCAGAAGCTGTTCAAAGAGCTGGGAGTCTTCAAACCATCTTCAAGGTGTGTCCTGGGGAGCAGGGAGCAGACACATCTGCTTGGCCCCAGAAGAAAGCATTAACAGTAGAGTCTGGAAGCTGAAATGTGGCAAAGTCAGACTGTATTAAAAAAAAATGTTATTAAGCATTAGAGCTAGCCAAAAATGGAATGGCCTGCCTAAGGAGCCAGGTTCTTGCTTGCTACAGTCCAATTCCATGGACACAATAATTCATTTTAATAAACCCCTACTATATACAGAAGTTTGTCCTTATCAACATGAGAGACAGACACGATCCCCGCCCTCATGGAACCTACTAATTATAAGTACTACAGAAAATAGTGGGGGGAGCAAGG
>CM053601.1:17008552-17036004 GCA_028646575.1 Pseudocheirus occidentalis
AACTTCATGAGGTCAGAAAGATAGAGAATGTAGAAGAGGGACCTATAAAACTGAAAACTGACCTTAATTCTGTTGTTAAACTGGCATAGGATTAACACTCTCCCACGCGTTCCAAGTCCAAGCTCCTCACTTCTGCAACCTTACCCTTGATCTATATTCTGGAGACACTCTCCAAGCTTCTTTCTGGTAAGTGCCTCCACTCACAACTCAATTCTATAGTGGACTCATTCTCGAACCCAAATCCAAGTTGCTTGAATCCAAGCCCCAGACCATCACACTCAGGGCTACAGACTAATCCTATCACGTGACTATTACCCCCATCTCCCAAGGAGGAAGTAATGGGTAAGAGATGAGGTGACTCAACCCACCTCCTCATTAAAATGTCTTTAAACCCACCTCCTCACTGAAATCAAGATTATCACGATGTAATGTATCAGGCCAATCAGAAGATTTTGCTAGTCATGAATCAGTCTTTGGTCAAGGAAAGAGGCCTCTGACTCAATTTACTGGTCGTTGGCTAGCCTAAGAAATTTATCCTGCTTCAAACTGTGTCTTTCAGTTCGCCTTTGTTTCAGTCATGATGATCCCTGATAGAACCTTGGGCAGAGTCCATTGGCAGGGGAGAGTAATAAAGAGCCAGCAAAGGAGAGGGAAATGAGTGAGGGAGGAGGTGACTGGGGGACAGGGTCACCAAAACCCTGAGAAGAAAGCGCATCCAGGAGCAGACGGGAGTCAACAGCTTTAAAAGCAGGAAAAGGTCAAGCACTAGTAGTGAGAAAAGGGCAACTGGTTTGTAGCTGAGGCATCACTGGCAACTTTGAAGACAGCCCTCGTTCCAGTCAAGTGATAATGAGGCAGGAACCAGAACACAAAGGGAAGGCGGGAGGAGAGGAAACAGACAGCGAGGGGAGCAGGGCCCAACATGAAAGTGCAGATGGCAGCGCCAGAGCCTGGGGGAGGCAGAAGCAAGTATGGTAAAGGGTTTTAGGGATCAGAGAGACCGAGGCATGTTTGAGAACAGTAGAAAAGGTACCAGTTAATGGGGAAAGGGTGAGGATTAAAGAGAGAGTATAAGTGAGGTCACAATATGCTACCGAGAACAGCAGTGTGCCGGTAAATGTTTAATGACCAGGTGGGGGGGAAGGGGAGCATATTTACACATACATACGTTTATTATAAATGGTGCCATCGTAATGGATATGTGACAAACAATTGGCAAATGATAAAACATGCAATGCCCTTTACTGTACACTCCACACAGCTCAATGATTCTCACAGAAGGGTTTCGCTGATTTTTCCACTCTTGTATCCATCGCCAACCTACGGTTTCCATTCAGTCACAATCTGACAAACAAGCTGGATATCAGTCTGTGGACTCTTTCTCCAATAAACATATTTTCATTAAATCTGATACTTGATCTAAAATGAAGCTACCTCTCATCCTTACGCAGCCTATATTCATTAGACTAAAGCCTCTTTTTAGCTCTGTGCTTGGCTGCAGGTACAGGACACTGAGTCCACTTCATGATCTAAAAAATCCTGAGCACTGCTTCAATCAATTTCACTTCAGAGAATTTTCCTTAATATTTTGTTTCATTGGCTATCCCACGGCCAAATTAGTTCTTCATAAGGCTAAGGAGACAGCAATAATCAATCCAAATTAAGAATGCTCATTGTTTCTATTTGATAAAAGACATGAGTTCGCATGACAAATTACATTTTCTAATATCATATTTCTAGGAAGAGCATTAAATTTCACATTTTTATTAAATGGAATGCCTTTAAAATAAATGGCAATCAAATCAAATCTTCATGTTTTCCAGTTTCAATTTTTAAATTTTCCAAAGCATATTTATCTTTTGTACTTTTCAAATGTTATTTGATCTTGACTCTAATGAGACAAAGTAAAATTCTTCAGTACAAGAAACTGGGGAAGCTAGGTGGTGCAGTGACTAGAGCACCAGCCCTGTAAATTTACACATTACCAAATGAAGATTTTAAACATCAAAACAAGATGTAGTAAGTTTGTTCTCAAATATTCATTATTAAAGCCGTAATCATTTAAAGCAGACAATAGCATACTGAAAATACACTGTGCTGTGTTTGACGCCAGATCTTTTAAAGCAAGAAATGCCATTACCAGTTGGGAAGCTGACTGAACTACGCAACGTCTTGCATTTATCAACTGGCCCCCACAAGCCGGGACAAACCAGTTCTAGTGTACTGCTCAGAGAAGAAACGGGACCAAGTACAATATAGTGGGGTTGGCCTTAACAGGGGAGAAAGTCTTTATTAGATACTGGGGGGAAGGAGGAAGGAATGAGGGATGATTTCAAGAGATTCTGGAATGAAGAGAACAGGAAAAGGAGCTCACACCAAACGGTTTCCTTTCCCTCAACAGAGTAAGAGGTGATATCCACATCTGAGAAGGGGAAGGAGGAGCTAGCTATGGGAGGGCTTCTGTAGGGGGCGAGAGAGGAAGTCAAGGGGCTGTGCTGTGGTAAGGGCCCCATTAAAGCCACTCACCCAGGGAGCTTCTTTCTAGTTTCATGCAGGAGCTTGGGAATAGGAACACAGGAGGGAGTACTGTAGGAACCATTTGGGACTGAGGTTTGGCAAGGGATCAGTGGCAGCAGGACAAGGAGGTGAAGGATTCAAATACAGAACAACACAGACCAACTTGATTCAAAACTGGAAAGTGAATTCAGAGCAGAGATAATGTCTACAGAAAGGACTGAAGGATGGGGGGACTGGACATCTCAGTAAGGGTGAGAAATGGTTTCAGGAAGTGCGAAACACAAGAAGTCAGATTTTAATGAATCAAGCGGAACCCTTGTGGGTCAGGGAGATACGATGTATGACTGTGTGGACAAAGTGGAATGGAGCAGAGGGATTTAAGGAAGCTCAGGAACACAGAGGGAGGCAGCTTCAACGAAAGCTAGTGGCTGGAAGGAACATGAAAGAAAGAGGACCAGGACAAAGGGGACTGTGTCGATGATGGAGCAGGAGTTCCAGAGAACACAATGGAGGGGGTCTCTAAAGTAATGGCTGGTAGAGAAAATGATGGGCTTTGATTCTGCAAAATAATCCGTACAGATGGCACCACTGTCAGCAGTTCCAAAGTAAAAGAAGAACATCACAACTCAGCTAGATGTGGTTAAAATTTACACTATCTTGTCCCTTCTATTTTCTAAGATAACATTTCCTTTAAAAGTTTTCTTACTAAGAAATCTCTGCTCAGTATCAACAATAATCGCCACCATTTAGTTACGCTTCAACCTCTTGTTCACATTCACTCAATTATCTTAAATAAGCCATACCTTCTTCTTCTCCAGCATCATATCCAGCGTCAAATCAAGATAGACACCTTGCTTTGGGTTAGAGTAGTCCAGAATTTGATATTTCTTTAATAAATTAATTGCTTTATCCACTTCATAAATCCGCCTTGGGAATAAGCGTTTTAAGTAGACATCATCCGCAGGCTCCTCCTCCATATAAGTATATGTCTTTAGTTTTTCTATATCGTCCATTCTTGCATCTGAAGTTGGCACTTTGGAGCCTTTTTTCTGCTTTTTTGCAGGTCTATGGGAAAAAATACACATTGAAGATGAGCTCGCACAATATGTATTCCCAAAGATCTTGAAAGAAAAGCATGAAAATGCATGAGAGGGAAAGGAACAACGACAAAGCTGGACGTGAGACTAGAAGTTCTGAGACTGTTCACCAATTCACCAAAAAAAAAAAAACACCCAACTAGATTTTTAAGACAGTGAAATTTTCCCCAAATGAAATTCTCTTCTGGATAGCTCTCTACAATTGAAATTTACAGGTTATAAGTGAGGTAAGTTTTATTCTGAGAAGACTCAAAGTCAAATCCAGCCAGAAATTCCATGTTTTACATATGTTTATCACTCAATAAACATCCATCATCACTGCCAGCGCTCCCCACATAAAACAAGCAATCCAACAGAAGTGCTAAAAACGCACTGTCAGACCGGTGATGCTCATTCCTCACTGTCTGTGTGGAAAGCAGAGCACGTCTAAGCAAAGTGCCTACAGAGAGGAGTCCAGGTGCTTCTGCACCTGTCGGGTTTGCTCCAAAACAGTTACACATCCAATCTGGGAAAACATATTCATTTTTAACCCAGTACAGGAACGATGGGGTTAACAGAAAACAGTCCCTAAAGAACCTGTGCTTCTATTATCTATCCCAGGGATGGGGAGCCTGTGGCCTTGAGGCCTTGTAAATCCTCAGGTGCCACCTTTTGACTGAGTCCAAGTTTTACAGAACAAATCTTTGTATTGTTTTGTTCTGTGAAGTTTGGATCCAGTCAAAGGGACACACCTGAGGACCTAGAGGGCTATGTGTGGCCTCGAGGTTGCAGGTTCCCCATCCCTGATCTTTCCTGTCTGAAAATAAATATTATTGGAAAATACCTTCACATTTCTTGCATATTTGCAAACTCTCAAGTGTGGGAAAATTAAATTGACAAAGCTATTTAGTTCTCATGGTAATAATCTTAAATTCATTTTGACAAATGTTTTCCAAGTGATTACTGTAATGTGTTAAACACTGTAGAGCAGTGGTTCTCAACCTTCCTAATGCCACGACCCTTTCATACAGTTCCTCATGTTTTGGTGACCACTGATCATAAAATTATTTTCCTTGCTACTTTGTCACTGTAATTTTGCTGCTGTTATTAATCGTAATGTCAATATCTGATAGGCAGGATGTATTTTCATTGTTACAAATTGAACATAACACACAGGTTGAGAACCATGGTTGTAGAGAGAGATGAATATGAAGCCGGCCACAGTCCCTGCTCTCTTAGAACTTAGTGTTCTAATAGGGTGATAAAGCAACATAAAAATGATGTTATAATAGGATCCGTGAGAGGGAAGACGCTAAGCAGAGAACTGATCCTGCACCATTAACGATACTTCTGGAATCCATTCAAATCCACCTCCCTGCATGTTCTATGTCTAATTGTTCCACCAGGATGAGGTGTTTTAAAGTTGTGCCAGAATCTGGGTAAACTCTATCTTGTACCTACTAGTCCGGGAAGCCTTGCCAAAGAAGGGAACAGCCTGTCCTCACGGAGGAAGCCAAGCTCGCTCTCTGGAATCACTCTTTCACTAATCGCTCTGTAAGGATCTAGTTCAGAACTGACTGTTCCGGGATCAGCAGCTCAACAATCGCCCTCATGAGCTCTATCCGCACCAGAGAACAGGGTTCATCTTAGCAATATGACCCGAACTCATCAAGGTAACTCAACGCTCTCTTATTATTTGTGTGATATCTAATAGGATCATCCTGGGTATCTCATTTCCTGTCAAGTCAGGGCAAGTCAGCCAGTTATCATCCTGCCCACCCCCTCCCCAGGCCGATCCCATCTTTCACATGCGGCTTTCCCCAATACAGCTTTTAAAAAAGTAATCCATGGGGCGGCTAGGTGACGCAGTGAATAGAGCACTGGCCCTGGAGTCAGGAGGACCTGAGTTCAAATCCGTTCTCAGACACTTAACACAAAACTAGCTGTGTGACCTTGGGCAAGTCACTTAACCCCAATTGCCCAGCTTTCCCCCCTCCAAAAAGCAAAATAAATAAATAAGTAAATAAATAAATGAATGAATGGATAGATAGATAAATAAATAATAAATAAATAGCAAAAACAAAAAATTAATCCAATGGAAGATGCTATCTACATCCCAAGAAAGAACTGATGGAGTTTGAATGCAGACTGAAGGACACTATTTTCACTTTCTTTGTTTTTTCATGTTTTTCCCCCTTCTGCTGCTTCTTTCACAACATGACTAATGTGGAAATATGTTTAACATGATTGCACGTGTATAACCTGTATCAGATTGCTGCCTCTTAGGGAAGGGCAGGGGAGAAAAATTTGGAACTCAAAATCTTATGAAAAATAAATGTTGAAAATTGTCTTTATATGTAATTGGGGAAAAAATACTATTTCCATTTTAAAAAAATAATCCAGATCCCTTGTTGTTGTTGTCCTTGACTCTCCCTGCCTGCCTCAGCCCCTTTTGAGGTTCAGTAGTCAGGAGGACGAATCCTCTCGTCAGGGGGCCTTGCTTCTATTCCCGGTACAACTCGCTTTCTTCCTGAACTCCCTGGCTAAAGCTGCCTTGTTGCGTCCTTAGTACCATTCACACCACTCTCCACTCTCATTAGGAACTGTTTCCCTTTGTGTCTCCAGAATTCCCTTCTTTCCTTTCCCATCCCTCCCAGGCTGTTTTCTCCTATAGATATTTAGTCCAGATTCCTCTGAACCCTCTGAAAGCCTCTCTGAAGTCCGGCTTTATGTCAGACTATACCTGGCTTTCTTCTCTATCACAAAGTGGTTACTTCCCTCTAGTATTCCCATTATTTACAATCCAAAATCCAATTCCTCCTGTTGGGGAAACCAGATTCGTTACAGAATCCCCCCATGCTGATTCCTTCACCTTTTGATCAATGAAAACACCAAGGCAAGTCAGTGAATTATTAGGTGCTATGCTTCTGGCAGAGAGAACTCTAACTGATATCTAGAGAAGTCCAAGCCCTCATCACTCCTACATCCTACCTCTGTGAAGCCCTGGCACCTGATTTCCAAACTCCTCATCTCTCTCCTCTTTTGGTCCAGGCAAGTCTACCCTACGGGTGTCAAAAGCACCAGATTAAAATACAGGTGAGAAATGTGTGACAAAACAAAAATTAATGCAACAAATACTACTGATTTGTCACTTTCTAAGTCAACAAGCAGCAGCAGGGATCCCCTTCTATTTGCATTTGAGACTAAGCTAGTCAGTGTACTCTGATAATAAAAACATTGGTTTCTTTCTCTAATCATCTTCAGTGAAAAGTTCTCCCACACCACCGGCCTCCCAGCCCCCTTCCCTACACGTCCTCATGAACATAACCTCTAAACACACAGCGCTAGCCCATCCCACATCACCTCTTAGCCATCCAGGTCCTTTTCAATCAGTTACATCCATGCAAAGCCAAATTCCCATCACTCCAGGTCTCAGTGACAGAAGGTCACACCTGCTTTCTGACACGAGAAGTCCTTATTCCCTTTATTTACTGCCTAAGCTTTGGAAATCTGCATACAGACATCTGAGGTCATCAATCTGACTACTAGCTCGACTCATGAATTCTACCCTCAATGAACCTTCTCAGAATTCCAACTATTTCTTCTCTGTAGCTACTATCTACAGTACATGGCTTGGTAGACAAATCAGCAATATTTTCTCCACCACGACCCCCCCCCCCCATTCTTTTTAGCAAAGCCTTTTTGAGGCAATCTGCCAGCAAACCCTGAGCCTTGGAGCCCAGAGAAGTGCACAGCTCCCCAAACCACTGGTCTTGCATCCAGCCCAGCACCCACAGTCATCACCGAAGGCAGCAAACCTAGTGGAAAAGAGGATTTACCTTCTACACCCCAACCATCAACAAGCAGTTAAATCCAAGAGCACTAATAACAGCATGGCCCTCATAGCCATTGTTCAGGAAAGCAACCCTTGTGGAGATGTGACCTGGGGACTGCTTCTAAAGACATTGAAGTCACAGCTACTGAAGATACAGAAAAGAAAGTTCTAGCCAACAAAATCCTTAGCATTTTCATATGGTTCAACAGGAATAGGTGTGGTGTCACTGATGAAAGTTATATTAAAGAAAATCTATTACTACGTACTTTAAAGCCGTGCATCCAGGACTACCGGCCTTTCCATCAGACTTAGTGCTGCCATGTCCTAGACGTGTTTCCTCCCCCTATTAGAATGGAGCTCCCTGAAAGCAGGGGTTGTCCTGACCCACATCTATCCCCGGCAAGGACAACAGCACCTACCTCACGGGGTTGTTCTGAGGATCAAATGAGCTCTATCTAAAAATGTGGGTAGTATGTCAATGCTGATGCTTTTCCCTTCTCCCTCTCCCTAATCCTGTACCCAAAGATTTGTCTCTTATAATAAAAGACAAAAAAGTAAGAAAGGAAAAGTTAATCAAAACTAATATATCAGAGGGGCGGCTAGGTGGCACAGTGAATAGAGCACCAACCCTGGAGTCAGGAGGATGTGAGTTCAAATCCAGCCTCAGACACTTGACACAAAAACTAGCTGTGTGACTTTGGGCAAGTCACTTAACCCCAACTTCCCTCCAAAAAAAAAAATCCAAAAAAAACCCCCACTAATATATTGGGGTGGCTGGGTGGCGCAGTGAATAGAGCGCCAATCCTGGAGTCAGGAGGACCTGAGTTCAAATTCAGCCTCAGACACTTGCCTTACTTGGGCAAGTCATTTAACCCCAATTGCCCTGTCCTTCTCCCTCCAAAAAGCAAAAAATCCCTCAAAAACCTAATATATAATATATAAATTAGGTTTATATGTGCAGCTGTACAGTTTGGTGTGCAAATTAATTGGGACAAAGTAAAATAATCTGACTTTTGCAATAAAATGTACAACTTTTTACATCTTTAAAATTTGTTTTAACATGCAATATGTACTCTGTTGCTGAAATCACTTGATCTACACAACTTGTAACTGGGCTCAGAAACTTCTGATGCGCTCTTTCATTCTTCATCAGGAGAACACAATCTATAACACATGATGTCCCCCGTCCATCTGACAAACCATTCATTTTCCTCAAATCTAGCCTTGGACAGCACAGAGCCCATCAGTGGGCCACTGAAGCCTCTCTATCTCTCTCTTTGCCTCTCGTGTCAAATGGTATGACCACGGTGCAGCAGTTCATCTCCATCTGGGGATTTCTGCCATTCTGGAACAATGCTGCTTCTCAGGATACAGGTTTGGACAGGACAGGTCCTTTGTGGAGCAGGTTAATGGGGTCCCAGCTCTGCCACACTCATGTGTCACCCAATATTAGTTTGCCACTTGACTCCACTATATATTTATTTATTTAGATTTTGCTTTTTGGAAGGGGGAAGGTAGGGCAATTGGGGTTAAGTGACTTGCCCAAGGTCACAGGGCTAGTAAGTGTTAAGTGTCTGAGGCCAAATTTGAACTCAGGTCCTGAACTCCAGGGCTGGTACTCTATTCACTATGCAACTTAGCCACCCCTATATATTTATTTTTAACCTACTAGGCTCTAAACAGCTTGTGATATGTTGGGACAATTTATTTCTCATTAATAAACTTGTAATCTCTTTTTCATTCATTAAATATCATTTAATGAACTAGAGAGCTAAACAACTGGCTAAGGAAGTCACCTTTGACAGTGGAATTTAGACTTCTGGACCATAGCTTTAAAGTGCAAGGGGGACAGAATGACAGATAAATCTCAAGAAGGTCAACTACAGAAAGAAAAGTACTGTACACTCCAAAGAAATGGACCAAGGACAGCTGAACACACACACACACACAAGAGCTTGGCATAGAAATGTATCATATTTAACAGTAATCAATCAAGCAGAGGAAGAAGGGTTATGAGGGAGAATAATATGAAGGAGTAAATCATTACAAGCAAAACCAACCTCCTATTCCTGAAGGGAGAATTAAAAGTGGGGAAAAGAAAAGAATTGAATCCAAAAGAAGACTTTAAATTGCCTCTTAGACAACTGAAGAACAGCTGGACAAATTACAGCATATGAATGTAATAGATTATTGTACCATAAGAAATGACAAGAGATAATTTCAGAGAATCCTGGGTGGTATTAAGTGATGTCGAATGAAGTCAGCTAGAAGAGGGGAACAATTTAAACAAAGAAAGCAGCATTCTTAAAAACCCTAACTCTGACAGAGCTCTCCTCGATGCAGTGACCAGGCCCGTTTCAAGGACCTGCAATCAAGTACATGACCCAGCTCCTGACAGAGAGGTAACAGATAAAAGGTGCAAAAGCACACACTTTACAGACATGGCCACCATGAAGATTCATTTTCTTTGACACTGCTCGTTACTAGAGTTTGGGATTTCTTTTCTCTGAGAATTACTTATTTTTCAATGAGGGTTAGAGAAAGGAATATCAACAAAAGTGAAGTTTCCAAAGGGAAAGTCACTACATCATTTTTCTTTAGTATGAAGAAAGTCTAGAAGGCCACATGGACAAGCAAGAGTTTTCAAAATCATGCGTAGAATTCACACCCCCTTCTTCACAATCTTAAACAGAGACTCTCAGCTTTAAATGAAATCCTTCAGGTATGCAGATCCCATGTCTTTTTCAGTAAAGCTCATAATTTAAAAAATTTTTCAAAATGCTTTCAAATAAACAAATGACATCAGGGAAAAATGTCTCAGGGCAGAACTACCATTAGATACAATAAAAACCAAAATGCAATGAAAAATTACAGGTTCATTTTTATTTTTGTAGGTTGAAATAAAGTTTACTGGAGAATCTGATAAACATGTATAATTAAATGTTTCAGACAAAGGCTACTTGTTAATGCCCCTAGCAAGAAAAGAATGCAGACTGCCCTCAGAAGACAGGGCAAATTCCTAAAATGAGAGCTTTTTAAAGGGAGAAAAAAATGGATTCTACTGAAAAAAAAGAATGATTCTACATAGATTTTATACCAACTAGATTTGAAGAAAGGGTGAGGCCTGTGTCAGAAACAATATGCTGATTCTGACTTAAAGTCCTAGAATTCTCTTTTTTTAATGTAATAAATTTTATTTGTTTCTTGTTTACATCATTCATTTTCATGAGATTTTTGAATTACAGATTTTCTCCCCGTCTTTCCCCTACCCCAACCCCAAAACAGCGATCCCACTGTAGAGCCCCTCCCCTGGTCTGCTTTCTAACTTTCTAGTAGGGCAGGGAGGGTCTCCCTACCCCAGCCCCTGTATATCTTGATTCCTAGTTTAGAATTCTTCTAATGGAAAAAAATTATTTCACTCAGTGAAGCAAAAATGTTATGCCCAACTACTTGGAATTATTAGCAAGCTGTTCCTTATGTAAAATGCAAAACTTCTAACATTCACACACCAGCAAGGAACGAACCTCAAAGGGGAACAACATGAAATGACACAGGACCAGCCTATTCTCAGCCTGACCATGCAACCCATAAAAGCCACTGCTGAGCAACAAGCCCCTGGCACCACGGACAAAGCGTTGCCATTACTGTGCAGGCTCACTGTGGCAGATCACTCACCCAGGTGCAGCAGTAAAAGAGAAGGAAGGACCAGGGCTCTCCCACCCTGGGGACGCCTCCCTCTGCCCTGGGATCTATCATTCTAACCGGAGAGTCCAGATCCTGAAACACCATTTCAGGAGGGGCCCTAGCCATGCTCATTCCACTCGAGCTCTGAGACTTCTCTACCTCCTCACAAACCTCCTCGACCCTAACCTGGTATCCTTCCCCCTCCTAACATGGAGAATATAAACTCCTGAAGGTAGGGACAGTCTTGTTTGCTAGTATCTGCATCCCCAACATGGCCCACTATTAAGTTCATAATAAATGCTCCACCTAGAAATCTCTTGCAGAAAGTCATCGGCTCTTTCCTTAGGACTCAAAAGTCAAGAAATAAATTTTATTCCGTAAGATTTACATATCCTACTCAGTTCAACACACTTCCTTAAGAACTATTCCATAGCAGGTGCTGTGGCAGGTGATGGGATGGGGATACAAAGACAGAAGGGATCCAAACCCTGCTTTCAGCAAGGGGACGGACACACGTGGGTACACGTAAGATAACACCCAAGTGATCTAATGAGGGAAGGAACACGAAGAGCACACTGAAGGGAAGAGACGATGCAGGAAAGGTCTCAGGTAGAAGAGGAACCCAAGCTGTATGAAGAAGGAAATGAGGAGGCAGGAGCATCCTATGCCAAGGCAGGGAAGCAAAGAATCTAGAGACAGGAAACAGGAAGTCACAGACTGAATGCAAACGTCAAACTGGGTGAAGGATGGTAAAAGCAGCAGGAAAGAGCCAAGTATGAGAAAAGGATGGGGCAGGGGGGAGGTGGCGGGAACGGACGGTATGTCAGCTCTGGCTTGGACATGCCTAGGAGACATCTGGGGAGACATGTCTAGCAGACAGGCAGCTGAGAATGTGACCTGGAGTTAAAACAGGAAATGGATACATCTGGGAATCATCTACACAACTGAATCCAAGGGAGCTGAGCACAAGTCAGATAAGTCAAGGAAAGGACTTGGGACCGAACTCTGGGGAACACTATACTTGGAAAGGAACAGGACAATGGCACAGCCAAAGAGGCTCAGAAAAACAAGGCAGATCCGAGAGGAGTCAAGAGAGAAGAGCATGATGGAAGACAAGGAAAAAGTGAGTGTCCAGGTGGGTGACTGAAAGTGCCAAAACCCACAGAGGCCAAGCCAAATGAGGACTGAGAAGAGGCCAACCAATCAATACACAATTAGTAAGTACCAACTATGTGCCAAGGCAAAAGGCTGTCCCTGCCCTCAAGGAGCTGCAATCTAATAGGAGAGAAAACGAGCAAATCAAAATGTAAAACAGCAAGCTGCATACAGGAGGAATAGGAAACTACGTGCCAGGTACTTCTGGAGATACAAAAAGGAGCAGAAGTGAGTCTCTGCATTCAAGGAGCTTACAATCCCCTTCTGCCCAAAGAAAATCTTAAATTAGCTACCTTGTAAACATCAATATACAATCGACTGAGATGATATTTCTAATGCAAAGTCCCTGAGATAGAAGTTCAATATTAGTTATTATCTTTAATTCAACACATCCAAAACTCAACCTGTTATCTTTTCCCTCAAACTTTCCTATGACTGCAGAGGTCAATGCCAAGCCTCCCAGGTCCTCCATCTCACACGTCCGCATCCTCCTCAGCTCCTCACTGTCTCTCCCCCAACATATCCAATCTGTTGAGAAGGCCTGGCCACTGGCCTCTGAAACATCTCTTGCCTATGCCCCATCTCTCCTCTGCCACTACCACAGGCCTTCAGCGCCTCGTTCTTGGACCACTGCAATAGCCTTCAGGCAGGGTCCTGAGCTAAGCCTCTCCCCAATACAGTCTTCTTCCACTCAGACGTCAAAACTGATCTTTTTACAGCTCGAGTCTGACCATATCACACATCCCACTTCAGTGCCTTCTGGTATCTCCTTGTCACCTCCAGGATTGAATATAAACTCTTCTGTTTGGCTTTTAAAGCCCCTCATAACCTTGGCCCCTCCTACTTTCCCTGTTTTCCAGATTAAGGACACTGACCTTGCTGTTTGCTGCACAAGATACTCATCTCCCATCTCCGTACATTTTCTCTGATGATCCCCCGCCCTGAATTCTCTCCCTCCTCATCTCTGACTCTTGGCTCCCCAATGTGCTAACATCCTGCCTTCTGAAAGAAGCACTTCCAGGACCTCCTTAAGGGCAGAGCCTTCTCCCCAAGATCACCTCCAGTTTACCCTACATGAGTCTTGCTTGTGTGCCATCTCTCTAACCAGACTGTGAGCTCCCTGAGGGCAGAGACTGTTTTTCCACGTTCCCCCCGCTTCTTTACATGCCCAGTGCTTCACAGGGTATCACGTACTTATTAAATGCTTGACTTGGGAAGGAATGAAACCTAGAAGTGGCCTGTCATTCCCCTCTACCACGACAGCACTCACACTCTTACTAATAGAGCAGGCATTAGATACTGCCCTGTTCCTTGGGCACAGCCCATCAGCCATGCCTCTGTCAGCTCCTGGAGGGCAGGGAGCCTGTCTTAGACAGCTGTGTTTTCTGTGCACTGCCTGGGGCAGCATCTCACTCATGGTAGGGGATCAGTAAGTTTTTTCCAGCTCAATAAACATTATGAAGAGCCTACCATGTGTCTAGCACTGTGCTAGTAAAATAGTGTCACTACTAAGGGAATTTATATTCTTTGGAGAGAAACAAGCCAATACATAAGATGTACAGGTAAATACAGAGGGATCTGGGAGATCAGGAAAGGCCTCAGGCATTGGTGGGAGTGGAGCTGAGCTCTGAAGGGAGGCAGAGATTCCTAAGACTCAGGGGAGAAGGTGGAGGGCTCAGGCCTACTCATGAAAAGGTACCTGGAGAGAATGTGGAGTTCTGTGGAAGTCATGCCCAGAAGATGGGCAGGAGCCAGGCTGGGCAGAAGTGTTAAATGCCAGAGAAGTCGGTATTTTATCTTAGAGGCAAGAGGGAAATATTCAAACCTCTTGAGAAAAGGAGGAAAGAGAAGTTGGGGTGGTGATGTACTCACAAGACAAGAGAGGGGAAAGAGGAGTATATCCCATATCCTGGGCTTCCAATTCAGAATTATGGAGATAAAATCATTTGGGTGACAGAGTATTTAAAGGAGATATCCCAAGTAGAGATCTACCCACAGTTTCTGTAACACAGAACTCCCTTCCCTCCAAAAATGTTCCCCTAACAGATATACCCTCAAAATGGAAACCAATCAATAATCATTGAAATAAAAAAATGTACTTACTTTGCAGCAACATAATGTCTTTTGGCTGCCTGAATATTTACAATACAAGGCACAACAGAAGTATTATAAGTGATCCTGGAGAAACACTGCCTCTTGTACTGAAGAAAAACTGAAAAAGGAAAACAACAGAAACATTAAAGTGTCAAGTAATCATGATCATATTTTCAACAAAAGAATGGATGAGAGCTTTGTAAAAAACCTTATTCTGCCATAGTCCTGATTTCCTTACTGCCCATGGGCACTGGGTACACTGCAGCTCCTTCATGGCATCTCCTCTGGCTTGGATGATCCCCCTCCTCCTGTCCTAGACATCTTTCTGCCCAGAGGCTCTGCCCTAGGCGCTGCAGACCAGCTTCTTGGGGTACCAATGCTACCAGGCCACCCAACCTTCTTTGTCCATCATGTGGTCTGGACAATACGATTCATGCCATCCCTACATGGCAAAGGAAAGAGGCCTTTGGATCAATGAGCAGCCTGAGATTACAGACAACACTGTGAAACTTCCCAAATTCAGTTCAACTCCATCTCTTTCCTGTCACAATTCCAGACTTAGCTCTTTATTTGCAGTTTATCCAAGAAACAAATCATGAAAGATTAATCTGACAGACTGTTGTCCCAAACACATGTCGTAGCTTGGGCCATATGTGTTTAGTGTCTTATTACTGTACCCAATTACTTTACGACAGGGCAATGATACCTTTATTAAATCTTTATTATAGAGCAGTTTTATATTCAGTCACATGCCAGGCCCATGTGGAACAAGGAGATGTGTATACAATCTTGAAGCATACAACTGCAGCAGGATTTTCAAGCAGATGATTTATCAAATATTATACACTAATGATACATAAAAGAACTCGTTTACAAAACTAAAAATGTTAACGGCAAAATAACAAGAAGAAATTGCAAGGAAAGGCAAAAAAAAGTCCCTATCTTCAGAAAGCTCAGATTCCAAAGGGAGAAATAACATGTAAATAGTCAGGAGCATCCAAGATAAATAGAGTAAACAGGAGGTAATCTCAGTGGGTAGATTAGCAATGCGGGGAGGGGGTTATGTGTGTGGAGGCTGTGGGATTTGAGCTGAAACTTGAAGGAAGCCAGGGAAAGAAGAGAAGAGAAGAGGCAGAGGTGGGGAAGGAGAGCACTGTAGAGGTGAGGTCACCAGTACATATGGGAGATGAGGCATCATGTCTGAGAAACCGCAGCAGACCAGAGGGACTGGGGGGTCAGAGGGGAGTGTAAGAAGACTGGTCAATGAGTCAGTCAATAAACATCTGCCTACCATATGCTAGACACTGTGCGAAGTACCAGAGATACTAAAGAGGCAAAAAACATTCCCTTCTCTCATGCTCACCAGAGGACAACACATGCAAACAACTTCTACAAATGATGTATGGGATAAATTGTAAATAATCAACAGATACTTGGCACTAGGGTTAAGGGGGATCAGGAAAGATTTCCTGTGGAAGGTGGTAGGAATTTAGCTTGGACCTGAAGGAAGTCAGGGGAAGACTGGAAAGGCAGGAATGTAGGAAGTGGCCAGATTAAGAAGAACTGTCAATGCCAAACAGAGAAATTTACTGGAATGGGGCAGGGACAAGGCAGACAGACCTCTAATTTAGAAAATGGCCTTGGCAGCTAAGGAGAAGACAGAGTGGAGGAGAAGAGACTCAAGGCAAGAAGAGCAATGAAGGGGCCTGAATTAGGGTGGTGACCATGTGAGTGAAGAAAAGGGTTACAGGAGAGATGGGAAGATGGAAACAGCAACATCTGGTACCTGATTAGACATGTACTGTGAGGGTAAGAAGCCAAGGAAGGCATGGAATTGCAAGTCTGAGAGGAAGGCAGTTCCTCGACAGAAAGAGTAGTCCTGCTCAGAGGAGGGAAGGATTTGGGAGGAAAGATAATGAGCTGCTGTGGACATACTGAGTTTGAGATGCCTATGAAACATCTCCACTTCCATGATAAAAACAAAAACAGAAACAACTCAGCCATCCTCTAGCTAACCATAACATGTTATTGTTTCCCTGTCTCAGCCTTCCTAAACCAATTCTCTGCCAGACTTCTGGCTCTGCTCAGACTTCACTTTTCTCCCTTCCAAATATCAACTTTCTAATCAACCAGTTCCACTCCATACTGTCTCCTGCTCTCTAACCTCTTGCTCCATGGTCTTATCATCCCTTGTCAAAACTCAACCTTGAATTACATCCAACACCTATGTCCTTGTATGTATACAAGCCTCCCACAGAAAACTGAAGCCTTCCAATGTAAGCTCTCTGCTCCCTTTTTGTCTCAAAACCCTTTACTCTGCTCCTTTCCTCCAGGCTCAGATGAGGGAACAAAGCCCCCTCTACAAGTAACCATGAATGTGTCCCCTCCCTTCTCCCGCAGATTGCTTTGCCCCCTCAACTACTTCTCTCTCTAGTCTCCATCTCTCCCTGGTTATGGATTCTATCTACAGCCTTCAAACAAGTCCAAGCCTCCCCTTCCTTAAAGAAACCTCTGCTAGACTCTACCATTACCTCAAGCATTGTCCCAAGTCTTGACCAAATTCCTAAGTGATCTACATTCACTGCCTCCACTTACACTCCTATCCCTCACTTCTCAACTTCTGGCACTCTGGCTTCCAATTTCATCTTTTTTCTCAGTGAAACAATGTAGTCAAGTATGACTTTGTTATTAATAGTATAATAGCATCTGTGATAATATTGGTTAGCTTTAACACTGTACATTTTAACTACCATGGCAGTGCAAATGTACACGTGAAAATATTCTGTACTTTCATGTATAGATGTTTAACCCGAAGCATTGTTTATAAACACTGTGGACAAAGTAATCCCTTTGCAATAATTAATATACATTTAGATAATAAAAATCAAATGTTAATTCAAGAAGGAAATATCCTAAATTCTACATATTACACATACCTACTGCCAGGCTTTATTTATCTTACTCTTTAAAAGGTACTTAAAATTTTAATTTTCTCTGGAGGACATTATTTTGCAAATATCATTGTTCAACTGAAAGCTTTAAGACTATTCAGTTTTCTACTTTTAAGAACTGGTGCTGAGTTACAGGAACAGAACCAGGAGACCATGTACATAGTAACAGCCACAGCGTACGATGACTGATTTTGATAGACTTAGCCCTTGTCAGCAATGCAAGGACCTAAAGCAAGTCCTAAGGACTCATGAGAGAAAACGCCATCCTCATCCAGAGAAAGAACTATGGAGTTGGAACGCAAAGCAGGCTGGTTTTTTGGTTTGTTTTCTTTCTCATGGCTTCTCCTATTCGCTGTAATTCTTCTACGCAACATGACTAACATGAAAATGTGTTTAATAGGAATTATGTGTAGAGCCTATACAGAATTGCATGCCTTCTTGGGGAAGGAGGAAGGAGAGAGGGGGAGAAATTTAAACTTATGGAAGTGAATGTTGCCAACTAAAAATAAGCGGATTTAAAAAAAAAAGAACTGTACTGTTTGACCAGCCTAAAAACCTCATGGAAAGACACGCTTTGCCTCTTAAACTTTACCAGGAACAGTACAATCAGCCAACATCTCCATCTGCAGGCTTATGTTAATGAAAACTCTTGGAAATAAAATTCCCAAGTTCTCGTTTAGAAAGACAGTTTGAAAGTTAAGAGTGATTTGTTATAAAAGTCACATTCCATCAATTCTGATGCTAAATAAAAGGGACAAGGAATCAGGCTATTCTGAGTGTCCACAAAGACCACAATATTTCAACCGACTTTAATCCTATTTAAGTCATACTTTATTGTTCTTAAGAGGTAAAATGAAGTTCTACCAGTAGAGCGTGTGGTAACACCAGCAACAACACGTTCCTGTCCACCAATAATTCCCAATTTTTGAATGTCTTAGAAGAATTTAGGCTAATTTGGCCTTCTTCATTCTTCAGTAGAAGTTGTATCTGTAAGGAAAGTATCCTGTTCCTCCCGCTAACACAGCTGGCAAGGCCAGAGATTTCATCTGTAATGAGGCATTAGAAATCAGATGGTCCAAAAGCTCTTGCAGTATTGTGAGGAAGCTGGCTGCAAGCTGGACAGTTTTTCTGTACTTCAAATAAATGTGTAAGTGTCCAGCCCATCTACATCACTATCAGTTATTAATGGGAATATATGTACTTGTATTATCAGGGATTTTTTTCCCCAAGACAACAGAGATACAATAGTGATAACTGTATTTGTGAAATCTATAGCTGAAATGATTCTTTTTATAATGCTCTGGGCTGGAGTTAATGTGTAACACTCAATGTTAAATTGTGATGTTTTCTCTAGGGATTTCTGGAAAAGCCACTGAATCTCATATCCGATGTAACCCTTCTCCAAAAGGCTGCTCCTTGGCCACAATACTATTCTAGCACATCTCACATGATGTTCTGGCAGATGCCATCTGAGCACAGATGCATTGGTGCACGTGAGAAAATTAATTTGAGATAGATCAAGCTCCCATGTACATTCAGTACAAGCTGGATGAAGACACAAGCATTTCTTTAAAAACCTCCTGTTCCCTCATTATCAGAGACAGTGGAACCCAGCTCTAACACACTCTTCATGATTCACAAGGGCACCAGCATGCTGTTTATTCATCTTCTAGCACTAGTGGAATTCAGATTATATAAAATGACATGAAACTGTCTACAGAAAGTTCTGAATCTTGTTAAAATGCGGAGCTACAGAGAGTTTAGGAATTCTGTCATTCAGAAACACTTCAGTTTTGGCTCTTCCACCATCTTTAGGCCTAAGCAACAATCACCTGTTGAGAATGGAAACATCTGGGGCATGTCGGTGACCCTGACTGGTCTAAAACCAGACATGTCAAGATTTTTCATAAGTTCACATCCCAACTAATTCTATTGCTCCAATGACTAGCACTTCCCAGGCATCTAACAGGTACTCAAGAGATTCAGTGTTCAGTTCAGAATCAGGCTGTATAAATGGACTAGTCTACTCTAGGGACTTCCTTACATGCTTCCAGGCACCTTCCCAGTCTCCACATATTTTTTCAGTCATCAGCTTTTCTATGCTCCCTCTTTTCTTCTCCAGCTCTTCTCCATTAACCACACTGTTTCTCTTAACTCATTATCTTTCCCCCAAATACACCCCTCCTCACAACCTCCTTATTTCTGTCAAAGGTACATCATTCTTCCAGCATCCCAGGTTCTTGGTCTTAGCATTATCCTTGATTCTTCACATTTATTTTTAATTGAAGGGGAGGAGGCAAAGCAATTAGGGTTAAGTCACCTTAACCCTAATGTCACACAGTTAGTGTTAAGTGTCTGACCATAACATTACAATGCACTTGTGTATACACACATACACACATACACACACACACATTTAAATGCACACACGTTTCATCCAGATCTATTATAAAATCAGATTCATTTTTGTCTGTTTCATCAGGATGTGTCTGTGTGGGACATAACAGGCATGTAAACAAATGCTGCTTGGCTGACGAACCACGAGTAAAACACTATGATTTTCTGACTGTTTCTTCATCTATAAAAGATAGAAAACACATATTTATAGCGCTTACCTTACCAGACTGTTCTGGGTACCCAGAAGAACAGTATGTAAAGGTTAGTCATTAGGCTCCGTATCACGGAATAATGTGTGACTGAGTGAGGGAGCATTGCAAAGGCACTATTCCTAATATATGACTATGTCCTGATTTTACTTAAATTCCAATCAATTACAATGTAGGAAATAGAATCGACTTGGTATATCAGTGGTAACATACTAAACGTCGACAACAAGGGAGAGGAGACCCCTGCGTGGTTTTTTAACAGAGCCCTTCCCCAGACTGAACATATCATAGGTTCAAGTGAGATAACAGGGTAAAGCACAGCTGGTAACTGTATATGGTGTATACGGCATTAAGGTTTACATTGAAGAGTTTACATGTAAACTGAAAAGCATTTATCACTTAGTACATGCCAAGTTCCTACCAAGCAATGGGGAGAAAAAGAAAGGCTCACACAACATGTGATGCCCACATGAACCCAATGAGGCAGGAGCTATCCATCCCATTTATTTTTCCATTTTCCCTTCCTTTCTTCCTTCGCAATCGGGGTTAAGTGACTTGCCTAAGGTCACACCTCTAATAAATGTTAAGTGTCTGAGGCTGGATTTGAACTCAGGTCCTCCTGACTCCAGGGCAGGTGCTCTGTTCCCTGCGCCTCCTGGCCACCCCCTTATTATTCCCAATAAAGAGGCTGCTAGATTTGTCCCAGGTTACAGAACTACTAAGTGTCAGAATAAAGCTCTGAATCCCCCTATTAGATGGTAAGCTCCTTGAGGGCAGGGCTGGTTTTGCCCCTTTTTTGGGTATACCCAGCACTTAGAACAGTGCCTGGCATACAGCAGGCGCTTAATAAATGTTGAATGGATTAGGTCCTCCTGAAACCAGTCAGCAGCTGTATTCTTACTAAGCGAAGGGGTCATAGCGCTCTGAGCGAGCATACTGTGACACGGCCACAAGCATTTATTAAGCGCCTACTGTACGCCAGGCGCTGGAGATACAAAAGGGCAGGCCTGCCTTCAAGGGCTTCCAAGGGGGGAGGGGCGGGAGAACAGGCTAACAGACAAGACAGACAGAAAACAAGGCGTACACTAGAGGTGGAGTGAGGAGGGGCCGCAGAAGGTGGAACCTTCTTCCTGCAGGAGGTGAGGTTTTAGTGGGAGGTGGAAGAAGGCTGTAAAGGACGCTGGAGGCCGCAGGGAGCCGCAGCAGGTTATGGAGGAGAGGAGTGGGGGGGGGGCCACACGGTCGAGCTCGCGCTTTAGGAGAATCACTTGTCTGCAGACGGAAGAGACTAGGGGCCATTACAACAGCCCAAGTGTGAGACGACCACGACAAGCCGCCTCTCCAGCTCTCCCTTACCTCTCCCGAAGCAGCTCGTGGCCGCCGCCATCTTGACCGACATGCGCCGCGCCACGTCAAAATCAGTCCCCGCTGCCACTAGGACGCGAGGATAAAAGGTTCCGGCTGGAGAGAGGCGGAAGGCGGGGACCAAAAAGAGAGGAGGACCTAGGAAGAACGGCCGGGGAAGGGCCTGGCCCCGCCCCTTCCGTGGTGGTGACACTCTCTGTCTTCCCCCTTGGCTACACTCCTTCGGGTTCCGCTTTTCGGGTCACCAGCCACTAAAAGTGGTGACGCGACTGGAAAACGGAAGCACGCCGGTAGCGTCAGAGCCACGTGTGGACCTCTAACCAATCGTCGGTCTCCAAGAGGACACGTGGTCCGGAGCACCCCTCCCCCCGCCCCACTCCCCGGTCCCTCCTAGCCCTGGGATGTTTGGACCGTAGCTCTTCAGCATCCTTGAGTTTGCTCTCGACCTTCCTTCCCCCAACAAAAGCCGACCGTTTAAACACTTATTACCCAGTAATTCCGTGCTCTTCTTTTTGCCTTTTACAGAACAGAGGTTTACAAAGAAATTAAACCGCCCCTGCCCTCACGGGGCTTTCACGACATCAACAAAGCCAATGCGTACCAATTAATCTCTACAATTATAAACCAATAAAATGGGAATCTGGTTGCGAACCAGGACGAACACCGGAATTATTTTATAATTGAGAGATAATTTCTGTGATTATAAGCAAATAAAGAATCTGGTTACTGACCAATATAATTAAATTATGACTAAGAGACGCAAGATTTCTGTGATTATCAGCAAATTAAAGGAAACAAGAATCTGGTTGCTAACGGAACCGTGAAGGTGGATTTATTCAAAGGGAAGCTGACCCCCAAGACGAGAGCCAAAGGTGAAAGGACACATTTCGGAAGTGCATCTGCTAACGCCTGAGGCTAGAAGTGATGGATATTATAGTTGCTGGAGAGTAAACCCAGTTGGGTGAAGGGAACAGCATAGAAGCAAAGAAAAAAAAATCAGAGTAGATCAATTGATTTGTCAGTAGCTTTGTCCAGTGAGGCTTTAATCAAAGCATAGATATAGTCAGATTAGCAGTGGAGGCGAGTATTCAAGACAAAAGCTATGTTCTTTACAGAACTTTTAGCCTTAATGTAACAGGTCACTGAAATATACATTTCTACACCCAAAATTACTCTGAGCACATAGGTTTTCTCCATTCCTGGCCCTTATGCCCACTCCCTACATATGCTGAATGCATGATTGTCCTTCATTCTGGAAAAGGGCCAAAATGACATCAGTATGCTAGAGTCCAGTGCATTGGTGAGACTGACCATATATTCCTACCTCAGGACTATGTTAAAACCCTTAAGTCTCTAGACTCTAGGGCCGAGAGTATCCTTTTCATTTACAATGAATCATTTACCATGACACAAGTATTTATGACCAGGTTATTAGGTTACATAGACAGGAGCTGAAAACTAACAATGCATTTGTGGGGTGACCAACTCAAGAAGTACAGTATTTTAAACATTTATTACATGCCAGGTTCATGTTTGGATTCTGATATATTTTATTTCTTCATTTTCTTTTATATGTGAGCACTTATGATAATGTTATTATTTCTTTTGCTTTTATTAATTAAGTAAATGGAAGTAAATTGTCAAGGGTTAAAAAGTTGGAGTTGTGAGTGGGAGTTACCACAGCACCTTGAGAGAATTTGAATCAATCAAAAACATTTATTAAGCCCCTACTATGTTCCAAATTGGGCAGTTAGGTGGTGCAGTGGCAACAGGCCTGGGGTCAGGAAGACCTGAGTTCGAATGTGACTTCAGGCACTTCCTAATTGTGTGATCCTGGGCAAGTCACTTCACCTTGTTTGCCTCAATTTCCTCATCTGTAAATGAACTGGAGAATGAAGTGGCAAACCACAATATCTCTGTCAAGAAAACCTCAAATGGGGTTATGAAGAGTTAGACATGACTAAAAAAACTGACCAAGAACAAAAAATGTTCCAAACACTGTGCCTGAGCACTGGTTACCATGGGAGATGATCTTTCTCTGAGAATCTATTATCTGCCATTGTGAGGGCAGGTTAGAATGAGTGAGCTGGCCTACAGAATGAGGATATATTCTTTCTTTTATGTGAGAGATGTGAGAAGCTATGGTGTTTTTGGTTTTCTTCACTTCTCTCCCTGCTCCACTCTTAAATATGAACTTCTTCACTATATCTTAACAGCCTTCTCAGCCTGGAAAATTCCTCCATTCTGCATATTCCTTCACTCGTTAACCTCTTCCTCCTTTTGGTGAACTATTTCTGGAACCTCCATTTTTGAAGAATTGCTCAAACTAGCAATGCTCCTTTCCCAGTTCCTCTCCTGACTCTCTGGAGTCTGGATCCTCTACTTCTCAGTTTCCTTTTATATACTTTTATGTTAGCTTAAAATGTAAGCTCCATGAGGGCAAGGACTATTTCTTTTTGGCTTGTAGTTCTATTCACAGAGTCTAGCACAGTACCAAGCATGTAGAAAATATTAATAAATACTTCTTGACTCAATCACCCCACAAATTCATTATATTAAACTTTGGCACATGTCTTCTCAAATCAGGGAATTGGATGGTTGTTGTCCTTCATTCTCTGTGAGGACCAAAATACCATCACTATGTCAGGGTCAAGGTTTGACTGTGGCTGACCAGGCCAATACAATCTCAGAAGGCTCTATCACAGGTCAGGCACAAATATCCCATACGATGAACATGTGGAGTGGAGATGGCTCTAAATTTGCACACCTCCCATTTCTTCTGAGCTACTGCAATCCTGCTTTGCTCATAGAGTACAGTGCCTTCTTTGATGGGGACACACCGTACTGAGTGGTCCTGTGCCAGTCTCCCATGCCTCATAACTGATTCCAGAGTTCTTCAGAGAGACCTTGAGAGTGTCTTTGTATTGATTCTTTTAGCCTCCGTGTGATCACTACTTGCCTTGTGTGAGTTATCTGTAAAAGAGTCTCTTAGGTAAACATACGTGTGGTATTCAAACAATGTAGTGTTAGTAACCTTAACATTTACTCAACAGAAAACCAAAGGAGGAGCAATCACAATAAATCTGTCCATCATAAACCTGAGTTACACTTTCTCACCATTGCGTATAGTATCCTGGGGAGAGAGCGGACACACACAGAAACGTAGAGGATGCCCATTTGTTCAAAGCAATTCACAACTCTGGGCACACACACGTACATATGTGTGTGAGTACACATATACACACGTATAAGCACATGTGTGTTTGTATGTATAGGTTATATGTCCTTGATCCCTTCAGGAAGAATCTATCACACAAAGTCCTTCTTTGCTAACTGTGGTCCTGGTCCTCACAATTTTTTTGCTGGTCAATCTCTCCTCAGGTGCTGTTGGGACTATTATGCAGTGACAGGCTCTTTACCTTCACAAGAGATATGAAAATAGCAAAGGATTCTACTTTACCCAATCAGCTCCAAGTTTTTTGTCATGGCAATGCACATCTTACAGCCAAACAGGTGTAAAGCCTAGACCTCTTACTTTGTTGCTCCCTCTGAAACCAGAGAGGGTAACAGTAATAGTAGGAACTTCTCTGTCACTTCTCTCTCTCAGCTGTAGGGGGCGCTAAAGAGCAAGAAGACCTGATCGCTCTTCCCGCAGCAGTAGGATTCAGTTGCTGGCAGTCAGCAAAGTGATGCTCTTCTAATCAGCAAGTTCACCGCAGAGCAGATGAAGCATCAGTTGTGTCCGCTGGAAGTTTTCTATAACTACTGTCTCCAGCTTCTTGTGGCTCATCCTCTGCTCAGCCCACTCTCCTGCTTCTTTGTCTCTCCTTCCAATAACTTCTTTTGCTAGTCAGTGATTCATGTCTCTTTAACAAGGAAGACCTCAAGAAATCTAGCTTTCTAGGTTTGAACCCAACAATGTTTGTAAAATTTTCCAATAGCTCCTAAACAGTTATTTATTCGTAGTTTTGTCACTATAAACCTTAAAATTCTAAAAATAGGAGGCAGATGGTGGTGCTTGGATCTGAAATCAGGAACACATGAGTTCAAATCCAGCCTCAGACACTTACTAGCTATGTGGCCCTGGGCAAGTTATCTAACCTACACTGCCACAGTTTCCTCATCTGTAAAATGGAGATAATAAGACCACTTATTTCCCCCCCCCCATTTGCTGAGGATCAAATAAGAGATATTCATAAAAGCGCTTAATACAATAGGCTTAACACCTGGCGCACAGAAGATGTACATAAATACCTATTATATTAACTTCTACTCTCTTAAAAACAGTTCAGTGCAAATGGGTTGATGGATTAAAACACCCTACCACCATCATTGCTGCAGACACTCGCTCTCCTATAGGAAGATGTTCTTCTAATACATTCATGTGAGGAGGAGTTCCTTGCCTTGTCTTCAGAATAGCCTGTGTCCTGAACATTTTATTTGGAAGATTTTCTTCACACATGAATCATATGAGTTAATCTTATACAGGTGTTGTGTCTCTGCCCTTTAAGCATCCAAACTGTTCATATACAAAAGAATCAGTACATTACAGACTTTTCACATTTCACCCAGTCTCTGTACTATCCAAACAATGTCCTTGTGGTCTATATCTTCTGGGAAACAAGGCCAGGGCTTTGGCTAATACTTCTCTTGATTGTCTTCTTTATCTCCCATAAGTGATATAGTGGATGTAAACAGGGTATCTCCTTCTCTGAATGAAGACTCAGGTACCCTTCCCTCTCAAACTCAGAAAACTGCTTTTAAGACTAGACACATCATCACCTACCCAGCAAAACTGAGTATAATGCTTCAGGGCAAAATATAATCATTCAATGAAATAGAGGACTTCCAAGCCTTCTTGATGAAAAAACCAGAGTTGAACAGAAAATTTGACTTTCAAATACAAGAAGAAAGAGAAGCATGAGAAGGTAAACAGTAAAAAGAAATCATAAGGAACTTATTAAAGTTGAAGTGTTTACATTCCTACCTGGAAAAACAATAATTGTAACTCATAAGACTTTTCTCAGTATTTGGATAGTTGAAGGGAATATATATATATATATATATATACATATATATATATATATATATATGTTTGTATGCATGTATGTATGTATGTATAGGAGGGTGTATGTGTATAAATATGTGTGTATATATGTGTGCACATGTATACATAGACAGAGGGGCCAGGATGAGTTGAATATAAATGGATAATATCTAAAAAATACAATTAGGAGGTGAGAAAGGAATATATTTGGAGGAGAAAGAGAGAGAATCGTGTAAATTATTTCATATAAAAGGGGCAAGAGAAAACTTACAATGGAGCAGAAGATCAGGAAGGTGAAAGGGAATGGGACAACCTTACTCTTATTGAATTTGGCTTAAGGAGGGAATAACATACACACTCAATTGGGAATCTTACCCTATAGGAAAGCAGGGCGGAAGGGAATAAGAGGGGGAATGATAGAAGGGAGGGCAGAGTGGAGGAGAGGGTAATTAGAAGACTAGACATCTTCGAATCCCTTTTTGGTCACCTACAAGCAGTCAAAGAAACAGAAAAGGTAAGAAGCAGCCTGAAGCATCAGGGTCCAATCTCATGTCACCTGGCTGAGTGCTTTTGCTGGGGTTTAAGGGTGCTCAAGACCCCAAAATACCAACATGCCAGGTCCTGCCAAATGAATTTGACTCAAGTCTTCTCTCAGCTAAAGTAAAACAAAACTTATTAAAGATTTGCCATAATAGGTAGACTTTTTTTTTAACTTTTGAGGACAGTTGGGGTTAAGTGACTTGCCCAAAGTCACATGGCTAGTTAAGTGTTAAGTGCCTGAGGCCAGATTTTGAACTCAGGTCCTCCAGACTCCAGGATCAGTGCTCTATTCATTGAGCCACCTAGCTGCTCCTAATAGGTAGACTTAAAGTGCCTAAGTATTTGTGAGCTTGTATTGACAAGCAGGCCAGAACAACCACACACGGAATGAGTCTGAGCTAGAGTGAGTCTCAAGATGGGTCTTATATACAGAAAGATTGTGGGAGTGATGAGGTGTAGGCTCTGGGACCCCTCCCCCCTTTTTGAGCTCTCCTTGATTCTTTGGGGAGGGTCTTCAGGAGGAGTCAGATGAGGTCAGACTCCAGTAATGAGTGGTTCAGGGTGGGAAGTTGCTGGAGGCTA
>CM053601.1:17036504-17052371 GCA_028646575.1 Pseudocheirus occidentalis
TGATGAGGTGTAGGCTCTGGGACCCCTCCCCCCTTTTTGAGCTCTCCTTGATTCTTTGGGGAGGGTCTTCAGGAGGAGTCAGATGAGGTCAGACTCCAGTAATGAGTGGTTCAGGGTGGGAAGTTGCTGGAGGCTACCTGGAGACCATAGACAATGGTGGGCCAGGCCAATTCAAGGGTGGGCAAAGGGGATCTAAAGACTTGGGCAGAGCCGCATCTCAAGGCCCATGACCTCAGGCAAATGTCTTCCCTGGGAAGGTTTACTTTCTCAGAGCCTGTACCTCAAAGAATCAAGGAGAGCTCAAAAAGTGGGGAGGGGTCCCAGAGCCTACACCTCATCAGGAGGATCTAGGGATGATGTAGAGGAAGAGTTTGGGGAGGGTCTTGAAGAAGAGTCTAAGGAGGATCTTTGAGGAACTGAGGTCAAACTCCAAGAATGAGATTAAGCATGGGAAAGAGCTGAAGGCTACCTGGAGATGACAGACAAGGGAGAGCTAGGCTAGTTTAAGGGTTATAGATTTGGGTATAGATATTTTGATAGACTCTTGGGTGGGAAGTAGCTGGACAGTGGAGGTAGGCTAGGTTAAGAGTAACAGATTTGGGCCTAGCAACAACGAAAGGCTTATGGCCTCAGGCAAATGCCTCATCCGGTGGGAAGATTCAGTCAGAGTTCAAGGAGTTTCCCAGAGCCTGTACCCCATCACGTTGATGGCCATCTGGAAGCAATCCCAATGTTTCCAGGTAAAACTTGGTCCTCTGTCACCTCTTGGGAAGTCCCAGAGTTATTTATATGTTGCCATGTGAAGAGTCAAAAGAGGAGAAAGACAGATAACAGTCATTCCTTTTTTAAGGTATTCTGCACTCCTGTCTTGACAGGCAAACCTACTTGACGTAATTTTGACACAACCTCCCCTCCACTTTTAGACACTGGGGCACCAAAGGATCACTCAGGCCTTACTATGTTATCCCAAAGCAACAAGTCCTATAAATGTAGGAACTGTAGGAACATCTTTCCTCAGAAAAGGCCAGGGCAACTCAGCACAACCCAGTAGATGCATTCTGTCATTCACTAGAACAAACCCCCAAATCTGAAATAGCTTTAGAAAAACATTTATTCATTTGGGAGGGAAAGAGCCTAGAAGATGAAGTGGCTGTCCCCTGGAGTCTTCAGGTTACATTATTCAGTTTAGATATTTGCCTGATTTGCCTCACAAAGATAGAAGGTAATAACCAAAACAAAGAGAAAGGTAGTTCGAAATGTTTGTCAGCAGGTCGATCAATCAAAACAAAGAATTGGGTGGACCTACTAGGAGCTTTGGGTAAGCATTCCTTAAACCTTCAGACTTGTTGGGAGTCTCTCCAGTATCCTCTTTCCAGTAAAGAGGCCTATTCACTGAAAGTGCATTAACCTTAACATGAAAAGGCCTAAAAGGGCCAGGATCTCCCATTGCATCCTGGGCCATCTTCAGTCATCCTGATGAATATCTGGCCACTGGATCCAGATGACTCTGGAGGAGAAAGTGAGGCTGGTGACCTTGCACAGTCCTGCCTCACTTAAATCAAAGTCAACTGGGAGTCACCTCATCATTTCCCTGATGCAATGGTTCTCTTCAAAAATGAAGGACAAACACAAACCCATTATACAATAGTCTAGCCACGTAAAGCTGGGTTCGAACAATTTTAATACACGATAAATAATAAATATCTACTCCACAATCACAACACTGGTTCCATGAGGTGCAACGCTCTTTATACTCTTTCTTTGGTTAAATACTTATTGCCCTCAGCAAATAAACTGAGGCATGATTAGAACATCTGTCCGCACGCCAATTCCAGAAAGTTCCTTGGGACAGCGGGGAGGGTCAAGCGCTTTGCCCAGTGACTTGTTCTAAAGAATATCAAACAGTTTGTTAAACATAGTTCTTTTTAAAATCCCCATATTAAAAGCTTTTCATGAGGGGCCGGAGTTCCCACAGTTGGTGGGTCAAGAGATTACATTTACCTCCTGTGGTAGTACCAGGGTTCCCCCTTTTCCCATAGTAGATATTAATCTTCCCTAAAAAACAACAAAGATGTACCTAGAACTTGATTGGTCCCCATCTCCTTTGACCCACGACCCTTTCCTGGTCACCTGAGGACATGAAAAGTCCCATCCACAGGCAGTTAGGGCCCTTCTAATTTGGCAGATTTCTGAACACCCCCAAAGTCACCGTGTCCCTCACGATGCCCTGCCTACATGACCAGACACATTTCCTAATGGAGATGAGGGTGACCGGTGAAAGCTAACTAGCACTATATCTTTATCACATATACTTGCTATAAGGGCAAAGTAAATCTCCTTTTGTTACCTTTACAGTGGCTTTCATTTCATTCCAGCACTGAACCTGAACTAAGAATGCCAGGATTAGAGCTGCTAACTACACCCCCAAATGTAAAGTACCACAAATTTCCCAAGTAAATAACATGACAGAATTTATGAGAGGTTACCACGTGCTTTGCCCTTATAAAAGATCTATCTTAATCTAAATCAATAGGAGGAAAAGACTCACAAATTCAAATTTAAAAAACAAAAAAGTGGAAAGTAGGACAAAAGAAAGGCAGAACTGAGTTTTCTCCCTCAGAGAAAAACTCTCTAATCCCAAATAGGTTCTGAAAACATGTAGAAGTTTCCCAAAAGAGAGTAGGGAGGGGCAGCTAGGTGGTGCAGAGCACCAGCCCTGGAGTCAGGAGCACCTGAGTTGAAATTCAGCCTTAGACACTTAACACAAAACTTGAGTGTGACCTTGGGCAAGTCACTGAACCTCAATTGCCCTCTGAAAAGCAAAAAAAAAAAAAAGAGAGAGAGAGAGAGTAGGGACATGAGGTCTCCTGGATGTCAACCCCTCATCCACAGGTAATGTTGGGTTTAAACCCAGAGATGCCAAAAACTGTGGTGGGGGCTCTGCCCACCCAAAACTTGTTGGGGTTTCATGATGTATTGTGGTGGAAACATCTCAAAGAATTCAGAGTGAGACCACCTCTACTCCAAGTATAGACATTTATTGAAATTGATGCCTCTCATGAAGTAAGCAAAATTCCAAGAGGAACCAGCAACTTTAGAGAAAGCAAGATGGATTTTTATAGGATAAAGATGCAATTACATAACAGAAATTTACATAGAATAGAGGAATATCACTAATATTAAAAAGGCGGGAAGAGTTTATTAAGGGATTAGGTAATGGAGGAGGGGTCCCATCTATGGTTCAGTGGTTAAACATTCTGGTTATTCTGTCCTCCAATTGGCTAGCTATGGTGGTCCTGTCTGGTTAAGACAGAGAGTTAGGTATTGTTGATCTGTCTTGGGCTAGATGGATGATGCGACTGTGATTGAATATAAGAACACACCTGTTTCTGAGGGAATGGGTCTGGGGGCAGTGACCAGGTAGAGGCAGTAACTAAGTTCCCATCACACGGACACACCCGCTGTTTCTGTGGGAACTAAGAGTTCAGGGACACACCTGTTGTTCTGGTGAGTAGTGCGGCATATACAAAGAAGTCAGGACATTGGTGGGGGGGGCTAGGTAGGTACAGTGGGCTGCTGGTCAGTGGAGCCCAGCCCATAATGAAGTTAGAATATTGAGGCCAGGGGCAGCTTTATTAGGATTCCATCAAGTAAGAAACCAAATTGGCCTGAGTATAAATTCCTCTAGAACTTTGAAGTACCCAGGGTACCTTCAATTTTTCTAGACAGCCCCAAAACACATAGGGCAGTCCAAATAGAAGACAAAGGTTTCTTTTGAGCTCCTGCAACGCATACAGCACTCAATATTTGGAACCTGGCCAACGCAGAGGCTCCAGATTCCAGATTTACCTGACAATGGAACAAATTAGCTTAGTTCAAAAAGAAAGTAACTATTTATATCTACCTGTAATATAAATATAAAGATAAATAATCCACCAAACATCAAACACAAAAGATCAATAGAAGAGTCATGATTTGTCCCTGGATCGTTTGTGTCTTATCTAAATCAAAAAGCTGCAAAGGAAGATTATTATAGAGAAAAGGTTTCAAATCCTGTCTGCGACCTTGAGTAAATCACAGCTTCTCTGGGCCTGAGTTTTTTGATCTGTACAACGGGGGATATTGGATTTGATGTCCTTGGGAGGAAGGAGGGAATAAAGGAAGGAAATAAATAGTTTAAAAATTAAAAATAGTTTAAAATGAAGTGTTTACCATGTGCAGGCCCTGTGCTAAGAGCAATCTCTTTTGATTCTCCTACCTCTGGAAGGTAGGTACTATTATTATCCCCATATTACAGTGGGGAATACTGAAACAGGTAGGGTCACACAGCCAATCATCTATAAGCTGGATGGTGGGAGAGGAGTGGGGCAGAAAATCACTTCCAGCTCTATGGGACTCAGTGGCTTGCCGTGTGTAATCCCCTATCTGGTTGCATTGGAGATGCCAATGACTCAGGGGACCTATTAATAGAAGAGACGGCTTCATGAGCTAAAGAGCCAAATTTGGACAAATTTGCAGACTCAGTTTCAGGCCAAAGAGCTCTTCTTGGACTAAGAGTATCCCTTTCTAGGTAAGTCTAGAAAGCCATTGGAGATCCTTTTCTTTTGGCAGATGATGCAGAGGCTTGGAATTTCCAAAGGAGGGTCTAAGATCCTGACTTTGATGAAATAGATATCTTTGACTCCATCCAGATACCAGCTCTCTAGAGATGTCCCAGAGACAAAGTGGTTTCCTGGGAACCCTCTGGAGCAGGTTCTGATCCCTCTCTAGTCTACCTACATTTGTAGAAGGTGAGCCACCTAGACCATGCTATGTGAACAAAAGTAGCTCTTTTAGCAACCTCTTCCCCAGTGCAAGTTGATCCGGCTTTTCTTGAAAGCTACTGAGACCATCCCTGTGCTTCAGTGGGCATAAGAAATTCCAGGCTCTCAATAGTCAATAAACATTTATTAAGCTCCTACCATGTGCTAGGGGGCAGCTAGAGTGCAGAGCCTGGAGTCATGAAGACATCTTCCTGAGTTCAAATCTAGATACTTACTAGTTATGTGACCTTAGTCATTTAACTCTATCTCAGTTTCCCCATCTGTAAAATAAGCTGGACAAGGAAATAGCAAACACTCTAGTATCTGCCACGAAAACCCTAAATGGAGTCACAAAGGGTCAGACATGACAACAACTGTTATTAGGTTCTGTGCAAGGCCCTGCCCTCAAGGAGCTTACAATTTAATGAGGGAAAATCATATACCAAGGAAAGATGAAAAGGGTGGAGGGCACCCTTGTGTGGTGGTAAAGAACCAAAGGAGTACCTAGAAGTATGTAAATTAGATTAAATTTCTCTTCTGGAAACATACACACACACACACACACACACACAGAAAAGAAACCAAAGGAGTTCAAAATAAGGATAGCTCCTTGGGAAATTGGGGGCCTCTCTCCACCCCTGGGCAGTTCTGCTGAGCTGAGTCAACTCAGGCCCTCTAAGCCTCTCCTAGTGGAATATTCTCTAGTTACAGCTAAGCAAATCTCCTTTTGAATGACCTGTGAGTGTCTCATTTTGTTCAGCTATTACCCATAGACCATCAGAAAACCGGCCTGAGTCAGACCGGACAGCCTGCCACCTTCTGTTGAAGATCGATTAGTTCTGGTTAGACTGAGTGAATTAGCTGTCAGACCCTAGCCTAGCTTCAGTGCCCGAGCTTTCTAGGGAATACAGAGACACAACAAATACTGCTATTTTCTGACTCCCTCCTGTTTTCCTTACCGGTCCTTTTACCACACAGAGGGAGTGTTGTGCAGGGAGACCTGGTCTCAAATAGGGCTATTGGGCAAGGCTCTTAACCGTAGCCTCAGTTGTGGCTTTCCTAAAGCCACAATTTACCAACTTTCCATTGGTAAAAAGAAGAAAATAAAACTTACCGGGGGCATTTTAAGGCTGAGGTGAGAAAACATGTTAGAATGCTTGGCGAACCTTAAGGCACTATATCTCTGTCAGTCTTTAAAAACATAATATTCCAAGAAACACTGCAATAATTTGACTTTAATGTACGTAAAAAATGAGATTCCTTTAAATGAAATTCTTAACTTTATTTTTTTTGTTCTTTTGTTAAAAAAAAAAAAGGAGGCAGCTAGTAGTAGATTATGTGGAGTGTTGGGCCTAGAGTCAGGAAGACCTGAGTTCAAATCCAACCTCAGACACTGACTGAGCTTGTGTTTTACCAGAGACACTAAGGCAGGAGAGATAGTTAAAGGAAAGAAAAAAGGAAAAGGCCCTGAGGCCAGAAGCGTTGCTTCCTTTAAAAATTGCCACCCAAAAGAAGAAGGATATTCCTTTTTCAGGAGCAGAAGCTTCTGTCTAGGGATTGTTCTGGGTTCCTTTCATTTCATATGCATGGCTTTCACCTTTACCTGTCTTCTACATCTTCATGGTTTTGGAGTGCATAGGGACCTTAGAGGTCATATAAATCCAGGAGACTAAGAAGAAAAAGGAAAGGGGGCAAGTACTCCTTAAAAACCTACATGCCAGAAGCTGTCCTCTGTGCTTTACTATGCTCATTCCATCCTTATAACAACTCTGGGAGATAGATTCTATGATTAGCCCCATTTTACAGCTGAGAAAATGGAGAAAGATAAATGGTTTGCCCAAGGTCACAAAGCTAGTCATTTACTAGGGCTGGATTTGAATCTCTAGCTGCCTTTCAGAGAAGCCAAACAATCTGCCTAAACTAAAGCCGGCAGTGTTGGGATTCAAATCCAGATCTATGACCCCAAATCTAGCTCCTTTTGGACTGCCCCATGTAGTACTTAGGGTCTTCTAGGCTGTCTCTACCAAGCTAAGGGTGGCTTGATGCTGGCCACATATAAGACAGGCAGGAATTTGGAACAAAGTTTTGGTTTTGTTTTTTTTAAGTTTTATTTATATGTTATTTTATTGTTGTTTTTAGTTTACATCCTTCATTTCCACAAGATTTTGAGTTACAAATTTTCTCCCCATCTTTCCCCTACCCACCACCCCAGAACAAAGGTTGAAAGTGAAGGTGATGCCTAGATGAACCTGGGAAGGAGAAGAGACTTGTCCCTTTGCCTTTCTCTTTTCTCTTCATTTGCATGGGACACCTAAAAGAATCTTGAGTTTGACAAAACCTAGGCAACGTAGATCCAGACAGCCCTTGATTGTTTGTTGAAAGAGAATCTCCTAAAATGACTCTGCCAATCAGTTATTAAGCAGCAGACACAAGGACTTTCTAATGATAAGTCAGAGGCATGGGACAGACATTTTGCAGACTTGGAGGCTGCCTGCCCAACTTTGCTTGTTGTTGGCCTCTGGGGGTGAAGCTCTCCTTTGGAAGAGGAAAAGCCTACCAAAGCCAAGGCTGTGAGAGCTGGCAGACTTCACATGAGGGGAACAAGCAACTAGGAGGTTTCCCCAGTCCGATATTGAGTGTGTGAAGTGTCTGCCTTCCTAAAAGAACTACACCTTGAGTCTCTGGGCTAGAAGTTAAAAGACAGACCTGAGTGAGAGAGCTGACTCTGGTCTATGAGAAGGAGGCATCTCAGCCAGGGTCTCAGCTAAGAGCAGAGGAGCTCCCCAGTGCTGTGCCCATTGGAGTCAGGCTTGGCAGTTACCAGCAATGACCAGAGGACAGGCAAAGAACCAGCCAGCAACAGTCGTGCTAGACCTGGAGGGAGAAATGCCTAGCAGAGAAGCTACATGCCCATCAGAGTCTACACACTATGGGAGTGTGTGTGCATGCATGCATATACACACATACACATATATACACATACATAGCATATATACGCCACAGCAATACGTTTCTCCAAGTATATGCTCTAGCCACACATGCTCATTACGTCTATGTACTCTTACCATTGCTGATGGGTATATTTGTGAGAGCATGTGTCCTGGTTGATGGGGGAAATTTTCTTTTTCTTCTTTTTTTAGTGTTATTTCATCAAATGGCTTTCTGTGAGGTGATAGTGTTTTCTAGTTGACTAATAATTTAAAAAGTAAACACATTGGTGGGGGCTCATGAGATACAGTTTTAAGTTGGTACCTGCCCACAGTTCCTTGAACTTGGGTTTCATGTCTGGCTGAGAGAGGACCCAAATATAAGCCAATGCTACATAAAATTAGGAGAGCTAGTACCAGGTATTGTCCTCCATAGCTCATCCTGAACCCAGAACAAGAGACTCAGGGTGGTGTGGAGCTCTGCTATCTATGACAGGCCTGAAGAGCCCCAGGAGAACAGACTCAGAGCTTCCTGTAGTTAAACCCACTTTCCTCAGCTAGGATTGATCAACAGGAGTCCTTTATTTAATGGCTGCTGTAGAAGAAGAAAGCATTGGACCTGTCAGCAGAAATGTACAGCTACCAACTTTCCCACTCAGTTGAAGAGGGGCCACTTTCCTTGTTCCAGTAATGTGGGTTAGCAATCAGTAGCATTCCTGGACACCTAAGGCTATAAGTGTCATCTGGGTTAATTGACCCATTGGCTTTTATAACAAATAGGTGAAAAACTGCATTTTTTTAAAACATCCTAGATTAGAAACCTGGACCTGTGTTTTGGTTAGAAGCTTGTTGATAAACATTCGCATCCTGTATTGACATAAATTATTGTTTCAGAATATTACTGAAATATGTACCCCTCATCTGTGGGTTATAAAAAAATGTCCAAAATTTAACTCACAAATGATCAGTTCTCTGATAATTTTGGTTAATTCCCCCTTGTGTTTCCTGAACCCACTGAATACAGCATCCAGAATTCTTTTAAGGCATGACTTTGATGGTGGAAATTTCAAGTACTGTGGCAAGCTGAAAGACTAGGTTATTTTTAGTTAGGCAGACTGTTATATTTTTTATTTTTATTTTTTGTAGCTGTGAAATCACACCAGGTAGGCAGCTGTCAAGCCTGTCTAGGCCAGCCATCAAGGCCATGTCTATTGAGGTCCAAATGGCATGGTTGGAAGTACCTCTTAATAAAATTTACCCCCTCCTTTTTAAGGGAAAGAAATGCCCCCACCCCCAAAACAAACAAACACAAAACCCTAACTAGTCTAAGGCTGCTAGAATCCTCTTCCTTGTAGGGACTCCTGTATATGCTTGGCTATTATATGTTTCATCTCTAATTCCTGAACTGTGGTCTTCTGGAAGTAAAACATCAAACCATCTAAATTTTTACAGGGATGGAAGGTAGCTTTGTTCCCCTGAGGTCCTTGATGTGTTTCTTGGGAAGGCTGGAGGAAGGGAAAATTCTGATAAGCACAAGCAAGGTCAGGTTCTCCCAGGAATACAGAGTCCTTCACTGGGTGAAGAAATTAGTTGTTCTTAGGGTGGCCTTGCATGTTTCTCTTTGCTGTTATCAAATGAATATATAATTATACTAAGAAAGTAATCAGAGAATGAGACAATTCGGTGACAGCTTACTGAGCAGCAGAAGCCTTAAGTCTGAACATGGATTTTGACAGAAAGTTGCTGAAATCACCTATATTTTAATTGTCCCTGACAGACATTGCTATTGTAACATGTGCCAACCAAGATTCTACAGTTATGAACTCCGGCCATCTGTGACCATAAATAAACATTATTCACTGCCTTGAATTCTTGCTATATCTTAATAAAGTTCAGAGTAACAGAATCTAAGATTTGGAAGAAGCCTCAACAGCCATTTATAAAATCCATCCATCCACAAAGAGAAACATCCATTTGAACATATTCATTATTATAGGTATTATAATAAGAATTATCACTATTGTAATATACTTAACAAGTGGTTGTCCAACTTTTGCTTAAAATTTCCTAGGAGCCGTGGCTAGCTCTAATGTTTCAGCTCTAATTTCTGAACTGTGGTCTTCTGGAAGTAAAACAGCAAACCATCTAAATTATTACACAGATGGAACGTAGCTTTGTTCCCCTGAGGTCCTTGATGTGTTTCTTGGGAAGGCTGGAGGCTCCATTAGAGCTAGGTGGTGCAGTGAACAAAATACTGATCCTGGAGTCAGTTCAAATCTTACCGTAGATACTGACTAGCTATGTGACCCAGGGCAAGTCACTTTAAACCTGATTGCCTCCAAAAATAAATAAAAATATCCTATGAGAGGGAAAACCCACCACCTCTTGAGAAAACCTACAGTACTTTTTGGCTGCTCTAATGCTAGAGCTGTATGCTTGCTATGAAGCCTAAATTTGTTTCTTTGCAACTTTCAACCATCATTCCTGGTTTTGTCCGCTGGATCCAAAGGAAATAAGTAAAATCCTGCTTCTCTATGAATGCCCTCTAAAAAATACTTCGAGAGAGCTAGCATGTCCTCCCTGAGTCTTTCTTCTCCAGGGTAACATGCCCAGCCCACGCCTTTAAACACACCTCGTAAGTCATAGATTTGCAGCAAGACTTTTCATTGGTCTGACTGCCCTTCTCTGGACATTTTGTGCCACCTAGAACTGAACACAATACTCCAGATGCAGTCTGACCCAGGTAGAATGCCAAGACCCATTGCCTCCTTATTCCTGGAAACTATGGCCCTCTTTATGCTGCTCAAGATGACATGACCTCGTTTGCCTGACCCATCACACTAAGCCTACAGCTTATAGTGTTACTAATCTCTTCGATCTTTTTCCAGAAAGATTCTTTCTAATTATGTCTTCTCCCTCATGTAGCTGTGAAATTGATTTTTTGAATCCAAGTGTAAAAATTTACATTTTTCCTTATTGATTTCACCTAATGAAATTCAGCTCAATAGTCTAGCCAAGATCTTTGTGGATCTTGACTAACATCCAGTGTATTAGCTATTTCTCCCAGCATGTTATCATCTAAAAATTTAAAGAGCATGTCATCTATACCTTTATCAAGACATTGATAAAAATGTTAAATAGTAACAGATCTCTGTATATTCTACTGGAATGTTAACACTGAACCACTGAGGACCCTTTGAGAATAGTCACTTAACCAGGTCTGAATTCATCTTCTTTATTTTCCAAATATTTCTAGCTTATGATATTTCCCAAATTCCACATCTTTTTGACCAAATGATCTCTAATATAATCTAATAACAAAATCTCTTTTCTTTCTCCCTCCATTGGTCTTCGTCCAAATGTTCTCTACTATGCTTCTCAGGTTCTGGCTTCTGAGTTCCTCACTTGAGTCTGTTTTTAAAATTTAAAATAATCTACCAATAAATTTTTTTTACCTGTCCTATTTCATTTGAATAAGGCACATACACCAGAGCCACATTTTACTCTTGGTTTTACCAGGTCTCACTGAATAAGAAACCAAATTTGCCTCCTCCATAGGGGCCTCTAAATCTTCCTACTTGCTGCCTAAACCTTATTCATTTGTGTACAGATATTTAAGGTCACTGATGTGCATGCTGGAGCTATCTCAGAGCTAGAGAGTGAATTGTTAAATTTTCAGTGTGAACTCAGAAATGGACAACTCTACCAAATAGTACTTGAGTTTTTATTTTGTTGCTTGTCTAGATTTAAGAAAATGAAAAGAAAAATTAATAATGCAGATTGAATTTAAAGGTATGCCATAATTGCATTTTCTTGAGAGCTGATTGATAAATACTTACCGATACCTCCCCACTCCCCCACCCCCAGTTACATATTTTACTGAAGGTCCCTTTCTTGGAATTTGTCTCTTGTGAACCTCTGGGTGTTTCAATTGCTATTGTTCTTTTCTTCATTGTAGCTATTTTATGGTATCTAGCTTGGTAGAGAGAGTTTTCTCCCTTCTCCGTCTTTTAGTTTAAAACCTCTTTGATTAAATTTGCAAAATAATCAGTGAATACATTTCTAAAAACTACAAATGTAGCTTTGATGCTTTTGTATCTCACAGTGATTTTCAACTGCTGTCCATATCAAACATTCCTTTTTGACCAAGAAAAACAATTAAGTAAAAACGAATACAGAAAACGGGTTTCTTAGATATATGACTAACTATAGTATCTTCCTCCTTGTGGAGATTGCATTTCATTAAATAAGTGATACTTTTTTTCTTCATATGAAAGTTGTCAGTATGCATGTTTCTACTGAAATATTTTAAGGAAACAAGGAAGAGAATTATCAAAGACCAAAAAAGCTATGAAATATAAACTCTTCTTATCTTCCGTTGATAAAGCACGGTACTTGTATTTTTCACTTGTTTAAAAAAGCTGTAACTTAAAAACTTGTCAGTTTGTGAATACCTTTTATTTGGATCCAAAGTTATAAATGGTTTTAGTATTAAAAAAAAAACAAACAAACTTTTTTTCAGATTGTGTCCGACAATGTGTACAATACTCCGACCCCCAACTCTGGATAGTGAAGGAGAAGTTATGGATCTTTTCCTCTTCTCTGAGACCTTCATTGGTTTTTTTTCCTCATTACTTCTTTTTAGCATTCTTTTATTTGTATTATAATAGATAGATTTGTCTCAATCATACATATTTCAGTCTCTATTGATTCTTACAATCTTCCCACTTTTCTCTGGATTCTTTATGTCTATTGCTTCTTAACACACATAAATACTCCATTACATTCATGTGCTGTAACTTTTTTTTTCCAGCTAATCCCCAATCCATGGAATCCACTTTATTTCTAATTCTTTACTGCCACAAAAAGTGTTACTATAAAATTTTAGTGTATTTTTTGTTTTGAGCATTTCCAAATTTAGATGTACTCTATCCCTAGTCTGTAATCCTTGTGTTTTAAGCTGTGGTCCAGAAGTCCAAATCCAATCCCTAGCTATCACTTTCTTAACTTTCTGTATTTTCCCAATTCACTTTTTTCTCTTCTACAGCCCTTACTTTCTTTCTTTCTTTCTTTTTTTTTGGAGGGTGATTGGGGTTAAGTGACTTGCCCAAAGTCACACGGCTAATTAGTGTGTCAAGTGTCTGAGTCCAGATTTGAACTCAGGTCCTCCTGACTCCAGGGCCAGTGCTCTACTCACTGCACTACCTAGCCACCCCTAGCCCTTACTGTCAATAGTCAGCAGTAAGGAAAACAACACAACATGTCCTATGGTCATCACTTTCTTGCTCAAGACTTCAAAATCTTAAGCAATATTTTTTAGGTTCCTTCTGGCAAAATCATTGTTGTTTGTCCTTCATTCTCAAATTGAACCATGACTTCAGGAAAGCGAGTGAATTGGATTTAAGAGAAGGATGACTGTGCAAAGTCACCAGCGTCACTTTGTCCTACGGAGTCATTGGGGTCTGGTGGCAAGATATAGATGAGGACAACTGCAGATGGTCCCTGGCAGTATCATCAATGCCAACAAGAAGGAAGGAAGGAAGGAAGGAAGGAAGGGAGAGATTTTTCTCTCTTCTCCATCTTTTAGTTTAAAACCCCTTTGATTAAATTTGCAAAATAATCAGTGAATACATTTCTAAAAACTACAAATGTAGCTTTGATGCTTTTGTATTTCACAGTGATTTTCAACTGCTGTCCATATCAAACACTCCTTTTTGACCAAGAAAAATAATTAAGTAAAAACGAATACAGAAAACGGGTGGAAGGAAGGAAGGAAGGAAGGAAGGAAGGGAGGGAGGGAGGGAGGAAGAATAAATAGGAAGAAAATTATTTATTAAGCACCTAGTACCTACTCTGGGACAGCTAGGTGGCTCAGTGGATAGAGTGTCAGGCCTGGAGTTAGGAAGAACTGAGTTTTAATCTGGTCTCAGACACTTACTAGCTATGTGTCCTTGGGCAAGTCTCCTAGCCCTGTTTGCCTCAGTTTCCTCATCTGTAAAATGAGCTAGAGAAAGAAATGACAAACCCCTCCAGTATCTTTTCAAAGAAAACCCCAAATGGGGTCACAAAGAGCCAGTGGACAACAACTGTACCTACACTACACTGTGCTCTAGGCCCTGCGCTAAGCATTTTACAAATATTACCTCCTTTGATCCTCATAATTACTTTGGAAAGTAGAAGCTTTTAATATTCCCATTTTATGGTTGAGGAAATAAAGGCAAACAGGGGTTAAGTGACTTACCCAGAATCACACAGCTCGGTGTCAAAGGTTGGATTTGAACTTGGGTCTTCTTGGCCTCAGGCCTGGTGCTCTATCCAATGTACCACTTAGGTGCCTGAAGTGGGTTAAAGTAATTCATTTTAATAAATTTGGGGAAATCATAGTGAAAAAAATTCTCATCTGATGATTCTATCACTGCTAATTATTATGTTCTATCTCCTTTGGTTTTTGTGGATAAACTCCTTGAAAAGGTCTTCTATACTAGCTGCCTCTGCTTTCACTCCCTTCTTAACTCCTTACAACCCATGTTTATCAAGCCACTGAAACTGCCGTCTCCAAAAGTTACCAATGATCTCTTAGCTTCCAAATCCAATGGCCGTTTCTCAATCCCATTCTCCTTGACCTTCCTACAGCTTCTAACACTGCCGATCATCTTCTGATTCTCTCTAGGTTTTCAGGGCACCCATCTCCCCCTTGCTGGTTTTCCTCCTCTGTATCTGACATCTCCTCAGTCTCCTTTCCTGGACCCTTTTCCAGATCATGCCCTCTAACTGTTGGTATCCCAAAGGGTTCTGTCCAGGTCCTCTTCCTGCTCCCTTTATACTGCCTCGCGTGGTGACTTCATCAACTCCAATGGATTTAATCACCCGGTTACTACACAGAAGATTCTCAGATATACCAATCTTGCCCTAACCTTTCTGCAGAACTCCAATCTCCTATGTCCAAGTGCTTTATCAGATGTCTCAAACTGGATGTGCGGGGCTCATCTTTAACTCAACATGTCTAAAACTGAATTCCTTTTCTTTCCCCTAAACCCTTTCCCCTTCCTACTTTCCTGATTACTGTAGACAGAAACGCCTTCCTCTCAGTCCCTCAAGTTTAAGACCTAGAAACCATCTTCTCTGCCTCACTATCCCTCATCCCCATCCCCATATACAATCTCTTGCTGCCTGGTGGTGTTCCTTTCTCCTTTGCATCATCGCTCAAATTGGAGAATCCTAGGTCAATCCCCTTCTGTCCTCTGACACTGCCCCTGATATCATGCAAGCCCACAGTACCTCACACCTGGACTTTTGCAGTACTCTGCTGCAACGTCTGCCTGCTACCAGTCTCTCCCCGCTACAATCCCTCCTCCAACTGGACACCAAAGTGAGTTTTCTAAAAAGCAGGTCCAACCATATCATTTTCTCCTCTAGTAGTGAGTGGCTCCCTACCATCACCAGGATCAAATGCAAAATGCTGCTTGTCATTCAAAGTCTTTCACAACCTGGCCCCCTCTGCATTTCCAGTCTTCTTATGCCTTACTCCCTGCCACTTAGTCTTAGATCCAGAGACTCTGGCCTCTTGGCTGTTCCACAAACAAGACATGCCAGGTCCAGACTCTGGGTATTTTCTCTGACCCTATGCCTGGCATGCTTTCCGTCCTCACCTCAGCCCACTGGCTTCTCTGGCTTCCTTTAGGTGTAAAGGGCTTATTGAGGTAGTTAGGGATGAAATGTAAATGAGGGGTGATGGACCCAAATGGAATCTAAAAGGAAAAGACCATGTCTTCAAAAAGCAACCCAGTCCCTGAATTTTCCTACACAGTCCAGATCACAGGCGTCTCCCCCAGGACATCTGGCCCAGCCTAGCCCACTTAGCTACTGGACAATCGTTTCACAGGGGCTCTTGACACACTCAATCCATGGTGCTGTATTTTTTTTTTTAAAGAATAAGTTCTCATTTTATTACTAGGTAGGAACATAGCAGTACTATACACTGTGTTTCTCCCTTCCAGGAATTTATCTAGGATAGACACACAGTAGGTACATCTACAGATTACTCATACCCAGTAAGAAAATAAGATCCTAGAAACAAGAGTCCTTGACTCTCCCCTCTCCACCTGCCACCTCTCATCTCCCTGGATGCTAAAGATCAC
>CM053601.1:17052871-17066289 GCA_028646575.1 Pseudocheirus occidentalis
TGCTGTTTAATAAACCCAAAGACCCCAGTTTTTGGGATAAGAATTCACTATTTGACAAAAACTGCTGGGAAAATTGGAATATACTATGGCAGAAACTGGGCATAGACCATCATCTAAAGCCGTACACCAAAGTCAAGTCTAAATGGGTGTATGATCTAGGTATAAAGGCTGATACTGTAAATAATCTGGGAAAGCAAGGAATAGTTTACCTGTCAGATTTATGGAGTAGGGAAGACTTTATGACCAAAGAAGAGTTAGAGAGTATTATAAAATGCAAAATGGATAATCTTGATTACATTAAATTGAAAAGTTTCTGTACAAACAAAGCCAATGTAACGAAGATTAAGAGGGAAGTGGGAAATTGGGAAAGAATATTTACAACCAATGTCTCTGATAAAGGCCTCATTTCTAAAATATACAGGGAATTAAGTAAAATTTATAAGAATGCAAGCCTTTCCCCAATTGATAAACGGTCAAAGGATATGAACAGACAATTTTCAGAGGTAGAAACTAAAGATATCTATAAGCATATGAAAAAATGCTCAAAATCATTATTGATTTGAGAAATGCAAATCAAAACAACTTGGAGATACCACAGTCAGATGGGCTAAGATGACAAAACAGGAAAATGACAAATGCTGGAGAGGATGTGGAAAAATTAAACACTAATGCATTGTTGGTGGAGCTGTGAATTGATACAACCATTCTGGAGAGCAATCTGGAACTATGCCCAAAGGGCTAAAAATAATTGCATACCCTTTGACTCAGTAATACCACTTCTGGGGTTGTATCCCAAAGAGATCATAGAAGTGGGAGGAAGACCTATATGTACAAAAATATTTATTGCAGCTCTCTTTGTGGTGGCAAAAAACCTGGAAATTAAGGGGATGCCCATCCATTGGGGAATGGCTAAACAAGTTGTTTATATTACATAGGAATGTAACACAATGCTATTGTACTGTAAGAAATGGGGAGGAGATGGTCTTCATATCCACCGGGAGAACCTACTAAACTGATGTTAAGTGAGAAGAGCAGAACCAGGAGAAATTTGTACGCAATCACAGACACAATATATGTGTGAAGACCAACCCTGATAAACTGGACTCTTCTCAGCAATGCAAGGTTATAAGACAACTCTAAGACTAAGGATGGAAGGAGATGTCTGCATTCAGAGAAAGGTCTAGAAAGAACAAAGTTTAAATGGAGACTAAAGCAAACTACATACTATCGTTCTTTTCCATGTTTGGTTTTCTTTCTTTTCCCCAATTGTTCACTCCATTGGTTACAACCCTTCTACACAATCAGACTAATGTCGAATGCAAAAATATTTGCAGATCCTATACTTGACTGCATGCCACCATGGGGGGAGGGGGGAAGGGAGGGGAGAAAATTTGAAACTCAAGGGATTGTGGAACTGAATCTTGCAAACTAAAAGTAAATAAAGAAAAGAATTTTCTTAAAAGTCCTTTTCCTGCTGCCCAAGTCCTATGAGGGTCAAAAGCAGAGCAGGAAATGTTCCACGTGCTCCCTCAGGCTTCTGACTTCAGACATGCCACCAATAAGCCAAGGAAACTACATCCCAAACTTTTTGAATTTCTTTTCCATTCTGTGGCTAAGTCAACTTCCTGGACTGCCAGGTCTATTGCATCCCTCTTATTCAGAGGTTCCAGGCTGGTGGTAATTGGTGGGGAACATGTGTGGAATCTCACACTTTGTGATCATTGAGTACAGTAACTAGTTGAAGTGGGGGAAAAGACTGTGGCATTAGAAAGTTTCCCATGTACTCAAAGTTAGCTAACAAGGGGGGATGGAGAGGATCTTATTTATGATCCCAGGTGCTTGCTATGGAGCCATTCAATACAAGATGGAGTTATTTATGAAGTTATAATTGAGGAGATATCTTCTCAGCTAGTTTTTAGGTATGTAAGCAAAAGAAAATGAGAAGCAATTAAAACTAAGTGGGTATATAGAATAATAGCCAATTAACATAGGTCTAAGTCTTCCCAGGGAGGTCAGAGAGAAATCTGGAGGATAGTCTTGGGTCATTTTCTCAAGAATGCTAACTCAGACTCTATAATGGGAGTAAATAATACATTTCTAATCTACAAGTATCTTAACAAGGGGGAAAGGTCTTCCCTATTAAAGTAGGGAATGTAAATGCATTAATGTATACAGCATATTTTTTTTTCTTGCAAACACCATCAGTTAATTTGCTTCCCCAAGAGGAAGGATGTCAGCCTCAAGTACAAAATTCTAAGAAGCAAACACATCCTTATACACCTCATAAAAAAGGTTACAGAAATTACAAACCAGATACTGCAAAATGAATCATCGCAATGATAATTTCATGATCCTTCAATGGAAAAATATAGTTTATTCAAGAGAAAACAAGATCGTTAAAAGGGGAGGCAATAGATATACGCACAAAGAAATTCAGAAACTGAGGGGAAGGGAGGAGAAAAACATGATGGCAAACACGTGGGCAAAGATCAAGGTATAAATAATTAGACAGTATTGCCATCAGATCAATTTCAGATCAGTACAATAGAAAGAAGTAAATAAGAAAGGGGGAAACCAATCAACCACAAACTTGGCAGGGGAACACAGTGCAATACAGAGCATAGACCTCAATTAACTGTGCTCTGCGGGAGCTCTCTCTGACAAAGGCAGCACAGTGACAGTTCCTTGATTTACCTCAATGGTAATTTCATCCTTGAAAAGATGGAGGAAGAAGCTAAGGAAAATTCTATTCTGGATCCTGTTCTCAAAAATAAGAAGTGTTCAGTGAGATTGAAATGATGGGACCTTCAAGGGAAAGTCTGGACTTCTGAAGCCGGCTAGTCTTAACTGCCTCATTTTCAAGATAAGGGAACCTAGGCACAGAGGAGTGTAGACACTTGCCTGAGGTCACACAGCAACAGAGCACTGCATTGCAACTCCAGTCATCTTTCCACAGCCCCCAATCACTCTTTTCAGCTGTATCATGGAATTTCATAAAGAGACAAATGTAGTTACACATTAAACTTGCCAACCAATATTTTTAAAAGATGAAAAGAAGATGGAAAAAAGGGATGTTTGATCTATCAGCTATTTTTAAAAGGATAAATGCAAAAAAAGCCAACCCACCTTTGGCACTCTCTTTTGAAATTTATCATTTATTTTTAAACATTCTTTTCTTTTTCAATTTTGAGTTCCAAATTCTCGCTCTTCCTCTCCCACCCACTGAGAAGGTAAGCAATATGATATCAATTATACATATGGTCCAGAGAAAGAACCATGGACTCTGAATGCAGTTTGGAGCAGATGATTTTCTCCTTTTTTTTTCTTTCTCATGGTCTTTCCCTTTTGTTCTGCTGCTTCTTTCACTACATGACTAATGTGGAAATATGTTTAATATGATTGTACATCTATATCCTATATCAGATTGTTGCCATCTTGGGGAGGGGGGAAGGGAGAGAGAAAAAAATTGGAACTCAAAATCTTATAAAAGTGAATGTTGAAAACTCTTCACATGTAATTGGAAAAAATAAAATACCATTAAGCGGGGGAAATCATACACGTGAAATACTGCAAAACATTCTATATTTTAAAAAAGCAAGAAAAACCAAGTGAGAAAATTATACTTCCATTTGCACTCAGTTCATCAGTTCTTTTTTCATCATGAGTTCTTTGGAATTGTCTTGGATTCCTGTATTGATCAGAGTAGGCAAGTCTTTCACAGCTGATTATCATTATAACATTTCTGTTACTGTACATAGCGATCCCCTGGTTCTTCTTACTCTACTTTCTAACAGTTCATATATGTCTTGCCATGTTTTTCTGAAACCATCCCTCGGTCATTTCTTATAGCACAATATTACTCCATCACAAGCAATATGTTCAGTCATTTCCCAATTAATAAGAAGCTCCTGGATTTCCAATTCTTTTAGCACTCTTTTATGAATAGTTTCAGGGAGGGTTAAATTTCAGAATGAATTCAGGTTGGTGAGGAAAGCTAAGGACAGCAAAAAAGGGCTTATTTATGATTTTTTTAGAAGTAATATTGAAGAAAAAATATAAAAATGAATAGGCTCATTGGAATGGATGAAATGAAGATAATATTGTTTAGTCATTTCCAGCTCTTTGTGACCCCATTTGGGGTTTTCTTGTCAAAGAGAGTGGTTCACCATTTCCTTCTCTAGCTCATTTTACAGGTGAGGAAACTGAGGTAAACAGGGTAAAGTGACTTGCCCAGGGTCACACAGCTAGTGTGAGGTTGGATTTGAACTCAGGAAGAGAATCTTCCTGACCAGTGCTCTATTCACTGAGCCACCTATTTCCCTAAATGATAATAAAAGAAGATGGATAAAAATATAGCCGTTCCATTTGATTTTACTTCTTATTTTCTGCCAAAAAGAAGAACTTTGGACTGGAGATGGCAGAACAAAAATGGTCAACAGAAATTTGATACTCAAGGTAAGTAGGGAGGTAATGAAGTTAGAGAACATCTAGGGAGGGCCCTTGGATACTTTCCAGTCAGCAGGTCCAAGGTAAAGAAAGAATGGGGATGAAGAGGTTACCCAAAGAGGGTAAGGGCTGCTTGAGACCCCAAAATACCAACATGCCGGGTCCTGCAAAAAGAATTCCACTCAAGACTTCTCAGCCAAAGAAAAACAAAGTTTATTGAAGGTTCAAGTTCTCCATATGGGGTAGACTCTTAAGGAGCCAGTGTATGCTAGGTCATTCTATGGCGCTTTCACACAGTAAGTCTATGCTAGAGAATTCTGTGACGCTCTCACAGGTGTGGAGGGAAGATGGGATTCTTATATACAGAGAAATCTAGGGATGTTCTAGAGGAGGAGTTTGGGGAGGGTCTTCAGGAGGAGTTAATGAGGTCAATGCAAGAATGGATTGATATTTTGATAGGCTCCAGGGTGGGAAGCAGATGGACAATGGAGGGCCAGGCTAGTAACAAAGATTTGGGCCCAGCTACAATGAAATACCCATGGCCTCTGCAAATGCCTCATCAAGTGGGGAGATTCAGTCAGACTTCAAGGGGTTTCCCAGAGCCTGTACTCAAAGATTCAAGAAGAGCTCAAGGAGGGTCCCAAAGCCTACACCTCATCAGGGAGACATGATTATTGAGCCACTGCTTGTAATGTTTGAAGGATTAGAACAAGAGTAGTTCCACAGAATAAATATCCTGATCTTCAAAAAGCAGAAGAGAGTGGAGTCTGCAAGCTATAGGCCAATGAACTTAACTTTGATTTCCGGGAAAATTCTAAAAACACATTATTAAAAAGGATGGTTACTGCAGTGGTACTTGTAAAGAACCAATATGGCTTTATAAAAAAACAAATCGTAAGCGAAATAAGGAGTAGAGAGGTTTGCAGAAAATGAACCATTTTGATTCTGTAAAATTAAAACGTGTTTGTATAAACAAAACCAATTTTTAAAAATTAGAAGAGAATCAGATAACGTGCATGGAGTTGCACCAGTAAAAAGTAAATGCAAATAAAACTCTGATGTGCTACCTCATAATTCTGTCATCAAAATGGCAATCAATTAATGGCATTAAAATTATTTAAAAAAGCAATTGTTGCAAGAACTGTAGGGCAGGCACTCTCATGTAACTTTGGTACAGTCTTTAAGTAGTTCACCCATTCCAGAAAGTAATTTGGAACTCCTGAGTAAGTTCTCACCTTGGTTGTTTTGATTGGAGGTCAATAAATCAGGAAGACTGGCTAGGAGATGAAGTAATTAATTAGCATCAGCTAATAGGTAGTTAGTCTCCTCAGAATATCTAGGTGGGGCAAGAACTTTCCTTCCAGATAGAATCAGGCCTGACTCATAGTATTGTTGTTGAATAAAATGCAGCCTGGTGGTCTGTTTCTTTTAACTGGACCTTATAAATTCTCTTTATTTGACTACTTTTTCTGGGGATATGTTTTATGAAAACTCCACAGCCAGTCAATAAACATTTCATAAATGCCGATTATGTGCCAAGCACTATGTCAAAGGCTGGGGCCATGCATCTCCAAAGACCTATAACCCAAAGTCACTAAACTGTGCCGTCCTTTATCTGCTAGAGCAAATTAGACATAAGGTATCAGAAACAGAGGAATAGGACCTTTGTGTACAAAAATATAAAACTCCCTTTTGCAGTAGCAAAGAATTAGAAATAAATTGAGTACTAACAATGTATAAACTTAATGGAATGTACCATAAAAGAAACAAAACAAAACAAAAGGGATATATTCTGTTGATGGATCAGTAATGCAAAATGAGATAAAGATTGTGGCCTCAGTCAAATGTGTGAATTTCTCTTTTTTTCCCTTGCTTTTTTGGAGGGGGGAAGGTAGGGCAATTGGAGTTGTGACTTGCCCAAGGTCACAGGATAGTAAGTGTTAAGTGTCTGAGATCAAATTTGAACTCGGGTCCTCCTGACTCCAGGGCAGATCCTCTATTCACTGTGCCACCTAGCCACCCCCAAACGTGTGAATTTCTTTTGTTTTGAGGGGTAGAGTGAATGATTATTGATTGTGATACAAAGAGAAAACAACAAATCAGTGAACAAGTATTCTAGAGAATATATAGGAAACAGAAAGAGGTTCAGATGTGTCCATATATAAACATGGTGCTTATAGCACGATGGTGCTAAATTTATTACACATTTAAGAAAACAAACTATGTGATAGAAGTATACCATTTTGTATACAATCCTCTTTTTCTATTCGAATATGAAAATGTTTTTGCTTATTAACGTCATAATTAAATATTTTATATGGTTGTGTCATAATAACTTTATTTTTCTTCTTTTAACAAGGTTACTAAACTGTTTAGGAAATGTTTTAGATTAAAGCTTGCCTCAATTTTTAGCAAAGCATTTGACAAAGGCTCTCATGCTATCCTTATGGAAAAGATGGAAAGATGCGGGCTGTACGACAGTATGATTAGGTAGATCTGAAACTGGCTGAATGGCTAGAGTCAAAGAGTATTCTTTAATTTTTCTGTGTCAACCTGGGAAAGAGGTCTTTAGTGGAAAACCCAAGGAATAAATTCTTTGAACAGTGTTTTTCATTAATGACTTGGATAAAGTAGAAGCACCATGTGCATCAAATTGTAAACAGCAAAACCTGGGAGGGACAGCTAACTCACAGAATAACAAGGTCAGAATTTGAAAAGATCATGTAACAGACTAGAATATGGGGCCCAAACTAATAAGATGAAATTTACTAAGAATTATGTAAAATCTTATACTTATATTTAAAATATCTACTTTCCAAGTACAAGGTGGGAGAGATGTTTCTAAACAATGATTTGTCTGAAAAAGATATGGAGATTTTAGTGGTTGCAATTCCAATTGTGTAATAACTGTGGTTATTACACAATTATTTTTATGGCTATTATTATGACTGCCAAGACAGTTAATGCAAGTGTAGGCCTCATTAAAAGGAACATAGTGTTCAGAGCTAAAGAAGCATCTCTAAATTAGTTCACCTGGACCCCCACTGGAACTCAGACTCCTGTCCTTGGGTTCTGACAGGTGATTATTAACTTTATCTAGGCTAGAACAGATGAGGCTCAGGCTCTGGGAGCCCCCTTGAACTGTTCTAAAATCTTCCCAAGTAAGGCATTTGCCTGAGGCCATGGCCCTTAGTTGTGGCTCTGCCTGTCTTTAGTCCTGCTTTGTCCAGCAATTTCCTACCCTTGATCCTCCAGTTCCATCCTTGAACTGTCCTAGCCCACCATTGTCTCTGAGATCCAGGTGGCCTCCAGCAACTCCCCACCCTTAATCACTCATTACTGGAGTCTGACGTCATCTAACTCCTGAAGATCCTCCCCAAAATCCTCCTCTAGACCACCCCTAGATTCCTCCCACAACCTTTCTGTGTGTAAGACCCCATCTTCCCTCCATGTGGTGTGAGAGCGCCATAGAACCATCTAGCACAGATTTACTCTGTGTCAGACTTGCTATGGCCCACTTGTTCAATGCAAGCATTAAAGATACTGAGGCTCCTTAAGAGTCTACCCAATATGGAGAATTTTTAATAAACTTTGCTTTTCTTTGGTATTTTGGGGTCTTGAGCATCCCTAACCTGATACCACAACACTTTGATGGTTCTCTGAGTGGAAATTGAACCCGGGCGGTGGTGGTGAGAGGGCCGAATCCTAACCACTAGACTGCCAGGTCACCTTCCCCACTAACTCCAAACCACACTGATCTCTCTCATGCTCTCTATCCAACCGAATCTCCTCACATATCTTGTTTTTCTTGTCTTCCCCTATTAGAATAGGGCAGCTAGGTGGTGTCGGGGATAGAGCACTGACCCTAGAGTCAAGAGGATCTGAGTTCAAAGCCTACCCCAGATACTGGCGAGGTGATCTTGGGCACTCAAGTCTTTTACCTACAACAGCCTCAAAAAATTTATAAAAGAGTATTCCCTTGTCACAGGGACTGTTTTACTTGGCTTGTCAACCCTTAATAATTTTGATTGAATAATCATTAGATTGTGAGTTCCTCAAGGGTAGAGACTGTCTTTTGCCCCCTTTCATATCCCTAGCTCAGCTTGGCACCCAGTAGGGATTTAATAAATACTTACTGATTAACTAAAAAATGCTTTGTCAAGATCAGGCCACAAGTGGAATATTGTATTCAATACTGGGTGCCACATTTTATGAAGGATACTGATTAACATACTCCTGGCATCCAGAAGAAGGCTGCCAGGATAGGGATAGGTTTTGAGTTCATGCCATATGAAATCAGCTGAAAAAACTGGGTTTCTCAGACCTAAGGAGAAGAATTAGAACACATCATGACGGTGGTCCTCAAGAATTTGAAGGGCTGCCAGAGGAATGTACTCTGTTAGCCTCAGAAGATGAGCCAGAAGCAACGGGTGGAGGTCACATTTAGGTTTGATCTAAATTTAGTAGAGATTAGGGGTAGGAGAGCTTTAAGGAGGACAGAGCTAACTATTCTCTTTATGGTATCCACCCTTCCATGGGGAATATCTCTATTTCCCAAATCCTCCCTCAGAGCTTTCAAAGGATTCCTCTGGATGTGATTTTTATTTTAGTCAAAATTCTCATTCCAAGGTGGAAAAGTTGTGGTCCAGAGTCTTTGCCTTAGGCCACTGCCTTGATTTAAAATTTATTTTTACTTTGATACACCAAATTTACTCCCACCGAAAAAGCACCTGGAAGGTTCAGATTAATTTCTTCTCCTTTGCTTTTGGGGAGCTATACTCATATATATATATATATATATATATATATATATATACATATAAAATCTCTTTTTCAGTGGGAGCCCAACTGATTTCCCTTCCTCTGTGTCCTTGGTCATCCAAAGCATCCCTCTTATACACCTTGGATTTAACCCCACACAAAACCAATAGGATGTTAATGACAACAGCAATACTGTAATAGCAACAGCTGGTATTGATACACCACTTTAAGATTTACAAAGCTCTGTACCTAGGATGTCTGATTTGATTCTTACAAGAATCCTGTGAAGGAGGTGCTATTATTATATCCATTTTACAGATGGGAAAACTGAGGCTAAGTGTCTCAGGGGGAATTTGAACTCAATTCTTCCAAATTCCAATTCCAGCACTCTTAACCTATTACAGCATGAATGACGCCTTGGAAAAACTTGTTTTCTTTAATCATTTACTAAGAACAAAAAACTGACCTAATCTTACAGAAGTTGGGGATACAGGTCCAGTCTAAGAGAGTGTTTCCAGTTCCATTCTCAGGAAACAGAGCAGCTACAGCCCTGTCCTTGTCACATCTTCCCCACAGTGGAGCCAGTCTTTTTTCCAGTATCCATTTCCAGGCAGTGGTGGCAGTGGGGCAGCGGCGGCTCTGGGCATCTTGCCAGTGTTGACAGTGTCTTGCTCCATCTTAGTAGTCTGCACAAGGAAGCCAGGGCATCCCATTTGGGGGTACTTGACAGGGGCAGGTGGTAGCTTCCCTTTCTCCCCACCCCATTGCTGCTGTGATCCCTTTCCCTCTGTAAGTGGCTGGCACTCTTACAGCTAGCTCCTGAGGAAGAAATGCTCTTCAGCAAGCTGGCACACTCACCTCTTGAGATTTTAATTGCTTTTCTTTAGGTCAGTGGTTCTCAATCTGTGGGTTATGTTCAATTTGTAACAATGAAAATACATCCTGCATATCAGATAGATTCATAACAGTAGCAAAATCACAGTTATGAAGTAGCAACAAAAATAATTTTACGGTTGGGGGGGGGTCACCACGACATGAGGAACTATATTAAAGGGTCGCAGCATTAGGGAGATTGACCACTGCTTCAGAATAAGAAGGAAGGAAGACTATCCATTGCAGGGACATCCATTACAGACAGGTTCAGAAGAGGATCCATTTCAGACTCTTCCTAGATTGCAGGTGCAACGCCTTGTTTCCCCCTTTCTTCCTCTTTCTCCACCACTTTTCCTTCCTCCTCTTCCTCCTCCATTACCTCTGTCTACTTCAGTCATCCAGATTCCCACACCATCATGGCAGCCCTCAGCCCAAGATCATGATTGTAGATGATGAACCAGGGTATGATCTGGGCTGGATGTGTATACCTAAGCATTTTGCTAAAGATTTGAAAAAGATATTCATTCGTCATAGGCCTGTTGCTTGTTCCTCATTCTTGGAGAGGATCATGACATCAGGGAGGTGATGCCATGACATGCAAGTGAATTGGATTAAAGTGAGGGAGGGCTGTGCAAAGTGACCAGCCTCACTTTGTTCTCTGGAATCATCTGGGTCCAGCGGGGAGATATAGATCAGGAAGACTGATGGCCCAGCATGTAGTGGGAGACCTTGGTCTTTTTAAATTAAATTCTTTAAATAGATCTCAGTTTGACTGAGGCAAAGCCCATTCATTGATTAAGGTTAGGTAAGACAGGAGGCACAGAATGTCCTCTTTACCTAGTTCCCCCCCAAATTAATCTAGGAAGGGTTTCTGCCCAAAACAGAACCAATTGCTATTTAGATTCACTTTGAGCCAATCAGGGCCCAAACAATGACCAAGCAGGACTTGGGCTGGGACCTACTGTTGGCCAACCAGTGAGAGCCAGTGTGATTTGGGTTTAAGGTGTAATCCTTAAGAAAAAAGGCTTCAGGGATCAACATTGACATTCCTTTGGGAAGAGTACCCAAGGTAAGGGTACTCTTATGTACTCTTAAGGTACATACCTTATGTGAAGAGAGGAAAAGAAAAGGAAAGAAAAGAAAGAAAAGAGAAAAGGTGAATCACAGACCAGACCCAATGACTGGAGACCATATCCTTACTCTGGGTCCTCAAGGGTAGCTATAAATTCTCTTCTGATTTGCTGAATTGTATCAAGGCACTGAACAGAACAGTGATAAATCAAGTCCTCAGGTTGCAAAACTACTATCTGATCAAGAGAGGAGAGAAAGGCAACTGATGGAGCTGATCTCAACCTTAACTGAAAAAAAAAATTCTGATTGTTGAAGACAAAATTAATAACAAAAACTAACAGGCAGGAGTTACATAGTACAAAGTACTTCACAAATATTTTTTGATAAGTAGGTGCTAATTTTATCCCCATTTTACAAATGAGGAGACTGAAGCAGAGGTTAAGTGACTTTCCCAGGGTCACATAGCTATTAAGTGTCTGATATATTTGTTCTACTATATTCTGAGTCTAAATTTGAATTCAGACCTTCCCGACTTCACGTCGAGGGCATTCTCCACTGTGCCTCCTAGCTCACCTCAAACTGGCATGGGTAATAAGATACAAGCTTTATTTTCTCAGCTCGAGAAGTCTAATCCCCAACTGGTGAAAGCACCCCAACTGGTGAAAGCAGTCAGCTTGTTGGTGTCTACCTTAGGGTCTCAAAGATACCAGCCGACCCGACTCCCTGGGATCTGAAATTCCAGACAAATTTGTCCTAAGACACACCCTTGACTATGATGAATATTTCAGGGATTTAAATAATGTTCCCGTAATTAATGAGACCATGAGGTGCAACTTAGTGTACAAAACAGCTCTGACATACTTTGGGGGAACTCATCAACTTCACCTCTGAATCACCAGCTAAATTTGTTCAGTGTTCCAGTCCTGTGACCATCTGGTTACCAGAGCTTTCTGCATGTACTCTATCTCGTCTCTTTTGTATTTCAGAAATGCTAGACAGTCATTACAGTTCGTATTCCCAGACTAACATCTCCCCCTGGATGCCTTATATTGCTTCAATGTCTGATTCATGAATGGCAAAGTCTTTAAATTACAGCAACGCTGAATTTAAAGAGTCAAAATATTGTAAATGGGAGAGATGTTCAAGGAGGAGATGTACTGATTTTTAATTGGTAATTTAATGTTACATATTGATGAAAATTCAGAGAAATGATTGAATAAATCAGTGGACACCATTGGAGTATTAGATGGAAGTCAGTTTCACTATCCCAGTTCTGTTACTAAATTTGAGAGATTTAATTATTTCCTGATAATCTTATTGAGGAGGAATGTATGACCCTCACCCTTTTTCCCAAATGAATTTGGTCCCTACTTTTTGAGGGGGAAAGTGACTCAAGTTCCCTACAGTCCTGGCAAAAGGAAGGAGGTGTGGGCAGCAGCCACATTGCTGGGTCCCACTGGCATAGCCTTGTGCCCTTGGGCACCCTGCAGTTCACCCCTCTAGGCAAAGTCTGGGAGTATCACCCCGGTTCAGTACATCCTGCCCATCCTCCCCAGCAGCTAGAATTGCCTAGAATTTCCATTTTTGTTTCAAGAACTTTTCGAAATCGTTTTTATTTAGTATTTTATTTTCCTCTAGTTACATGTAGAAATCATTTTAAACATTCATTTATAAACTTTGAATTCCAAATTCTCTCCCTTCTTCCCCACCTAGCCTCATTGAGAAGGCAAGCAATTCAATATAGGTTACACATGTGTAGTCATGCAAAACATTCCATAATAGACATGTTGTGAAAGAAAACAGACTGGGGGAAAAAAACCTCAAGAAAAAGAAAATAAAAAAAAAAAGTATTCTTGAATCCATATTCAGACACCATCAGTTACAAGAACTTTTTCCTGCTCTTGACAACAAGGAGTCAAAATTGGAGCAAAGAGGTCATTCTACTGAGAGGAACAATAAAACAAAAGGCAAAAACCATTTGCCTTGAGCTGTCTGTCCCACTCTTAAAGATTTCCTTTCTGTCACCCTTGCCTGAAGCAGTTTCTTTGAACATATTCTGAAGACTATGACATCTGCTTTTGAAGTCTCTGATTCAAAATGCTTAAAATAAAGGGCTGTCTCTTTGTGGGGGTGAGGGAAGAAGGAGGGTGAAGGATGGAGAGAGGAGATTAAGACAGAGAGAGGGGAAAGAGAGGGACAGAGAGAGAGAGAGACAGAGAAACAGAGAGACAGAGACAGAGACAGACAGAGAGAAAGACACAGAGAGG
>CM053601.1:17075631-17106284 GCA_028646575.1 Pseudocheirus occidentalis
AGAGAGAGAGAGAGAAAGAGAGGGAGAGAGAAGGAAAGAAGAGAGAGAGGGAGAGAGGGAGAGAGAGAGAGAGAGAGCTTCTAGCTGAATAAGAAAGAGGGAGAGATATGGGGATGTATTCCATAGTCTGTTTATTGCAGAACCATTTCATACAGAGCCAAAGATACATGGAAGATACAAGGTTTATATACCCTTAGCAGAATGCAAGGAACCACCTTTGGTCTCTATCTTTCTCTACACCAGCCCAAAGCCAATCACTCCTTAAGCTCTTTATCCTAGGACCATATCCAGAGGCACAAACAGGGTGTTTCAATCAAGACTTGCAAATTAACTCAGTACTTTCTTTAGATATTCATGAAACCAATGAGAGCATCCACCCAACAAGATTATACTTTCCTTGCATATCTGCCTAATGACCTTTGTAGAATTGGGGAGCTAATGTGGCCAAGGACCCTGAAAGTCTTGGCCTACAACATGAGGTTAGCATTTTTGCTTTTGGGCTTACTCATGGGAAGAGTGTTCAAGTGATGTAGCCAGAGAGACTCTGGGTAGCTGTGAAGGAGCCCCCCCAGCTCTGAAAACTCAGATGTTGGTGCTTTTCTCTCTGGTAAGTGTACGTATAGCTTTGCTCAGACAGCTAGAAGCCCTGTCGGTTTATCTGTGTTTTCTCTGTATTTTTTCTGCTTGTAATTAGTTTGTATTTTCTCTAAAGTTCAGGGTGCTAACTTTTCCCCCTGAACTAAGTGAATTTTATTTATATACATACATACAAATATATGTGTGTGTATGTCTAGACACACATATCTATCTACACACATATATACATACATATATATACATATATACATATACATCTATATGTATATGCTAGGGTGCTTGCTGTTACAGGGTTCTCTTCTCTATTGCTACTGTATCTTTGACAAGAAAACTCCAAATGTGGTCACAAAGAGTCAGATAAGACTGAATGAACTGAACAACAAATTAAGATGTTCCAAAACTTCAAAAACATGGCATGTTATGGAGAGCTCATAGCTTCTTGCCCATATACAACAAAGCAATGTATTTTCATGTATAGTGACATATGGATGGGGATGAAGCTTAGAATAACAAGTTGGCTTATATTTATATATTATAATATTTATATATTAATAGAAGAGATGTAATATATAAATATCAAATGTATACATATATTCTATATGTATCTATGATGTGCAAGTATATATGGGTATATCACTCATGAAGCACTGTAATGAAGTAAAAGACTTCAATCATTTCTGATGAAAAGACTAGTGCTGAGTATGAACTTTGAAATGCAAAAATGAGAGCCTACAGAAATCTAGAAAGGAGGTGGGGGCACTGAACAATAATTTTCCTAAGTTCATGCAGGGAATATCAAGGGCGAGATTTGAACCTGAATCTTCCTAACCAAGGTAGATAGAGCGCTGGGTCTGGAATCAGGAAGACTCATCTTCCTGAGTTCAAATCCAGCTTAACACATTTGTTAGCTGTGTGACTCTGGGCAAGTCACTGAACCCTGTTTGCCTCAGTTTCCTCATCTATAAAATCAGCTGGAGAAGGAAATGGCAAACCACTCCAGCATCTCTGCCAAGAAAACCCCAAACAGGGTCATGAAGGCTCAGACACGGTTTCCTGACTATACAACCAATTCTCTGATATGCCCTCATTCTCCTTCTCTTGGCCTCAGTTTTATCCGAAAATGAGAGGGTTAGACTAGATCAGTGGTTCTCAACCTTCTTGATGAGGCAACCCTTTAATACTGGTATGTGGGTATATCTGCATGTGGGCGGACCCACCTGGAGATGGATAGAGGAGCCCTGTCTTGGTCCCTAAGACCATTGGAAATACCTGTTTTCGTGGTCTTAGGCGAACCCTATGAAAATGTTGTTCAACCTCCAAAGGGGTCATGACCCACAGGTTGAGAACCACTGTACTAGATGCTAGTTCCCTTCTAGTCTTAAATGGATGATCATAAATGATGACTTCAAATTTAGTAGAAAGAGCAGAGACCAGTAGTCTTGACCAAGTGCCCTGGCTTTTGCTTCATAGCTTTGGGAGAATCTCTTCACCTTGCTGGGCCTGTTTCCTTAGCTCTAAAATGAGGGGATTGGACCAAGTCCCCTTTTCAGCTGTGAAATTCTGAAATTCTAATTGGGTGGGTGGGGATTCAGGCATTTTCCTGGATCACCCACTGAAAAGGATTTTGGTTTTCTGCTGATAATGTGTCCCTATATAGAGTATAAAAATACTCATTGCCACCCACCAAGGATAAAACTTTTCTTTCTCTTATCATTAAAGATGGCTCTCTACTTAAGACAAAAACATCTGATTATTATCACTTTTGAGCATGATTGAGTACTTGAGCTAAGTCCTCCAATGTGGTATTCCAAAGGCAGAGCTGATACAGACAGAGATAAAAAGAACCAGATTGGTGAGATTAGGAGGAGTGAAGGGCTAGAGACTCTAATTTGAGATGGTGGAACTAAGCAGGAGCCACAGCTAAAAAGCAGGAAAGGACACAGTTGTAACATGGAGAAAAAAATCCAGACCTTGCTCTTTATCAATACTGTGTGTTATGAAGATTGTACATGTCTAAGAGAAGGGGGTCACCACCCGAGTGATGCCTGGATCTTTTTCCTACTGGAAGGCCTTCAGCCACAGTAGTAGATGGTAGTGTATAAGACACCAGACACTAAAAACTGAGTGGGTCAATAAACAGGTGGGGTTGACTAAGGTTTCCCCCTGCAATTCTATCACATTTTCAGGTGGAGAGATTTTTTTTCCCCACTTCATTAATAGTATTATTATATTATTTCTAATTTTATGTAAAGATAATTTATAGCATTCATTTGTAAAATTTTGTATTCCAACTTTTTCCCTCTCCCTCTCTTCTCTCTCCCCCCAACTAAGACAGCAAGCAATCTGATATAGGTGACACATGTACAATCATGTTAAACATATTTCCACATGAGTCATGTTGCGAAAGAAGAATCAGAACAAAAGGGAACAACCATGAGAAAGAAAAACACAAAAAACAAAGTAGAAATATTATGCTTTGATCTGCCTTCAGACTCCATAGTTCTTTCTCTGGGTGTGGTTAGTATTTTCCATCCATTCTTTTGGAATTGTCTTGGTTCATTTTATCGCTGAGAAGAGCCAAGTCTATCATAGTTGATCATTGCTACAATGTTGCTCTCACTGGATACAATGTTCTCCTGGTTCTGCTCACTTCACTCAGCATCAGTTCATCTAAGTCTTGGTAGGTTTTTCTGAAATCTGCCTGCTCATCATTTCTTATAACACAATAGTATTTCATATACCACAACTTGATCAGCTATTCCCTAATTGATGGGCATTTCCTCAATTTTCAATTCTTTGCTACCACAAAAAGAGATACTATACATATTTTTGTACATATGGGTCCTTTTCCATTTTTATGACCTCTTTGGGATACATACCGAGAAGTGGTATTGCTGGATCAAAGGATATGTACAGTTTTATAGCCCTCTGGGCACAGTTCCCAATTGCTCTCCAGAGGTGGAAGGATTTTTTTTTTTAGATTTCATTGCGTTTGATTAAAAATTACATACATTTTATGCTTTACTTCCTAAACTGTCCTGCCCATCCATTCTTCCTTTTAAACTTCCTTCTGTTGTTGTCTATGATTTAAAAAAAATGTAACAATGTCCCCTTTTAATTTTTGGCATTACTATTGCTAACCACACTCCCTCACTTCCCACCCCACCCTTAATTAAAAACCAATAGAATGATAGAAGAAAAAAAAATACCCTTATAAGAAATAAGCATAGTCAAGCAAAATGAATCCACACAATGGCCGTGTCAAAAATCTGTGTGTCAAAAATCTAAGTCTGTACCACATATCCATCATCTCCTTATCAGAAGGAGCTTAACACGCTTCATCCTTTGTCCCTTGAAGACATGGTTGGCCATTACCATTGATCAAAATTCAAGTTGTTTTTCTTTATGTTGCTGCTGACCATGCAAAAATTGCTCTCCCAGTTCTGCTCAGTTCATTGGGCCACTTCACATTATTTCAGATTCTCAGAAATTATTTGTTATTTCATCTAGCACAATAACCATCCACCACATTCATACAGCCCTTCTCCAATTTTTGAAGAGGTAATCTAAGGTATCCCTGTGCATTCTGTTTCTTGGATTTCCTTCCTCTTAATCCCCCATTCAGGATTAGGAAGATTGTTTTGTTTGAGATTATTACCTCCTGGTATTATCTTTCCTCTGAATTTGTCTCTGTATTTTCAGCCCTCCTTTGTCCATTTCAACTCTCTTTTGACCACTGTGAGGTTTATCTGAATGCCACTCTCTAGCCTTTCCTCCATATTTATGTTCTTCCCACACACCCAGTTTATGAGAGCTAGCAAATTCTACACTCCTCTTCCTTCTTTATACACTAGTGTATTTCTCCTTTTGCTTTCCTTTCCCTTTCCTCACTTCAAACCTCAGAAAAGGAGTAATCTACCCTTAGTACTTCAGCCAAATTCCAAAATGACACAACACTGTGGGATAAAAATGAAGAGTTAACACTATGTAGATTCTGCGATACTCTTTGAAGAGCTATAGTCTCTCTTTGGAATCCCATACATCCAACTCTACAAGTTTTGCCTTGCAAGGAAAATTCTTTAACTCCCTACTCAGCAGAGTCTGAAAAAACTGCCTAAATCATTTTCTCTCTCCCTTGGGATGGTCAGGCAAACTTATCCAGTCCAGAACTGCTTAATGTACTTGGGATGCCACAGGACACATGACACACCAGTTCCTTTATCTAGGTTCACTTTCTCAAGCCACCTCTTCAAGACAAACACAACTTCTCCCCTCGCCCATTTCAAATCCATTGACCCAGAAACCCAGAGGCTGTCTGAAGACAGAATCTATTATTTCTTCAGTTACCCTTCTTCTCCTCTAACATGCCTCTCCTTATAGAAGCTAATAAACAGCTGGAGCCATTTGATATTGGCATCCTTTGCAGAGACACCACTTATTTCTTGGAATGTTCACATGGCATCACCACATAGCTCCTTCCAATTGCTCAAATACATTTACCTTTTTAGATTTCTCTAGGCTCTCATTTTTGCATTTCAAAGTTCCTACTTAGCACTAGTCTTTTCATCTGAAATGATTGAAGTCTTTTACTTCATTAAAGATTCAGTTCCTTTATGGGATTAACCCAATTTTGCAGAGTAAGTGTGATGCTTTGTTGGAAGCCTGTACCTTTTGTCTTTTGGAATATTGTATTCCAAGATCTCCTCTCATTTATAACAGACTCTGCCAAATCTTGTGATACTTTGATTGTAGTTCTTTGCTACTGGAACTGGTTTTTTTTTTTTTCCTAGATGCTTACATTATCATTCTTTTGATATGGGAACTCCTGTTTTGGCTATGGCTATAACAATCCTTGGACTATTCTTTGTGAAGATCTTTTCAAGTGGTGATCAGTAGATTCTCGCACCTTTAATTTACTCTCTGGTTCTCAGGTCTGAGTAGTTTTCATTTGTGACTGTGTGACAAAGATAGTATAAAAGTCTTTGTAAGATGTTGTAGTAAAAGCTAGGCAAACTATATCTATAGTATTACCGTAATATATCAGTCTAGTAATCCTATCAAAAATAAAAAAGGAAACAAACTTAGTTTGGGATGAACTGTTCTTTATTAAAAGATAGTAAATTAAAAGTTTATTACTGAAGATCACAGACAACTAAACTTGCTTAGTAACTATTTGCTTCAAAATTAATTAATTTAAATGCATTGAGTTTTATGACAACTTTTCATTCACTTTCTCTAAGTCCCCATCCAGATTTTTTTGTCTATTTGTTCTGCAGTTTTCTTCTTATATGGTCATAATTAGGGCTATTCCTTTCAATTGACACTGCTTTTTTTTCTTTCATTTTTCATTACTTCATAAAGGTCTTTTCATATTTCTTTATATTTCTCATACTTGTTCATCTCAGTGGCATTCCAATACTTCATTAGATCAGTGCACCTCAATTTATTTTATGCTAACTCATGTGATCATGAGGATATAGACTTTTCTACGCATAGGTGCTACCTCAGGTCAAATTGCCTCTTCCCAGGAATCATTACCATGTAGACTTGGTGGAATGGAATTGTCTGCCTCAAGGTGGTCAAGAATTACCAAGTGTTTGTGGCTTTTGACCTAGAAGGAACTTCTATAGAGAAGTGGCAGCCACAAACGCCAGCATATGTCAGGCAGGACTAATGTAGGGTCAGGACAGAGTACTGTCTATCCAGAACTGCATTCTGGACTATCTAAATGGAGAGCTCAGTAATGGCTTAGAGGGTGCAACTGAAGAACAATGGTGGCCAAGAACAAGGCAGTGGAAATGTCCAGATGTAGATGGCCTTGGTAGGACTGGAGCAAGGGCCTGAGAGCAGAGAGGGTTGATATGGCGTTGGTGAGATACATTAACTCAGTCCAAACACTTTCCATCCCAGGAGGTGGGAGCCATTTTGATCACTTCCCATTGTCTCCCTCTCTGAGTGTTATAGTCAAGAGCTGAAAGCTATCTGCTCCCTTTTGGCTGAAGGAATTCTTCCTTTAATAACTGTGTTTCATTTCCATGCTATTTGAAACAGTTATATATTAAAAAAAACAAAACCAAACCAAAGCTAGATGGACATCTAACATAGTTTGTCTGACTACAAATGAGTAAAGCAAGTTTATGAAAAGTCAAATCTAACAGGGGAGGAAATTTTTCCTAGTGTAGGCTGGGTGAGGGACAGTCATCAAGAGAACATTTGTTATTAATACTAATTTTCCAGAATGCATTAATATATGTGCAGCTCATAAGCCAAATCTTTTCCTTTTGAACTTGGAAAAACATAAAGACTCAAAAGAAAGCTAAAAAGCCATGTAGTGTGTGTGTGTGTGGGGGGGGGGATGGTGGTGGTGGTGAAGTTTTTGCCTGAAGGCATCTTGGCACTGATCTGGTCCTGGCTGCTGTTAGCAATGCTTGGTGTTGACCCCTGGTACATACACTTATAATGTGGCCCCTTTTTCCCAAGTCTCAATCCACTCAAGGCACTTTCTACCTGAACCTGGGACTGAAGGAGGCATCCAGTAGTCATCCATTTAACAATAGGTACCAGAATATTGCAAAGATTTGAAGTTAAGCTAATTGGCCTATAGTTTACAGGGTTCATCCTTTACTCTTTGTAATGAGGAAAGTGAAGATGTACAATGCTAACCTATTCTTTAGTTTTTCTGTTCCTTCACAGGCAATTTTCATTCTCTTACTCCATTAACACCTGTACGTTTGATATTTGTCGGCCTTTGCCTGATTGATTTTCTGAGCACCTGTCTTAACTATCTTTATTTTAGAAATTCTCAGTGATTCTACTTCTAAGTAAGCTTTGAATTGTGCCCTTCTTAAAAAAAAAAACTTTCTAGGAGCCTTTCCTTTGATTGTCTTTCAACTTTGCATTTTTTCTGTTTCTTTCCAATTTTATAGGACTTGCATGTTGCTCATTCTTTAACTTTTTGGATAGTGTCCAATCCTAGGTTTGCACTGGAAAGAATGCAATAAATACTTTATTAATAGAAGGAGAACTACTCGCCAATTGTGTTGCTTTTTTAAGAAACAAAATCATAGGGACACAACGATAAAGTCACATTTTGCAAATCCAAGTCATAGAGCAACTATCTAATAACGCTAAAATATATAACTGTACATACGATCTTGAACCAAAAGTCTTAGGTTCTTAAAGGTCCTATCAGCGAAGCAGAGACTCTTAGAGGTTTTATCTAGCTGGAAAGGTTACACATTTTTATTGTGAACTAGAGAATCATAAGGACATATGAACATTTGTATATACAAACAAGGTCAGAAGCAGAGGCTTGTATATGAAACTGATTTATTGAATATGGCTTTTTTATACATATATGTATAATATATGTATACATATATCTCTGTTCCCTTCTGAACTTCCTTCTGGTTTCTTGTGGTTTAAAAATGTCTCACTGATAAGATTTTTATGCGTTTCTTTGCCTTTTTTTATTTACATCACTGTCCCTACCTTCTTACCTCTCCCTTAAGTATCTTCCAAGTCAAATAAAAACGTTCTCTAATAACAAAAAAGTATAGTCAAGTAAAACCTTTTAGTTTTGTACTGATCTCGTTTGAAAATGTACTTCACATTCTGCACCAGGACAGTCCCTTTCCACAGAGAGGCGGCATCTATACTTGGCATGGGGAGCCATTGCAATTTCTTGAAGGGCTTGCAACTTAACCAAAGCGCTCCTTTAGGAAAATTAATCTGATGAACATGTTAATTAATTAACATGACTAATTAATAATCATTATAATCATAGCTCACACCTATACAGCAACCCTTTCTAGTTTATAAAATATTTTTCTCGCAATAATCTTTGAGGCAAGCGGCCTGCAAGCACCCATCTACAAATGAGGAACCTTGGTCTGAGAGAGGCTCTACAAATCTCCTCACTTATAAAGAATTTTTAGGTCTTTGTAGAAGTAAGAGGCGAGGAGAGGTGTCTGGTGACTTGACTCTAGTTCTAGATGACGGTGGTATTTTTTCTTTCATGTGGAAGTTCTGGCCTCTGGACAAGTCACCTAACCTCAGTTTGCCTCAGTGGGTCCATCTGTAAAACACAGATAATAACCTCACCTAGCTCCCAAGGTGGCTCCCCAGATAATAATTGCAAAGTGCTTAGTAAAGTGCTTGGCACAAAGTAGGTGTCATAAAAATATTAGCTATTATTATTATTATTATTTCACAGGTGAGGTAATTAGGTCCCAGAGAATGACCTGTTAATGGTCATACAGACAGCAACTGATTGTCTGAAGCAGTATTAGATCCCAAGTGTCTGGATTACAAGCCCAGTCATCCATCATCATTATGTCATAACTGAAGCTTATGTCCCAGCAGACGATGTAGAGAAATTCTATAGAGAATTTGCCAAAGTAATAATTGCTGACATTTATATAGTGTAAATTTGGCCTTGATACAAGAAAACATTTCCTAACAATTAGAGACATCCCTAAATGGAATGGGCTGCCTAGGGAGGTGGTAGGTTTCCCCTCTCTAAAGGTCTTCAAGTAAAGGCTTGAAGTTTACTGCTTGTTAGGCATGTTATAGAAGGACTTACTTAGGACCAGGTCAGCCCCATCCTTTGCAGTCCTTCCCAACCTTGAGATTCACAAGATTCTTTGAAAGGTCCTTAGAATGGGACTATAAAACTCTCTCTATGTACACACACACACACACACACACACAGAGTCCTTGTCTTACAGCGTAGTTCTAGGCACAATGTTCAATACGTATTGGTTGGCTAATTGGTTGAGCCCAGGATAAAATGCACATGAGCATGGTATATAAAATGATGTATCACTGGATACTTTCTCATTCTGAGCCCTCAAGATCCAATTTATAGTCATTGTAGGGAAATCTCTTTATATTCAATTCATTAATTATATTTAATTCATTAGTATGCAAACTTGTGTTAAGTCTGTCCATCCATTCATACAGACAGTCAAGTATCTCAAAAGAACAGTTAATTTGAGTAAAGCAACAGGGTTATAATGGAAACTGAAGGGAATTTATATAGAGACACAAATTTCAGAGAATTCTCTTCTCATGGGAACTATGACTATTGGTTTGACTCATGAAAGAGCTAAAATAACTCTGAGGTTATGGAACAGGCTCCCCAGAAAGACTACCAACATTCTCATGTGGAGAAGAGGAAAAAGATCAGCATCAGTTATTTCGAAAGCCAGGAGATGGAAATAGCAGCTCAGTGGAGAAGTGCGAAAGGGCAAAGCAGCAAAGGCAGCAACCCAGTCAATGACTTCAGCAGCTCGCAGCCTAGCAGGGGACGGCAAGAGACATGCGGATGATATTGGCAGCTAGGCAGAGTATTAGGAAGCAGTAGCCTTGAAGCAAGAGAGATATTCCAAATGGGACTGGGTCCTCAGACAGAGTTGATCAGGCTGTCCGTTTCCCTCTCAATGGTAGAATGGGAATCTGTATGGGGATTTTTCCTTATGTGAAGCAGTGGAAAGATCGAAGACCCTTAAGTTTGAGGATCCTGAGTTCAAATCTTCCAAATCTCTGTCTGTCTGACCTTGGGCTAATTGATTAATTTACCTAGGTCTCCCTTTCCTTAGGAGGTTGGACTTGATGACCTGTAAGGCTCCTTACAACATGATCTATGAACTCATGAACTTACTCTACAATTCCACGCTTGGAACACACTCCTCCCTCACATTTGCTTCTTAGAATCCATTTCCTTCTCAAACAACTTTCTACAAGGAACCTTTCCTAATAGATCCTCCTAGTTGCTAGTGACCTCTTCCTTTCTGAAGGCCTACTAGCATATGCTTTGCTTCCTCCACTAGAAAGTTTGCCCCTTGAAGGCAGGGCCGATTTCACTTTCCTTTGTTACCTCCAGGCTACCTCCAGGCTCAAGGAATTCCCTATGCAGAAGGAATCCTTATCCCTATCTACCCGTATTTTGGAGTTTATTTAAGTTGCCACCGAATTAGTTCATCTGTTATGTTGCTAAAAGGAAAGTATCTTCATTTGTAAGTAAACATTTTTCCTTGTATTTAAAGTTATTTTATAAGTGGGCAAGTAACAATAACTCACATTTTATAGACGGCTTTATCAAGAACTTTCCAATAACCCTGTGTAATAGTCTGGGCAAAAACCAGAGGAAAACAGGCAGGGCTTTGCCCTAGTCACTGAAATTTAGAGGACACAGAAATTCAAAATAAGGATTTTAAAAGATGGTACAATTTAATAATGTGTCACATTTATGTTTTGACACCATTTGCACTGTTTTAGCAGTGGATAAACAAATACCTAGTTAGTAAAAATAATTAAAATCAGAAGCTAGCAGACTGTGTCCTTCTTTCTTTGGTCACTGAAATCCTAGGTGAGTTCCTTCTGACTCAGCCCTGCCTTCCCCACTCCTCCACCCCCCCCTTGGGCATCAGCCACAAGATCTAAAAAGTCTCTGACCACAGGAATTCTATCCCAAGGTCTGTCTGCTACCACCCCCTCCCCTTAATCTGTGGGCCAGTTTCCCAGGGTCATCCCCTACATGAGGCCCTGTGTTTCAGGATTTCCCCCTTCTGTTCCAGTGGATCTTTCTTATTGCCTTTTTTGGGTATTATTTTCACATCATGAATTACAAAGTTGCCATGAGGGTGCCTTTCATGCTGCTTTACTCAGGGGCTGAGACTGATAGTTACAGTCTTGTAAATAGATAGTGAAATGAGCCTTTACATCCATTTTTGCAAATGTTGAAACCAAGGCTCAGGTTAAAGGATCAGTAGACTCAAGAGTAAGGATCTGAATCCAGGTTATCTGACTCCAAATCCAGGGCTATTCCTACTGACACTAAATTGCCTCAAAAATCTTCTCAAAAGAGAGGCCCCCCAAATAATTCGGTAGCGAAAACTAGAGAAATATATTCTGTAAGAGAAAATAAAAATCTCAACAAAATCATAGGATTTGAAAGTTGAGAGTGATCTCAGAAATCATCTGGTCCAAACCCTTCATCATTTTACAGATAAGAAAGTGGAGAGCCCAGAGAAATAGAGAGACATTTGTCCAGTCTTTAGCATGTCGCTGGCAAACAGTGGTTGTTTAACTGACCCTTCTTTCTTTCTTCTTTTCCTTCCTTCTCCTTTGAGCTCTTGGGGACACCCTCTGCAGCCAGTAGCAAACACTATCAACAACAGTAACAAAAATGTTTATATAGTGCTTTACAGCTTACAAAGTATTTCACAAGCATCTCATTTTGTTAATGGAGCCCTCTGCTATACTGCTTGGTAGGTTATGTAAAAGAAAAAGCAACAAAAATTTCATGTGGCTTTCTTATCATCTTTTACTGCACAATTAAGGAAGTTAGCAAGTATATAGCATGCAGAAGACCTGGGCCTGGTCTCGACTTTACTATTAACCATGTGTCTGTCCTTGGGCAAATTACTTAACCTTTGGGCAACTTGGTTTACTCATCTGTAAAGATGGGGGAATGATCTCTCTGTTTCTTCTTGTTCTAAAATATTAATTTAGTTATAGTAAAAGATGAAAAGGATATTCTAGTCTACGCTGAAAAAACAAAACAAAACAGGATGACATTTACCTTATCTGTTCCCTTATTTCCCTCTTCCTCTTCCCTGTAACCACTGGTGTCCGTTATACAAATCCTTCAAGTATACACAGGAGGACTTAATATGATTGGAAAACTGCCCATTTGATGCTCCAGTGCCACTACAGTAGTCCATCCATGGGCCATCCCTAGAAGTGTGGTAAGAACAACACACTAGACAGGAGGCAGGGAACTCGTGTTCTAGCCTCAAATATGCCGTTTAACTCCATATGGAATCTCAGACAAGGTGTGGAAATCCCTGTATTTTTTTTTTTTACATGGGTAGTGGCCATTGCTGAGAAGGAATTTTTTTTTTTTATCACACAAGATGTGTGTGTGCATGTATACACACACACACACATACACATATATGAAAGGGGAAGTCAGCCAGTCCATGAACTATGAGCAGCATTACGGATACGGATAAAAGGAAATCCTTGTCCTCAAGAAGCTCACAGTCAAAAAAAGGAGACGGCATAAAATCTGAGTACAAACTAACTATATATATAGGACAGAGTGGAAATAATCAACAGAGGCCCGTCCTTGTCCTTCACTCTCCTCCTCCCTTTGTAGCGATGAGTGAGGAAGGTCTCCTCATAGGCAGGTGGGAGAAGGAATGCTGACCTGCATTTACCAAGGCATGGCGGTGGTGAGCACATGGTCGTCTCCTCCATCACGCTGGATTTGTGCTTTCTGATATGAGTTCCTCTTTGTGAATGACATTATAATAATTTCATCAAGCCCTAGAATACTGCAGAATGTTTCCACTAAGATCCAGAGTCATTTGTAAAGGATCAAAGCAAATGAATCAATGCCCAATAGTTCAGAACACCTAATAAGTTATTGTCAGTAAGCGTATTTTGAGTAGTTTTTCAGATGAACTACGGGTGATTCTATCCATTTTCTCAGGGAAGCCTTCCTGGACTTTCTTAATTGTCCCTTTAAAATCATTTTGTGATTACTTTTATAACATCTGAATGCTAAGAGGGGTAGCCTGAAGGACAGACCCACAACACAAGAAGTTACCTCTGAGCCCATGACATTGCACACAGCATACATGAAGGTGATGTGGCTTCTAATTTCTGAAGTGACTTTGAATTCAGAGGAGAGAAATGGAGTTTGAGTCCCTGTTCCCAAGGAAGAATGTAATTCTTGCATTTGCAGCTGGGTAGGGACAGAAGAAATCTTAACTATCAACTTATTTGTCTTCCCCAATCTTCTCCATGATAGCTTGCCAATTCACTGGGTTAGGTGGGCTAGAAAATGCTGGCATTGAAAAGACCTTATGGGATGAGTTTATTAACTACTGTAGCTATCACTTGGGAGTTCCTCTTTCATTGATAATAAACAATTACTGGGCTTAAGAGTGAGGAACAGTCATAGCCTGGTTCTTCCATCAGATGACAGAAATGAAAAAAATCTGATGAGAATAAACAAAATCTGACATGTAGCTTTCAGGTATGTGTATTTTGTTTTGTTTTTCTTTTTTAACATGGTGCTCTACTTTTGGGGTTAAGCTAAGGAGAAGTGTGGCAATGGTTGAGAGAGAAGAGGAAATTCAGTTCTCCAGTTCTGAAGCAATTTGTTCAAATCTGCTGTCTGCAGATGCAAACAGCGATGTTTTTTAGTCTTTCAAATGAGATTGTTGGGGATTGGAGTGCTGGTATCATCTGGTAGCTCAAAGAAATCTATAAAAATGAACCCTCAAGGTCGGTACTGGGATAAAAGTGTCTGTTCCCTTCTCTGTCCTGAGGGCTCTTTCCATCACTCTAATAATCATACTTCCTTGAAAGAAAGCAAAACATGGAGCAGTTGGGCCCAGGTAATGATGGATGGACATGATATTCCCTTAGCTCTGGTTAATGATTTGCACCTGCAAAGCATGTTTTATTAATGGAGGGTGGTGAATGCATTTTATACCCAATAATAAAGTTGAAGATTAACGGAAAGAAACAATGAGACCAGTGTGCTAGTAACTGCATTAATCTTCCAAAGCTGAAGTCCAGAACAAGCACTGAGAAAGGGGCTTAATTTTAGATGTGAATTGAATAGCAGTATCATGCCCCTAAAACGATATACCACAGAAGGGTATTGCCTGAAAGACTGAGCAGTCAAAAACTAAACCAATGAAAATGAAAAAGAGCCTTGGAGCTTGAGGCATCCACATCACAAATAAATGAAAACGAATTAAAATTGTTTGAACTGGGCCACTCGCATCATCCAGAATGCAGCTTGTTTGTAGAGTACTGGCAGCTGTGGTCTGTAAGTTCTTTGGGTGAACTGGCATGCAGTTGGAGCTCAATAGTTGCTTCTTGACTTTAAGGGGATGCCAGCAGCACCTTTACCCCCCTCCCCCCATGATCTGGGCTTTATCCTGCCTACATCATCTGTTTGTTTGCACGCCGTCTCTCCTGCAACCTTGGGAGCAGGCGTCGTCTCTGCTCTTTGAACCCTCAGTGCTTCCTACAGGCATACAGTAGGAGCTCAATAATTGCTTCTGGGCTAGGTTTGGTAATTCGGGCCACTGCAGCGACAGAACGGGATTATAGGAAGGATGGCGGCTGAGGGGGCTGGGCACAAGGGGGCTACGCATTTACTTTCCCCTGTGGCTGGGGGGAGTGCGGGAGCTCCGTCAGGTAAGACGACACTTCCCATTGCCCATCGCAGCCCCGCAGCATCTCTTGGCTGTGACCCATCCGCGGCCAGCGAGGAAGCCGAGGAGCCGTCCCCCAGCACGCCCTTGCGCCCGAGGCTCGCCTCAGAAGGGACTGCGGTAAACAGTTCGCAGCAAAAATGGATGGCGGGGTGATCTCAGCTCCGCCGCTCCCCCCTCCAAGCCCGGGCGCGCGTACACCCCGCAATGCTTGCAAACAACCGGAAGGTCGGTGTGTGTGTGTGCGAGGGGGCGGGTAGGGGGTGCGGGGAGGCGGGGCCGGGCCGCTTTCTGCCCGGAGCGCAGGCGCCGCCCCGCCCCCTGGCAGAGCGCAGGCGCCGCCCCGCCTCCGGCCGAGCCACGGGGGCGTGCTCGCTTCCCGCCAGCCCCTCCACGTCAATCAGCCCTCCTTCTCCCACACTCGGCACCTTGTTGTTAATCTCCATCCGCAGCTCGCGCGGGGTCGCCTCCTCTCTTCCCCCCGCTCTGAGTGCTCGGAACGTGGGCGGCGTGTGAGCGAGAGAAAGAACCGGAAGGCGGTGGGCGCCGAGGCCGCGGCCTCAGCAGCAAGCGAAGCTCAGCGCCGCCGGGCCCAGGCCGGAGCCGCGGAGCCGAGCCCCGCGGAGCCACCTCCGCGAGCCCCTGGGAAGCGGGGCCGCCCCGCCGCGGCCTCCCCCTCGGCCCTCCCCACGGCCCGGCCCGGCCCGGCTCGGCCGCCCCGCGCCCCCTCCGGCCGGTGCCTGTCCCCGCCGGCGGGCTGCCTGCATGTCTTGGCTGCCCTCAGCCCCGCCGCCCCCGCCGTCCCCGCCGCCGCCGCCGCGCCGCCTTCCCCGCTTGCCCCGCCGCCGCCGCCGCTGCCGCCGCCCGGAGCCCGGCGGGCTGAATGCAGGTGAGGCGGGGGCGGGGGCCCGAGCGGGGGAGGGGAGCGCGGCGGGGGGCGCGTGCGTCCGGCGCGAGGCTGGCGCTCCCGGCAGCCGGGGCGGAGGGCGCGAGGTACGGCGGAGCTGAGGGGCGCGGGAGGTGTGCGTGCGTGTGCGGGGGGAGGGGCGGCCTGGGCCCGGCGGGGGAGTATGCGAGTGGGAGGGAGGGGGCGAGGCTTCGCGAGTGTGCGTGGGTGTGTAAGGGAGGCGGTGGCCTACGGTCTATTTACAGCCCCCTCCCCGTGCGTGCGTGCGTGCGTGCGGCTGTGTGTGAGTGTGGTGCGGATGCGCAGGTATCTCCTGCCTCAGGTGCGGGCTGCGTCCGTCGTGGGAACTGCGCGCGTCTGTGGCACACACACGCCGGGGCTCTGGGGGCCGCGGCGTCTCGGGGAGCAGGCCGGACCCCCGCCCGCAGCGCGGCCTAACCGCCCGGGACCGCGCCGCGCGGCCCCGCGGGGGTGGGGGCGCCCGGGTCGACCCTCCCCTCCCTCTGCCCATGGTGGGGCGATGAACGGGGCGGAAAAGCGGGAGCAGAGAAGAGGGGTGTGGGCAGGAGGCCGGTCCGGGCTCCCCGGGGACTGAATGGGAAGTTCCTCCCCCCTCCCCCCCCCCCGCCCCCAGCACATGCTGGCGTGTCGGAGCAGCGCGGGGGGCGGTGGCTCCCAGCGGGGGGCGACTCCCGGTGCAGACGGCCGAGGGGCCGCCGTCCCCTTCCTCCGAGTGGAGCGCGAAGGGCGGGGGTCGGGCAGCTCCCTGCCAGCTTTGTCCTGGGCCTGGCGGCCCTCCCTGCCCCCGGCCCGGGATGGGTGCCCCTCTCCTGCGCGGGCTGTCCGAGGCTAGAGCGCTGCGGGAATCCGTGCCCGGCCTTTGCTGAGCCGCTGCTCTCCCGCGGCTTCCGGGCTCCCACCTGTGCGGACCTGGAGGGGCCCGGGGACCCGAGGCACTTCTGTGACCGAATTTGCTGCGTGCTGCTCCGGGTGACAGACCCCCGGCCCCCATGGTATCCTTCACGTTTGCTGGTTACACTTCACCTGAGTCACGTCGTCTTTATGGGGGGAGGGAAGAAAATAAGCGTTTACGATACATATGTAGTACCTATTGTGTGTCAGGTTCAGGGGCTTTACTGTTACTGCCTCCTGTCCTCAGGAGGTGTTGGTGTTATCCTCAATTTAGGGTAGAAAGTATAGGTAAACTGAGGTAGTGAAAGGTTAAGTGACTTGCCCAGGGTCATACAGCTGTGGTGGACATTGTATTATATCATGTTGCTTGTCGCATATTAAGTGTTAACACATTATATCAATTTTATCTGGTTGTGAAGTGGTAGACATTTTTTGGGAAAAACCCTAGTTCTACTGATTTAGTTGTAAAGTCTTATTTGAATATCATTTTTCTGTGATCCTGAATGTTTTAGAAGACCTAGTATGAATTCTTTAAGATTTTTTTTTTGTCTATTTTAACTCTTTCCAGACAAACAACAAACTTCTATTTTGAACATTTTTATACTTTTGGAGCCCCAGAGTTGAAAAAATTTTAAGTTGCAGCCTAAAACTATTGACTTTAACTAGGACTCAGGGGTCCTTGAGACTCAAGAGGTTTATGATGTCAAAACTTTTCACAATAATCAAAATAATAGTTTTTTTTGTGGAAAAGTTTCTTAATATTTGACAGTAAAGAGGTCTTAAGATTGCCGCTATCCTTAAGGTATTGGGACTGAACCTGTGATTTCACCCACAATGAAATTACCTTTTACCAAAGCAGATATCAGTACCTTATCTGCAACTTATTCTCAGGCCAACAATTGTCTGTAGCCCTGAGAGGCTGAAGTGAACCCCTGGGTCACAGATCTTCCACTGTAAAATGCTGCCTGGTTTTATTCTTACATACCCATCCTGTACAAATGCACTAAAAAAGAGTAGGTAATTGTATTTCACCTTAACGGTCATTGAGTCAGAAAATGCTTGAAGATTTTGGTTTGTATTGAAAATATACCATCATTCAGTTATGAGAGGCAGCCGTGGTGAGGGTGGATAGAGGGGACCTGGAATCAGAAGACCTGAGTTCAAATGTGGCCTCAGACAGGGAACAGCTGAGTGACCTGGGACTGGGTCTCTTAACCTGTGTTTGCCTCAAGTTTCCTCCATTTAGAATGGGGATAACCCTCAGGATAGTTGGGAGGAGCTGTAGGGTGGAAAAGAAGGTAGAGCACCCTAGGCCTGGGACCTGGAGTTGAGAAGACTAGTTTTTAACTGTGTGACCCTGGGCAAGTCACTTAACCCTGTCTGCCTCAGTTTCCTCATCTGTGAAATGAGTTGGAGAAGGAAAACCGAAAATGGGGTCACAAGGAGTTGGACATGACTGAAAAACAACTGTACAACCCCAAAAGTTGTGTGATGCAAGTGAGAGCATATTTGTAAAAAGTGCTTATTAGCACGGTGACCTGTAGATGCTTTCCTCTTTTCTGCTCCCCTTTCCCTCCCTAATCCAGAAGGCTCCAAGGGACTTGCCCTTTTTGCTTATGTATAGAATAAGGAATGATATATATGGACATTAATAGTTTCTGTAAATTGTTACAAGAGCTCTGTTGAATTAGCTGAATTTCAAGGATCTGACTTTTTAATTGAAAAGGTTTATTTTGAAGGGGGAGCAGAAAGTTTATCAACAGAGAGGGATCCAAAGGAGATTATTGTATAAATTTGGACTCACCAGTGATAGGCCTTAGTAACAATAATGTTGATGCTTTTGTTAATCCAGTGACCATTAAAGTTTCAGATACCATTTATGTAGACACATTCTGACAAGAGTACTGAAACAGCTTTGTTCCTTATAAAATGCAACAGGCTTCTGTTAATCTATGTGATTAAAAAAAATAACTAGAATACAAGGGTTAAGGTTCCTCAATTGGGAATAGTTATTCAAAGCCATTAACGACAAAGAGGTGTAACAATCATTAAATGAACAAATTTTTTTGATCTTACAATGAATTGTATATTAATACAAGTTGTTATTAAGTAAGCTATTTTCTGTAAACTTTCCCTCTTCCATTTTCATTACAGTCACTGTGAATCTGGAAGACAAATATTTAAATTTTGGGAAAGGAAATTGACTGAACTTTTGATGTTGGTGTTACTGAAGAATGGGGGGAGGCAGCACACAAAAGCAGCTATATGAGAAAATTGTCTTAAGTTTCATAATGCTAGTGTGGACACCAGATACTTGAGGAAGCAGGGGGGTGTAGCAGAAGGAGCCCTGGATCAGTCCCTCAGAAAACCAGAACACACTAGTTCTCAATCTTGCCATTGAACCATCTGGGTCACCTTAGGCATCATTTAATCTCTCTGAGCTTTAGTTTCCTTTCCTAGAGAATGGGTATCTGCTCTGTCTACCTCTGGGTTTTTGTAAGGGTCAAAAATCCTGTGGTTCACCAGTTCTTACAGCACTGGGAGGGGGGGGGAATCTGAGGTCAAAATGATTCACAATAATACTAAAATATCTTAATTTGGAATATGTGTAACCCACATAAACAAAAGCTCTCCCAATATTTAAGAGGGTGAAGTGATTTCTGAGACCAAGAAGTTTGAAAAATGCTGATCTAGGCTAACCACTTTATTTTGTAGATGATGAAACAGGCGCAGAGAAGGTAAGTAAGCAGGGTCCCAGTAAGAGTGAGATTTGCACACTAGGCCCTAGGCCCTCTGACTTTAAATCTTATTTTTCACTATGTCTTGTTTTTGAATTATAAAGATATATTTGTAAAACAAAATTAAAAAAAAACCCCAATATTTAGTACTAGTCTTACTTATTTTACTTAGAATTGTTTTTCTGCAGCATTTTGGTCTCCAAAGAATGTTTCTTTAGTTCTGAGAGTTTTGAAAGACATATGGAATGCAGCTCTTCGACATATAAGTTGTAAGTTATACAGAATTTTCAGTTTTGTGTACTGTAGGCTGTTTATTTTCTTATAACAGCACCTAGGTGAGAATATTTTGCAGTTTCCTGGACCTGTCATTGGTCAGTGGAGAATTTGAATTAAGGAAATTTGGAGTTTCCAATGGAAGGGTCAAGACTTTGTTGTGTTTATTTTTCCCCAGAGATCCTAAAGCTTACCTTCCTCACCCCCCACCCCGCCTTTTTTTTTTTTTTTTTTTTTTTTTTTTTTTTTTTTTTTTTTTTTTTTTTTTTTTGGTAAGAGCATGAATCTTTTAAGAGTACAGTATAAAGCCTCTCATTTTGGGTTGACCTTTTCACCTGTTGCTGTTTGCTTCTCTGTTGCCATTCTAAAACATCAACCTGTGGGCCTCATACTAGGAAGAATGATTTTAACAAATTAGATAAACTATCACAAATAAATGTTACTTTGACTTCCAATCTTTAGTCTCTCACACTTACCTCCTTCAACTCCTCATTTACCAGATACAATTTATATATAGTACTCTGGGATGGAAGACCGGGAGACTGTTAAAGTCTTGATAATAGTAATAAGGTGATGGCAGTACAGTTAGAAAAAGGGAAACAAATGGGAGAGGATTGAGGCAGTTGGAATCTAGAACTGGGAGCGGAGCAGCTTGGGTGGGTTGGCCGAGGGTCCCACAGCCAGGTCTCAAGGCCAGTGCTTTCCTTCTCCTTTTCACCACACTGGCTTCTATCTAGAGTATTTCTGCAGTTTGTAGGATGTCACAGATACAGACACATGGATGGGCAGGAAGAGTAGACTAAGAGGAATCCCTGACTTCTCCAAGCACAATTGAGGACAAGGCCTTTTCTCATACCAATGCCCTCTCCTAAGTGCTGGCTCTCTTGGGAATTTACTTTGTATAATTTGGTGTATACTTTGTATTCGTCTGTGTACATGTTGTATTTCCCTTTCCCCTGGTAGAATGTAACCTCTGAGGATAGCCTGGTACAGAGTCAGAGGACCTGGCTTCATATACCAGTCAGACAGTAAGCATTTTTTAAAATGCTTCTTATATGTCAGGTGCTGTCCCAAGTGCAGGGGAATTCAGAGAAAATTAGAAGACAGTCCCTGCCTTCACAGAGCTCACAAACTAACGAAGCAGAAGAAATATAATAACGACTGTGTAAACATTCTATATGCAGGATAATTAGAAAGGAATGAAGTGGGGGCAAGGCACCAGAGGGGAGAGGACTTGGTACAAGCTTCCTGTAGAAGGTGGCATTTTAGCTGGGCCTTGAAACTAGGAAAGCTGGGAGGTGGAGTTGAGGAAGGAGGTGTTGCTGCACTTCAGGCATGGGAGACAACCAGGGAAAATGTCTAGAGCCAAGAGTCAGTGTCTTCAGTTGTTAGGGTGACCTTTGACTTAGGAAAATAATTTTGGCTGAATGAAGGATGGCCTGGAGTGGGCCTGGATTGGATTTGTGGCAGTTAGACCAAGCAGCCGGCTGTTCCAGTGGTCCACGGGTCTGCACTAGAGTGGTGGCAACAACAGGACAGAAGGGGGCATATTCCAGAGGTATTGCAAAGGTGAAATTCGGCAAGAGATCAGATGGGGGGATGCTTAGGCTGTAAACCTGAGTGACTGAGAGAGTAGTAGTGCTCTCTATAGTAATTGGGAAGTTTGGAAGTGGGGCAGATAACAGGTTCTGTTTTGGACATATTTACAGGACCTCCAATTGGAGATGACCAGTAGGTGGTCGGAGGTATGAGCCTGTGGGATGGGAAATGAGGCTTCTTAGATCTGGGAATCTAGTGCTTGTGTGAGTTCATGGGGAAGCCCGTGAGATCACCAAACGCAGTAGGATGAAAAGAAAAGAGAGTAGGGCCTGGGACAAAAACTTTAGTTAGCAGGCATCACCTGAACTGGTCCAGGAAGCCTGAACAGAAGTGGTTAAGAGAACCAGGAGAGATTAGTATCCCCAAAAGAAAGGATTAGGTGGTGCACCAGGCCTGAAGTCAGGAAGACTTGTCTTTTTGAATTCAAATCTGGCCTAAGACACTTCCGACCTGTGTGGCCCTGGGCAAGTCACTTAACCCTGGTTGCCTCAGTTTCCTCATCTATAAATGGAGCTGGAGAAGGAAATGGCAAATCACCCCAGTATCTTTGCCAAGAAAACATGGAATGGGGTCACAGAGTCAGCTACATGACTGAACAACAGGAAGAAGAGGGTGATTTGACAATGTCAGAAGCTGCAGAGAAGACAAGAATGCAGGATGAGGATTGAGAAAAGGACAGTGTATTTGGCATTTATTACCTTTAACCCCTTTCAGCCTCCACTTCCTCAACTATTAGGAATGAACTAAATAATGGGTTCTTTTGTAGATCTAAATCTAAGGTTTTGTGGGGTTTTTTCCTTCCCTTCAAATCTCTGGCTCCTAGTACAGTGTTGCACATGTAGGCATTTAAAAGACGTTTGTTTAAATGAAAGTTGTTGAAAGAGGAAGATTGGTATAATCTGACAACTGTTTTTAATTATCAAGTTCAGTGACCTTTAATTAGGAAGCATAGAAGGTGGGAAAAGAAAACACACGGGAGGTAATAGGTTCAAAATAACATAAGCTCCTTACATAAATACAGAGGAGAAAACTAAAGGAGTGATTAGAGCACGGATTGGGTCAGACAAGGAAGACAGGAAAGGCAGAGGGCATGGAAGAAACAGCTGTGTGGATGACAAGAATGAGCTTGTTGCTGCAGAAGGCTAGAATGTGGAGTAATTGAGGATGGTGAGTGGGGAAAACCTTTGCTGATGAATTCGATCAAATAAGGTGTTTTAGCTTCTTGTGCTGGGGAAATCAATGAAAATGATCATTGAGGAGCGTCTGATTGTAGATGAACTAGACACAGAGAGAACTAGACAAGTTGTTAAAGCAATCCAGGTGAGAGGAGGTTGGTCCTAAGGATTTTGTTTTTATTCTTTTAAAAAATTATACCTGGGCGGCTAGATGGCGTAGTGAATAGAGAGAGCACCGGCCCTGGAGTCAGGAGTACTTGAGTTCAAATCCGGCTTCAGACGCTTAACACAAAAAGCTAGCTGTGTGACCTTGGGCAAGTCATTTAACCCCAACTGCCCTCCAAAAAAAAATTATCCCTAACCTATTCAATGCCATCCCAGTTAAATTGCTAAAAAATTATTTTAAGGAGTTAGAAAAATTCATAACAAAGCTCATTTGAAAGAACAAAAGGAAAAGAATTTTCAAAGAAACCAGGAAATTGAGCAGTATCAGATCTTAAAGTGTATTATAAGGTGCGAGAGCATTGTTGAAGTATAAAAAGGATAATTTCAGTTATTTTGAATTAAAAATTTCTTGGTACAAATCAGTGTAGCAAAGAGTAGAAGGAATACAGAAAATTGGGGAAAACTTTCATGGACAATCTCAGATAGGATGTGAATGTGTTGGAATCCTGCTGTGATGTAGGAAATGATGAGCTGGTAGATTTAGGACAACGTGGAAAGACTTGGACTTGCAAAGGAAGATGCTCTCCACCTTCAGAGAAACAGATCAGAAGTGGAAATAATGCGTTGTACGGTCTTAGATATAGGTGTAGCCTTCTGGGAAGGAGGAGGGGAAAAACACACAGCCAGAGAACAAAAGAAAACCTATGAGGAAGCAAAGAAAAACTGGGTAGCTTTGAAAAAAAACAATGTGTAGTATTATAGCAGGGTTTTTTTTAATGGAAATTTATTGTTTTATATTGAATCCTCATGTTCTGCTGGACACATCGAAATGTCCTTTTTCTTATTTTGTATTTAGGTTTAAAATGAATAAAGATTTACTACAAGAACAACAACAAATTCCTCTGCTTACTCTGCTGCCTCTCCTGTTGAAAGCCTCAGTCATTCCTGATGGGGGGGGGAGGGTAGGGGTGAGCCAGGTGGCCGACTAGATCATTGCACTTTGAATCAGGAAAGCCAGAGTTTAAATGTCTTGCTTAGTATAAGCCCATTGGGACTCTGGACAAGTCATTTACATTCTCATGGTTTCCTTTCTTCATTCTGTAAAGTAGGGATGATAAAAGCATCTGATGGTAGATTTTGAGAATTAAATGATATAAAACATGCAAATCCCTTTGCAAACCTTAAAAATGCTAAATTTTAGCTATTGTTAATGCTGGATGATATTACTTGTGGGATGTCCTTCACTGAGCCCCCATTGAAACAAAGAAAAGTAGGAGGGAGGACACAGATATTCATTAAGTGCCTGCCATGTGCCAGGTGGGTGCTTTTCAGCATGACAGAAACATACCCATTGTCTCATTTGATCCTCACAGCAGCCACGCTGCTGTCCCACTTTCAGCCAGAGAGAATGAAGCAAACCAGGGTTGCACCAGAGCTAGTGAGTCTCAAGTCCAGACCTTCCCCCCACTTTATCCACTGGACCACGTATTAGACTCTAAAAAAATCCTGTTAGTAAAGCAGCCACATATGATAATGTCACTAGCATTCTGTGCCGGTGGCACCCAACTTTCCTATAGATATGAGGAACATTTGTTTTGTCACTTTCTACCAGTAGCATTCATGACTAGTTAAACCCTGTTAGTCGTGTTTTCATTTACTTTATTGAATTCACTTCTGGTCTTTATATATCCAGTGCCTCCTGTTTTTTGTTTATTTGTTTTTAAACTTATGTAGTCACTTAGCAGATGGTTTGTTGATAAGATTACTCTTTTGGCACTTCTTTACTGTTTGTTATAGCATAGATTTAGAAAAGGATGGGACTTAGAGATATAGGGTGGGTAGCCCCCTCATTTTACAGCTGAAGGATATCTTGGCATGTTTCTCAGTATTTTATTACATATGTTATATATATATATATATTATATATATAGGTATGGTGTGTAGATGGATATGTAGATGGGTATATATAGGTGTGGGTGTGTCATCTTGTCAGTGACCTCTTTGTGATCCCCCTCTATAAGATGTATTTCTCAATGTCAAATGTACAACAATTTAGTGACTTCATTGGAATGATTTGAAATTTTTCAGAAAATTTGGATCAGTTTAAAAATCTGCCAAAAGCGTTCTTGATTTCTTACAGCATCTCCAGATTTTCATCTTTTAGCATCTTTGCTGATTTGAATGTGAGAGGAAACTTTAATCTTGATTTGCATTTTTAGTAATTTGGAGAACTTTTCCATATGCTTGTTGATCATTCCCATGTTTTCTTCTGAAAATTCATCTCCTTTGACCACTCATCTATCGGCAAAACGTTGGCTGTAGAATTGGAAAGAAAGGAGCAATGCTAAAATGTTGGGGAAAATTAGTCATAGTGGGGAATTCTATATTAAATTTAACATTTTACAGTCTTTCGGGGGACTATTTTCTCCTAATATCAAAAGCTGTTTTTTAATAAGTTTTCTTAAGACTACTAACAATAAAATTTTCTTTGAATATCATTTTGCTAACCGAGTTTAGGAAAGGAGTTGCTAGTCTTCTTGTAAATTTTTGTTTGAGCCTTTAATTGTTTTGGAAGTACGCATTTATGTTCTGATTTCTAATGAATTTTTTTTTTTTATTAAGTTTCTTCTGACCATCAGGACAGAAGCTTCAGAGGCCAAAATAAATTTCTGATCAGTTAAGAGTAGACTCATTCAAGGCAAATTTGGACAATGGGAGTGGGGTTCTTGCCATATTAGCTTTCATAACCTCTTAGAATTGTGGCTACTTGAAAATTTCTTTTTTGTTTGTTTTTTGCTTTTTTTTGGAGGGGGAATGCAGGGCACTTGGGGTTAAGTGCAGGGCTAGTAAGTAGTAGATTGTCTTTGACCATTCTGATTTTCAGATTTGTCATATATACATTCAAAACACAGAATATTGCCTGATATATCAGGACTTTATTGAAGAGTGAGGACTTGAGTTGCATTATAAAACACAGTAGTACAGTGTTAGTACAATACTACTACTGCTTGCTCATCTTTTTTATTTGTTCTTACTGGGGCCCAAGGCAATCTGTGTTTTCCGATATCTCTGATTACTAAGATATCTACATTAACCATAAATATCAATTAGCTCTGAGCCCCCAGTTAAATAAAACCTTTTTCCATTTCCACTTATCTATATCAAATCCCTAGTTTCCTAAACTTTGAGATTCTTGACTATACAATTTCAGTGTAACAAACAACAAAACAGACATATCATCAACTGTGAGAAAGATTTACAGCCAAAGACACCACTATCACTGTTACTGCTGACTTTTCAGTTCTGGATACACGGGTCCAGCTTTCTAGGGATGCCAATTAAAGTCTGTTCAAGAATTCTCTTCACCATATTTCTTTGCAGAATAAGAGTTTCTCTCATGAAAGAACTTTTCATTCTTTCTGCCCTCTGTCTTCCAGTTAAGTGTCTCTGGAAAGATAAACTGCTGGTTTCTCAAAATTCTGTTCCGTCTTTAAAGGTTCAGTAACAATATCTATTGCCTATCTGAGAGACTCTTGAAGGTGGTGTTACATTTTCTTGTTATAGCCAAACATTTTAAGCTTCCTAAAAATGGATGGAGGTACATTAAATCAGCTTTAATATCATTGACAGTAAGCATTGCAATGTAAAGCATCATTTCACAGGATGCTTCCAAGCAAGAAAAAAAAATCATTGACAATGATGGTGATAAGAACAATAATCCTGTAAGATTGAATCTGCCTTGGTACTCAGATCTTCACCTCTCTCCTTTGCCCCTTCTTGTTGGCGGTAGAGCCATGGACTCTGAAACCTTCATTTCAGAAGGAGGCTCAGGGCTGGCACCTCCTTATTTTCTAGCTGGCTTCTCTGCTTTGGACCTTCTCTGACTGACCTTGCATTGGGTGCTGTTGCCCGTTTTGGCCCCCCTTCCAGCTTCCTTTGGTGTGTTGTCTTTAGATTGGGACATATTTGAATCCCTAGCACTTAGTATAGCACCTAGCACATAGTAGGCACTTAATAAATGTTTATTGGCTGTTGACTAAAGTATGAAGTATAAAGATATAAAGTATGAAGCAAAATGTATCAGGTAACCTCTTTTCCTGTATCATAATTTAGCCTAGTTATAAGATGGGTTGGTTGTATTTTTGTTTCCTCTTGACTTTTTAAAACTATGTAAGTTGGTTGATATAGATCAATATCAGTATTCTTTTAAAAGACATTATTTATAATTTTCATTTTAAAAAAAACCAGAAAATTCTTTACTTTTTACGCTCTCCCTACCCATTGTAAAGGCAGAAAGTGTGATATCAATTACACATGTGAAATCATGCAAAACATTTACATTTTACCCATATTACAAAAAAAGGAAAAAAAAAACAAAAAAAAAATTACGCTTCCAGCTTCATTCAGACTCCCTAAATTCTTTCTCTGGAGTTGGATAGCATTTTTTATCATAAGTCTTTTGGATTTGTCTTGGAACATTGTATCACCCAGAATGCTTAAGTCATTCACCATTGATTATCTTACAGTATTGCTGGTAGTGTATACATTGTTTTCTGGTTTTGCTCACGCATTTTACATCAGTTCATATATCTTACCAGATTTTTCTGAAACCATCTTGCTCATCTTTTCTGGTAGCACAATATAGTATTCATCAAAGTCATACCACAACTTGTTCAGCTGTTCCTCTCAGTTGATGGACATCTCTGTTGATTAATGTCAGTATTTCTGAAATGCATGGCTTGTCTTTTTTTACCCTTGAGATACTAAAAATGAAGTTTTACATGAAAGGTATTGCGTCAAGGTTCATCTTTCTCCCTTTTTCTGAACTGGAGTTCTTAAGGCCTAGACAGAATTATTAGGTGTGTCTGTCTCTGTGTGTGTGTATACAGACACACATATGTATATGTTCATACATGCGTATGCGTGTGCACATGTACACACACATGCATGCATGCAAATTGGACCCTAGCACCTTTGAAACTGTAACAGTTTGATTTTGAACATGTCTTAATACTTCTTTGGGATTTAAGTGACAGTTTCAGTGCATATTCCCTCCCCCCCCCCTTTTATCTAACTATATGAACATCTTCAATTGCTTCACTTTTAAAAAAATTGTCATCAAATGTCTTAGTTTCAGATCTAGTTAATATTCTCTGAAAAGACTGGGTTTTTTTGAAAAGTATTAAGTCATGAGAAGGGGAAAAACCACCAAAAAATGTAAAAATTGGTATTCTTTGATCTGCATTCACACTCCATCATTTCTTTGTCTGAATGTGGATAATAGCGTGTTGGAATTGTTTTGGATCTTTGTATTGCTAAGAGCTAAGTTTATCATAGTTGATCATCACACTTATGTTGTTGTTAACTGTGTCCAATATTTTCCTGGTTGTGCTTACTTTACTTTGCATCAGTTCACATATGTCTTTATGGATTTTTTCTGAAATCACGCTCCTTTCTTAAAGCACAACAGTATTCTTTTTTTTTCTTTTTGGAGGGCAATTGGGGTTAAGTGACTTGCCCAAGGTCACACGGCTAGTTTTTTGTGTGTTAAGTGTCTGAGGCCGGATTTGAACCCTGGTCCTCCTGACGCCAGGGCCGGTGCTCTACTCACTGCACCACCTAGCTGCCCCAACAGTATTCTTTTAAAAAAAAAATTTTAGTTAAAAATTTTTTTTGTTTGTTTATAGTTTACAACATTCATTTCCACAAGATTTTGAGTTACAAATTTTCTTGTCTTTTTCCTAGCCACTACCCCAAAACAGCTCTCCCACTGAATACCCCATCCCCCAATCTGCTCTCTCCTATATTCTCCCCCTTGCCTCCTCCAACTTTCCAGTAGGTCAAGATGGATCTCCATACCCCAATTCCTGTATATCTAATTTCCCAGTTGCATGTAAAATAATAATTTTAAAAAAAAACTTTTAAGACTTTGAATTCCAGATTCTTTCCCTTCTTCCCTTGTCACCCACCCTTACTGGGAAGATAAGCACTTTGATATAGGTTGTACTTATGTAGTTAAGCAAAACATTTCCATAGTAGGTATATTGTGAAAGACTGACTATATTTCCCTCCATCCTGTCCCGCCCCCACTTGTTCTATTTTCTCCTTTGACCCTATCCCTTTTCAAAAGTGTTGGCTTCTGACTAACCCCCTGCCCTCCCCTCCATCATCCATCCTCTCATCCCGTTCCCCCTTACTCTCCTGTAAGGCAAGATACCCAATTCTGAGTTCATGTCATTAACTCCCTAAGCCAGATTCAATGAGAGTACTGTTGACCCATCCTCTTTTGTCTTCCTGTTCTTCCCTTCTATTGGAAGTTATTGTCTCTCCCCATCTCCTCTCATTATATTCCTCTCTCACCTCTCAATTTCACCTTTTAAATATCATTCCTTCCTATTCAACTGATCCTGTGCCTTTTGTCTATGTATACCTGTACACATATACACACACTCACCTATATATTCATAAGCACATATACCGTTTTATATAGACATAAATAAGTGTATGTGTGTATGTGTGAATACATTTATATTCCCTTCAGCTATCCTCATACTGAGAAAAGTAAGTTATAATTAATTGCTTTTCCATGTAGGCATGTAAATAGTTCAACTTTGATAAGTTCGTTATGATTTCTTTTCCCTGTTTACCTTCTCATGTTTCTCTTGCTTCTTGTATTTGAATGCCAGATTTTCTATTCAACTCTGTTTTTTTCCTCAAGAATGCTTGAAAGCACTCTATTTCATTGAATGACCGCATTTTTCCCTGTAGCATCATGCTCAGTTTTGCTGCGTAGGTGATTATTGGTTTTAATCCTAGCTCCTTTGACCTCCAGAATATCATAATCCAAGCCCTTTGGTCCCTTAGTGTAGAAGCAATAATTTTTTCTTGTCTTATAATATTTTCTCCTTGATCTGGGAACTCTAATATTCCTAGGAGTTTTCTTTTTGGGATCTTTTTCAAGAGGCAATTGGTGAATTCTTTCAATTTCTATTTTGCCCTCTGGTTCTAAAATATCAGGGCAATTTTCCTTGAGAATTACCTCCACCCAAGATTGTGATCCAGATCCAAGCTGGTTAAAGCAAGAGTGATTACCTTTGGAATAGTCTCTTGGTCTCCCTACAGTATGCAGGCCAGGAGCTCTGGAAGCAGCCACTGTGCCTCCACAGCTTCTCTCCCTGGAGGGCAGGGACAGGCCTGTGCTCTTTTGTCTACCCCTGTTCCCAGAGTTACACATTGACTTTTTACTTTGTCTTTGGTGTCTAGGGTTTGAGAAGTCTGGAAATCAGCACAGCTGCTGGTGTTTTCACTCTTTTAAAGTCTGGTGGGGCTGCCCTGGGGCCAAATCCCACATGGCTCACACCAGCCCGGTGGGATAGCCCCTTCCTGCCTGGCTGCCTTCAGCAGGACATTTGTTTCTCTCTGTCATTTTGTGGGTTCTGTAGCTCTAAAATTTGTTTAGAGTCATATTTCATAGGTATTTGAGGTGGTTATAGGGGGAGCTCACAGAATTTTTCTGTTTCTATGCCGCAATCTTGGCTCTGCCCCCCACAATAGTATTCTTTACATTCATATGCCACAACTTGAACTTGTTCAGCCATTCCCCAGTTGATGGGGCGTCCTCTTGGTTTCTAATTTTTTGTCACTACAAAAAGAGCTGCTATAAATATTTTTGTACATGTAGGTACTTTCCCCTTTTTTATGATCTTTTTTGACTACAGATCTCGTAGTGGTATTAACTGGATCAAAGGGGATTCCAAATTGTTCCAGAATGACTGGATCACTTCACAACTCAAACAACAGTGTATGTGTGTCCCAGTTTTCCCACATTTTCTCCAACGTTATTTTGCCTGTATGTCATATATGCCAGTCTGATAGATGTGAGGTGTGGTACCACAGAGTTTTGATTTGTGTTTTTCTAAGCAATAGTAATTTAGAGCATTTTTTTCATATGATTATAGAGAACTTTGATGTCTTCATCTTAAAAGTGCTTGTTCATATCCTTGGACCATTTAATTGGGGAATGACTTGTACTTTTATAAAT
>CM053601.1:17106784-17140056 GCA_028646575.1 Pseudocheirus occidentalis
TTTTTTTTTTTTGTTTTGTTTTGTTTTTTAACTCTGTGAAACTCTGCTTCCAGGGGGGAAAGCTCTGTTCCAAATTGCTGAGGTTTTCCCAGCTGCTGGACATATTAGGGGGGTGTTACAAGTCCCCTCAGCTTTGCCTTGCTGAGAGCACACCCCAGGATCACCACCCAAGACCACTATCCAGATCCAGGCCGCTCAAGGAAATAGCACTTGGCCCTGATCAATCCATTCAGCCCCCCTGCAGAGTCCATAGGCCAGGGGCTCTGAAGCAGCCCAGTGGGGCCATCTGCTGGTTACAGCAGTTTCTGCCCTTCCCCCACTGCTTCCTTGCCCTGTGGGTAGATTGGCTGAACTGCTTTTCTTCCCCCAAATTTACCTTGAAAGCTTCACTCACTTTCACTGACTTTTAATCCTGGTTTATGCAGAATGCTCCAGGTGCTTTAGATCTTCTCTGAAGTAGACTCATGCTGTGACTTGGGGTGCCTGGGAGTCTGGCCACATGGTGGTTTTAGGCTGGGCTGGTCTCAGCCCTGGGCCTAGGATGAACCCCTCCAGCCAGCTGCCTTTCTCTGATCCCTATTTTTCACACCTTTCTTTAATCCCTGTTTTTCACACCTTGGTAGTTGTGGAGGTGCTGGAGGCTGTAGATCTCTCTTATAGACTGGCTGGGCCTGGTCTTCTTCCTACCGCCCTGGGGCCTGGCCATGGTTTCAGTTTCAAGCTGGGCTGGCCTCTGCTGGAGTCCTGTGGAGATGAGCTCCTGCTGCCCAGCTGCCTTCTGCCAGAGATGTGTTATCTGTATTTTTTGAGTTTGAGAGTCCTAGAATTTGTCCAGCCTCATATTTTTGTGGGTGTTTAGGGTGGCTGTGTGGGAGCTGTGGGAGGCTGCTACTTCTATGCCACCATCTTGGCTCCGCCCCCAGTACTCGGGCTCTGCTCATTTGCTGTGGTTTATCTGGTATCCTTGTGTATTTTACTGAGATGGGAAAGCTTCTAGTTAGCATTACATAAAGGTTTACAAAGCACTTTACATTCATTATGTCATTTGATGCCTGTGAGTATAGATGAAACACTGAGCCTGACAAAGATTCACAGGACTGACGTCCTGATCCCAAGTTATACCTGCCCATGTATGTTTCTAAGCTCAGTAAATAAATTCTGAACTGTAGTTCTTTCACTTGATCTCAGCTCCCATGGATTCAGTTGTTACCTCTGTGCAGATTCTCACATAGATTTATAGCTCCCTTACCTCTCTGTTGACCAGCATCCTCACACATCAGACTGCCCTTTGCGCCTCTTGAGCTGGATGTTTCCCAAGGACGTCTTAAACAATCTTTCCCTTCACGTTACTATTGAAGGTACTGACATCTTCCCAATGAGCCATTCTCATAACCTAGCCATGTCACCCTCAGTCTTTACCTTATCCTTCCCACACAACTAACATTTTGCCAAGGGCTGCTGTTTTTTTTTTTTTCCTAACATCAGTTACCTAGACCCCTTTGTCTCCTGACATGGCCTGGTGTAGGTTCTTATCACCTAATGTTTAGACTGCTGCAGTGCCACAAGGCTGCCCCCATGCCACTTCATTCGCAGTGCCACGAGGCTGCCCCCATGCCACTTCATTCGCCATCCTCACTTTCTTCTTCACTCCATTGGCTCCAGTATCTAATTTAAAGCCCCCTTTTTAGTGCTCAAAGTGCTTCATGACCTACCTCTCTCCTCCTCCCCACTGTCCCAGTCTTCTGTATGTCATAACCCACATGGCTGGCCTCTTTGCCAGGCCACCTTGTCTATCCATGAAGAAGAAGGCTACTCCCAGCCTCTGGTTCTTCCTGGCTGTTTTCCCTTGCTGAAATGTGCTTCCTCATCTCTACCTCCTGGTTTTCTTCAAGTCCCAGATAAGATCTACCTTCTACAGGAAGCCTTTCCTGATCCCTCTAAATTTGAGGCCTTTCCATCTGTTATTTTCTATTTATCCTGTGTATGGCTTGTTTGTGCATAGCTTCCCCCATGTTGTCTACCACTACTATACTGAACTCCTTGAAGGCAGGGATTGTCTCTATATGCCTGGCACATAGTGATTGCTTAATAAATATTTATTGACTGACTCATTAAAACTAGTTTACAAAAATTCATTTTATTTACAGTTTACATGTGTTTCTCTCTGGTCTCTTGAGCTTGTTTTTGGCAGTTTGATTTTGTTTTAGGCTAAAGGGAAGGAAAATATTTATGGCTATTTTAATATGACTATTTTACCTTGGGATTGGTGTTCCTGATCATAGCATTACATGGTTAGGTTATTCTGGAGGTCTTAGAGATAGAAAGTTCTTTATATTAAGGATTTTTATTAATTTATTCACCAAGGAATAGGATAGTTGAATTTGTCACCTTTGTTGTGATTTTTTTTTAAGTGTTAGTATTCTATAATACATAGAAGATGAACTAAGTAATGATTTGGAACCTTGTTTATGTGTTAAAATGATTAGAATTCATTCTTAAACTTTCATACATGTGATATTTCTACTTTCATAAGCAGAGTAAATATGTATCAGTTTTTTTCTCCAAATTATAAAGCAAATTATATACAGCAAAGTTTTGAAGTTTAAAGGAGAGAAAAGAATTTAGAATGGTTATGGGAAATAGTTTTCCCCCATTTAATATTTTATTTTTTTCCAGTTACATGTAAAGATTGTATTCAACATCCATTTCTGTATGATTTTGAGTTTTAAATTTTCCTCCCTCCCTTCCTCTTCCCCAAGATGCTAAGCATTCTGATAAAGGTCATACATGTGCCATCAGACTAAACATTTCTGCATTAGTCATGTTGTAAAAGAAGAATCAGAACAAAAGGGGAAAATCATGAGAAAGAAAAAACAGAAGTGAAGATACTATGCTTTAAAAAATATATTCTTAAATTTTTATTTTTCAGCATTCATTTCCACAAGATTTTGAGTTACAATTTTTTTCTCCCTGTCTTTCACCTACTCACCCCAAAATAGCAGGCCTATTGAATATTCCTTCCCCTAATCTGTTCCCTCTTGTATCCTCCCCTTTACCCCCCTAACTTTCTAGTAGGGTAAGATAGATTTCTATACGCTAGTAGCTATATATCTTTTTCCCACTTGGGTGTAAAAAGCAAATTTATAAACATTTGTTTTTAAAACTTTGGGTTCCAGATTTTTTTCCCCTTGTTCCCTCCTCACCTACTCCCACTGGAAAGATAAGCAATTCAATATAGATTGTACATGTGTAGTTACCCAAATCAAACTATATTTCCCTCCATCCTATCCTGCCCCCCACTTATCCTATTTTTCTCCTTTGACCCTATTCCCTTTTCCAAAATGTTTTGTTCTAATCAAGTTTATCAATATTCAAAGGTAATTTTTTTCCAGGTTGTGAATCATGAGATCTTGCCCCCTTTTTCCCCTATTAGCTCTTTTTCTCTGTAGTACTTTTAATCACAGTTAGGTTTAGAAATGGAATTAGACTTAGAGTGGATACTTAGCCTGGAGAAGTGAAATTTATGGGAATAGTTGGGAGGAATCAGCGAGATAGACTTGTTTCCTCTGCCAAGAAGGTCCCTGAGTCTATGTTCTGTGGACTGGAACTGATAGAGGAAAAATCTTTATTCAGACGAAGGGGGATTTTTCATGTCCAAGTCAAAAGTTTAGGGATACTTGGAAACAGTGTCACTGCTCTACTCGAGTTCAGGTATGAGAGCTGCATTTTTAGTCATGATTGAAAGATTGTGGAGAAATGGAAGTGCTGCAGGATTTGTGAAAAGCAAGGAAAGAAGGAAAGAAAATCATGGACTTTTAGTATCTTACAACTGACTAATAAACATTTAAGGAAAGGGAGCTATAGTAAGTTGGTTTTGATTCATTTTTGTAAAGTAGAAAGTGATATTTGCTTAGAGGGAAGAGAGAAGAGGTGGTATCTTGAGGTGATTATTGTTTCTAATTACTGTTTTGCCCCTATAGGGAATGTGATATCAGGGATTAATAAACAAGTTATATTGTAATGAGGGTTCATTTGTGATTAGAATTTAAAAAATTTGAAGCAAAACCTGCAGGTCCAGTTTTATGTGTTTTTTTTTAGAAGTGCACCAAGAACAGAAACCAGAGGAGAGGGGTGTAATCTTGGTTTGGTTTTTGGCAAAATATGATTCAAGAAATTCTTTGCAGTCTAGGATGTGGGGTTAAATGAAAGAGAAAATAATACTTGATTTTAGAAAAAGTCAACTTGTCCAAGATGTGGAGAGGCATTTGTTAGCTCACTGAGGGGAAAAACCTGGAAGTTAAAAGGCATCTGTAATCAGCATGACATGGCAACCACAAAAAGTGAGTACAACCTTGAATTTCATTGGAAGGGAATAGCTTGTTTATAGTCGTGAAAAAAAAATTCCAAGTCACTGGTAATTGTTGTTCAGTCTGTTGTTGTGTCAAATTTTTGCTTGTCCCCAATTGAAGTTTCCTTTTTTTTCCTTTTTTTTTTTTTTTTCTTTTGGAGGGCAGTTGGGGTTAAGTGACTTGCCCAAGGTCACACGGCTAGCTTTTGTGTGTGTGTGTGTGTGTGTGTGTGTGTGTGTGTGTGTGTGTGTGTGTTAAGTGTCTGAGGCCAGATTTGAACTCAGGTACTCCTGACTCCAGGGCCGGTGCTCTACTCACTGCACTACCTAGCCGCCCCTGAAGTTTTCTTGACAAAGATATTGGAGTAGTTTGCTATTTTCTTCTCTAGCTCATTTCACAAATGAGGAAATTGAGGCAAACAAGGTCAAGTGACTTGCCCAGGGTCACACAGCTCATAATATGTTTGAGGGTGTATTTGAATTCAGGAAGATGAGTCATGATCCCAGGCTTAGTCCGTTGTGCCACTTTAGCTGTCCTATCACTAATAATTAGAGAAATGCAAATTAAAACAGTTTTCTAAGATAACCACCTCACACGAATCACAATGATCTAATATGACCAAAAAAGGAAATGACATTCTTGAGGGAATGTGGGAAAATTGGGACACTACATTGTTGGTGTAGTTGGTGTCTAGCTGTTCTGGGGAACAGTTTGGAACTATGCCTAAAGGGCTATAAAATTGTGTGTCCTTTGACCCTGTAATACTATCAATAGGTCTGTATCCTAAAGAAAGGAAAGAAAAAGGAACAGAAACTATCTATAAAAAAATTACAAAAAAGCAGCTCATTTTGCGATATCAAAGAATTGAGGGTATACTGTCAGTGGGGGGAATGACTGAACAAGTTGTGGTGTAAAATTGTGATGAAATACTATTGTTGAAAGAAATAATAGAGGGCCTGGTTTCAGAAAAAAAATTTCAAAAGATTTGTATGAACTGGTGCAAAGCAAAGTGGGTAGAACAAGGAAAACATTGTACAGTGCTTTGATTAAATGCCATGATCCAAAATAATTCTGAAAGACACATGCTTGAAAAATGGTGTCTACTTCCAGAGAGAAAACTGATGAACTCTGAACACAGATTAAAATACAAAGTTTCACTTTGTCTTTCAGTGTACCTACTAAGGAAGTTTGTTTGCCTGATTCCATATGTATAATTGATTTATTGCCTAGTCTCAGTCGAAAAGGGGGGTGAGTGGGCAGGAGGGAGAGAATTAATTCTGAACTCAAAATTAAAAAAAAATCCTAAAAATAAACTTTAAAAAGAAAGGGAATAACTTTTCAGAACAAAAAATGATTAGTCCTTATGTATTCTGTACTGGTCAACTTTTGCTCTGGTTTGAATAAATTCAGGCAGTTTTCATTTAATATATTTTGAAATAGTGTCTTAGTTTTTTTTTTTAAATCAGTGTTTTTAGGGAGTCCAAGTAATCCTTAAATTTATCTCTCCTTGATTTGATTCCCAGCCCTTTTCTCATTATATCCAATATTTTCCATTTTCCCCCCTCAGCCTTTGTGTTTTGTACTAGTATTTCTTGCTGTTTCATGGATGGCTGATTTCCATTTGGTCTGTTCTAGTTTTTTGGATTCTATTATTTGGGTCAAGTTGACCACTTTCTAAATGATTTACTTTTCCTTTCGATTCTTCTGTTTTTATCTTTTTTTTCTCCCATTTATTTATATAGTCTCTGTGGAAAATACATGTTTTCCTCCAGTCTCTCCTGGCAGTTGTGATGAAATTAACATAACAAAATGAAATTTTGTTTATATATGACCAGATTTTCTCTCAGTGTCTCTTCTGCACCCCAGAGAGCTGTTTCATATAACAAAGAATTCTTTTAAGAGAAAGGAAAGGAAGTAATGGACAGAACTGCTCAATACATTGAGAAACAGGGAAAATGTATGCGATATTCTACGTATTTGGAACTTCATCTTTGCTGTCACGCTTGTTTGTAAATTGTTGGCATTCACTTATTTTGTCATCTTTTCATGCTTCTGTATTGATCTTATTCACTAGTTATGCAGCACAGTAATATTCCAGGGGAATTATTAGATTTACAGTAGTTTTTGATAGTGGTTGGGGTTTTATTTGGTTAATTCACCTCTCCAGCTTTAATTCCTGAATTGAAGGGGTGGGCAGGCCTTTGACATGCCGGGTGGAGGTCTTTTGCTTTTCTAGGTCTTGTCTACGCTCACACTATTTCCTGGGGTTACACCTCCTGAATATTTGAATTTTAGAGTTGTATTATGTTTCCTCTATGATTCACTAGTTTTTTTTTGTTTTTTTTGTTTTTTTTGTTTTTTTTAGCAAATTTTGCTAATGAATTACAGAATAATACTAAAAAAATAATCATTTAAAACCAGATTCTTTTAGGAATGGAGGTCTTTTCAGAAAAGATTCAAGATTGGTTGTTAAAAGAGTGCATTTTCGGTATTAACCCCAAACACAGCAAACCAGTCCAGTCAAGGGCTTTCTTGTCCAAGGGCTATTCCCTTTTCTAAATTAGAATGTGTGAAGACAATGCCTTCTTATAGCTTTACAAATAAGAACTGTATTAGTGCATAGCGTGTGCCGGATGCTGTTAAGAGCTATACAAATATTTAACTCATTTGTGATCCTAGGATCCTTAGCAGTCTCTTAAGAAACCTAATGTCTTCAAGAGGGACAGGTAAATAAAACAAACTCAAATTAATTTTTAAAAATTTAACACAATGTATAAATGTGGCATGTAAGAAGGTTATGCAGGTGTGGCAGAGGGAAGTGTGGTTGGAATGAATATCTTATGACTGTGCTGTTATATGTAATTCTTAGAAACACTGTGTAAACTTGGTGTTGCCTTTTTAAAACAAGCAATAAAATCTTATTGGATGCAAAGGAAAGCAAATAACTGATGTAGAAATGAAAATATTTTGTCGAGTATTATATGCCAGTAAAAAAATGAAATGAATTTTTGCAAATATAAAATAACTCAGGTTATCAGAACAAAATTTAAATAACCCGTCTCAGAAAAGACATTTAGAATAACCTAGGAGTAGAGAGATTTGCGATTAAGTCCAGTTTCATTAAAAAGTTTGCAAAACCAAGGAAAGCTAATATCCTGCTAATGTCCTTTGAGACAAATATGGCCCTAATACTTGAATCAGGGAGAGAAAGGGAAGTAAAAGAATGGGTTTTCTAATGAATGTTCATGAGGTTAATATTCATAAACATAAATAAAAATGATAATATTGATGGATTTTTAAAAAAAAGCTTTTGTGAAAATGGAAACTAAACAAATAAACAAATGTGTATATGTCCATTCTTACGTACAATAATTAGGAAGAATTCTAGAATGTAAAATTGGAAATATTGTGCATGAACAAATAGTGCAGTTAATTTAAAAGAGTTAAGTTAACCATGGGTAAAGACTTTCTTTAATAACGGCTTGGTAACCAAGATAAAGGAACTGAACCAGATATATAAGAACAAAAGCCATTTCCCAGTAGATAAATGCTGTCATTTGCCACAGGAAAATGATGTCCAAAATCACTAATTGTAAGGTAAATTAAAATAGCCCTTAGTTCCCATTCTGTTTAGATTTTCAAAGAATTAAAAAAAAAAAAAGACAAGGAGTTTCTCAGGAGCCTAACGGCACACCAGTGCAGAACAGTTATTCTGAGAAAAGCGGTGAGTCTGTCTCCTGAAGTTAAACTCTCCAATAACCTTTGATCCAATGATAGCACCATTCCTAGGGATCTATGTTAGATAGATCACAAGTAGGGAAAGGGCCTTCTGTGGACTAAAAATTGCAGCAGCACTGTTTGTGTGGACGGGAAAATGCTTCATCAGCACCAGAGAAAACAGATCAAGACAGATACTGGGCATGGCATTAAACAACCCTAGGAAACCAGCAGGTCAAAATACCCTATTGAACCCAAAGGAATTGGAAATGGTGTGGATGCTCTAGGGCGTAGTTCAAGAAATTAATGGCATGAAGATACTATTCAATAGTCTGGCACATTTGTGATAAAAAAGGGTGTCAGAGAACCTGTGGTGAAGGGCACTGAAGACACTGAGCATAGTTAGCCTTAGGAAGGGCGGTCTAAGTGGACTGTAATAACTGTCCTTACCAGCGGTTAGTCTTGCAGTGTTTGAGCTGTAGATCTGAGTGAGTAGCAATGGGGGGATGTTGCAGAGAGAAATTAGTTTTGATTTGGGGGAAAACTTAAAATATTTAGACATCTTGGGCTGTCCAGAGGTAGGTAAGGTTCTTATTTCTTGGAGATCTTTAAGGAGAGACTGAATAACCACTTGTTGGTTATGAATTAAGGCATTTCTTTTGTGTGAGGGCTGAAATAGATGACCTGGGAGCTTTCTTCTATATCTCTTTCTTTGATTCTGTGACTTGTCAAGTGAGGCAGTATGAAACCTTTGAACCATGAGAAGAGTTTGTTTATAAACTAAGACTAGCACATCTTAACAGAAAACTACTCAAAAAGATTGGAGCACTCGATTATGACTATTATGAAGTCAATCTTGATTATTTGGGAGGAGAGCGGGATTATAGTGATAGCATTCCTCCTTAAAAAGCACCAATGGAACACTGAAAATGCAGAAAAGAAATTTCCGAAGAGGACCTAAACAACACTATTAGCAGTGTTATGATACTCTGTTTTAAATAAAAACAATCTATATGCAGCACAGTTATATATGTGGTTCCTTTTTCTAATCTTTTTGAATAAGGAGATTTTTAATGGTATTATTGATGACTTTGATGAAATGTTACTGATTTTTAAAATTAAAACAATAACATGGAAAGCCTAGTTTATTAGTGTGGCTGCCCTTTTACACTTCCATCATTGCTAATCTAATGGGTAGGAAGTATTTGACCTTAGAGGGATTTTTCCTTTTCTTTTTCACCCTGACGCGAAGAATTTTTTCTCTTTATGGTTGATGTTTTACATTTCTTTTCAAACTGACTTCATATTTTTGGACCTTTTTTTTTTTTTTTCTTTTTGGAGGGCAGTTGGGGTTAAGCGACTTGCCCAAGGTCACACGGCTAGTTTTTTTGTGTTAAGTGTCTGAGGCCGGATTTGAACTCTGGACCTTTTTCTTAAGAGGAGTGTGGCCCCTTATCACCATATGTCTGAGGTAGCAAATTTGCTGCAAAGATTTTTGCCTGATTGTTATTTGTTTTTTTTTTTTTTTTTTGATATAGTACATATTTATTTTATAGTGCATTTAAACCTAATCTCTTCCAGGTGACTTTACACCTTCCCCTTCCTCTGATAGTGAATTTCTCACCCTAGTCTTTGGTTTTATTAACACTATGCTGTTCTCAATGGCTTCTATGTCTGCTCCACTTACTAACAGTTCTGTTTCTTTTTTGTTGAATCTTTTCAGTTGTGTCTGACTCTTTGACTCCATTTGGGGTTTTCTTTTCAAAGACTGGGTGGTTTCCCATTTTCTTCTCCAGCTCATTTTACAGACGAGGAAACTGAGGCAAACAAGGTTAATTGACTTGCCCAGGGTAAGTAGTGTGTGAGGCCAAATTTGAACTGGGGAAACATGAGTCCCACTGCTTCCATACCCTGTTCTCTATCCATTGTGGTGCTACCTAGCTGCCTCCCCTCCCCCCCCCCAATTTTTTTTTTTTTTTACAAGTATCAAATCCTTAGCAATACAATTTGAGATCTGGGGTCAATCATTTCCTTTCCACCTTTCCCCATTATTTCCTTTGAGATTCACATATCTTCATTAGGCAAGACTTGCTTTATTTCAGTGAAGCCAAGGAACCAGGGGCAGAAGATTTTGGTTTTTTTTTTAAATACACATTTGTTTTTTAAAAACTTTTTTTGATTTCCACATTTTTTCCCCTCTTCCCTCCTCACCCACCCCTACTGGGAAGACAATCAATTCAATATAGGTTGTGCATGTGTAGTTAAGCAAAACATTTCCATAGTAGGTATATTGTGAAAGACCGGCTATGTTTCCCTCCATCTGATCCTGCCCCTCACATAATAATATTTTCTCCTTTGACCCTGTCCCTTTTCAAAAGTGTTTGCTTCTAACTACTCTCTTCCTCAATTTCCCCCCTTTTTAATCATCCTCCCTCTTATCCCCTTCCCCAGTATTTTCCTGTAGGGTAGGATACCCAATAGTGTGTGTGTTCCCTTCATAAGCCAAATTGAATGAGAATAAGGTTATCCCATTTCCTTTCACCTTCCTGCTCTCTCCCCCTCATTGTAATAATTTTCTCCTGCCTCTTTTATATGAGATAATTTACACTAATCTATCTCTCCTTTTGTCTTCCTGATATATTCCTCTCACCTCTTAATTTTATTTTTTAGATAGCATCCCTTCATATTCAACTCATCCTGTGCCCACACTCATATTTATATGTATACACACCCTTCTATACATAGACACACACACCTATATACACATTCCCTTCAACTATCCTCCTACTGAGAAAAGTCTCATGAGTTACATTTATCATATTCCCATGTAGGAATGTAAGTAGTTCAACTTTAGTAACTTGCTTATGATTTTTTTTTCCTGTTTACCTTTTCTTATATTTGAAAGTCAAATTTTCTGTTCAGCTCTGTTTTTTTTTTTGTCAAGAATGCTTGAAAATTTGCCTTTAAAGAGGTTGAAGTTCAGGCCAAGACTGTGAGTGAATTGGTAACCAAGAAGAAGCCCAAGGATGAGGGTTATGCTGAAAGTGACCTCACCCTCTATCATCGGGTCTCCATTACTGACTTTCTCCGAGCTGCCAACCCTGTTGACTTCCTTTCCAAAGCTAGTGAGATCATAGTAGACAATAAGGAACTGGAACAGCATCCAGCCACTAGTGAGGATGTGAAGGTGCACTGCCAGGACATCAAAGTCCTGGGGCGAAAGGAGCTCAGGTCCCTGCTGAATTGGAGGACAAAGCTTCCTCGATTTGTAGCCAAGAAGCTAAAAGATCAAGCAAAGGCACTGGACTTAGCTCTGGAGAGGAAGAGGAAGAACAAGAGGAAGGAGGAGGAAAAAAAGACAACAGTTGCTGCTGAGGATGATGAGGAAGATTTGGACAGGGCCCTTGCAGAAATGAAGGCCCAGGAGGTAGCAGAACTGAAAAGAAAGAAAAAAAAGCTACTTCAGGAGTAGAGGAAGCAGTGGGAGCGTGTAGAACTGAAGATGGATCTGCCTGGAGTGTCCATTGCCGATGATGGTGAAACTGGGATGTTTTCCCTACGGACAATCCGTGGCCACCAGCTACTACAGGAAATGGCACAAGGAAATATGGGGGCTGCAGACAAATTCCTGTTGGAGGAACCAGAGAGTGATATCTATTTGTCTGATGAAGAGGATGAGGATGCTGATGATGAATCTCTAGCCAGTGACCTGGACCCTGAAGAACTAGCAGGAGTTAAGGGATATGGAGCTCCTCCATCTCTAAAGCGTGTGAAGTTTGCAGAGCAGCAGCATCAAGAAGAGGAGGAAGAACAAGAAAACCCTCTTTTGGTGCCACTGGAAGAAAAGGCTGTCCTTCAGGAAGAACAAACCAACTTGTGGTTTTCCGAAGGTGGTTTTGCTGGGATTGAAGATCCAGGTCCTGGAGATAAGCCGGGATCAACTGTTGTATGAGAGCCGATGTAAAGAAAAACAGAAACACCAACAGAAGCCTACAAGTTCAAGGAAGGAGGAACTGCCTTCCCAACCTCAGGCCCAGTTCCCTAGCACAGAGGGAAAGCCATCTGTAGAGGCGAAAGCAACCACTTCTGCTAGAGAGGAGGAAGAGGACAGCAGTTCAGATAGTGATAGCAGCAGTGAAGATGAGAGGAAATTAAGTAAAGGTCCCCGAGGTAAGAAGCGAGGCCGTTTGATGGAGCCTGATGATGGATTTGTGGTAGTGCCTTTTGATGACCCAGTAAAACACCAGATACTGGACCCAGAAGGTCTTGCCCTAGGTGCCATGATTGCTTCTTCCCAGAAAGCACGACGGGACCTTGTGGATGACTCCTTCAGCAGGTACACATATAACGAGGAGGAAGGGGACCTCCCTGAGTGGTTTGTGCAGGAGGAAAAGCAGCACTGAATTAGGCCACTGCCTCTAGATAAGAAGATGGTGGAAGAATACCGGAAACGCTGGCATGAAATCAATGCCCGACCCATCAAAAAAGTGGCTGAGGCCAAGGCCCGAAAGAAATGTAGAATGTTAAAGAAAATGGAGCAGACTAAGCGGAAGGCAGAGGCTGTGGTGAATACAGTGGATATCTCTGAGCAGGAAAAGATGGCCCAGTTGCGAAGCCTTTACAAGAAGGCTGGATTTGGCAAGGAGAAACGCCAGGTTACCTATGTTGTGGCTAAAAAAGGTGTGGGCCGAAAGTTCCGACGACCAGCTGGAGTCAAAGGTCACTTTAAAGTGGTGGACACATGGATGAAGAAGGACCTGAGGGCACAACAACATAAAACAGCGGCACAAAGGCCACAAAGGCCAGAGGAAGAAGTGAAAGGCCCTAGAAGGACCATGGCAAACCAAGCTATTTCCACTCCATTGGACCAGGCAGATACTTGACTTGTTTTTCTGTAGAAAGTGGAAAAAACTGTTCAAATCAAGCCCTCTGTGGCTAATGATTTTATGGTAATGGTCATTGCTTGACCAGTGTCTGTGTTGTTCTGTTCCTTTGTGGAAAAAACATGTGGAATATAAAAGTTCCCCAAAAAAGAAAGGAAAAAAATTAAAGGGAAACTTTGATAAGTTTAAAAAAAAAAAAAAAAGAATGCTTGAAAATCCTCTATTTCATTGAATGGCCGTATTTTCCCTGAAGCATTATACTCAGTTTTGCTGGGTAGGTGATTCTTAGCTTTAATCTTTGTTCCTTTGACCTCCAGAATATCATATTCCAAGCCCTTCAATCCTTCAGTGTAAAAGCTGCTAGGTCTTGCGTTGTTCTGATTGTGTTTCCAGAATACTCAAACTGTTTTTTCCTGACTGTGGTATTTTCTCCTTGACCTGGAAACTCTGGAATTTGGCTGTAATATTCTTAGGAGTTTTCTTTTGGGGATGTTTTTCAAAGTGATTGGTGAATTCTTTCAATTTCTGTTTTGCCCACTGGTTCTAGAATATGAGAGCAGTTTTGCTCGATAATTTCTTTTTTTGTTTTTAAATTAAATTTTATGTTTATTTTTAGTTTACATCATTCATTTCCACAAGATTTTGAGTTACAGATTTTCTCCCCATCTTTCCCCTACCTACCACCCCAGAACAGCTATCCGATTGTATACCCCTCCCCCATTCTCCTCTCTCCTGTATGCTTCCCCATCCCTCTTCCCTCTTTTCAGTAGGGCATGATGGATCTCCATACCCCAGTGCCTGTATATTTTATTTTCCAGTTGCATGTAAAAATAATAATAATTATTATTTTTAAACATTTGATTTTTTTACAACCTTGAATTCCAGATTCTTTCCCTTCCTCCCTTGGCACTCACCTTTACTAAGAAGATAAGCAATTCAATACAGGTTATGCACGTGTAGTTATGCAAAACATTTCCATAGTGGATATATTGTGAAAGACTGACTTATTTTTCCTTCCATCCTATCCTGCTCCCAACTTGTTTTGTTCTCTACTTTGACCCTGTCCCTTTTCAAAAGTGTTGGCTTCTGGACTCTTCCCCCCTTCCCCTCCCCTCCATCCTCTCATCCCCTTCCCCCCTACTCTCCTGTAGGGCTAGGTACCCAATTTAAAGTGTATGTCATTCCCTCTCTAAGTCAAATTCAATGAGAGTAAGATTGACCCATTCTGTTGCCTTCCTGTTCTTCCCCTCCATTGTAAGTTATCCCATGCCACTTCTATATGAGATAATCTACTCTATTCTGTCTCTCCCCATCTCCTCTCATTATATTCCTCTCATTTCTCAATTTCTCCTTTTAAATATCATCCCTTCCTACTCAATTGATCCTGTGCCCTCTGTCTATGTATACCTGTACACATATATACACACACACATATGTATTCATACACACATATGTCCTTCTATATAGACATATGTGTGTGCGTGTGTGTGTATACATTTATATTTCCTTCAACTATCCTCCTACTGAGAAAAGTTTCATAAGTTACAGTTCTCATTTTTCCATGTAGGAATGTAAGTAGTTCAACTTTAATAAGTTCCTTATGATTTCTTTTCCCTGTTTACCTTTTCATGCTTCCCTTGCTTCTTGTATTTGAAAGTCAAATTATCTGTTCAGCTCTGGTTTTTTAGTCAAAAATGGTTGAAAATCCTCTATTTCATTGAATGGCCATATTTTCCTCTGAAGCATTTTACTCAGTTTTGCTAAGTAGGTGATTCTTGGTTTAGTTCTAGCTCCTTTGACCTCCAGAATATCATATTCCAAGCCCTTTAGTCCCTTAATGTAGAAGCTGCTACATCCTGGGTTATCCTGATTGTGTTTCCACAGCATTCAAATTGTTTCTTCTTAGAAGCAGCCTGTAATATTTTTTCCTTGATCTGGAAACTCTGGAACCTGGCTATAACATTCCTAGGAGTTTTCTTTTTGGGATCTTTTTCAAGAGGTGATCAGTGAATTCTTTCAAGTTCTGTTTTGCCCTCAGTTCTAAAACAGCAGAGCAGTTTTCTTTGAGAATTTATTGAAGGATGATTTCTAGGTTGTTTTTTTTTTTTTTTTTGATTATGGTTTTCAGCTAGTCCAATAATTTTAAAATTATCTCTCCTGGATCTGTTTTCTGGGTCAGTGGTTTTTCCAGTGAGATATTTCACATTGCCTTCTATATTTTCATAAAATCATTCACTTCCATTTGCTCCAATCTAATTTTGAAGGAATTATTCTCTTCAGTGAGTTTTTGAAATTCCTTTTCCATCTGGCAAATTCATTCTCCTCATTGGCTTTTTGGGCCTCTTTTGCTATTTGAGTTAGTCTGTTTTTTAAGGTGTTATTTTCTTCAGTCAGGTTATTGACTCTCTTTTCATGATTTTCTTGTCTCATTCTCATTTTTCTTACCAATTTTTCCCCCAGTTCTACTTGGTTATTCAAAATCCTTCTTGAGTTCCACCATGGACTATAATCAGTTTATATTTTTCTTGGGAGCTTATGATGCGTAAGTTCTGACTTTGTTGTCTTCCTCCCATTCCATGCTTTGAACCTTTTCGTCCCCAAAAAGGGAGTCTATGGTAGCTTTTCTCTGCTTCTGTTGTCAGTCAATTGCTTAACTTTTGAACTCTTTGCCGCAGTAGAACTCTGCTTTCAGAATGGAGAGAGCTATGTCCCAAATTGCTGGGGTTTTTGCAGCTGCCAGAGCAATTAAGAGGGCAGCCCCCGCTGGCTCTGGCAACTGGCCACACACCCTAGGACCTCCACCCAAGACAGTGATCCGGATCCAAGCAGGTCTGAATAGTCACTTGTTCCCCCTACAGTCTGCAGGCCAGGAGCTACTGTTGCAGCCACTGTGCCTCCGTGGCTTCTTGCCCTGGGGGGCAGGGGCCAGTCTGTGTTCTTTTGTCCCCTCTCAGTTCTAACCACACTGACCTTTTACTTTGTCTTTGGCATTTATGGGTTGAGAAGTCTGGGAACCACCACACCTGCTAGTGCTTTACTCTCCTGAATTCTGCTCCGCTGCTGGTCGCTGCCTGTGGCCAAAAGCCTCTGGGCTCACACCAGCCCTGTGGGATAGCCCCTTCCTGTCAGGCTTTCTTCAGTGGGAGATTTGTTTCTCTCTGTCACTTTGTGGGTTTTGTTTGTTTAGAGTCATTTTTTAACATGTATTGGAGGAGGTGGAAGCCAGAGCCGCAGGGAAGTCCTGCCCTCTGGCAGAAGCTGTTAAGTGATGTGCTGTAAGAAAGCAAGTGTGCGGCCCTGGAACAGGACTCCTCGGATTTGAGCTCCTTTGGCTCTTGATGACCAGGCCAGTGTACTTTATAACAGACCCTGCTGTGCTGTGCTCCTTGCATTTCCTTACGCCTAATGTGGAAAGAGTACTGTGTGCAGTCATGTTTTCACATGGTCATTGTGAGAAAAAATACATTGTCTTTAGCTGCTTCATGTTTGTTGCTTTTAGGATAAAATACATTTTCTTTTTAAAATCTATTACACCTGGGCTGCTGCACCGTGTTTTTCCCCACTTTTCCCATTGTTCCTCTCAATACCATCTGCTTTCTTGCCGAGTAGTACTACTTGCTGTCTCTAAAACTAGCATAGGATCCTACGTTATTGCAAATTTATTATAACTACCTTTTTTTTTTTTTTTTGTATTTCGGAGGGGGAAAAGTAGGGCAGTTGGGGCTGAGTGACTTGCCCGGGTCATGGCTAGTCTTTGTGCGGAGTAGGACCAGTGCTGTATTCACTGTGCTACCTAGCCACCTTAGAATTGCCGTTTTGTTGTTAGTGGTGCTTTCTCTGCTTCATCTGTTTGTATGTTAAAGCGTGTCCAGAGAAGACGAGCAGCTTGAAGGGACTGACTGTTTTTACATTTTAGTCCTTGAATCCACAGCAGGGAATAAGGTGTCGCTGCGCCTTGTTTTATAGTACCGGCATTTTTTCAGTTGAAAGAGCAAATGTTTGAAATCTGTGTTGCCGTAGGTAATGGAATTTGTTTTTGGAACTAGATCTGTTTAATTTGGCGTTGCTTATGTAGAATTCAGTATGCAAAACACTCGCACCTATGTGCTTTTATAGTTCACAAAACATCTGAAAATTTTGTCAATAACTTAACATTTAAAAAAATATGAGGGGATGGAAAGTGAGTTTCCTTTACATAAAAAAGGTGTGTATGGGGGGGGGGGGAGGAGGTGAACAAGCATTTATGTGGCCCCGGGGATGCCAGGTGCTGTGCTTTACAGAGAGGTTGCAGCTTGTACACTTACAGCAGGTACTATTTGGTTTGGCATTAATCTATATTGGATGACGAGTTATAGGAATAAGAGTTATAAGCCTACAAACAGATAATATAAGGGGATTAACTCTGTTCCTGATAATTGTCATTTATACAGTCATTTTAGAGCGATTTAAAATTTATGAGTTCTAGTACTACTATGTGGGGTGTGGGGTACTCTTTGTGAGCAGTTGCAGGTTACGAGAGAGAGAGAGAGAGAGAGAGAGAGAGAGTGTGTGTGTGTGTGTGTGTGTGTGTGTGTGTGTGTGTGTGTGTGTGAGATTTGTCTCCTGTTATGTCTTTTGATGTGTTGGCTTTTCATTAGGACTGGGATTTTTAGGGTATTCATCTTCTTTGCCATTTTACCTGAAGCCTCTTTTTAAGTATTCATTCAGTGTGATTCATCAGATACTCATACCTACTGTGTTCAAGGCATTGCATTCTGTAGAAAATAAATAGAATGAAATACTTGCTTCCTTTAAGGAACTACTTACATTCTTTCTCTTGGAATTTGTGTGTGTAGCTGTTCATAAAGGAGGGGTTAGGTGATAGGTATCCCAAAAGGTTTCCAAATAGCAGGTGGCACATGATAGGAACATTGAGGAAAGGTAGATCTTCTAAAAGGTGGAAATGCAGGCGGGTCTAGGGATGGACTCTATAGAGACAGAAAGGAGGGAGATGGAATGCCAGGGTTAGACGTTAAGCTCCAATCTGCCTGGAACAGAACGTGCATGTGTACAGGGGGATGTATTGTAAAGTAAGTTAGGAAAAATGATCTGGAGCCAAATTGTGGAATGTAGGAAGACCTGGCAGCGCTTTGTCGCTTCTGTGGTGGAATACTGTAGTTTTTTCTCTCTGAGCCAGTTTCTGATTGGTAGCTGCTGTCATCCCTTGGGAAGGAGACCATTATTTTCCTTTCTACTTGAGTTTTTTGGTAAGCCTTTCGTTCACTGGGTGAATTTATGTTTTTTAGGAACTAAATGTGTCCTTTGGTATTGTCAGTATCTCCTAAAGTCTCTGGCTCTGCACCAGTAAAAACCTAGGGTAGCAAAGGCGTTGTATGTGTCCTTGTATTTGAACTAATGACATATCAAATTCATGTATTGCTTTAAGGTTTTCCAAATGTTTAACATGCTATTTTTCTTTTAATTTTTTGATAGGATATAAAAATCACTTCAAAGAAGTTTCACTTTCCCTTTTCTTTCATTGATACTTTGAGAAGCAAAGCATTTGTTTTATAGAATGCGTTGTAATAATTCCTTACTATCTTTCAGACTAACAGGGATGCCAAAAGAAAAATATGATCCCCCAGATCCTCGCAGAATTTATACCATCATGTCAGCAGAGGAGGTAGCCAACGGAAAGAAATCTCACTGGACAGAATTAGAAATCTCTGGTGAGTCAAAGCTAAAGGATTAAAAAAGCTCCCAAACATTGGCAATCAAGGGAATAAGCATATGTATTTATTCCCACATATTTGACCAGAGGCATTACTCAGTAGAAGTTTAACTCTGAAATGCATCTATTTTGTCTGGAATTGTCGGTCTCCACCTTATAATAAATAGCTTATCTGGCCGTTTTTTGGCGTTGAAGTAAAAAACCTGAACTAGAGCTGGCTATCTGGAATACTAGGATGCCCAAGTAACTGTCTTTTTATAAAACTTTTGAAATATTTTTGATTTTTATAAAACAATTACTTGGATTTTTTTCCCAAACCAAACTGTCTCTTCCTCTAGTAACTCAGTGTTGATACATGAAATTGTAAAAACCAATCATGAGCAGCTCTCCCGAGGACTGCTGCTGTGAATCACTGTAAGGGTTTAAGTAGTATGGCATGGTGAACTCTTGTTTATTCAGCAATAAACTAAAGCATAACATTTAAGAAACTAAAGCACAGCATTCACAATACCATAACGTAACATAACATAACAACAATACAAAGGTGGCCACATAGTCTGAAATAAAATGTGTCATTAAGTAAGTCACAATCTCCTCGGTCAATACAGAGTGTCCATGTAAAGTCTTCTTTCATCTTGACTCAGGCTGACTTCCAGTTATCTTTAAGGGGTAGCAGAAAGTAAATACAAACACCTAGGTCACAGTAAGTCACAATCTTATCAGTCCATACAGAGAACCCAAGTAAAGTTCTCATTCATCTTGACTGAAGACTGGCTTCCAAACTCGTTGCTGATTGCTCCCACCTCTTGCTTAGATTCACCTGTAGGCAACTCTCTGCTCCGGTGTCAACCCATGGAGACTTCTCCACTCCAAGCCATTTGTAATTTCTGTTTCTAGGAAGGGAAAGCTTAACAGAGCTACAACAGTATTTACACAAGTTTTCAGTGGAATCATCTCAGTTCACTTTTTTTTTTTTTTTTCTTTTTGGAGGGCAGTTGGGGTTAAGTGACTTGCCCAAGGTCACATGGCTAGTTTTTGTGTTAAGTGTCTGAGGCTGGATTTGAACTCAGGTACTCCTGACTCCAGGGCCGGTGCTCTATTCACTGCGCCACCTAGCCGCCCCTCAGTTCACTTTCTGTCTTACAAAATAATACAAATCAACAGACGAGGCTTTTGCCTGAGAAATCAAACACAAATCAACAGTAAAGTCCCAGGACTAATGTAAAAACAGTAAAGTCTTCTTTCAGTACTTCTGTCTTAGAATAACAGAGGGTGCTTCTGTCTGACAAAGTAACACAAATCAACAGAGTGCTTCTGTTTGGCTAAGTAAGGTCAGCACAGAACAACAGAGTGCTGGCATCACAAACATTCTCTCTCTTAGCTCTTAGAACACAGGTTAATAACATTCCCAAACTGCAAGTATTCTCCCCTCAGTTCTGCTTGGTCACAGCTCTGCTCCTTCCTGTTCCATCCTTCCTGCAAGCTCTTCCCACCCGGGGCTCTATGTGATGATTGTAGGCCTGTTAAGGGCAAGGAAGGTCTCCAAAGTTCCTTAGGCCTATTAAGCACAACACAATATTGTTTCCAAGGAAGACTTTTGATACAATCAAAGGCAAGGCTCTAAGGCACTTGAATAGCTGAAATAAGCAAAGTACTACTTTGCTTGCCATTACATTCACACAAGTCTGCTGTCACCACCCACCCTGGCCTGGAGCACCTCCAATGACTAGAACACGAAAAAGTGGGCACCATCCCCAGGACACCTTCTTTCAAAGTCTCTGTTTATCTCTCTCAGAAACTTCTCTACCTATGAAAAGTAATTGTGTAATTCTGTTTTCTTTGGGTCTTAAGTAGTTTGTGAAGTACATAGAATTAGCATGCCATGTTTTGGCACTGCAGGGCGATCAACCTTAACCTTGCTCTCTGTAGTTAGCCTCCATTTTGCCCTTCCAAGCATCTTTTCTGCTTTCCTTTTGTATTTCCCCCTCTACTTTGCACTACTGTATCATCCAGCTTCAACTTCTCTTTACATCCATTAAAATCTTCCCTCATTCCCACCTTTTCCCTTTGTCATTTGCATTTAACCAGAGATAAAGCCTTAAGAAAAATGCCTTCTTAGTTTCCCAGAAATTCTAACAGAAAACCATGACTCACTCAAAATTGCACCAAATCCGTTCTGACCAGAAAAAAGTTCAGACTTATCTCTTGCTCTGGAAATGAAAGTTAGATTTCAAAAATGTTATGCTACCCTTTGCCATGAAGATTGTGTTCTAAGTAAAGTGGTGTATCATGCCGGAGTTATTTAAGACCATTCCGTCTCCTTACTTTACTTGTCACTTGTATGTTTCATTGCATGGTTAAGTAGAGTAGCATGTTCAGAGTTTTTATGATTCTACCATCAACTGTGTGTCTCCACAACCTCACTTCCAAACATACATATTGGTCATTGGGATATTATACCTGAAAATTTATTTATCTTTGAACATTTTGCTTTTTAGGTAGAGTGCGGAGCCTAAGTCCATCACTTTGGTCATTGACCCACTTGACAGCTCTGCACCTAAATGACAATTATCTTACTCGCATTCCACCTGATATTGCCAAGCTTCATAATCTGGTTTACCTGGACTTGTCGTCCAATAAACTCAGAAGTTTACCAGCAGAACTAGGAAACATGGTGTCTCTCAGGTGAGTAAACATACAGGTATGATCTACAGGCTAAAAATGGGAGGGGAGTAAACTGGGGAAGGGTATTATTCATGAAAGAATAGCAAGGGAAAATACTGGATTTACTTTATAGTTAAATACATCTTTATCACACTGCCTGAATGCTTTATTGTATCCTAATCCAGTATTCCAATTAAATTTTATTTCCACAGCTACTTGCTTATTGGTTGGTATACTTTTAAGATTTTCCTCATCTAAGAAAATTCCACAAACAATTTTGATTCAAATAACACTAAATCAACACTGAAGGCATAAGAAATCAAATTGCTAATTTTAACTTTTTCAGACATACTTGTGAAACAATAAGAGTTTAAATGTTTAACATTTTATCTTTGAAATGTGAAAAAATTACTTTTGGAAAACTGTACTGTTTTGTAAATATCGTTTGTCTCAAATTCTGTAATAGGAAACTAATTTCATTTTTATTTAAGATCTTATTTTATTTCTTATAATATAGAATTAAGTTTATGTTTTTTTCTTAAAAATCACAAATAACGTTTGTTTCTGTTAATAGGGAATTGCTTTTAAATAACAATCTGTTACGGGTTTTGCCTTATGAACTTGGTCGGCTCTTCCAGCTACAAACGTTAGGTTTGAAAGGTGAGTAGTTTCAGTTTTCCTTTTGCATATTGGAGTTTCGCATGTCTGGTGGGAGAGCAGGGGTGGGGAATGGAAGATTGATGCTCTCGTGATGAGAGTAAGCTTTGGGGTATGAAGCTGAGAATTTGTTTAGTTTCTCGTGTGGGATAAATGGATCACCCAAAGACTGATGGTTTTATCATGGGACCATTATTAGTGTGCCTCACGGCTTGTTTGAAAAATTTTCAGTTTTCTCTTCTAATTTCCTAATAGGATTAGAAAATTTCCCTAGGTGATACATTCTTAATCATGTCCAGTTTTCAAAGTTATTCACATTATAAATATTGCTTTTGTTGATAAAATTTTAAATTCAGAGCTTTCACAATAATACTCAATACATCAGATTTTGACAAAGTGGACAGATTGCACTAATTGTATGGTTACAAGGGGCAAACACATGAAGCTAAACTGTTTAATACATAGGTTAGGTAGGGTTCCTAAGGGTATGATGCCTCATGCACAATTTCTCAGAACTCATTAGTTAGAAAAAATGTTTTTCAAAATCATTTTATCATTAGGTAAGGAGTATAGTTTCATTTGATTTTTATATAAATCCCGTAATCTGGGTATTCATAATAGCCTGAATCAAATGACTAAGTTAAAAATGACTCTGGGAGAATCATTTTTCTTTTGCTCTGGATCTAAATATTTCAAATGTCACTGTGAAAGAATAAAATTCAATGCCTCTGAGGATTGAAATGATGTGAACATTACACCTGTCCTTGCAGATTTCCTTTTTATTCAAAGACTGTTTTAGTCTCCAAGAGACAATCCCATTGACTGTTGAAATGAAGAAGAGCCCTCACAGCAAAATAAAGTTGTTTGATAAATGATAGATTTGCTTTGAAAACGGGCTAAAAGCAAAAATTGCACAAGTCAGTTATTTCTATGTGGTAATCTTTAGTCAGTAGCCAATTGGGAACCCAGGTTTCCAGTCTTATTGAAGCACTCTATTCACCTGAGTGTATTTCAGAAAAAGAAACAGGTTTGAATGGCAAGAACAATGTATTGGAGTTGAAGCATCCGAATCTGAACCATGGCATCTGAAATTTAGATCTTGTACCACACGTACTTCTTATAATAAAAGTACAGTTCTTTTTACTGAAGCACCTTGCTAGATTTTTGTTTAAAAACAAAAACCTATGCAAGTTTAATCATTCTTAAAACTTCATTAAATATCTGTTGAGATTATTTTTAAAATTCTGTTACACCTATTTCTCCCCCTGCTCAACTTGCTTAGACCCTAAATTGTTTCTTTTTGAGTGTCAACCAGGGTGGCTGATAAGTTACCCTTTGTGTCACTGCTAGGCATTGTAATAGAGAATGAATTTTTTTGTCTCTAACACATAGCATAATGCTGGAATGCTGTGGCAAGGCCAAAGTAGATTGTAAGTTCATTAAATATAGACGTGCCTTTTAAAAAATTTCCAAATTCCAAGTTTCAAGTCTTCTACTTCCTATCCCTTTTGCCATCCATTGAGAAGGCAAGCAATATAGCAATAATACAAAATACCTAACTCATATGTTGTCTTCTGTGGGAAACACCTAAAGTTACTAAAAGTTGTCAGCTTTGGGGTCTGAAGAAAGATACCCCAAATTTAAGGTAGGCAGATGAGAACCATCTCTGTACCATTTATCATTAACTCATGTCCACATAGTGACCTTTATTAGTTTGCCAAAGAAAGGAAGGATGTTGTTCCTAGCAGTAAATATACAAGCACACCTACTTTCCCCTTGTGGAGTGATGCTGGTAGGCTGTCTGGGCTGCAAGTATCACTAGGATACTTTCATGGAATGTTTGACCAGGCTATCCATGGAGAGGCAAGTTTTGGCCAGTACTAGTAAGTTAGAGGCCTGACTGGAGTCTAAGTCCAATAATGGCATTTCTGGGTCACGGGGCCCTTCCTACTGACTTCTTTACCTTCAGATTTATCTCCTGTTCATTTTGTAGGACAAGTGAATAATTAGGTCAGTGAATGATTTTTGTAATCTGCAACCTGTTTCAGGTTTCTCTTGTTAAATTTAAGTCATTTTTCCATGTTGTCAACTAATTTTTCTCTTTTTAAATGTCAGTATTTTTAAGCGGAAATTATCAGTTGGTGACCCTTTTTTTTTGGAGGGGGCAGGTAAGGCAAGCAGGGTTAAGTTACCTGCCCAAGGGTACGAAGCTAGTGTCAAGTGTCTGAAACTAGATTTGAATTCAGGTCTTCCTGGTTCCAGTACAAATGGGCCATTCACTGCATCACCTAGCTGCCCTGTGACCTTTTTTTTAAAAACAAATTTTTATTGATATTCTTATATGCTGATTATAAAGGATGTATAATGTAAAGGAATAAAATTTAGACAATTGTTATTTGGCATTCTGTTGTTTAGCTTTCTTTTCTGTCTTTTCCAAGCTTTTATGAGTCATGTCATTATGTTCTTGTTCATTTGTTTCAGGCAATCCTTTATCACAGGATATTCTCAGCTTATACCAGGACCCAGATGGAACCCGAAAGCTACTGAACTACATGCTTGACAATCTAGCAGGTGACTGAACCCTGTCTTTTTTGCCTGTTCTTCGGTTTTGTGAAGATGCCCTCTGGTTCTCTGATGCATGTTTCCTTTAGCCTTTAAATCAAAGCATTCCGTAAACTTTCGTTTTTTAGTTCATACCTAATTTCTATGGCAGTATCAAATGGCTTCTACCTTCCTGTCTTCATGTATATCTCCTGTTGTGGTCTCCCTCTTGAAGCAGCAGAACCATTCCATCCCTCCAGCTAGAGTTCTCTTGATATACAAAGCCACGTTCAACTTAGCGGCATGACAGAGTTCACGTGTGTTAGATTCAGGAAGTCTTGGGGTCATATCCTTCTAACGGTGACTCTTGTTGCTATCAGCCATCTGTTCTGTGTTCATATCTGCCCCTCGTCTGTGATACCTTGATCTTTCCCAGTTTTTCTGACACCTCGGTTCTGGCACCAGTATTCTCTTGTTCAGAAATGGGAGGCCAGGCTACAAGAACTTATTAAGTTCTTAGAGGGTGCTGGGTATGGTACTCTGCACTGGGGGTATTAATATATTTCCTGGTGCCCCCAAGCCCCTGGGTTTGGTCATTTTCCAGATGGATTCCACATGTGATATCTTACGTTCATTTCTACCTCTCTGTTCATACCATTACCCACCTTATTTTTTGCATTAGTCTCATAACCAGTCATTTTCCTTTATGCTGTCCACAATTCAGTTTTTAACTATTGTCAGTTCTGCTGTGACATGATTTTTTTTTTTTGCCTTTTTTTGGAGGGCAGTTGGGGTTAAGTGACTTGCCCAAGGTCACACGGCTAGTTTTTGTGTTAAGTGTCTGAGGCTGGATTTGAACTCAGTTCCTCCTGACTCCAGGGCCGGTGCTCTATTCACTGTGCCACCTAGCTGCCCCCAAGACATATATTTTTTGACATGTCCCACCCCGCATAAATGTCTTTTAAAGATGTAAATGTAGTCTTTAAAATGCAAGATTTTATCACAGCACTAGTCAGAGGGAAAATAGAGTTGGGGTAAAGTACTCAAACAAAAAGCAGTGACACACAAAAAAATGGGCACCTGATGAAAGCAGTGGGCAGTTTTATGTCTGTTAAGTGATATATAAATAAACAAATACAGAAATATAGATAGAAATACAAAAACAGGTTTATTAAAATGGGACACAGAAAATCCTATGGTGAGGGGGTGAGTATGTGAATATAAAAGAATTATATTTGGAGGCATATGAAATAGAGAGTGTAAAGCTTTTTAGTTAGTGATGGATTTGATTGAGTAGAATTAATAAAACTAAGAGTTTGACCATATGTGAATCTGTAGAAATAGAATCTGTTACGTTGTGTATCAGTGTGGCCAGCACGGGGCAGAGAACCAGTGGTTTTCCCCTTGCTTGACATATTGCTGCTTATTTATTCCTGTGATGCTTATATTCTGCTTTGTGAATGTGTTCATGTGTGTGTGCGTGTGTGTGCCTGCATGCCAAGAAGCATCTTGAGTTTTAAGTTAGTTTTGGTGAAGTGACTTGTCCAGGGTTACACAGCTAGTGCATGTCTGAGGCTAGATTTGAACTCGGGTCTTCCTGCCACCAGGCCTTGTAGTCTATCCACTGAAGCACCTAGCTGACCCCAATAGCAAATTAGGTTGCTATTACTGAGAGGGATGCCAAGGCTGCCAAAATGTTATCCTCTAGGTCCTTAGCAGGTGCCTTCATCTTTGAAGAATTAATTTCTGAGCTTTTGTTCTTATAGTACCTTAATTTCTCAGTATTTTTCCCTGTCCTATGAACCAAGTATCTCTTGTATCAAGGAGAAAGGGAAAAAGTTTAGCAAAACTAAGCAGTGTGTATGCTTTAACTGACATTATATGTAGCATTTTATGCCCATGGTACACCTCTGCATCTCACTTACATTTTGAAGTTATTTTTGTATATTTCTGGTAACTCTTTTTTCACTCTGTATTAATTCATTTATGTCCAACTATATTTCTGAAATACTCATATTCATAATTGTGGTCCTGCAAAATATTATATGGCATTAGAACAGAGAAACCTAGAATGTTGGACTGAATTGCCTGTGGTTAAATTCAGTAGGATAAATACACAGTTTTATAGTTGGCTTAAAAAAAAAATGACCTCCTGAGTAAGAATAAGGAGAGTGAAGCATTGGAGGTGGGCTTTTACTCTAGTTCTTAATGCAAGCTCCTGTGAAAGTGAACTTCTTCTCACTGGAAGGGGTTGGACGTCCCCAGAGCTGGTCTGTGCTGGTGCAGAGTTTTATCCAGGCTTAGTGAGAGCAGAGAGCCTGTCTTAAGTCCCTTTGAACTTTGGTTCTCATCTTCTCATCTGGTGTGTGGCTTGTTGGAAACAGCCCTTACTGGAATCTGTTGCCTTTCTTTCTATTTTGTAGCCTGTTTTCTTTAATGTTAGAAGGCATCTAAGGAAGTAATTATGTGAATTTAAAAAAATATTCTTAGTATGTTAAAAGTCTCTGGGGAAAAAAGTCATGATTCTTGGCATTGAGGTGATGGATGGATTCAAAGAAGGTATTCCATTTAAGGAATAGTTCTTGAAGAACTGTTACAGGGCTGTGTCCTGCCTTAGATTTGCCTCTTTTTTTTAAAACCTCATTGCATTTGGACACCTAAATTTCAAAGTTACATCTCTTCTGTGGAAGTTGTGTTCAGGCAGGAAATGAGAATCGCTGTGGTCCTAATGGTGTAAATCATATTAAAATGTGATATTAAAAATGTCTCTGTCCATCTATCTTTCAGTCCATCCAGAGCAGCTTCCTCCGAGGCCATGGATCACACTAAAAGAACGAGACCAAATTCTGCCCTCAGGTAAGGATTCTGATGCCTCTCCTCATCTAGAAACACATGGGATTCTGCCTGATTTCTGGGCCTTTTATCAGCACTCACACCACAACTCCACTAACTTAGGTTTTTCATAACTAATGGATTCTCAAAAGAAGCTGTCTTACTCAGTGCAGAGTTATCTTATCATGAGTACCCACTTAGATAACTAGTGCAGAAATAATGCCACTTAGAACAGTAATAGAGGCTGCACTGGATTTTAAGGAAATATAAGGATTAGGGCAGCCTGGTGGCTCAGTGGATAAAGCACTGGGCCTTTATTCAGGAAGACCTGGCTTCAGACTCTGCCTCAGACACTCTGTGATGCTGTCTGAGTCATTTCACCCCATCTCCTTCTCCATTTCCTCATCTATAACATGAGCTTGAGAAGGAAATGACAGACTGCTCCAGTATCTTTGCCAGGAAAACTCCAAAAGGGGTCATGAGGAGTCGGACACAAGTGAAAAAGGTCTGAAGAACAGCTTTTTGGTATTTTCCTCAAAATAGGAATTTGTGAGCTGATGATTTGGCAGTAAAGCATGATATGTAGCTGGCTAAGCAATTTGAGGTTATGTTTTAATTTCTCTGTTTCTTGAGGTATTTTTGAGAGCGTTGTAATTCCTAGCAGCCATTTATCCTGAGGCTGGGACTGATTTGGTAATTGTGCTGCTTGCAATTAATTAGCATTTTCAAGAAAAGCTTTGGTAAGTACCATTTTTCCAAAGCTGTGATGATAAGGACATAAGTTTTGGTCTTGATAAGTGCTTATCAGACATCTCATGCTGCTGCTTCAATAGATTATCTGTGTGGTATAGAGGACAGACATCAGGAAGAGCTGAAATCAAATTCTTCCTCAGACGTTTGCTGACTGCATGACCCTGGATAAGTCATGACTTTTCCTAGCCCTCAATCCCTAATGGTATTAGCATCTATTTCTCGGAATATTTTTGAGGCTTGATTGAGCAGGGACTTAGCGTTTTAGTCCTATATAGTATTAGGTAGTACTAGTTTTGTGTGTAGTTACTGTGAAATCTTATCCACAGTTGGCTTTGTGTAGTACAGGGAGAAGAATTCTCAAAAGTGAGTAGTTGGTAGTTAGTCGTTGGTGTTCTGAGGGTGGAAATATGATCGTCTGTTTAACCTTTTGCTCATTTTAGAAACATTTTGTTTCTTAAAAACACAGCTATGCCTTAACTCAGGTATTAATATGGATTCACATTGCGCAGCATTGTTAAAATTGTTTATCGATGGGATTGTGTCAGTGTGAGCTCTGTATTATGGGGAGGGGAGTTCCCCAAAATGCAGATGCCATAATGCTCCGGACCAAACCGAAACCAAATGATGGTTTCCTTAAAAGCATTTACGTATCCTGAATTTAATGTATTTAACACAGTATAGAATCAGATTTTTCTCTTGTTTCTTTGTTGTTTTTTTTTTTAAACATTAGAGGGAAACTTTTCTATTCTAAGTAGTTGTTTTATGAGCAATTAGAACATTGTGCACTGTCTCTTGGCCTGTCGAGGTCTTGAGCCAGGTCTTTTTTGTTAAGAATTAGAGCAGCAGGAACAATAATACTCATTGTTTTCTAAAATAATGATGTTCTTGATGTTGCCAAGTGCTTGTGAAAGTTAGTTTCTCTTCTGTGGCTGTGTTCCTTAGTTGGACGTATATTTTTTGGATAAAGTCCTGTTCTATGAATGCGAAGAGTTCATTGACACTTGAGATAGGTTGTTCCCTTTTGTGTCATACAATACACCGTTCAACGCGATACACAAGAATCAGTTATGGTTCAAGTTTAGGGCGTTATGTATAACCATGGAATCTGGCTAAAAAGCCAGCTGACCTTCTGAAGGATAAAACCCATCATTGTAAAATGAGAGGTAGTCAGTCATCTACGTGGTCTCTAGTCAGGAAGATCTAGGGGTGTGGAGTTTGCAAGCTAGTAATCTAGTTAGACGAGTAGTGAATTGTGCCCTTGTCTGAATTGGTGTTGAGCTATTCCACTGATTTGGAATCAAGAACACGCTCCATCCTAGGAAACTGTAGGCATTGACCAGGATCTGAGGCAGCTTTAGAATTACCCTGGTCTATGTCTGATGCCTTTTCCTCTTCTACCTTGAACCACCACAGTCTCCAGGCCTAGAGGAGGTAAGACAGAGGTAAACGGAATTTGCCTGACTCCATGAGTATTATGTAAATATCTGATTTTTAGCTTAATAGGATTGGCTATCGTCCTTTTACTTTTCATGGAAATTAGAGTTTAACTTAGGAACCAGTCTTAGGAAATTAGTCTCAAGAGCAGACCTTGTGTGTTGAACAGTTTTATGTCCCGATTTCAGACCTCTAAAGGTTTATAGACTTAATATTTAGCATCTTTTGCTGAAAGGGAGAGGGGAGGGTTTGAGACTTTTGGGTGGGAAAAAGGCTTGTGAATGTCTGCAAAATTCATGCTTACATTGACATGGGAAACTTTTGATGAGGAAATGAGTCATGGAAATACAATTTTATGGGGAATATTTAATCTACTGAGGCTTACAGACATTTGATTATTCTTCCAAAAATAAAATGTATGTGTTTTACTAAAGTGGCCACTTTAGGCAGAGCTTTGTTAGTCTAGTTGCAGATGAATAGTTAAAAAAAGGAGAATTCTCGTAACAGACTTCTGTGATTCAAGACTCATTACAAAATCACAGTGTCCCATTAGTTTGCATAGTTCTAGACCTTTCTCAGTTAACAGTGAGATTCTTGGTTTTTCCTTGGGGAATGAACTCTCATATGTACATGTACGTGCTCAGTGTGTGTACATGCATGTGCACCTACATGATACTTCTTCACAAGCAGGCTGCCTAATCTTCTCCTTTTTGTCCTTTGTTTTATCTCCTCTCTCTCCCTAGCATCATTCACGGTTATGTGCTATAATGTGCTATGTGATAAGTACGCCACCCGGCAGCTTTATGGCTACTGCCCATCCTGGGCACTAAACTGGGAGTACAGGAAAAAGGGAATTATGGAAGAGATTGTTAACTGGGATGCAGATATCATTAGTCTTCAGGTAACAGTAGAAATTACACTGTCTTTCACTTAAAGACAAACTGGTTAAAACAATTAGCTAAACTTCAGAACAAGTACCTTATGCCTTAAAGGAAACCATACGTAAAGGACTCCCTCCCCTCCTCCCACCCCATTTTTTAAACTGATAAGTGAACATTTTCATGCTAATACAAAATTTGACAGGTCCCAGATCCTTTGAATTTTCTTGATTGTATTTCACTCTGAGGCTGAGTCATTTGTCATAAATTTTAAGCAGTTAAGTTTAGGAACAAATCATTGATGAATTTGGCAAGACAGAAAATCAAGTAATAATTTATTAATATACATGTGAATAATTAAAAGCAAGCTCATGCCTTAAAGTAGAACTTGGAGGGAAAGTGGAGTCTTTCTACAATTGTTCTCTTGCTTATGCTCTCCTTGCTCCTTAATACTCTTTCAGCTATTAGAATCTCCCTTGTTATGTCACACTTTGTTAAAGCAAATTTAGTTGAAATAAAACTACATTGTTGTGTAATGGCCTGTCTTTTGCTCGCTGGTTTCTCAACATTTTATGGTTAGATAGTTATTTGTAGGCAATTTCTTTTCTTGGTGTCAGGTGTTACCAGTAATTTTAAGAATATGTAAGGGGTTTGAAGATCATTTTTAAAAATTGTCTACAGTCATAAATTCCCAAATAAGTTCTCTTAAAATAGACCATAAATACTATATTTTAAGTCTGGGAAGTAAAAAGGCAATTTTAAGTTGCCATTTTATTTCTAATATTTTTCCTTCAACTCCTCCTCACTGTTCATGTTACCTGGGACACAAGTACCACCATGAAAATGCTGCATTTGAAAGTCAGGTAACTCTGAAAAGAACAGAGAGAGGGAAAAGCAAAATAAGCCGTAGTTAAATGATTTTTTTTTTTTTTGGAGGGCAGTTGGGGTTAAGTGACTTGCCCAAGGTCACACGGCTAGTTTTTTTGTGTTAAGTGTCTGAGGCCGAATTTGAACTCAGGTCCTCCTGACTCCAGGGCTGGTGCTCTATTCACTGTGCCACCTAGCCACCCGTTAAATGATGTGTTTTCAATAATAGAAGAGTCAATTTTGAGAAACCCATTGATTTGAATGAGCATATAATTACTAGAGATCATTTCTGATGTGTATTAGTTGCCCATAGATCAAATCCTTCTTTTTTTCTAGCCATTTTAATTTCTAGAAGAAAGCATCGGTTCTTTAGATGTCTAGGTTATTTAAAAAAAACTTTTTATTTAATAAGATGCAGCTTGGACAGGGTCTGGAGTCAGGATACAAGAGGACAGTCTATCTAGGGCTGGTGGCAGCAAGACTTGAGCTGAAATCCTGCCTTGGTTACTACTTGTGTGACCCTGGGCAAGTCACTCAGTCTTCTTAATTTTGTCATCTGTAAGATTTTCTTGGGTTGGTGGGTGAGACTGGAAAAATGAGAAATGCTTATTCATAATTTAAAAGATTTCTCCCTTTACCTGGAAATCTGTTATTCATTGAACACCTCCTTTGGCATTTTGGTTCTTTTTATTTTTTAATGGCCATTTTTGAATGTGCCTCAGATTTTAGTTGGTAAGAACATAGTAGTTGGTACATGGACCCTTTGTTTTAAATGAACCCGTCCTCGTGGTCCTGAGCTCTCTGCTAGCTGTTGGATTTTCCTCAGTGTCTTGTGGATGACTCGTCTTCTCTTTCCTTAGGAAGTGGAAACAGAGCAATATTTCACCCTCTTTCTGCCGGCATTAAAGGAGCGCGGATATGATGGATTTTTTTCTCCGAAGTCACGTGCCAAAATCATGTCTGAGCAGGAGAGAAAACATGTGGACGGTTGTGCAATATTCTTTAAAACAGAAAAGTGAGTAAAAGGCATAAACCATAGTGACCCAGGCAGAGTTTCTCAATTCACAGTGAAATCTCCACCATAATAGAGAAGGCTGTCAAGTCAGTAAACTCAGGGGGGCCAGTGGGCCTCTCCTGCGGCTTTCCTACCTGCCCTGGGGGCCAGGAGTTACTGGGTCGGCTTCACAGCCTCAGTTACCTTGGATGCTGGATGCTGGCGGTGCCATTGGGCTGGTGCTCAGAGCACAGCCGTGCAGATGCCGTGCCTTCAGCCATGAGGCCAGGTCCTAGTTAAGCGTGTGAAGGTGCTTGTGGGCAGTATTATCCAGCATTCATAGAATGGGTTTTGTATTTGAGCTGCTTGCAACAGGAGATGTAGCCAAAAGCAGGAGTGTTTTTTGTTAAAAACAATAAATCCATGCATTTGTATGAGGAGTGCAGAAGCCCGTGTTCACAGTGATTCTGTGGTGTTGGTGGTGCATTGTTAGCCCATTTTATGATGCCATTCCTCATGCAAGCAGAGAAACTTGGACATTCCACTTGTGTCCTGATCACTCTGACTGAGCTCTGTGCCTCCTACATATTAAGGAAAGGCTCGGCATGCACTGGAGGCTTGGAGGAGAGGAAAGAAGAATCCAGATGGGTTTTCCTTTTTTTTTTCTTTTTGGAGGGGGCAAGGCAATTGGGGTTAAGTGACTTGCCCAAGGTCACGTGGCTAGTTTATATGTTAAGTGTCTGAGGCTTGATTTGAACTTAGATCCTCCTGACTTCAAAGCTGGTGGTCACCCAGCTGCCCCCAGATGGGTTTTTAAGGTATAACTCTCTGAACTCATTTGGGTCTCTTTCCCAGCCATCCTTACTTAAACACGATGTCTGCTTCATTTGGACCGAGTCATCTCACGTGTTGTTACATTTTCCTGTTGTGCTGTTTTGTCTGTTAGTGTCCTCAGTTGTCACTTTTTCTTTTTAAAGCCTTAGAATATAATTT
>CM053601.1:17140556-17160719 GCA_028646575.1 Pseudocheirus occidentalis
TACTCTGGATCCTATTTCCCCCCACCTATAGCACCCCAATCTCTGTCTCAGATGACTCAATTCCATCTGCCTATAAACATGTTCAGGTCTCCTTTCTCATTTAAGAAAAACCTTTCTCTCACACGCAGCCCCCTAAGTAGTAAAACTACTGTCCTTTCTCCCTTGCTCACTCAAAGGACATTGATTTTTTTTCCCTGCATTCATTTTCTTTGAAACTATTTGTCAAGGCTGACCTAACCCTTCTTCTTTGAACTCTACCCCCCCTCCATCCCCCCCACCTTGGCTTTAATAACATTGAATCTACCTACTTCACTGGGGACTTCTTTAGTCTACTCCTCTGACCATCTCCTCACTAGAGACACTGCTCAATTAATCAAGTATATTAAGGACCTATTACATGCCTGAGAAATATATAAATAAAAGGGAGAGTCTCTGCCCTCTAGAAGCTGACCTTCCTAAAACCCAAGGTTGTATCTTAAACCATGTTTGTTTCCATCCATATGTTCTCGTTCTCTCTCCCTCTCTTTTCCCTCTCTCTTCTCTCTCTCTCTCCTTCCATCCATCTCCTCTCTTCCCTTTTCTCTCACTCCCTCTCTTCACTCTCCATCTCACTCTGCTTTTCCCTCCTCCTCTCTTCCCTTTTCTCACTCTCTCTCTCTCCTTCCCTCCATCTATCTATCTCCTCTCTTCTCTTTTCTCTCTCTCCCCTTCCCTCCTTCTCCTCTCTTCCCTTTTCTCTTTCTCTCCCTCACTCTCTCTCTCCATTTTCATCTATTCCTTTATTATCATTTTGTGAGGTCTACAAATATAAAGTAGAGATCTGGTTACCGTTCCTTCCATTCCCATTCCCAACAAATATCATTCTGGCTATGGCGCACCTTCATCGATTTCATCAGCACGGGCAGCAAGGCGGTATAGTGGATAGAGCATGAGACCAAGAGTCCCAAAGACCTGAGATCAAATCTGGCCTCAGACACTTACAAGCTGTTTGGTCTTCAGCCAGTCATTTAACTCTTGTCTGCCTCAATGTCATTGTCTTTAAATGGAGATAATAATGGTATGTACTTCCAAGGGTGGTTGTGAGGATTAGTGGGAATATCTGTAAAGTGCTTAGCCTGGCACAGAGTAGAAACTATATAAATGTCACTTATTATTGTCATTATTAATATGGCTATTTATTCCAATGACATACATGATGACCAAACCATATCTTAACGCTGTTTAATGAATTTCTGTAGCCACAGAAAGGAGCCCATCACCCAACGGCCAATCCCCAGGGGATGAACTTCTCCAAACTAGGCTCAGCTGACTTTTTCTGAAGGCCTGAAATCCTTCCCAGGTGAGCAGCGTCTATGAGAAGCAGAGTCCTACCAGCATGGGCCCCCCAGAAGCCAGGGCCACCTCTTCTCAACAGAGGCATCAGAGCACCCCTTCAGTTGAATGCTGATAGGAATCACTCGTTTTTATATAGGCCTTTAAAGTTTACAGAGAGGCATAACAAACAGAAAAGTGGCCAGAGAATAAAGGACATCTCTGCTCCAGTTCTTCCTCAGAAGCATACTGTCTGCACAGCCCTAGAAAGTCACTATTGTTACCCTTACAGCATCTCAGACACCTCCCTAAAACTAAAGTTTGTAGAACATTTCCTGATCCATGCAATTGGATGGGAGAATTCTCTTCCTGGGAGCTCTCTACACCTTATACAAAATGCATTACCTCAAAAGGACAACCACATATACAGCTACATTAGTATAAATATTATCAGCCCAATTTTCATAGAATATTATTGTGCTATAAGAAATAATGAGCAAGATGTTCACAGAAAAACCTGGAAAGACTCAGTTGAACTGAAGCAGAGTGAACTGAGCAGAACCAGTACACTGTATACAGTAATTGCAATATTGCATGATGTTCAGTTAAGAGTGACTTAGCTATTGCCAGCAATACAATGATGGAAAATGCTATCCATCTCCAGAGAAAGAACTGATGGAGTCTAAAGGCAGATCAAAACACACTTTTTCTTCATTTTTCTAGAGGGTTTTTTGGTCTGTGCTTTCCTTAACAACAAACTAACATACAACTATGTTCTGCATGACTGCACACACATAACATATATTAAATTTCTTGCCTTTCTCAAGGGTGGGGGAAGAGGAAAGGAAGGAGGAAGGAGGAGAGAATTTAGAACTCAAATTTTTAAATAAATGTTAGACATTGTTTGTACATGTAATGGGAGAAAAAAATATTAAATTAAAAAATATATTATCAGCCCAATTTTGAGATGAGCAAGCTGATGTTCATAGAAATTAAGTGACCTGACAGCGTCACAATAATAGAGTCTAAGCTAGAAGTCAAACATGGGTCTCTCCTGATCCCAGGTCTAATGACTGCTTCACTAAAATAATTGTCTCTCAAACTATCCCCCAGTTTTCCTGAATAATTGATGACCCTTTCTGTGAAAATGTGCTACAGAAGAGTTCCCCTTCTGCTGGCTCACGTTGCCTATGACAACCATTATATTTGGTTTTTTTATATCGGATTTCTTGACCTTCTGCAAGTATCCTTAGTGGTACATGTTGCATCATGCATTATTACAATTTGTTAAATATGCAAATCATAATAGCTAACATTTATAAATTTATTTATAAATATATTTCTATCTAATGATCTATTTATTTGTAAATTGATAAAGCAGAGTACTCTACAAATGTCTCTTCTGATTTTCAAAACAGCCCTGAGAAGATGCTATCATCATTCCCATTTTAGAGTTAAGGAAATAGAAGTGACTTGCCCAGAGTCACACAGCTAATAAGCGTCTGAGGCTGAATTTGATCTCGGGACTTCCTTCGTGCAGGTCTAGCACTTGCTCTATCCATTGAACCAGCTAGCTGCCTATAAATCATGGTACTGAGTAGGAATGGGAGGGAAGGAGAATTTATTCTCTTTTCTAACTATCAATGGGACAGCTATGTGGCACAGTGCCACATAGTGAGAGCACTAGGCTTGGAGTCAGGAAGACCCGAGCTCATATATGGCCTCAGACACTTACTAGACGTGTAAGTGTCTAGGCAAGTGACTTAAACTATTTGTCTCAGTTCCCTCATCTGTAAAAATGAGCTGGGAAAGGAAATGGAAAACCACTCTAGTATCTCTTCCAAGAAAACTTCAAATGGGGTCATAAAGAATCAGACATGACTGAAATGCCTGAACAACAACAAAACTATCAATACTGTATCTGAAAGGACCCCTCTCTGAGAATGATGATCAGTTAAGAGTGAGAATTCTCTGAGAATCTCTCTGAGAATAGGTATAGTGGAAAGATCATCAGCTCTGAAGGCAAGCACTGGGTTCAAATCCCACCACTGTCACTTCCTACATGCGTGGTCTTGGGCAAATCACTCCACTTCTACAGAAACCATTTTCTTCATCTGTAAAAAGAGGAGGCTGAATGAAATCCGTTCTGAAGTCTCTTCCAGAGCTGTGCTTTGTCTTATAGAACCCACTATAACCCTAAAAAGAAAGAGTCATTTTGATCCTAACACACCAATATATATCTCAAACTAAAATCTGCCTTGAAAAGAAAGAGGAGTGCTTCGTCTTTGTAATTCTAAAAACAGAGACATCAGTACCAGAATTTCTCTTATAAAAGGATAAAAATGAAATATTTTTCCAGTGAAATTTCTAAAGCTTCTCCCATAGGCAGGATCTGACTTTCATGACAGATTCTTATGAACCAGGGGAACGCCCCTTGATGTGCCTCGTCTTCTTACACTTCTGTTCAAAGTCCCTCCACTCAGATAAGAGGCTAAAAGCTTGAGGGGCCTCATTTCCTGGACCATCTGCCTCCTAGGACAGGTTTCCCTGCCACGATGGCAGCAGCTTCGCTGGAGTTCCTTAGTGCAGATCCAAAGGGCCAAAACAGGGTTGTTTGTAAAAATGCACCTACAGCCCCAACTGCACACACCTCTTCATGACCTGCCCTCCCACAACATTTCCAGTCCTCGTGCACCATGTCCCCTCTCCATATTCTCTGTGATCCAGTGATGCTGGCCCCCAACAGTGCTTCTCATATAACACTCCATCTCTGAACTCTGGGCATCATCAGGAGTGGTCTATGAGGCCTGGGACCTTCTTCCTCATCTCCACCTCCTGGCCTCCCTGACTTCCATCAAGTCTCAGCTAAAATCCAACTCAATTCTAGCACTTTCCCTCTGACACTGACTCCAATTCCTCCCATCTACCATTTCTTTCTACAAAATCATTTGCATGTTATCTCCCCCATTTGACTGTAAGCTCCTTGAGAGCAAGGTCCATTTTTGCTGTTTGCTTTTCGCCTTTCTTTATATCCCCCACTTTCAGCACAGTCCCTGGCACATAGTGGTGAGGGCAATGATTAATTCAGACCCCTATTTTATTTCAAACTTATCTCCAATCAGCATGAATCAGCTCAGTATGATTCCATATGATTCCATTGTTAGCCATTATGAATATACTGATCGACTAGTATGCATTTAATCAGTCTAGTCAACTAACATGAGTCCAGGAATTACATACATTAATACATATTTTACACATCTTAGATACAGGAATAATTAGATAAGGCTAGAAAGATTCTTTTTTATATTAGGTCCCAAACTTAAAACTACAAGCTATAAGTCCAGTGTTCACCAGTCTATTATAAAGCTCACTGGTTGTTATAAAGGCCACTTGTCTAACCACAAGAATTCTGACTAGAGGATCTTGACCCTTTTGGGTGATGAGTATGTGACCCTGCCCAGTGTGGGTGAGATGTCTTGATGTGATATGGAAAGCCCTACAATTGATTTTTGTATCTCTAGACCACCTTCTTGCCCAACATGATGAGTGGTCAGTGGAGATGACCTTTGCCTTGCCCATCCTGTGACCACCCATGCTGAGGCATCATTTCTGGCCCTCCTGGAGGACCAAAATCAAGGTCTATCAACCAATGAGACAGTGCATCTTAGTTTGGCTCTTTTGTGTGTCTGGGTAGCAAGCATTATAAAAGCAAAGCCCAGGGGAAAGAGAATATCTCAGGTCATAAGGAAGCTCTGAGATCTCATTTATTGAAGGAGGTCTGGTCCCTTTAATAAATGGTTATTGGCTCAACCTCTGCCTCAGTGGTTTTCCTTGCAAACAATTTTAGACCCCAAGGTAGTTATTTAGCATATTTAATTGACTCAACGTGCAACATAACAGACTTTTTCATCTTTGCCCTCCGCCCATCTGGCCATACCAGCCAGCTCTATTATTATCTGCTCACAAACTAAAATGAAGTACTTGCCAGTTTCAAAAAAAATCCCATCAGGCGGCACCAGCTAACTTACCACTAAATAGCTCTTACAGAACAAGACTTACCTTTAACTCAACTAGGAAATCAATGGGTATCATATTTTTTAAAAGACGTGTATATTGCCTATGAGATGTTTGTGCTTAGAAATGAGAGTGATAAAAAAACCAAAGTCAACAATATTAAGGTAATGTCCCCAAAGATCTTTTCCCAAATATCTACTGATTTCCCAACTGGTTGCCATATCTTGTAGCTTCTATCCCCACCAATCTAGAACCCTTCACTCTAATCTAGACCCTTCTCCTCTTTTCACACTGCTACCACTTTACATCAGGCACTCATCCCTCGCCTAAATTATTGCAAGGGCCTACTGTCAAATTTCCCCTCCTCCACTCCATTCCTACATACTGCTGCCAAAGTGATTTTTCTTAAGTGGAAACCAGATCATGTCATTCCCCACCCAACAGACCCCATTGGTTCTTTATTCCTTCCTGGAAAACAGAGCAGCTCTTCTGGTGAGTTTTTAACGCCCTTTACAACAGGCTACCACCTATCTTCCCAGCCTCATCCGACATTATTTCTCCTGCATTCTGTGATGAGGCCAAATGACTTCTCTTTAGTCCATCTCCAGTCTCTGTCATGGCTACCCCCTATGCCTAGGTAATGAAGTCCTAGCATGATGCCGGCTGCCTTGAAGAACATCTCTCCACAATGAGGAGACTAAGGAGAAGTATAATGACATGGTATAAATATGCCTTGAACAGTCATTGGAGCATTCGGGGATTCTCTGTACCTTGTTCTAGTAGGCTAACCATATGGTGAAGAGAAGGTTCTTTGACTAATGATGGAAGCATTTTAAAAGAACTCTCTACATCAGCCATTTCCTCTTTGTCTCAGCAAAAAGAGCCAGGTGACTACTTTGCTTACGATGGCCAGTGAATGGAGTGAAGCCTCTGAACGTGTGAGTCTGAAGGGCCTGGAGGTAGGCTCAGACTCTTGGCACTCCAGAGCCTGGTTTGTAGCCAGGATAGCACTAATGCCCCATGGAACATGGTGTGATCTTCAGAACTTTAACCCTGTCACAGGTGAGACAAAGACTCAGTGTTGCTTTCGGGTATAAATGTTACATAGAAACTAAGTTAAATTTTGAGTCTATACTCTCCAGAGACCACGGTGTATGGGGAGAACATGTCAATAAGGTATCAAGGGGCATTTTGTACACTGTTCTTGCTATGCCTTCAAAACAAACATCCCTCTGTAAAAGCTAACTGATCGTCAATAGGACTGAGGTGCTCTCCATTAACAGTGGGGATCACAGTCTGGAGAGGCTCAAGACCATGGCAGGAGAGAAGAAACCCTCCAACTCTCAATGTTGAGCCCTGGAAACCTGGCCCTGGGAGAGAGAGCCAGAACAAGCTTAGTGGCCTCAGGAGGCACACCTTCCTCACCTGTACATCAAAGGAGCCTTCTATTCAACAAGAAACTCAAGCATCACATGTGGCCTTTCCCAATCTCCTGGCTGGCAGTGCCTTCCAGTTTGCCTTGTGTGTCACTGCTTTGTATTTCTCAGTATTTATTCTTTCACATTTATTTTGTATACTTCTATGAGTATCTGTTGTCTCTCTCTTTAAAATGTAAGTTAATTGTAAGGAGAGATAGCTTCACTCGTTGTACTTGTATCTCCAGCAGCTAACACAATGCCAGGCACACAGTTGCTTGCTCCATTTCTTTGACAACATGATTCTACTTGTCTACAGTAACTGAAGACCTAGAGCAGAAAACAGCAACCCAAACTAAGCTTTCAATGGAAGTGTTCTCAGAATCACTGGCTCCCAGCAAAACTCACATCGGTTCTTTCTGGAGCTAAGCAAGAGGTGTTGGGCACACTTTGAAGATCTGAGAGGGAGGGACAGGGAGACAGTGGGATAGAGGGTGGAAAGGGAGTGGGGAGAGAGGGGAGGGAGAGACAGACAGACAGAGAGAAAAAAAGAGAAATATGAGGAGAAAGAGAGATAGAAAGGGAAAACCAAGAAGAAAAAAACAAAATTAGAATAAAATAGAGCAAAACATAACAGGCAGAAAGAGAAAGGGAAGGAGATGGGAGAGAATAGACAAACAGAAAAAGGAGGGAGGAAGAAAGAGAAGGGGGAGGGAGGAAGAAAGAGGGGAAAGAGAAAAAGAGAGAGGAGAGAAGGAGAGAAGAGAGGGAGAGAAAGAAAAGAGAGGAAAAGAAAAGAGAGATGGAGAAAGAGAGAAGAGAGGGAGAGAGAGAAAGATGAGAGGGATAGAGAGAGAGAATGAATATGAACATGAATATGAACATGTTCTGGATAGCCTTGTTAAAGTGAGGCCCCTACAAGCTAGGCTAAATGCCAAATGCCTGACTATGACCCATTTCTCAGTCATGGCTGAAACATTTTGGCATTCATGTTTGCTAGGAAGAATTAGATGTGCCTGAAATAAAAATTCCTCTTTTTCGTGAGGGGGCTTCTATACTGACATGTGAATGAATGAATGAGTAAATGAATAAGTGAATGAATGAATTTATTAAGCACTTAGCATGTACCAAGTTCTGCGCTAAGAGCTGAGAAGCTTTGTTTCCGTCCTTTTGTCTTTTGGCACACACAGCAAGGATCTATAAACAGCCCAGACAAATACCTAACCCTGCCAGCCTCCTGCTAAAGCAGAGATGCTGGGCCAAGGCTCCCATCACATCCTTTACTCTTTCCTTCCTCTCTTTACTCCAAAACCAAATGCCAAATATAGCAGGAAACAGAAGAGGGGAAATTTGGCAAAGAGTAACTCAGCTGGTCTGCCCTGATGTATTAACTTCTCGGTGCCTAACAATGTTGGCACTGTCATATCCAGACTCAGTTATGCTCACAACCAGGTGTTTCCAGTGGGTTCTGCTTATCTTTTTCATTTTAATAGCTTCCCTGTAGCCATTTTATAGTACACTGTCATCTTGAAAGACAGGAAGAAAGATAAAATTGGAGGAGAAAGAGAGTGAGTGAGATTCTCCACTTTGCTGGAGGCAACCTGTTACTAATACAAGAAGTACAGGACCCAAGGACAGCTACACATCACTAGTCTGTCTCCTCCAAGCCACAGCTGAGAACACCAATCAATCAAGAATTGATTACTCAGTGTCTACTATGCGCTTAGCATTATATTTTGATACTAAACACTCTGGGGAATCCAGAAGAGCTCTAAGGGACCATTTCAGTTCTTCCTAAGCTGATAATCTAGTTGGACAGAAAAGACTAAGCCTTAAATGATCAAAACGCATTTCAAAAATATAGCACTGAATATCAAATTATGTTACGTACTTAATATGACAGAAGGTCAGGGGAGGGGACCAAAATCATTCACTCAATTAGCATTTACCATGTTCCAGGATCTGTGTAACAGCTATGAATAACAGGATAAAGAAGGAAATCATTCCTACTCATAATGAGCTTATATTCAAATGGGGGAGACAATAAATGCATATAACTATACGTGTGGGATCATTTAAAGTTAATAAACTCACACTTATGACATATATAAAGTAGTCAAATACAAGATGGCGGGCTAGTTGAGGAAGGTTTCATGGAAGAAGGGAGACTTGAGCTGAACCCTGAAGGACAAGTGGACAGAAGGGAAAGGGAGGGCATTTCTAGTAAGGGGAACAGGATGAGGAAAGGCATAGCATGATCTCTTTAGAGACTGTGCAAAAACTAGACTCTGAAAATCCTGACTCAAGAAAATGCACCCTAGGCTTCCTGACATTTCCAAATGTGGCCTTTTAGGGCATGATCGGCCTCAGACTAAACTACGTTTCAATGCAGCATCCCATCAAGACTTCCTTCTACTCGACATAGCTCTCCAGAGGCAATGACTCACTTCCTCAGATAGCTAGGCTTCTCCAATCAACCATTCCTTCCAGAGAATAGGTAACTCTAGCATTTCCTTTGCTAAAAGCATGGTCTCTAAATCTCAATGACATCAGTAGGACCCTGATGGACACTGTGAATGCTTCCAGACAGTCACCTTTTACTTCTGAACATGAGCACCAGGTTGGTCAAAAAAGACACAATTCCTTCCCTCACCATCATAAAATCCAACCCACTTAAAAGGATTTTGAATAAGTTCTGAATAATAAAATGAACTATATTTCAGTACATTTACCTCATTATGGAGATAAAAAAATATAAATCTACCTGGCATTTATTTTAAATTAGAGACTTAGTGGTACAGATACAAAGTATAAAGCAACTTTTTTTTCTCCCTCATGTCAGCTAAAGACGCTCAGTAAGAAAGGTATTTTTTAAAGATATGAGTCCATTAGACTTAAACTTTTATCAATCTATCACAGTCAGTCAATCAACATTTACTAAACACCTACAATGTACCAGCCACTGTGCTAAGTTCTGGGCATACAATAAAAGGTATATAAGAATTCTTGTTCTCAATGAGCTCACATTCTAATGAGGGAAATATTACTCAAACAGCTACGTACGAACAAGACACAGATGAAATAAAAGGGAGACTGTCTCAGAGGGAAGACGTTAAGATTAAGGGCTAGGAATGGCGAACTGCAGAGGGTGAGATTTTAGCTGGGATTTGAAGGGAGGTGGGGAAGCTGAGAGGTGAAGAGGAAGATGGGGAAGATGGGGACCAGCCAGGGAAATCACCCAAAGTCAGATGACAGAACATCTGGTACCAGCACAGCCAGCAGGTCAGAGTCACTGGGTCACTAAGTATGTGGGAAGGAAAGGAAGGTATAAGAAGACAAGAAGGGGAGGAAAGGGACAGATCATGAAACCAGATTATGAAGCCAAACAGAGGGTTTTCTATTTCATCTCAGAGGTGATAGGGAGCCACTGGTCTTTACTAAATAGAAGGCAGGGGAGTGATATGGTCAGATCTGTGTTTTAGGAAGATCATTTTAGCAGTTGAATGGAGGATGGACTGGAGTGGGGAGAGATTGGAGGCAAGAAGACCAACCATCAGGTTCTTAAAATACTCCTAGCATGGGGCAGCTGAGTGGCATAGCCCTGGAGTCAGGAGGACCTGAGTTCAAATGTGGTCTCAGACACTCGCTGTATGTACTTGGGCAAGTCACTTGCCTCTTAAGTGACTGTAAATTTAAGAAAGCAGTCCAGGCATGAGGTAATAAGGGCCTGCACCAGGGAGGTAGCAGTGTCATAGGAGAGAAGGGGGGCACATACAGGAGATATTAGGAAAGTCAAATTGACAGGCCTCCCGATCAGATTGGATATGACAGATGAGAAAGAGCGGAGGAGTCACCTAGCTTGTGAGCCTGGGTGGCTGGGAGGATGATGGTATAAATCTTTATTATGGACCTATTATGTGCCAAGCACTGCACTGCATGCAAAGAATGAAATACCATTCTCAAATGTTGACTTTCTAAATCAAGGTTTCCTAACCTTTTTATATTCCATGGACACCACGTAAATTTTGGGGTCATTCTTCCCAAAATGTTTTTAAATGAATAAAACAAAATACTTAGGCTGCAGAGCAAACCACCAAAATACGGTCAGCAAAATATTATTTTTTAATTCACAGAGCTCAGGTAAAGAACCCCAGCCCCAGATCTTTTCATGATCCAGAATCTGAGAGCCTGTAGCATGCATGCCCTAGAAACATTCCTTGGACCGTTATGTTTCTGTAAAAGGAGGAGAACGCCCCATGTAACGTCACAGAATCCAGGGTTCTTGGGCCAGCTTCACTGCTAAATAAACAAGGAACTCTGGGTACAGCACCCCCTCTCTCGCTGTCTAGAGCAGGGGTGGGGAACCTGCAGCCTTGAGGCCACATGTGGTCTGGTCTTCTAGATCCTTAAGTGCGGTCCTCTGACTGAATCCAAAGTATTTGTTCTGTAAAATTTAGATTTGGTCAAAAATGGTAAGAAATACATCTCCTTGCATTATGTTCATTTTTATTTTGTTTTAGCGAATTAATGACGTGACAAATTATACTGAGCGTGCACAGCTCAGCCAAGGGATGTTTTGGAGGAGAGGGGTGTCTCTGGTTTCATCGATCTGGGTAATTCCTGATGTGAAATTCACTCCATCGATGCAGAACAGCAACTCATCGACGCCTTTTAGTCTCAGAGAGTTCCCTGGAACGGTGACAAGTAGAGTGACTTAGTCACACAATCTGAATGAAGAGGCAAGACATCATATGATCACAGATCTGGAATCGGATGGGACCTCAGAGGCATTTACTCCACTGCCGCCATTTCACAGATGAAGAAAGAGGGAGCTAGAGAAGCGTGCTCAAGGTCAGACTGGTACTAAGCATCAGAGGGGAGATTTGAACCCACAACCCCTAGAGTTAGGGAACTCTCCACTGTGCCATATTCCCAGGGCTTCCTGATGCTAAGGCTAGCCCTGTCTGTACCATATTATGCTGAGTTGCCACTAAAAGAAATCCATCCAAGAACACTGTTATTTATCTTAATGAGATAGACTTTTTTAAAGTTGAAAATACACTGAAAGACTCCCAATGCCTCATTATGAAAAATCACAAGGAATTTCAGGTCTTCCACCACTTTTCAGTTAAGTGTTTTCTAGCTAAGAGGGGCAGTCAGAACTGCTAGGTTTGAAAAAGGGGGATAATCTATGAAAAATGATTATGGCTTGACTCTGAGTTTTTGAAGTTCTCTTTCTCTCCTTTCCTGGTCTTATTTTATACAGAAAAAAAATGCAGCCAAGCTGAACTAAAGCAAATTGGTTTAATTCCCTTGAGGAGCAAGAACAAATTTTCCCAGCAACTTTCTACTTCAGGCACGCACACGTGAGCTCTTGGATGGAATGTACAAGCAATTAACTACCTCCGTCTGGAACCAAACAAAACACTAGCCTTCTGAGAGCAGAACACCACCGGGCAGAAACCTGGGCATGCAGTGAAAGAACGTAGCAAAGCAAAAGGAACGAGATGGGGGAGCAAGGTCTGGAAAAATTAATGACCCTTTGAAGGCAAGATTGTACCTGGGGTGCTCTAAGGGCATCTACATGAAGGGAAGGGGTAGCAAGGGGCAGTTTAAGTAACTTTATCAAAGTGGAATTTAAGCAGTTTTCCAGAATTACCCAAGCTTTTGACATTATCAAGAAAAATATGTGTGTCTTCTTAACAGAAACAGGTGTGTGACTCATTTTGCTGAGAATGTCGACAGTGATGTCATTCCAACAAAGGGTCCAAGACTCAATATCCAAGACAAAGCTATATACTTCACATATAATAATGGACAACTATCAGGGCAGCTAGGTGGCGCAGTGAATAGAGCACCGACCCTGGAGTCAGGAGGACCTGAGTTCAAATCCAGCCTCAGACACTTAACACTTTCTAGCCATGTGACCTTGGGCAAGTCACTTAATCCCAAAAGCCCCCTCCAAAAAGCAAAACATTTAAATAAATTAAAATAATGGATGAGTTTTAACACAATCTGGGATCCTCATATCTCATTAACATGAACACCAACATAATTGTCACTCATCAGCATCATTCCCAGAAAGCTATTACACAAAACAGAAATATCAGTGGTCTCTGAAATTGCAAATATCTGCTAAATGAGCTTAAATGAACTAGTAGGTCATCCTTTAACATAAGCCTTTTATATAGTCAAAATGTTATTAGGTAAAGTACTATTAAATAGGGGGAAAAAGTATTGTTTAAAAAAATTACAAAGCAGTTAGGTGGCACAGTAAATAGAACACCAGTCCTGGAGTCAGAAAGACTTGAGTTCAAATTTGACCTCAGACACTTAACACTTACTATCTGTGTGACCTTGGGCAAGTCACTTAACACCAACTGCTCTACCTTCCCCCCTCCAAAAGCAATTACTTAAGGAACTGAAAAATAATTGGCCTAGAAGAGTAAATATAACTCTCTTTGGTGATTCTGACAATTTTATGAAAAGACTATTGTATATAAGTGATAACTGGATTTCTTCCAATGCATGTTTTAATTTTTCTTCATACTTAAAAAAATTAAAATGATGAAAGAAAAAGGTTATTAGGCCTATAACATTCACTAATGTCACTCTCTTCCCCCAAGCCACCCACAATGTTCTCCCACTGTCCCTCCATGCCATTAAATCAAGAAAAGAATGGCAAATATATTCATTGTCCATTCAATTACACATAACTCCCTCCCACAAAAAAACAATCTGTAGAAATCTCATAAAAAAGTGGATACGGAGAAGAAAAAGCATCAGTTTGTGGAAAAAGTCAACCAGAAAAAATTATAACCTGGATTTGAGTCAAATTAGAGGCAAATTATTGGTTGTTGATAGGAAGTGACCACTTTGTTCAGCAATCTGTAACAGAGATAGAGGGCATGTGCATGCTCTCTAGATTTGGGAAAACCAGATTTCAAAGGGTTTAGAGCAAATATAGTTAAATACTTTGGGCAAAGCCCAGGAAGGATGAAAGATATTCAAGAATAAAATTCTGAAGACACGAAGGGCAACAACTCCAATATGGAAGAAGAAAATGGATGTCTGAAGAGGCCCACGTGGATACACACGGCACTTACCAACCAACCTGGATTTTAAAAAAGAAATGTGCAGAAGATTTCAGCAAGGTCAGACAAGAGAAGGAGAATATAATAAAAAAAAAAACAGGATGAAGAATATAAAATAAAAGCTCACAATGAGCTAAGGCTGGCAAGGCAAGGGAGGGTTTTAGTTATAGAGACAGGACCTTTGCTTGGAGTGGGTTTATGGGATTAGGAGAATCTGGAGGGAAGCAAAGGCATGTGACTTTATGTTAGCTTTCTCTGCCAGAGAAAACCTTTTACACTGGAAAGGAAAGAATTGAAATTATAACAGTGAGTTGAAACCAAAGGGTGAACAACAAGCCCCAATTTACAGTCTGTAGCTTGTTTACACAGTGGTGCACATCTTGTCTCCCTCAGACTATAAGCTTTGTAAGAATAGGGACTGTCTGTTCTTATGGAGAAAAGGTAGAGCTATAGAGTGGACAATAAAACATTCAAATGAGCCTGGACAGACAGGCTCAAAGAGTAGCTGCTAATGGTTCAAGGTCAGCTGGGCAGGAAGTCCCCTCTGGAGCACCCCCAGGAATCCAGTCTGGGCTCCGGCATGGTCAACATGCTTATAAATGACTTGGAGAAAGGCATAGACATCCAGGTGACATACAGCTGAGAGAGAAAGCTAACACACAGGTCAATACCGTCAAGATTGAGAAGGATCTTAGCACGCTAGAGTAAAGGTTGGCCAACTATAGCCCATGGGCCATGTCCAGCCCACAAATTTGTGTTCAGCCTGCAAGCTAAGAATGAGGTTTACATTTTATAAATGGAGTTTGTCAAGTCCTGGACTGGAGCACCGGGCTAAACCTGACAGACAAAAATCATTAAAGATGAATGCAAAGTCTTGTACCTTGGCACAAAGCATCAACTTCTCAAGAATAAATGGGAAAGTCATGGATAGCTAGATGGGTAGAAGTTGCTCTGAAAAAGATCTGGGCTTAGATCAATCTAAGTCATCAGTACGGCGGCCAAAAAAAAGCTAATATAATCTTGGATTGCATTGAGAAGGGCAAAGTTACAGGAAGTGGGAGGTAACTGTTGCCGTCAGACCTCCTAAAGTACTGGATTCAGCATCACTGTTGAAGGGTTTTTAAAAGCTGGAGAATGTCCCGAGGAGGGCAACCAATATGGCAAAGTGCCTTGCATCTGTATCAGATGAAGAACAGTGGAAGGCACTGGACATGACCAGCCTGGAGAAGGGGATATTCAAAAGGGTCAGGATTGTTGTTCAGTCATTTCGGTCTCTTCTGACCTTTCGGGACCCCATTTGGGGATACTGGAATGGTTCTGTGATTTCCTTCTCTAGCTCAATTTACAGATGAGGAAACTGAGGCAAACAGGATTACGTGACTTACCGAGGTTTACACAGGGAGTAACGAGTCCGAGGCCAGACTTGAACTCATGAAGATGAGTCTTCTCACTCCAGCCACTGTACTACCTAACTGCCTAGGGTCAGGCTACCTGTCTTCAAATATGTGAAGAGGGAGTGCCTGTGTTCTGTTTGGCTACAGAGGGCAGAGCCAAGAACAAAGAAACAAGGGGAATCACCCAGTGAAAAGGCCTTCAAGACAGCTTAAGTCACACCTTCTGCTAAAAACCTTCCCAATCCTCCATAACCTTAGTGCCTTCCCTCTGAGACTATCCCCAATCCATTGTATCTATACCTCATTTGTAAGCAAGGATTCACTCACTGTCTGCCTCATTAGGCATGAGTTCAAGAGAAGGGACTGCTCATTTTTATTTTTTGCCTTTCTTTCACTCGCTAGCACTTAGCAACGTGACTGGCACATAGCAGGTGTTTTTTTAAGTGATAGCTAACTGGCCCTTCCCAACAGCTCCCTGGCCTGATTCTCATTCAATGGGTCAAAGTCACTGGAGCTGATGCTCATGATAAAGGCTGGTTGATTGAAGTGAACTAGGAGGGAAGGTCCCTGCAGGCAGAAAACCTGGGTTTACAAGATCTGATTCGGAGGCCCCATTTCACCATGTACTATTTCTGTAACCTTGGGGAAGTCGCTCAATGACTGAGACTTCAGCTTCCCCATCTGCAGGATGGAGATAATGCTCCCAGGATTTGAAGAAACTTTAGAGATTTAACTAATCAAAATCACTCATTTGACAGAGGAGAAAGTGAGGACTAGGAAATCTCAACTACTTGACAAACGTGAACTGAGGCTCCAGTCCAAGGAAGAGGATCCAGTGTCAGGGCACGTACGGAGAGGGCTTTCCTCCCAGCTCAGCGGGACCTGTCAGAGCTCGCTCAGCTGGCATAGCTTGTCAGGAACCCAGCTTCCTGTCACAGCACAATCCAGCAGGAGGGACAGGGGCAGAGGAAAAATAGCTCCTGTGTGGACAACAGTCTGGGAATACAGGGCCCCTCCCTCCCAACCTGAGCCAAGGAAGAGGTGCGCCATTTTGTGGGGGGTGGTGACTAGTTTTAGCCTTTTAGCACGTTTTCCTGGACTCTTCTTTTTGATTCCATATTTCTTGCCTTGTCATATACATATATATTCATAAAAAATGATTTTTGTTCTCAATATTCTCTTGTCATTTTAACACCATGCACTTACATTGCTCAGGAATGTAACTAAGAACCAAATGACAAGCTTGGACCCAAAGTATGCTTAATTAAATAGTGTTCAAATGCCCCGAGGCATGTACAGAATGACTTACACAGATATTACAGGCGCATTTCATTGCATTAATATTCTTTAACCTATAAAACAATAAAACAACATGCTACAGTGAGCACACCTCTCCCCCCAATACTTGTTTCCTGTCATCTTTTGGAATTCTATTTGCATCTTTTCTTACTAATCTCAAAAGAAACTAGAAGGTGGCACTGGCCCACTGTGCATGAGGAGGACCAGTGTTTGCTCTTGCATACAAACCTCCTTCCCTGCCAGTTCTTACCTAAACAGAAGCGATGATCCTGGTAGAATCCTTTCCCACAGGCAGCCACACACTGCCTTTCTTTCATCAGCAGGGAGGGCTGGCAGGACGAGCATTCAAACCCATTGGCACATGTGGCACACTCCTGCTGGCACGCTGTTCAGCCCACGTCCGGGAGAAAAAAACAACACCAAATTAGCTCAAAGACTTCACCCCAATGACTAGCCATGTAAATCTTAGGACCATGCTTCACATGCCATCCAGACATCCACCAGGCCCTAACCCACAGAGGTGCCTTCTGCTCAGCCTTCATCGACATCCACCCCCATACCTTCTGTTCCATATTTGGCTCTTTCTCCAGAAACAACAATAAATCAATAATATTATTGCAACTGAAAAGGAAATGACAATTTACCACTTTAAGGATTCATTCACCATCTCTGTCCCTACTTAGACCTGCTGGTCACCATTCCCCTAGATACATTACATGCTCCTATTAGAATTCAAGCATCTTGAAAGGAGGGATTTCTCATTCCAATCTGGACCCAACTCACTGACTGCTGATCTTGTCTCAAACATAGATAGATAGACAGACAGGCAGGCAGATAGACAGATAAACAGATAGATAAACAGGCAGGCAGATAGACAGAGATAGACAGACAGATAGATAAATAGATGGATGGATGGACAGATAGACAGGCAGATAGAAAGATAAACAGAAAGACAGGCAGGCAGGCAGATAGAGAGATAGACAGACAGATAAACAGGCAGGCAGATAGAGAGAGATACACAGACAGACAGACAGACAGACAGATGGATAGACAGATTGACGGATGGATGGATGGATGGATGGATGGATGGATGGATGGATGGATAGACAGACAGATAGATGATAGAATCAAAGATAGATGTTACATAGAGAGATAGTGAACAGATAGACCTAGACAGACAGATAGTAAGATAGATCAATAGATAAAAAGACAGATAGACAGAGAGATAGATGATACAGATAAATAGAGAGATAAATAGGTTAATTCAGTGGACTGGACATCTACTGGCTATCGTAGTCTGGACGATGGGCAATCTTGACCCTCTTCTTTCTTCCTGTATGGGTCAGTAGGTCTTTGTCTTCGGAATCACAGATCACACTGAGGAAGTCACATAAAGTTCTGGGGCTCAAACAGCTCACAAAATGCCATCCACAAACAGGAGCAGCATTTGGAAGACCTCACTATCTAAAAGGAATCTCTGTTCTATCTGAGCTCTGCAGGGTTGCTCTGTAACCACCTTCCACATCCATCCATCTCCCTGTTTTATGCCTCATTTGATGTTAATAGTCAGAGGGCCATTGAACAAAGTTACCTCGGTGGTTGTGTCTACAAAGGAATCTTGCCAGATCTTAATATGCTCAAGAAAGACTCTTCATTAGGGAAGTTAAATCTCCATTTTACTACATCAATATTGAGGCAAGAAGGGGTTGGGGACAGTAAACAAACAAGAAGCCCAGTGAGATTCTGTCTTCTCAACACGCTCTCTCCAGCTCTGTGACTGCAAAGACATGGTCTGCAGCAGAGAATTATTTGTGAAAGCCTACTCATTCCCTCCATATAGATTCATCAAGGATACATTATAAGACTAATGATTCCCATAAAGATTTTTATAGGAAAATGGATGTATGATCTGGAAATTATTGAAGGCTTTTCAAATACCTTTTTTAAACAGTTGTTAACATTGTTTATGATTCTTTTTCTGCTTTTTTCCCTCTTTCTAAGACATTCTATGAAATGATCTCTCAATACCTCTGCTATGGTTATCTGTGGTGTGAGTTCCTTATGCTTCATTGGTGTCTGCCAACTTTGTTGACTTGCCCAGGGATGCTTGACCAGGTTTATACACATCATAACTAGCAGGCCTGGCATTAAATTCCAGATCTTCTTACTCCAAATTCAGCAATCTTGCTACTTCATGATTCTGTCAATCACCTCCTGTTTGCTAAGACACAGCAAGGATCATTCAAATGGATAATGTAGAGCGTTCTCTATTGCTGATGCCTTTCTACTCTCCTCTTGAAGAAAACATTTCTGATATATAGACATGAAGGTTCTGAGTAGTATTCACACCCTGGGCTTATTTTACTTCTTAAATTTGAACTAGATTTTCCAAGTGACTTTTTGCCACCCTTTCATGCTCTCACATTTGTGATGAATTTTCTCACCAAAGAGCACAGTACCTGTTGACTTAGAGAATCTTGTCAAGGTCTTCAGAAATCTTCTCTACCTCTCCATCCTCCACTGGTGCATGAGCTACAATTACCTTTCTGGGGATCTTTTTGATTTTGCTTCATTCACAATGCCTTATTGTGCTATCAGCACTTCAAGATGAGATGATCATGTGTGTTGTATGAATGATTTCTACTGTCCTTGGCATGTGACAAAACCTGTGTTTTGAAAACCTGTGAGCCGTCATTCTATTTTGTTACAAATTCTTTTGGTGTTTTGTGTTTTTAGTTCTGGAGAGGACATCAATATAAATGCGGTCAACTTGTTCCAGTAATACATTTCATTACATGACTACAATTGGGCCACCTCCGATCAGGCGAGTTATATATAAGGGAAGTCAAGAAATCTGGCAAAGCCCTGACCTCCTTCCACTTACAAGCTGCAGGACATTCTGACAACTTACTTAAAATCCCTCAGGTTCAATTTCATCAACTATAACTGGCCTAGAAAATCTCTCAGGTCCCTTCCAACTCTAAAAATTAAGCTGGAAAACCTATATCTTAGTAACGGTTTAATGTATAAGATCCAGGACCTGGGAAGAGTTAATTTATCTGCTGTTTGTTGCTGTCACTGCTGTTCAGCCATTTTAGTCATGGCCAGCTCTTCTTGATCTCGTTTGGGCTTTTCTTGGCAGGGATACTGAAGTGCTTTGCCATTTCCTTCTCCAGCTGAAATGGCAATATAATTTGAATTTGAAGATCCCTTTGTATTGGCAAACGTAACAGGTACATAGCACTTAGTAATTAATCAAGCCGCTGTTAAAGAAAAGTAGGAAGTTCTGTTGTTGATGTCACAGGAAAGGGCTGGTTGAAACAGGAAGGAGCTGATGCCGTGTGTATATAAGAAGTCCCTGCTGAGCAGATAGATCTTCTTGGAGCAAGCTTTATGGAGGCAGAAGCTGCTGCTGCTGCTTCTGGGGAGGCTGAAGAGTAAAGCCCCCCCCCCAGGCTGGAGAGAATGATTTTGATTTTGAGAACCAGGTTGAAGTGATTTTGATTCTGGAAACCAAATGTAATGGGAATCTGAAGCTCTTTCCTGCCCCTAGCCCCTTTGCTTAAGTGGCTTTGAGAATGTTCAAGTGGAGCCCGTGGTGAGAAGCTTATTTGAGGGGGGGGGGGGGGGGGG
>CM053601.1:17161219-17176450 GCA_028646575.1 Pseudocheirus occidentalis
CTCCTTTCCCAGTTCCATCAGTATTAAGTCTATTATATGACTTATGAATTCTGATCAGTGCAGAGACCAAGCATAAGTTTAGTAGACTGATGATGAGACGCTCCTCCTGCCTCTTAGCTGAGAGGGTAACCCAGATGTACAGAAGTGTATTTTAGGATGTGGCCATTATGTTGATTAGTTTTGTTTGATTATACTTATCAGTTAAATAAAGTACATCTGTTTTGGTGCATGGACTAAGTTTCTGGGGAATGATAGAGTTGCCAAAGAAAGAAAAGAAAATTAATAGAACACTAAAAAAATTATGCAAGCTCAGAATAGGACTCAAGGTAATTTTGTTCTAAACTTGTTACTTTCAGTTATACTTAAGACAAAAAGCAAACCCCAAGATTAATTGATGGCTGTCTATAAAATCTTTTTTTGTTCTTTTTCTTTTAAAATTTCTAGGTTTGTCAATGATTAAATTCATAATAAAAATAAAATTTAACAAGTCTCTTGTGTTCAAAGCAGTCTGGCATATTACATAGAGTCTGGTCCTGTTGCTGACATTTATTGACTCTTGGAAAAGTCAGTTGGGGAAGTCACTTGACCCCTTAGGTAACTCTCTAAGACTTTATGAAACTGTTGTGGATCTTCATTGATGGGAGCCTCCTATCCCAATAAAATCAACCCCAAATCTGGATCCCAATAAGATCTAGACCAAAATTAGCCAACCAATCAAAAGCAGGGCTAGGCACTGTGACAGATCATGGGTTCAAAAGGCTAAAAATAAAGCAGCACCTGCCCTTGGGGAGCTTGCAATCTATTGGACAAGAGAGGTATAGTGTATGTCCTCCAAGCCTTTCAAGCTTCTCCTTGACAATGACCAGAATGTTCTTTCCACTAGTCCAGCCTACAGTAACTCAGGGTTATTCTGTGCCACCGTCACAGTAGAAGGTTCCACATAAAGGTGGACGAGGAAAACAGTAGTGAATGGATTGAAAACATTTCAGTCTTAAGGGCCTAGGTCTGATTAGTAGCAAAAATCACATTGTAAACCTCTGACTTTCCTCATTCTCCATTTTGTCTCATGCTCTTCTTTTCCCTCTTCTGAATAATGTAAAGTCTTGAGTGAAATTTGGCCCTCCGGAGATTAAACTCTTTAACATGGAGTTTTGAATTTAAAAGTCTTTTTATAGGATCATAGATTTAGAGTTTGAAAAGGACCTTAGAAACTATTTAGTCCAACCCATTCATTTTACAGATTGGTAAACTGAGGCCCAGGCACATGACATAATTTGTTCAAGGTCTTAGACTTAACTTCAGGTCCTCTAATTCTTGCTTATTCCTTCTAATGACTCTTGTTGGACTAGAGTAAATAAAGTTCTCACCTGCGGCAACTGACTTTGTCCTTAAACAAATAAAAAATGAAAATAAGATTTGCTCTGGCTCATCCACCTTGCATGGAACTCTTCTATCCTGGGCTACTTCTGTGCAGGCCAACACTTGTGTGTCCTTAATGCGGCTCTGTGGTCAGGGCAGCACTCCAGTAATTCAGGGCTTTGACCTAATTTAACATAGAACTCAGTTGACTTACCTTAATTCCTTTTAGAGCAGCTAGGTGGTTCGGTATATAGACTGCTGACCCTGAGAGTCAGGAATACCTGAGTCAAGCCAGCCTCAGACACCTGGGCAAGTCACTTTACTGCTGACTGCCACAGTCTTCTCAACTGTGAAATGGGAATTTTAATAGCACTTACCTTGCAGGGTTATTGTGAGAATCTGTTGAGATGTTTGTTAAAAAAAGAAAAACACAGTGCCTGGCACATAGTAGGCATTCTGTGAATGCTCGCTTATTATTATTACAATGATAATTATTATTATGTGATGACAGTGAAGATCAGAGACTAAAAATATGTATGGTATACTCTTTTTTGGTCAATCAAAATACAGCGTGCTGAAAGACATTCTCATCATTCCTATATTTAACACACTGTGCAATGTACTTTGAAGCAAAAAGCCTCCAGTGTTATTAGAAATTATATGATCCCATTTTGCTTAGAGAAATATTGAGAACCAAGCAAGTAGTTGTCAGAACACAGGCAGAAAACGTCTTAACCACTGCGGCTCAGACTTCTGAAGTCTGTCTTAGCTGGATAATCAGTAATTCGTCTAGTTGGATTCATGGACTTCTGGGTCAAAGTCCTATTTTAAAAATTTATGAACTTATGTGCTGATATAGTGTTTACAAATGCCCACTATGATATGTGAAGAAACCTTTTTCTTCTGAGATGAGAAAGGAAGCCTCTTCCTTCTGAGGAATGGGCTCCTCAGTAGCTAAGCCTATGTATCCTTTATGCTTTCCTGCTTCCCTACCTCCCCTTTGAAAGTGCCGTCTGTCTTCTTAGAGCTCCTGAAAATGCCAAGGGTAAGGAAAAGTAGACACTGGTCTATCTGACCTGCCAGCCCAGAAAGTTTTTGTCTGAAAAATTCCCCTAACAATCAAAGAGATGAATGATTAGATGCCAGGATGGGGAAGAATTGGGCAGGCTTGGGTATCAACCGATCACGCCTGCCTCTTGTTCCTGGTTCATTCCCTGGCATTTGCATGTGTGTTTGCCAGCCTGTGGACTGGCACCAAGTGATTTGTAAAAATTACTCTAAATGAAACTGGGAGCTTGGCGGGGTCTTGCCTCTGAGCTGAAGCTGGCTCTCCTAAATCAATGATGACGAAAAACAGGAGGGTACCCGGGTCAGAGTAGCTTTGGACAAAGAGGAATCATTTATCCTTGCTTGGCAAATAGATTATGGAAGCAGTTTATGTGTAGTAACCTTGGTCTTATGTTGAAAGACTAGTTTAGAATTTCTCCATGGTTTGCTAATAATACAATTACTCTGCTCACCTCTCTCTTACTCATCATATTTCTAGGTTAAGAATCTTCCCTACCCTCAATGTAAGGAAGCCAAAGTTATTTGTTTATTTACTTAAATTTAATTTATTTAGTGTTTGTTTATTTAGTATTTTACTTTCCCCTGGTTACATGGAAAAACACTTTTTAACAAGGAAGCCAAATTTAAAGGAATGTTAAGAGGAGTCTGGGTAATAGACATTTCTAGAAGCTCAATGAATTTGTCATCCCATTATAATCTAACCAAAGGGTGCTATTCACAGTTTTCTCTGTTCATCCTGCTCTAATTTCTATGACTCAGTGAAATTTCCTCCCCACCTTCCTCCAGTCTCAACAGGTTGAAATCCATCCTATCCCTTCATGGCCCAATGCATACTCTTCAATAGAACTCAACACATGTGCCCAAAATAGACAACTGCATGATATTTAGGGATAGGGTACTAGATGGTTGCGGATCAGAAAAGGACTCGTAGGGTGTGGTGCTTGAGCTGTGCTCGTGTGACTCCCAGATTAATCTTTCTAGCTGTGTTCTTCTCCCTGAGTTTCAGGAGACATTTCCAGCTTTGTATATCTAGGAGATATTTCAAACTTAGCATGCCTAAAATTGAACTCTAATTTTCCGCCTAAATCTTGTGATCTTGGCATTGATTCTGACATACCACTCTTTATAGTCACAATCAATGGCCAGATCCTGCCTTTTCTGCCCTCACATCTCTTTTTTTTTTCTTTTTGGAGGGGGGAAAGGAGGGCAATTAGGGTTACGTGACTTGCTTAAGGTCACATGGCTAGTAAATGTTAAGTGTCTGAGGCCGGATTTGAACTCAGGTCCTTCTGACTCCAGGGCCAGTTCTCTAGTCACTGTAACACCTAGACACCCCTGCTCTCACATCTCCTGATTGGAATTCCTTTCCACTCACACAACTGCCTTTTTAATTCAGTCCTGTTACCCCTCACCTGGATTATCTTAATGATTTCTGAAATGGTCTCTTTGGCTTAAGTATCCCAGGAATAAGGATTCCTGCCAAAGAAATTTTCCGTAAGCACATGACTCCCCTAAGCAACCAATGCCACTGGTTTTCCATTGCCTCTAGGATAAAATATAAACTCCTTTGGTTACCTTTTAAAACATTTTCACAACCTTGTCCTAACCTACCATTCTAGCCTCATGGATATTGCTCTTCCTTCCTTCTGAACTCTGGGAATCAGCCTTCTCTCTGTTAGTCTAAAAACCCTGTTCAGTTCCTGTCTCTGGGACTGTCTACCCCCATGGGGTTCCCAATATTCCTTTAAGATCAGGCACTGTCTTCTGTGTAAGGCCTTTACTTCATGATTTCCCCCTCCCCAACTATTTCTGCCCTGTCTCCCAAACTACCTTGTGTTTAACTACTTTATGTATATGTATTAACTTTATGATGCAAGTCTTTTTACAGGTACTTCTTGTCTCCTCCAATAGCACGTCAGCTCTTTGTCACTAAGGAGTGTAGTTTTCTTTGTACTTTTATCCCCAGGGCCCAGCACGGTGCCTGGCACCAAGCAAGAGTTTAATAAATACTTGTTGCTTGATTGTAAGTAGGGAGTCCATTCCAGGTATGGGAGACAGACCACACAAAGGCTAAGAGATATCACTTTCTCCCCACTGTGGTTCCACCAAGTTGGCTTCTTTTCTGACATTCTTTTCAAAGAACATCCCTGGGCTTCTCCCCAACTGCGGGCCCCTTTCCATCTCTGACTGCTCTGGTTATAGCTTTCTTTCCAGATGGCCTTCCTCATTTCTTCCTCACCATAAAGCTTATCTTTTTACTTGTATTTTTCTCCTTTTCTTTCTAAATATTTATCCTGAGAGAATATACCGGATACGCTTCTTCTGATTGACTGTCAGGGTCAAGGTCCCATCCTCCCTTGTCTTGGGCGCTGTTCCTACTTGTAGGAAGATAGTACCAGGTGGGGGATTGGGAGTGATGAGAGGCCAGCAGGGGCTGCATTATCCACTTCTGCTATCTTAGTGTCCTTGGCTCTTTAAGGAAAAGCTGCGCTGGTGTTGAGAGACTCTCAGCTCTTTGCCCTTGTCTTTCCTTCCCCTGTAGTGGTAAAAGAAATTAAGCGAGGAGGTTCTAGCACAGGAAATTGTATAAGTCCATGCAGATTTATGAAACCATGTGACTTCTTCCAGTCAGAAAAGGGAGGCATCTTTCATCCTCTTAAAAAATAAATACCCCCCTCTTCTAAAAATCCAGCAGACCAGGATCCGTCACCTGGCATGATCCTGGGTCTATTCACAGTTCTCTCTGTTCATCCTGCTCCAATTTCCATGGCTCAATAAAATTTCCCAGTAGGTACAATACCATAGGAGGTATTTAACAAATGCTTATTGGTTGAACTTTACTATGGAACAAACCGACTAGGTATTACTTGAATGTAAGCACACCGTTTTGTTGGGTTTTTTTGTTTTTGTGTGGTTTCTCCTGGCAACTGTATTAGCAACATAGTTCCTGAGAGCTAATTTCTTAAAGTACATGTATTCCTGAGATTTAAAGTGATTTAGACACAGTCTTTAGCCCTGATTTTCAGCCTCCTTCTCCCTGATTATAACCAAAGCTTACTTTTGTGGTTGACTTATGAATGCCTGAGAGGCTAACCCCCTCCAAATTCACATATGGATATGTGCACTTAGAGAAAAAGACCAGGGAAAACTGGGTCACTCCAGTTTTCCCATTCCTAGGCTTACCAATAAATCTCATGAGAGCTGGTATTGTTCTGAACCTAGCAAAGGATCTTAAGACCACTTTTGTAAATGGAGCAGACCCTTAATAATACACTTTCCTCATCTTTATTATATTTTCTTTATTTTTAATTCATGGAATAAAGCAAGCATTTCCATAACACAATACTAAAAAAGAGGATTGAACACAAAATTGCAAATCCGCCACGTTTAACTAGCTATTCCCTTCAAATGTACAAAAAAATTATCAGGTGAATTTCTTTTCTCCCCCACTTTTTTCCTTCTCTCCCCTCCCTCCTCTACCCTACAGATGGTTACCATCAGACACAAATAGGTACATATATGTAAAAATTATTCTATACGCACTGCTATTTGTCATTTCTTTCTCTTAATGTAGATATATATTATATGTCCTCTAGTTTTAATTTGGGTATCCATGATAGAATGACTTGGCTGCTCAAAGTCATTTTTTTTCTTTTTGGAGGTTAGTTGGGGTTAAGTGACTTGCCCAAAGTCACACAGCGAGTTTTTGTGTCAAGTGTCTGAGGCCATATTTGAACTCAGGTCCTCCTGACTCTAGGGCCGGTGCTCTATTCACTGTGCCACCTAGCCACCCCTCAAAGTCATTCTTTAAACAATATAGCAGTGATATTTGTAGATCCTATATTTGATTGCATGCTGCCATGGCAGGGGGAAGGGGGAGCAGAGGGAGGGGGAGAAAATTTGAAACTCAAGGGACTGTGGAACTGAATGTTGTAAAGTAAAAGTAAATAAACAAATTAATTAAAAATATAGCTGTTACTATATACAATGTTCTCTTGGTTCTGCTCACTTTACTTTCATCATTTCATTGAACTCTTTCTACACCTTTCTAAGATTATCTTTAAAATGAAAGGATTCACCCAGTGGCTTGGTCTCCCTTTCAGTTAAAGCACTATGATCCTATAACTTTAATAGTGATTCTTTCTATAAAAGCTTAGGGTAAGGGGGCAGCTAGGTGGTACAATGGATAGAATGCCAGGCTTGGAGTTAGGAAAGCTCATCTTCATGAGTTTAAATTCAGCCTCAGATATTTACTAACTGTGTGACCCTGGGCAAGTCACTTAACCCTGTTTGCTTCAGTTTCCTCATCTGTAAAATGAACTAGAGAAAGAAATGGTAAATCACTTCAGTATCTTTACCAAGAAGACCCCCAAATGGACCCCCAAATGTTCAAGAGTTGGACAGAAGTATAATGACTGCACAACAAGAAATGGATATATGCTGAGAATAATCTTTTTAAAGGATGCTTAAATATATACAATCAGACTGACTGTGAATGAAAGAAAAGAAAAGATGATTTTTTGCCTTTCTTTGTAAGCCCTCCTCCCATTTTGCATTTTTTGGCATGTAGGGGGTACTTAATAAATCTCATTGACTTGACCAAGGATTGTGTTAATTTCTGACTTCTCCTTCTCTCTGTCTCCACCTTGGGCATTTAGAATGAAGAGGTGGCTCGCCTCCCTGGGAAATGTTGCCCGCAGTGTCTGCCAAGATCTTGTTCCTCAGCTGGGAAGGTATACCAGGTAATCCATCTTGGGTGTGCCCACCACTCTCCCTGTGACCCTCCTCTGACCCTCTCACATCCCTTCTGGCTGACTTTTTGCCAGAATTAATAACTCTTGCTTTTTCCCTCCTTCAAGGAAATTTTTTATGGGGAAAAAATTGCAGAGGATTAGAAATGTAAAGGAATATTCTGGCGGGTGGCTCTTTGTTCCATGTGCTAGTAGGTAAGATATTTATTGCTCACACAATTTGAATTAGAAAATAAAATATTACTGGTGATAGCCACCTTATGAATGTCCTCATATCTTCTGGGACCTGGGCTAAATATATATGCCTATGTATGTTTCTACCTATCTGTACACATACATACATATATTTATATACATATATATGTACACACATATATATGAAGATAATCTATATATTTAAATAAATTACATATTTAGACAGCTCTAGATACATGAAGATATAGGGCCAACTGGGTGGCACAGTGTGCACCAGGCTTGGAGTCAGGACGACTCATCTTCTTGAGTTCAGATCTGACCTCTGACACTTCCTGGCTGTGTTACCTTGAGCAAATCACTTAACCCTGCTTGCCTCAGTTTCCTTATCTGTAAAGTGAACTGGAGAAGGAAATGGCAGACGACTCCAGTTTATTTGCTAAGAAAACACCAAATGGGGTCATAAAGAGTCAGTGACCAAACAGTACGATATGAAGATAAATATATAGATAGAGACACATAGCTTTCTGTATACGTGTTAGCAGTACCTAGATGCCTTATTGCCTCAGCAATGGAAATATGTAGAGAAGTAGAGGGTTTATTTTTTTCTCTCTCCAAGTGCCTTGTACGTAGTGGGAATTTGTAAAATTTTGGTTGAATAAATTAAATTAATAAAGGCATATTCTTTCCCTTGAGCATCTAGCTGACTGGGAGGGGACAAATTTGTTTAAATAAATTAACAAGCCAGTAGTTTTGTTTTTTTTTTTGGCTGGTGCCAGCCATAGACTAAGAGCTGGACCAATGAAGCCTGTTGGGAATTCCTTTTTAAAGGGAGACGTTTTCAGAAATGCCTTTGCTTTGGATAGTGAGAATGGCTGGTAGTATAATGTCTTCGGTTGACACTTCAAATTCGCTTTGAACATTTGTTTACCGCTAGTCTAGAAGATGATGTTACCTGGATTAACCATTGTCCAGGCGCAGGTTCATTAAATTTTATGAAGCAAATATATTTGACGCAACCATGGTATAATATAATCAGCTGACTTTGGAAATGGAAGCCCTGGGGTCAAGCCCTACCCCTCTCACATCTTGACTGTGTGACTCTGGGACAGTCACTTAACCTCTTCTTGTGCCTGGCAACTCCCTAAGACTTAAGTTTCAGAGAAGTGGCTGATTTCCATCGGTAGAAATAGTTCCTTGTTTCAGTGCAGTTGAATCACCCTCTCTCTTATTCTCCATACTAGTGAAATAGAGTAAAATTCCTTCCCTCAAACAGTACTTTATCAGTTTGGGATGTCATACCTCCAGTGTTTCTCTGTGCTATTTAATATTTCCAGCAAGTCTTGTGTGGCTTTGGGAAGGGATTTTGAGTGAGCTTTTCTTCTGTTCTAATGACAAGCGACAGTCCCATAATTCTTCATACAGGACAGTCTGCTCTCACCCAAACAGCTCATTTTATAGTCCAGTCAAAATGTGGTCCATCACCCGAAGAGACGGGCCGTGGGTACCATGTCACCTTAGAAATGCCTTGGATAGTTGGAAGGAATTTCTGTCGAGTTTCATCTCTTCAGGGATTTGAGAGGAAAACAGACATAGTGACATTTTCATGAGAATCTGGATCATTTGATGATCTCTTTCCATCTGTCTCCATCTCTCTGTCTATATCTATGTATATATTAAGTATGTATCAATATTATCTGTGTCTGTGTTATGTATGTCTATGCATTTCTACCATCTATTTGTCATCTATAACTATGTGTATGTGTGTATATATATCTGTATATATGGATATCTGTTATCTCTCTGTTTCTCTTAATCGTCCCTCAGTCTCCTTATTATCTGTCTATATCTCTGTAGGTCTCTTTCTGTTTGTCATCTGTATCTACCCATCTGTCCATCCCTCCATGTACATCTATCTATGTATTTCTCATCTATATTTATGTATCTTTCTCTGTCTCTGTGCTTATCAGTCTGTCACTTTGTAGATATACATATAGACACATACATTTTAATTGATTTTTCTATCACCTTAATTTTTGACTCTGTATCTTTCCCTTGCCCAAGGAGACATTTGTTGCAACAAAGAATATTAATCAAAGAGGAGAAAAAAAACCAGTTCCACAAAACTAGGTAGCACATCAGCTGAGTCCAACAAAATATGTGAGGTTTTGTCACCATAGGTCTCCACGTTTGCCAGGAAGGTGATTTTTCTTATTTTTTTTTCCTTCATGCGTCCCTCAACATTAAGGTGTATTTCCTAAACGACATCTCATCTTTGAGAACAAGTTTTGCTCCTCAGGGAGGCTGCCTTCCTCTCTGCCAGCCAGCCCACCGTCCTCTTGGGCCCTCCCCACCCCGTTTTGATGTTTAGCCAGTGGTTTTTTTTGCTTCTTTCATGCAGCATGGTGAGCAGTGGACTGAAAATGCTTGTACTACATGTGTATGTGACAAAGGAGAATCCAGATGCCACACACAAGAGTGTCCTCCACTCACCTGTGAAAAGGTATTTAGGGGAATACAGTTGGACCCTTATTAATGCCATTAGTTTAAGAGATGCTAGTACATGACCAGGGTACTCTACCATGAAGTCAAGAATATCTTTTTTCATCATCTTGACACAGATGTGTTTATGGAGAGATGAAGAGAAGAAGGTTGCTTGTGTCAGTTGAACTAGAAACAGGAAATGAGTAGCTTACAATCAATTTTAGCACCTTGCAACATTTTGACAATGTTGATGATTTGCACTCTTCTCCCACCCACCATTTCTTGACTTGTGATTCTGAGCTGCATCTCTTTCTTTTGCTCTAGGGTGAGAACAAAGTACACCATCCCAGGGAGTGCTGTGATAAATGTGTGGCATCTACAGGAAACTGCTTGTATAATGGGATTCTTAGGTATCACGATGAAATGTGGAAGGGCTCTACTTGTGAATTTTGCACATGTGATCAAGGTCAGGTGACTTGCCATGTTGGAGAGTGTGCCAGCGTGAAGTGTACCCAGGTGAGAAACTAAGGAATATAAGTCACCTTTACTAATAGTAAAGGTAGATATTTATCTGGGATGGGTTGAGTATGTTTTGTCCAGAGGCAGGGGGATGGACTTATTGAACCTTTAAGGTCCTCTCTAGTCTAAGAAATTAGTCATTGATGTTCAGACCAGGCTGAAGGAGGTCTAGGATTGTGATGAACTTATAGAGAATCTGGTGAGAAGGGTGACCTGGAAAAATACAAGACAAGGTGGAGTGATTCTGAATGGTGACCAGTCAAGCAAAGCAATCATTGCTGGTGGCTTGTCCAGAAGCATGAGTATGCCAGGCTCAGTTCCTGTCAACATCTTACTAGCAGCACCAATGGAAAAGGAGCCCTAGCAATATGGCAGCAGAGAAAGAACAAAACACGTTTTTCCCTGCCTAAGGAGGAAAGAACAGTCTCATAAAGAATTAATTCCATTGACCTCTGCCGTTTGCAGAATCTCCAGAAGCTTCTGACAAAGTAAGCAAGAGGACATTACATAGTGGGACCTCCCTTCTGCTTCCCATTGTGCTTTATCTGATCAAGCTGTAAATAGACACAGCACCAGATGAAAGAAGGGGAAAGACCGTAAGAAATCTGTGTCCTTCCTAGCAGTGAGGCAGACCCCGCAGGTCCCAGCAGGCCAGCCTGTCTTAGATCACCACAAGAAGTGCTATGACAAGACCCCCAACAATAAGGCATCTGTGCCCGGGAATGTCAGAAGTAAATCAGCATTTTATCCGTCCACTGGCCTTTTTTTAAAAGCAACATTCTTACCAAAGTTCTTGGGTGCTTACACCACCCCAAACACTCCTCGTCATCCTTACTCGTGTAGTCAGAACTAATCTGTAGCCATATTGTAGCTTGGTGGTTTTATTTTATTTTATTTTTGTTCTTAAAATTGGCTTAAAATAAATTCTAAGGGAGAAGAGAAAGGCATGTTAACTTAAAAAAAAGACTAGTGTTCATGCTTGTGGCACATTATTCAGAGCTCAGCTTAGAGCTAGCTGTCTCCTCTCATGAGTGATATATGTGCCTCCCCCTCAATATTATCTTGTGTTTTTGAATATATTTAATAATATAGCTGGGATTTATGTAGTAACTTAAGGTTATAAAGCATTTTTACCAATGCTGCTTCACTTTGCATCATATTAATGTGTTTTATTATATTTAATATGTTTCTGTTACCTCAGGTGAGGCAGTGAGGAGTTATAGTAGGTAGAGCACTGACCTGGGGTCAGAAAATACCGAGTTCAAATCCAAACGCTGATAGGTACTACTTGTATGATCCTGGACAAATTATTTCTCTACCTGCCTCAGTTTCCTTACCTGTAAAATGTACGAAGCACACCATCCCAGGGCTGTGATAAATGCATGGCATCTCCAGGAAACTGCTTGTGTAATGGGATTCTTAGGTATCACGATGAAATGTGGGAAGGCATGCACGATCAAGGTCAGGTGACTTGCCATGTTGGAAAATGTGCCAGTGTGAAGTGTGCCCTGCCAGGGTTACTGTGAAAAATGAGGGGAGACAATATTTGTAAAATGCTTTGGAAACCTTTATGCGCTGCATGACCGCTAGCTGTCATACGGTAAAATAAATGAAATAAGCAGAAACAGAATAAAAAATAATAAATATATTTAGTATGTATTTATATTGCAAGATTTCTTTGTATCCCTGATACTTAGAACAGAGCCTGAACATTAATAAGTATTTAATAAAAGCTCAATGAATTAATTATTAAATTGATATCAAAATGAAATTGGATTGATGGGGGTGGAGGGGTGTGAGTTGAGAGAGGGGATTTCCCTCAGGGAAGTGCCTTGATTTCTGGGTGGGAGTCTCTGAAGGAGAAAAGGCTTTGCGTGACGTGGGTAAGGAGGGTAAGATGGTGGCGAAAGTTTAGCAGATACCCAATCAGAGCAATTTCATTTTGTTTTACAGAGCAAGTTCTTATAAGAGGCTTCTTGTAATCAGAGCCACGTTCTCTATCTAGCAGGGTACTGACGCAGTAGTCTGGGGCATTCAGGCCCTGTGACTATAAATAGCCTCCCTATTTAAGGCTCCCTGTCTCACCAGGTCTACTTGGCAGTGTTCTTTAGGAGTGGAGTCTGTTGTGTCTAGAGTAGATTTTTGAGGGATGAGGAGAGCCCTGTTGCTTCTTAATATTGAGGCTCACTTGACTTACAGATCTCATTTTTAAAAAGAGATTTTGGTTGTATTCATATTGATCCTTATCAATGCTCTGCTCCAAATATATCTGTATAGTCTTCAGATGCGGTACACGCATTTTCTGTACGATACTTTCTATATAAATGGCTCTCCTGTACACATCACCCATTGCAAAAGGCTCTCTAATCATTGCTGGTCAGCATTAATTATAATTGACAGTGAGGAAAATACTTTACTCCCACCACTCCCAATTGCTTGTCAAGACCCCAAGAAACATAAAAACCCTCATGCCCTTTGGAATGATCTAAGTGCCAGGGGTCACAGAGATACAAAAATAAGGTCTTTGTTTTCAAAATCCATGTATTTTGACTTGGATGCATCCTCAGATGCATGCAGAAGGATAACAGCACTAGGAAATCAAGTTGATTATTGACTAAAGATAGACCTTTCTGGACCCCTCCCTACTTCTGTTCCCCTTGTTGTTCATCCTTCGTTCTTGAACAGGACCAAGACATCAGGAAGATGATGCCATGATGTGCAAGTGCATTGGATTTAAGTGAGGCAGGGCTGTGCAAAGTCACTTTTGCCTCTGGAGTTATTTGGGTTCAGTGGCCAGATACAGATCAGGATGACTGGACGTGGTCCTTTATTCTCTTCCCCTTTGAAGTGGCTTGAAGGAATTGGATGATAAGAATCAGAGCTATGGCTGATTTTTCTAGAACAAATAGGAATCTTTTGGTCTTTCTTAGGGTTCCTTAGGATCAAATTAAGCATTTTAAAATTAATAACAGTAATACCTAACTTAATAATAGATCCAAATGATCACTTCACATTTGAAGTGCTCAGGGAAAATTGTGGTCGTTAACTCAGCCTAGTCAAGCCCTTTGGTAATGAGAATAAGATCATTAATTGGAATCCTACATGGTCCCATGAATTTAACTCTGTTCTAAGGCTGCAGACTGGACTGATAACTGTGGTCATTTGTTTAATTTATCTCCTAGATGAGGACAAAATCATGTCTGTCTCTTAATGGATTTACAGGGCTCTTGTCTTTCATGGCCATCGTTCCTTCTGGTTAGTCTTTCCCCTCCTGGTGTTCCTGATGCTGCTTTCTGGATTCTCTTTCTACCTGTCTCCCCATTTCTTCTCCTCAGCTCTTGGATCATTATCCCTCTCCCACTTCTCATATGTGGATATACCCCAGAACTCATTTTTGGGTCCTGTTTTTTTTTCTTCTAAATGTTCTTGGTGACTTCATCAGCACCATGTGTTTAATGATCATCTACAGTCAAATGACTCCAAAATTTACTCATCTAGCCTCATTTCTTTCTTGAGCTCTGGCTACACGCCACTATCTGCTTGCTTGGCCTCTCCACTTTCAGGTCCCATTGGCTTGCCAGATTTAACATCTGCCCAAAAGAAACTCATTATCTTTCCCTCTCATTTCCCTATTTCTGTTGAACGCAGAGCCATACTTCCAGTCACCTAGTTTGTGACCCCACTGTCATCCCTGGTCTTTTTTCTTTAGCTTCCTTTTTGTTGGTCCTTCATTTTCAAAGAGGACCAGTGATATCATGGGGGATGTCTTGATCTGCATGTAAATTGGGTTTAAGTGAGACAGAGTTGCATAAAGTTATCAGCCTCTCTTTCTTCTCCAGTCATCAGAGTCCAGTGGCAGGACATAGGTCAATATGACTGGCACTGGCTTCCTTCAGAAGGATGAGGCTTCAGAAGAGACCATTGGCATTTGCAATAAAGAACAGCTTCTTTGACATAGTGGGAATGGAAGGCAGATTGTAAGGGATTGGGAAGTCAGTAGAAAGCATTTATTTAGTGCTTACCCTGTGTTAGGTACCACACTACACATTGGAGAGATAAAGAAAGGCCAAAACACAATCCCCACCTTCAAAATGCTCCCGTTTTAGTGAGAGAGACAATGTGTAAATAATTACATACAAGATATATGTGGTGTATATGGAAGGTAACTTGAGAGAGAATGAACTAGAAATAAAAAAAAATTCCCAGGGAAGATGGGATTTAATCTGATTCCTAAGGAGAACAGGGGAGGTAGGAGTCAGAGGTGAGGAAGGAGGCAGTTTCAAATATGGAGGCAGCCAGTGAAAAGGTGTGGAATTGGGAGAAGGCACAATGTGCAGAACAGCAGTGAAGCCATTGTTGCTAGACCATGGGGTATGTGAAGGAGACTGGAAAGGTAGGATGGTTTAGGTCAGGGTAACAGGCCGCATGTGGCCTTAGGTCCTTGGGTGCAGCCTTTTGACTTGAGTCCAAGTTTTAAAGAGCAGATCCTTTTATTAAAGGGATTTGTTCTGTGAAGTTCGGATTTGGTCAAAGGGCCCCACTTGACGATCTACAGGGCCATATGTGGCCTCAAGGCCACAGGGTCCCCATTCCTGATTTAGTTTTTAGAGGAGTTGAAATGCCAAACAGCATTTTTTATTTGGTCTTGGAGAAAATAGGAAGCTGTTGGAGTTTATTGAGTTGAGTTGATTTAGGTTGATATGGTGAGATGTGAGCTTGAGGAAGCTCACTTTGGTGGATTGGAGTGGGAAAGGAGTTCCGACCTAAGATTCCTTTTTTTTTTTTATTTGACTTGTTTGTTTACTTTTAGGTTACAAGATTCTGTTCCATAGTCACTTCAGTTATAGATTTTTCTCCC